>OZ030014.1:75764693-76364693 GCA_964023405.1 Apodemus agrarius
ACATCAAGCCGGACAATCTACTGTTGGCCGCTGACAATGCCCTTAAGATTGTGGACTTCGGCAGCGCTCAGCCCTATAACCCTCAGGCCCTGAAGCCGCTTGGCCACCGCACAGGCACTCTGGAGTTCATGGGTAAGAGGGCCAGCCGCCGGGTCATGGAAGAGGGCTGGGGGATTACCACAAGGGGCATGCCAGGCTCGCCCCCTTCACCCACACACACGCCATTCATACACGTTACCCGCTATGTAAATAACGAACAGAGTTTTTTTTTTCCATTGATCTTTACAATAGCCCCGGAGTTGGGCATAATAGTACTCCCTTTTTACAGATGAGGAAAGAGAAGCGCCCTGACGTTAAGTATTTGTCCAATTAGACAGTTACAAATAACCGCAATGGGATTTGCAAAAGCTGGAAAGACGAGTGAATCAATTACGACTGCACAGAGCAGGGAAAGCCAGTCATTTAGCTACCTGCTAACTGGTACTTATTACCGCCATTCCTTAGCTATTCTACAAGCCGCGCTTTAGAGATGAGACAATGGAGAGCCGGGCTGGTTTAGTAAATTGCCCAAGGTCCCATAGCTAGAAGGGGCAGGCTTGGGATTCGAACCAGCCCGGCTGATTTCAAAGGCTCTTAATCTTGTTGGCCACACTGTGTGGGAATGAGAGCACTGCTCCTTCCCGAGCTGGTCCAGGACAGCTTGTGATGCTGCAGCCCGGGTCTTCTGCAATCTCCCTTCTCCAACGCACATGCGGCCCACAATCACCCCGACTTTTGTCCTGCCTGCTGACCTCTAAGGCCTGCTGTTCTCGTTTTAATCATGCTTTTGGTAACTCGGCCGGGGTCCTGCTTCTTAAGGCCCCAGAACCCTCCCCGCAAGCCAGCCTGCCTCTCCCTGTTCCCCTGTCACAGGGGACCTAAGCCGTCTTGACCTCTGTCTCTTGTCAGCTCCTGAGATGGTGAAGGGGGACCCCATTGGCTCTGCCACGGACATCTGGGGAGCAGGCGTGCTCACCTACATCATGTGAGTGGCCTGGCCCTGGCCCAGCCCTGTGCTTCTTCTGCCCGTGACCCCTCATTCCGCCTGTTACAGATCTCAGCCCACCTCTGTCCACACCTCATCCTCCATGCCCCGTCTCCCCAGCACACAACCAATAGCAGAACGAGTGGCGTTGCCCTTGGATATTGTGCCCCTCCCAGATGCCCTACATGAATGACTCTTAGGCCTTGCAGCTGAACATCATTCTGAGGTAGAGGCAGCGAGAGGGGGGCATCTGAGACACCAACTCGCCTTTCTTCCACACCAGGCTTAGTGGGTACTCCCCATTCTATGAGCCAGACCCCCAGGAAACAGAGGCTCGGATTGTTGGGGGTCGCTTTGATGCCTTCCAGTTGTACCCTAACACATCCCAGAGTGCCACCCTCTTCTTGAGAAAGGTCCTCTCCGTACATCCCTGGTGAGTAGGCCCCCTACCTGCCAACCCTCCAGTGGTACCCACCTCTGAATGCAGAACGCCATGGCTTCCCTTGGCTAAAGATTCCCAACTCCTCCACAGAGAGCAGCCCTGCAGCAGGAGCTGTCCCGCTGCCTTCCACTGCCTTCCACATAAAGCCCATAACAGCCCTGGGAAAGGCAGGATCAGTCCCTATTGCAGACACTGAGAAACTGAGTTGCCCAATATCAGAATCGGGATTGGTAGAGGGCCGGGTGGAGGGAACAGCCTCCCTCGTCCAAGAGCTTCTTTCCTGGTTCATGATCTCTGGCTTGCCTGGCAGGAGCCGGCCCTCGCTGCAGGACTGCCTGGCCCACCCGTGGCTGCAAGACGCCTACCTGATGAAGTTGCGCCGCCAGACACTCACCTTCACCACCAACAGGCTCAAGGAATTCCTGGGCGACCAGCGGCGGCGGCGGGCTGAGGCTGCCACCCGTCACAAGGTGCTGCTCCGCTCCTACCCTGGCAGCCCCTAGGTGGCGTGGACCGCAGCCTGGCCGGCCACGGGGCTTCAACTCGGGTTCTCACTCAAGCTGCCAAGGGACATTCCAGAGCCCATGCTGAGCTGGACGGGCGGGGGCTTCAGATACCACCAGCAGCAGGGGGCAGCGGCTGCGGCGGCGGCGGCGGCGGCGGCGGCGGCGGCGGCGGCGGCGGCGGCGGCGGCGGCGGCGGCGGCGGCGGTGGTGGTGGTGGTGGCGGCGGCAGCAACAGCAGCAGCAACATCTGGCTGGGCTATTACCTCATGGACCTTAGAGTACGAGGCCCTGGGGCTTCAGCCGGATCTTGCCCCGGGCCACAACCAGAGCAGGAGACCCACTGGCCAGGCTGGGCAAGGGTGAGAGCAGATAGAGGCAAAGAGGGAGTTGGGAAGTGAAGAACCGAGACGGAGAGTAGGGAGGGAGGAGCTTGAGGAAGGTTCTGGGCTGGAGTGGAAGTGCTGTATCTCAGGGAGAACCCAGAAGAGGACCTGGCGGAAGAGGAAGAGGAAGAAAGACCCCGTGAGGATGTGGGAGTGTGTTGGAGATGAGGACAGGACCTAGAGACTGTGCCAGGAGCCAGAGCAGAGACATAAAGGTAGAAAGGGCAGAAAGGTGAAGGAGTGGGCTGGGGGTGGCAGGGCGTGCCAGCAGCTGCCCCTTCAGAAAGAGAAAGGAACCTGGCAGAGAGCTGTGTGCCTAAGGTCGCTCCAGCTGGTCACCTGTCCCCGCCGGCCGGCGCAGTTCTGGGCATTCTCCTCTGGCCCAGGGATGTCCTCACTGCTCCCACGTGGCCTCTGCCCTCCTTCCTGTTTGTATTTATTTATTTATTGCCTTTTGTGGAGATTCCTTTCTATCCAGTCCCGATTGCCTATGTTGTCCCAACCATCTCCCCACCCCCACCCCCGCGCCCTCAGCCACCCAGCTGTCTGTGCAGCTCTCTGTCTGTCTGTCACAAGGAAAATAAAAAACAGCAAGCGGCAGGACCCGTGTGTGTGTGTGTGGGGGGGGGGTCTCTGGATGGGGTGAGGAAGAGGAGGAGGCCGGCCGGGTGGCTTGGGGTGAGTCCTGGGTGGAGTGTCGCCTTCTCTAGGCAATGACAATGCGTTCAGGGGTCTACCATCTATACCACTGAGCACCTTGGGGCCTCCCAATCCCTCTCTTGCCTTTCACCCCCTTGTATTGCTAGACGAAGGGAGACTGTGGTCACTTTGCAGTTTCTAGGACGCTGGGAGGCATATTGAATTCCCATGACCACCATCTCTCGCGACCCTAGGGACCCACCTCTGCTCAGGAGCTCACTCCCTCTCTGTACCGTGAAGAATGCTGGGCTCTAGGGTGGACCGGCCACACCCCAGGCCTAGCCCAGCCTCCTTTACTCCTGCCCTATCTAGGGAGAGATGGATTTCATCTCAGTAATTAGGTAAAAAGAGACAGTGTGAAGAGCTGGAGAAGGAACTAGGAGGGGCCCTGGCCTCAGGTTTTCAGGATTTATGTATCTGAGTACACACCAGAAGAGAGCATTGGTCCCCTTTATGGATGGTTGCAAGCCACCGTGTGGTTGCTGGGATTTGAACTCAGGACCTCTGGAAGAGCAGTCGGTGCTCTTAACCACTGAGCCATCTCTCCAGCTCTGGTTTCCAGGATTTAAACACAGATCTGAATGGATGGAGCAGCTGGGAGTGCTCAGGGCAGCCGTGTCCAGCATTTTCCTGGGGTTGAGCGAAACATTAGCCTAGACCTTCTTGTCTGCATGGCAAGCTAAGTGTCCACTGATGGCTCAGCGGTTAAGAGCACTGGCTGCAGTCGGGTGGTGGTGGCGCACGCCTGTAATCCCAGCACTCTGGGAGGCAGAGGCAGGTAGATTTCTGAGTTCGAGGCCAGTCTGGTCTACAGAGTGAGTTCCAGGACAGCCAGGGCTATACAGAGAAACCCTGTCTCAAAAAATCCAAATCCAGCCGGGCGTGGTGGCACACGCCTGTAGTCCCAGCACTTGGGAGGCAGAGGCAGGCGGATTTCTGAGTTCGAGGCCAGCCTGGTCTACAGAGTGAGTTCCAGGACAGCCAGGACTACACAGAGAAACCCTGTCTCAAAAAAACAAAACAAAACAAAAAAATCCAAATCCAAAAAACAAAACAAAACAAAATAAAAAAAGAGCACTGGCTGCTCCTCCAGAGGTCATGAGTTCAATTCCCAGCAACTATAAGGTGGCTCCCAACCATCTATAGGCGAATCTGGTGCCTTCTTCAGGCAGGAGGATATATATGTGGAGCAGAGCAGTCATACATTAAATAAATAAAATCTGAGAGAGAGAGAGAGAGAGAGGGAGACAGAGAGAGAGAGAGAGAGAGAGAGAGAGAGAGAGAGAGGGTGCTGGCTGGCCAAAGGCTGGACACACCCATGAATGACTGGACACACCCAAGAATGGTCAGGAGGTCGCGGGTAAAGGAAAGGAGGAGCTTGGTTTCCCGTGTTCTACCTTGAAGCTCTACCCTTGGCGAATGGAAAGAGCCAACTTCTGACTGTAAGCAGAGCGCTTTGGCCCCGGTTTGAGGACTCCTTGACCCAAGCTTCCTCAGCCGCTCTGGCTTCCAGGAGCCCTCAGGAAGGAGGCAGGCTCATCATCATAGAATGACAAGATGTTAAAAGGCAGAGCGCGATTACCTTGCCCACCCATCATCCCAGTTGTGAAGATATACAGTTGGCCCGCGAGGATCTCCAATCCCTCGCACATTGAAAACGCGTTCATATAAAACTCGGGTGCCTGAACTCATATCTTGATAAATGGTAAAAAATTCCTCTCCCGTCCCCCTTTGATCTGCAGTTTCCTTCCCATCTCCATTGGAAACGGCATGCGAACTGCTTATTCCAAACTCGAAGGAGCCAAGGTAATTTATGTCAGCAGAGTGGTGTCAAAACTGTGCTGATCAAAAGGTGGCGAGTACCTGTACTAACTATACACTTCAGCCAGTACCCCCCAGCCCACCCGGACAGCACTCCACCCAAGCCCCAGAGAGATTATCTTTACCACAGGCAGTCTTGTGTCCCCTACACACAAGTGTATGCCCCCAAAGGACTTCAGCAGACCTAGGGGTTGGGGAGTCAATTTATTTTTTATTTTTTTATTTTTTTTTAATTTTTTATTTTGTTTTTCGAGACAGGGTTTCTCTGTGCAGCCCTGGCTATCCTGGAACTCACTCTGTAGATCAGGCTGGCCTCGAACTCAGAAATCTGCCTGCCTCTGCCTCCCAAGTGCTGGGATTACAGGCGTGAGCGCCACCACCGCCCGGCGGGGAGTCAATTATAATGCTAACCTTCAAGGATGTTAACGACCATCCAGACCCTGTCCTGTCACAAGATGGAAGAGAGGCACTGGGGATAACAGTTCAGGGGTTACCTCTCCCAATTTCTAGGTTAGGTCTCTAACAGGGTAAGGCATCATTGCAGAGATGGTGCGCTGCAGACTGGGCCACAGGCAGGCCTCAGTTCTATTAGGAGAGCTCCGAATGCTGACCCAGCCTGGAGGATGGGGGTGCTTCAGAAGGAACAGAGAGAGAAGGGCCTGTCCCGGCTTCAGGGCCCCTGAAGGACATAGTTCTGGCGAAGGCAGTTCAGCCAAGCTGGCGGGATGAACTTCAACTTCCCCGGGGCCTGTTTATCTGCTGGAGTAAGGATGCAAGCTGTGCTATAGGCCTAAGTAGTATTGTGTCTCCAAGGACCCTGATGTAGCAGCGGTTCTGGTAGTGCGAGATACTGAACTGGCCACCTGGACCAGTATAGAACATCAACCTACAAGATCGTGCCAGCTGGTGCCCAGATTCCATGGGCATCCTTGTGAAAGGCTTATGTGCCCTCTGCTCAAAACAGCGCCACCCTGTGGGCATCTGCAGTGGTCCAGGCAGGAGTGTGTTTGTAGCTGGGCCTATCCAGAGCCAGTGATGAGGAGCCCAGCCTGGAGGGCAGGACAAGCCCAGCAATTTCCTCCTCACTTCGGGACCTGATCCCACCCAGAGTGAGAAGTCTGCCCTAGGCTCCCATCCTAGCATTCTAGGGCCCAAGGTCACCGTGTGAGCCGAGATTTTAAAGTCTAGTTTTCTGGCTCCCAAACCCTGGGCACTTCCCTTACACAAAGCTGTCTCCGCAGGACTTGTGAGAGCTGTATCTCCTTTGATCTCCTACTTGACCCAGATGAAAAGGGACAGGCCTAAGTCCTGTTTAATAGCTAAAGAGATAGAATTTAAAAAGGCTAGTCATCTGTCCAGTATCATACTGTGAATTCAAACTCGTGGATTTAGGGCCAGATATTCCTTGGGGAGGTGATGCTCTTGTCCCGGTTGGGATCCCCTGCCCTTCTCTGAGTCCATGCTAAGGTACAAAAGGGACCTCAAAGACACCATGGTAGCACTGACTGCCCACTCCACACCTGCCAGACCAAGCACTGATAGGACATCAAGGACTACGACAGGGAGGTTCTAGGATCTGCAGCAAAAGGCCGGGCGTGGTGGCGCACGCCTTTGATCCCAGCACTGGGGAGGCAGAGGCAGGCGGATTTCTGAGTTCAAGGCCAGCCTGGTCTACAGAGTGAGTTCCAGGACAGCCAGGGCTACATAGAGAAACCCTGTCTCAAAAAAAAAAAAAAAAAAAAAAAAAAAAAAACCAAAAAAAGAAAAAAAAAAATACAAGGATCTGCAGCAAAGGCAGGGCCCGAGACTGGAACCTGTGTGGTATTGTTCCCAGAAACGTTGCAGAAAGATGAGGGTTGCTGGACTGCAAAGAGCAGAGCTTTATAATTAACTAAGCTCATCACTTAGATAAACTGACCCACAGAACCACCCTCTATCTCTCCACACCTTCCCCATGGTGTTGAGATTGGCACCAACGCCATCAGTGCCTCACGATTCGCCAGGACTATTGCACTGGGCGTGGTCCAGCACTTCGCTCAGGTGGAAGTGGCTTGAAAGGGACCATCAGACCTTTTGTCCCGCCTGCAAGCCCAGATGCTGCTGGTGGGATCCAAACCCTCTTCTGCCTTGCTTAATAAAACTGCTTTCCTTCCAACCCTCTGCGGGTTGTCGTTGTTGTTTTCTATCGCCATTTACTCTCCCTGCCCCCGCCCCATAATTATTTCCAAGACCCACAGGCCAAGGTCACAGAATGTTGGAGTCACTAGGAAATCTGAAATGCTTCATTTTACAAACAGTAGTAATCCGGAATAGGATTTCTCTCAGTGTCAAACTTTTCAGCTGCACAAACCTTGGAGCTATGACTCCACCTTCTTTTCTTTTGCTCAGTCTAGGCGCGGCCCCTCCTGGCAGTTGGCACCCCAGCCCCCCCCCCCGCCCCTTCCAACGCTGGCCACCCAGAGGATTCTTCGAAATGTGACTTAGTTCTCCGCCGTCCCTGAGCCCATACTGGAAAAGATTAGGTCTCAATCTTAGTTTCCAGACCTAACTTCATACCCCTCCCTCGGCCCCCCCGCCCCCTTCCCCCATCCTCACTCCTCTCTCTCCTCATTAATCTCTCCCCACGATGCCTTGACCGAACTCGAACTCCAGGTTTCCAGCACGCTTCCCAACTTTTGGAGTTGGCGAGAGAACGTTTTCAAAACTACAATTCCCAGCAGCCCCTGCGAAGGAGCTCTCGCGTGTTCTAAGGAGACACGTACGCGGAAGGAGCTAGCACTGGCAAGCGGCAGAGCTGGCGTAAAGGGAGCTAGTGGTAAAAGGACCTACGTGGTGGAGGGGGTGGTGGGCAGGGTAGGGGTAGTGGACGGACCCTAGACGTAGGGAGGGCTCGCAGTGCCTACCTTGCTCTCCTCATGCCCACGCTTGTATTGGTTCCATAACCAGTGGCTACGAGAAACTGACGTCTATTGGACAGACTCAGTTGTGGGGTCCAGAAGGTCAGCAATCAATCTTTGGAATCCAGAGATTCCGCACCAGTAGTCAGTGTGCGCGCTGCTGGAGTAGTAGGCTCGGCGTTTGACATGTCAAGGGAACCTTTGATTCGAGCATGTCGAATTTGATTCTAGGATTCACATTCAGCACCTAGAGGTGTTAGGGTTGGTGTTCATCAAATGTAGATTAGTGTTAGTTCAGTACTTGGGGCTTATTCATAGGATTGAAATTAAATACCCAGAGCTCAATCAAGGTTTGTGGTTCCATATCCACCGCTGGGATTCGTTGCTGAACGTCTAGAAAGAGGAAGCAGTGCAATGCAAGGCATTGGGACTGAAGGTTTCAGGTTTTTGAGATTTGGGGTCAGAGAAGGGGCTCCGTTGAGTACCTGAGTTTACAGAGGTGTTCATGTCCAAAGAGACGCCATTGGAGATAAAAGCAAGGGGTGCAGGTTTTTTAAACCAACTAAGTTCAGGATCGGGATGAACTTTGTGGCGGCGTGCCCAAGGAGGGACTATACTGAACCTTTGCGTTTACATCCTAGGAAAGGACTATGTGTTGTCATTTTGGGTGTGAGATCTGGTTGTGATCCTTCTGTTGTGATTTGAGGTTTAGGGAACAACCATCATCATGCTCAAAGCTGTGATCCTCATTGGAGGCCCCCAGAAGGGTGAGGAGATGGGGACTAGGGGAGAGGGTAGGCTGGAGCGGTCGGTGGGGTCGGGACAGAAGGAAATAGGAAGCTGAAATGTTTTCCTGTCCTCTCTCAGGGACTCGCTTCAGGCCTTTGTCTTTTGAGGTGCCCAAGCCGCTGTTTCCTGTGGCAGGCGTCCCTATGATCCAGCACCATATAGAAGCCTGTGCTCAGGTAACCCTGAAGGTCTTCCCCTCACTCCGCACATCCTGCCCCTCTCCTTCAGGCTGCGTGTCTGTCTCCCATGTCCCAGCCGCCATCTCTTCCCACCAACTGCAGCTCCGCGGGGGGCTTCCCTTCACAGGGGTCTGTGTGCCTGTCGCTGCTTTAGGCTTTGCATGCCGCCAGCCCTGGGGTGCCCGAGTCCCTGCCTCCTGCTGCTCAGATCTCATGCCTAGTTCTACAGTGTGGAATGTGAAGGCAGGCAGGGATCCTAAAGCATAAGTCAGAGCCATGGCAGAGGGCATCCATGACAAACCGCAGGGGCCTTGCTGTAGCTCCCTTTCTTTATTGCTCTGTTATCGGGATAGGCAAGGTTTGAGTTTGAGTCCCGTTTTCCTGGTCTTCCTGCCGGGAGACCCGGAGCAAGCAAGATTTCAACTTCCTTCAGCTCCAGCGTTCTTATCTGTAAAGGAGATTAAACCTCCCTCGTAAAGCTTTGAAGCTGTGAAACGTCTAATTCAATGCAGACCCTTGATAAATGACCCTGCCGGCTTATGCTGGAATCAAACTTAGAATAATATATAATGGGAGATGGTTCAGTTGGGAAGGGCTTGCTTGCACAAACGTGAGGCCATGAGTTTGATCCCCGTGGTCACCCTTTTAAAGAGCCAGTCTTGGTGTCTTGGTGATGGATTTTTAACCTCAGCACTGAGAAGGCAGAGAAGGTAGATCACTGCGGCTCACTGGCCAGCCAGTCGAGTCTAATCATTAGGTCCCAGACCCCAGTGAGAAACCCTGACTTTAAAAAAAAAATAAGCTGGGCGATGGTGGTGCACGCCTATAATCCTAGCACTTGGGAGGCAGAGGCAGAGGCAGAGGCAGGCGGATTTCTGAGTTCGAGGCCAGCCTGGTCTCCAGAGCGAGCTCCAGGACAGCCAGGGCTACACAGAGAAACCCTGTCTCGAAAAAACCAAAAAAAAAAAAAAAAAAAAAAAAAACCAAGGTGGGCTATTCCTGAGGACAGATCCACGTGGAGACCCAAGATCTACCTTTAGCTTCCATGTGGGTGTTTACACAAGGACATGTGTGCCCCCGCATATGCATGGACACACATACATGATACAACTCAGAGGCAGAGCCTGTGTCTAGTATGTGTGAGGTCTTGGGTTCAGTTCCCAGTGTTGGGGTAGAAGGAGGTTCAAAGAAGGAAAGGCAGGAAAGATGACTGGATTAGACATGACTGTGCCTTGGTGTGCAAGGGCCTTCCAGTCCAGGGGCCTGGGAGACTATAAAATAGAAGGAAAGATTGGAGCTGAGAGTTCGAACTTCCTTACTGTCCAAAGGAAAAGCAGGGCAGAACGGCCGACTACCCAGGACACCCACTGGAGCTGAACCTTTATCCTCTAGGCTATCTGAACCGGTACCCAGATCTGCCCCGTTCCCATCAGAAGTTTCTCTGCCAACCTCTTCCTTTGTCCTAGGTCCCTGGGATGCAGGAGATTCTACTCATTGGCTTCTACCAGCCTGATGAGGCTCTCACCCAGTTCCTAGAAGCTGCCCAGCAGGAGTTTAACCTTCCAGTCAGGTGATTGAACATATGTGTGTGTGTTATATGTATATGTGTATGTGTAAGTATATATGTCGGTCTGAGTCTCCAAGTTCTTGGGAATGGGTTGAGTCACTAGGGTTCACCCCATACCCAAACGGTACTTATTTTGGGCATCAGAATTACTTAATCCGAGGTTTCCTTGCAGGCCTAGGCCAGAAGTACTCCTGATAAGGGTAGGGGTATGGTGTGTGTGTGTGTGTGTGTGTGTGTGTGTGTGTGTGTGTGTCTCAGGTACCCTGGCTCATAGTGTCTCACTGAGCTGTCTGGGGTTCCTGGGGACAGGTACCTGCAGGAGTTTGCTCCCCTTGGCACAGGGGGTGGCCTCTACCATTTTCGAGACCAGATCCTGGCTGGGGCACCTGAGGCCTTTTTCGTGCTCAATGCCGACGTCTGCTCTGACTTCCCGTTGAGCGCCATGTTGGATGCTCACAGGCGCCAGCGCCACCCTTTCCTACTCCTTGGCACCACGGTGAGGGAGCGGAGCGAGCTGGGAGCGAGCACTGCGGGCTGTGGAGACTGGGGCCCCTCTGGGTCCTGGAGTAGGGGTGGTGTTGGGAGGGAGATGCGCTACTCCAGCAGTTAACAGAGGTGTCATCGGCAACCCTGAGCCCTTTGGTTGCTGGGAAGCAGGGGGAGGGAGGGCAGCTGTCAGCGCTCCACTCTGCTGAAGGCCTGTCAGTGTCAGAGCTGCGTGCCAGGTGCTAAAGGGGAAGGGAAGAAGGAGAGAAAACAGCCTTGCCCGCCCTGAAGGAGGCAGGTCACCGCGTTGGGTCTGTCTGTCTCTCAGGCTAACAGGACACAATCCCTCAACTACGGCTGCATTGTCGAGAATCCACAGACGCATGAGGTGAGAGCGGACCGGGGCTGGGTGCCTCTCTGTAAAATCCACCCCAGACCCCGCACCTCTAGGGGATGCTGAGAACACTTTCAGGAGGGGGCTGATATGTTTCATCATGTCAGACAGATAGGACAGTTTATGTGCCATCCCCCTCCCCTCCCCCTCCCCAGGAAATCATCTTGTAGCTCTTTAAGAGTGAATGGCAGGGGGAAAGGGTACCAGCTCGTCTCTGTAGGAGTGATGTTTTAATGAATGTATGCACGGGGCACTACCGGAACACAGAGAGAAGCCCAGCAAGAGCCTGACACGAGGGAGCAGGGCTTCCTTCAGGAAACAGGTAGAGAGAAAGGAGACTGCAGGCAGAGAGAACAGTTTGTGCAAAGACAGACAGGCAGGAAGTCCACGGTGACCCACAATTACTGAGGCGGGAGCACAGTCGCTAAGGTGAGAAGAGCCTTGTCCCTGTCCGTGAAAAATCCCTGCCACGAATCTCGTGGACTCTGACACACAAACCAGTGTACTTGTTCACAGTTTAATATATATAAAATCCACGGGGAATGCGCGCGCGCATGCGTACATACGTATGCAGTTTTGTGGCCGTCACCAGCTAGACATGAAAGAAAAACAACCACAGAACACGTTCCCCGCCTCTCAGGAAACCTCAGTCTAGTAGGAAAGACAGTGAGGTGTGACCAGAGGTTAGGGGTGTCAGGTCCATCCGAAGAGCTGAGCGGAGTTGACAGCAAGGTGACAAGGAATTACAGTGTCCACTGGGGGTCCAAACGGAGGGCTTTCCAGAGGAGGAGGCAGAGAAGGATATCCCAGTGGCCAGTTATTTTCCTGGAATACCAGTAGTTAGGGAGGATGGAGCACTGGTTAGCCCCCTGGGGATGTGAAGCCAGGTAGGGCCAGGGTGTGAACTACCCCTTTCGGGAGCTCCTCTTGGCAGTAGCGGGGGTCTGGGCTGATGTAGTATGAGGTGGTGGTGTGGCGGTCCACCCTCCACTGTGAACTGTGCCTTCCCTGCCTTAGGTCCTGCACTATGTGGAGAAACCCAGCACCTTCATCAGTGACATCATCAACTGCGGCATCTACCTCTTCTCCCCAGACGCCCTGAAACCTCTCCGGGATGTTTTCCAGCGTAACCAGCAGGATGGGCAACTGTGAGGCAGGCTCCGTGACCCCGTGACCCAACCCCAGGCATCCCAAGTCCCAGGCCCATGTGCCCCCTGCCAGGCTCTGAGGTTCCCCATCACCCTCTCTCCCTTCACCCTTTCCCACTGTCATCTGTAGCCTGCCTCCACGTCCCTCCCTGCCTAACCTCATTCTGTCCCTCTTCCTTATACACCTCCCCCCCCTCCTCTGTCACCGCCTGCCCATTCCGCTTCTGGTCCATTTCTCTCCAGCCCTGGTTGTCCCACAGACATCTTTGAGAACAGAAGGCAGCACACACTTGGCTGCACATGCGCTCAAGTGCAGACACGCACAGGCACACGCACACGCACACACACTCGCGCGTGCGGGCTGCCCAGAGCCCTGCAGGCTAATGTCAGGTTTGTCCCTCCCAAGCCTGAAAGCTGTCTACTGGGTCCCCCACCCCCCCACCCCCCACCCCAGCTCCCATCTCCCGCCTCATTCATCTGCTGACAACTTTTCTCACCCCAGCATGTCTCTGCTTCTCTCCATCTCTCCTGGCCTCTCTATCTCTGTTTCTGCTGAGCTGGCATCTCTACCATCTCTTTCCCCCCCCCTCTCTGTGACTGTCTCTGCCCTCACCAGCTGCCTTGCTCTGGGGTGAGTTTGGTTTTTTTTTTTTTTTTTTTTTTTTTTTGGTGCCATCCAATGAGGGAGGGGAATTAGATGGGTGAGTGGGGGGAGGGTGGGCGTCAGCAAGGACGGGGAGGAGTGGGATGGAGGCCTGGGGCTCCCCAGTGAGAGCTGTCAGTCAAGGGTAGTAGAAGAGGTACCCAGGATTTGAATAGGCTTTGGTAAAGGAGCCAAGCTAGGGGAGTGGCTGAAGCCCCTTCCACTCCTTGCTGGAGAGACTCCACATTCGGACTCACCGAGGGAACTGACGTCTCCTCCTTCCCCGGCCAGGGAGGAGTCTCCAGGCTCTTGGCCTGGTGCAGGGACCATCCGACTAGAGCAGGATGTGTTCTCCGCCCTGGCTGGGCAGGGCCAGATCTACGTGCACCTCACGGATGGCATCTGGAGCCAGATCAAGTCTGCAGGGTGTGTGGGGGCTGGGGGAGAGCCTGTGCGGCGGGATCTCGAGACTCTGAAGAGTGTGGCATTGGGTGGTGGGCACAGGCCCCGCTGGACCTGAGTGCCCCTCCCCCTTTGGTCCCTAGGTCAGCCCTTTATGCTTCCCGCCTCTACCTGGGGCGATACCAGGACACTCACCCAGAACGGCTAGCCAGACACACTCCAGGGGGCCCACGCATCAGAGGTACCCACCCCGTCCCATTACCACCCTTGACTCTCCCACACCCTCTTCACCTCAGGTGTGGAAGGGAAGGCTCCGTCTCCTCCCCTCCCTATCCAGATGTGTTTTGGGGTATCTTCCCCCCAGGTTGTTTCTTCTGCTTCTAGGAAATGTTTACATCCATCCAACTGCTAAAGTGGCCCCATCAGCCGTGGTAAGCTGCTGCACCCACTTCAGGGAGAAGCTGTGGGATCTGTGGGGATCCCTAGGGACTAAGCTCAGGGGCCAGTCTGTCTCCCTGCCTTGGAAAAGCCGTTGTGTCCCCAAGTCCCTCCACTCTCAAAGCATGATCCTCTTCTCCACAGCTGGGGCCCAATGTCTCCATTGGGAAGGGGGTGACCATAGGCGAGGGTGTGCGTCTGCGAGAGAGCATTGTACTCCACGGAGCCACTTTGCAGGTAGGAACCAGGCGCACAGCAGTTCATGGTGCCCAAGAGGCTGAGGGGGGAGGACTCAGGCATGCCTTCTAGAGCATGAGGGGTGAGCCCCACCCCCACCCCCCAGGCTCTGCATCTCCTTTTTCCGCTTTCCCCGCTCACCCTGAGCCATTCTGTTTCACAGGAACACACCTGTGTCCTTCACAGCATCGTGGGCTGGGGGAGCACGGTGGGGCGCTGGGCCCGCGTAGAGGGCACTCCCAATGACCCCAATCCCAATGACCCCCGAGCTCGCATGGACAGCGAGAGCCTCTTCAAGGACGGGAAGCTGCTTCCTGCCATCACTATCCTGGGTATGGTTTGTTGGGGCCTGGGGGCGAGGGTTGGGAAGCCCCACAGGTGATGGCTGGAGTCTGCAGGGAACATTCCTTCTCATATGTATCGTATGTGTGCGTGCGCATGAGTGTGTGTGCGCGCCTATTCCTTAAGCAAACATTTACCAAGATCCTGCCGTGGACCCAGCCTGAGTGAATCATTGGGGGAGGAGGCCTGGAGCACGGACGGGCAGGCCTAGCCGTGGCCCCAGCTCTCCGCCCCATCACCTCTCGTGCCCTGTTCCCCGTCCACGCTCCAGGCTGCCGCGTCCGGATCCCTGCCGAGGTGCTCATCTTGAACTCGATTGTCCTGCCACATAAGGAGCTGAGCCGGAGCTTCACCAACCAAATCATCCTGTGAGGGTGCTGCCAGAAGGGCCCCCGGGACTCCGTCCACTCGCCTTTGGGCCGCTGCCTGCCTGGCCGGCTCCGTCCAGAAAGGACCTGTGAGGCAGCCAGGGACACCTGGCCTTCCTCCCCACTCCCAAATAAACCCCTGTGAACCCGGGAGCCAGCCTGGACTCCTCCGCTCGCGCCTGGGCTGGGGGTGGAGGTACGGAGGGGCAGCTGAGTCAGGCCCCCCCACATTAGCATTTAAATTGGAGTCGTTGCTGCTGGCTCATGAATAATGAATTCAGAGTCTTGGTAGCTCTCCCCCCTCCCACAGCCTCAGCCTTCTGCACGAGCCGCTTTAGAGGAAGGCCCTCCAGGCTCCTGGCCTGCTGGCCCCCACAACCCTGCCTGCTTGCTCGCCTGCCTCCCTGGGCCTGGCTTTCCAAAACGCTGAAAGCTGAAGTGGGCACACTTGCTGGGAGGCTGGGACCCGGGCTCAACACCCCGCAGCCTGCTCTCAGCTCCGTGCCAAGACCTAGCCCTGGCCTGTTTAACGCTCTGCCAATTCCATCTGCTCCCAGGCTGGCTTTGGGGAGTTGGGGGGTTGGGGGTTGCCCCTGCCCAGGGGTCTTCCAGGATCCGTCCCCCACTCCTCTGGCAGAGGTCTGATTTAGAAGAGGCCCCTTTACCCCTTGGCCGTCTGATACCTTTTGGCAGGCCATAGCCCTGCTCTCTGCACATCTCCATGTTTGCCTGTGACCCCAGTGTGCCCCTCTTGGCACCCCCCTTTTCCACAGCTGTGGGTGCTGAGTTTAGTTGCCAGATGAGCTGGTAATGATCGTAATCTGCTAATTGAGAGGAATCTAATTACCCGAAGAGAATAGGGGGGCAGGGTTTGGGTGGGAGACAGGAGGGGGTCCTGGCAGCCGGCTTGGGTGGCAGGCAGCAGGGTGTCGGGGGACCTTGTTGTCAACCCCAGGGACTGGGTCAGAGCTCAGGATTTCATAGTTTTCCGGGCAGGCTGTTAGGAAGAGATATGGGAGGTGTGCCGAGGCTGACCTGGGGCCTGCCCTAGAGATGACCTCTGTGTCCTGAGGGCTGGACGGGAGCTGGGGGCCTGGGGGGGCTGGGGGAGCTGGCCCAAGGTCTCAGCAGTCCTAACCTGTAACCTGAGTCTCCACAGCCCCTTGCCCTGGTTTCTTCCCGGCCTGCCTCCCACCCATCCCTGAAGTGTCTGCAGCCATCAGCAGAGCTGCAGACCCTTTCAGCCTGGGGTCACCTCCCCGAGGAAGGGGCTAGGAGAAGGTTGGAGCACCAGACCAGGCTACGGGTTCCTTCGCTCTCCTCCCCCACCCTGACCCTTCTGTTCCAAGTGGTTGGCAGAGGCCATGGCAGTTCCATCATAAATATGATAATTTAATTATTTTCTCAGCAAAACACCGTGAAATCCAATAAGTCTGTGTCAGGTCCTGGTCCCCGGGACCCCCTCTTAGACCCAGTGGGGGAGGGGACATGATGGCTAGAGGCTCTGGAAGGGGAAAGGGTCAGTGTTTGCAGGTGGCATGGCAGGGAAGCTGAGGGGGGTCGCAGATGCAAAGTGTTTTAAGGGGCTGGGGGGGGGGGGGCGATGCCCTCACTCCTGAGCACCGCTCTGCGCTGGGAGAAACCAAAGCCCCGTCTGTCTAAGGGGGCAGCTCACAGCCCAGAAGCACTCTGCCTCAAGATGGGTAGCAGGGAGCCCCTTCTGTGCTACTCTGGGGACCTGCACCCAACCTCATTAGCCTCGTGGAGATACGGGTGTAGGAGGGTACTGGTTCAGGGGTGGGTTTGAGAAAGGGAGAAGCCAGAAGGAACTGGGGTGGGAAGTGGGGGGGGGAAGCAGGGGGAGGGATGCGGGGGAGGGGTGTGCTCCCTGCCATTAGTGCTTTTTTTTTTTCTCCCCGGTTTCCATAAAAAGATTATTCGGTAAAATCAGCGGAGGGAAGGGAGCTGGAGGCCGGGGAGGGGGTGTGGGTCCCTGGCATCAAGCTGGATGGGGCGACAGGGGAGGAGAGCTGAGGACAGGGACTGAGTATGGAGAAAAAAAAAAAAAACTGGATGGGCTTCAGGAGCAAGCGAGATAGAGAGCCAAGAACGCTGGCTAGGGGTTGGTCAGGGTGGGGTGGGGGAGTCCTGCTGGGGTCACCCAGGTCCCGACCCTACCTCCAGCCCAGCCCCTCCCCCCCCCCCGGGCACTTAGCAGCCGTTGTAGGGGAGCAGATTGCGGCCTCCTCCCCCTCTCTGGGAAGCAGGCACAGCTGGGGCCCGCCACATCTGCCGCATCAGCACGGAGCACAGCTGGGTGTGCCCAGAGCCATGCTCCCCAAAACAAAAAGGGGGTGGGAACCAAGGAGAGCCCAGACCCCTGAGACAGACACACTGACACCTCTGCCAACAGACACTCCTCAAAGGGAAGGAACACCCACCAGCACACGCTCCCTGTGTGCAGAGACTGAGAACCGGCAAACACGCAATTACCCGGCCCCGCCTGCCACCTCCGCTCCCCTCCCGCACCCCCCTCTCCTTCCCTTTCTTCCCACTAAGGCTGCCTTCTGTCACCAAGCCATCTCTGAACTGTCCTAGGCTAGATTTAGGGGATCGAAGGGTTTCATTGGCCCCAAGAACACCTTTCTAGCAGGTCAAGGGATGGTAAGGGACGCCTTGGGAGCCCACCCTCGGTAGGTAGCGACTTGCTCTTTTCCCAAGGCTGTACCCCTCTCTATAAGGAGGCCTACCCTAGTCAGGTGAGGCGTCTATGCCGGTGGACTGAGCGTCAATGACCTATTCCTGTGACTCTCCTTTGTTCCACTGGCCACCGCAAGGAGGCGCTGTGTGCCCTCGGTATCTCCAGATCCGGCTGAGAAGCTCCTGGGGCCAGCCTTTGCCAACCCTATTATTCGGCAGCCCTCCACCCTCCCCAGTTCATTGCTTGGCTTAGCGTTGCCACCCCGGGCATGTGTGGGGTGTAGGACTGTTTATGGCAGGAAGGTCCTCCTTCCCACAACAGATGATCAAGAGTTTTCTTCTTTCTCCTCTCCTAGCTAATAGCCCCTGATTAAACCTGCCTCCTCGAAGATCGCCTTTCCCTGCTCGTCTGTCTCTGCGGCCGGGTGGCTTGCCCTCAACCCTCCCCTCCCTGCCCCCTCCCATCATCCCACTCGGCACCCCCCCCACGCCCCTCGGAGCTTTAATCCCTCCTGCTGCCGGCTGCCTTATCTGCTCCCAGCAGCTTTCCCTGCTGCAAAGCCCTCTCCCCCTCCTTCTCGGGATCTTCCCTCCCTCCTTCCTGCTCTCTTGGCTCTCCGACCAGCGCCACCTCCTGCCTAGCCTCTCTGTCACTCAGACCCCCCATCTCATCTCGGGGACTCCCTGTCTGACACCAGATTAGTGCCTAAAGGCCCTCGGCCCTCTCCCTGGCGTCTGCTCAGGGTCTGCGGGCCGTCCACCTGCTCCCGCCCTCCCTCTTCCACCTCAGGCCTCTCCACAGACCCCTCAAACTTCGCCTGTGTCTGGCCACTTGGGATGCGTGTCTTTCTTCTTCCTGTCCTCCCTTTCCATGTTTCCTCCCTGGTTCCTCCAGGATTTCCCTAAGCTGGACTACCACCCCCTCTCCGTTCCTGGTGACCAATGACCTCCGCTCGAGAATGGGGATAGTTGGTGTGGGTGCCAGACAAGGGAGCGGATGCTTGCCTGGGCTAGCCCAGGGGGGGCCCGGTAGGGGTGCAGGGAGTACTGGGGACAGTGGGGGCAGGGCCTGGCGGTGGGACGCTAACCCTCTTCAGTTGCCTCAGATCACGTCCGGTCCTTCCCATCCCCCCCTTCGCCGGGACTCTCATTAACCGCTTCTCCTGCCTCGTCCATGGCATAAATAACCCAGATAAATCAGCCGCCGTCCGCCCCCCGCCCCTCGGCCCCCGCACAGCCCGTTTGTCACTGCTGCTGCTAGCCAGCCAGGCCTGGCCAGGCTAGGCACACACACACACACCCCTCCTCGTCCCTCCCCACCCACGTCGGTCCTACACTGTCTTCCCACCCCCGGGCAGCACCAGGTCCAGGATTCTGAGCTGGGGCGGGTGTCAAGGAGGTTGTCCCTTGGGATCTGGAGACTGGGGACTCGCTCTGTAGAATGCTCCTTAGGAGTTCAAAGGTTGTGTGGTTTATGAAGATAGCCAGGCAGCCAGGGGAGTCAGCCCTCACGGGGCAGGAAAGAACAGAAAAGGCCTCCTTTGGGGGAGTCCCTGGGCTGTGCCGAGGTTCCTGGGGGAACCTTAAGGCTCTGTCCTGAGAGTCTTGGGTCTCCCTTTGGAGACATTTTGCTCAAGTAAAACTTGGACGCATCCTCCCAGCACCTCTGACTGGTCCATCCTGCCCTCGCTGGCGCTTCCGCCCCTTTGCCGGCTTGCCTAGCCTGATGTACTCTGACCTCTGCCTCCCTCTCTCGCTAACCTTCTCTCTCCCAGTCTCAGGAAGCCTAATTCAACTCCCAGGGCGGGGAGAACGGCCGTGGACAAATCTGAAAAATGGGGATACCAGGAGGGCGGAGGGCCCCGAGAAGGACTCACGTGGTAGCCCCTCCCCACACTCCACACTCCCTAGCAGCCCCTCCCACTAGCTTACAGCTCGTTCAGATCCGAGCCAGCTCCCCTCAGCCCCGTTTTCCCCCACCCCCTTCACCCCCCGAGAGGGGCAGCTGGTCCCTAGGGAATGGGTGAGAGAAACAGGGAGAGGCTGAGGGAGCTTGGGCGCAGGGCTGGGGGTGGGGGTGGGGAAGAAACTGGGCCGGGCCCCAGGGACCAGCTGGGCAATGAGCCGGGGAAGCAGCCGGGAGGCTAAATGAGGGAGATTATCACCCAACTGCAGCCGGGCAGAGAAGGAGGCAGGCAGGGAGGCAGGGAGAGGGGGGGGGGGGAGAGGGGACAGGGCCAGAGGCAAAGGGGGTATGGAGGCATAGAAAGGGGCCCGGAAGGCGCTGGGGGTGGGAAGAGTGAGTGGGAACCCGCCAAGAGGTGGGCTGGAAGGATGGGGGGGTCCCCACTGAGCACAGCCAGGATTCCAGGAGGCCTGGGAGACTGGGTGGTATGGTAGGGACGTTCGGACAATTAGAGACAGCTGGCCACCGGGCAATGGGGGGGAGTCTATGTAACAAACCACTGCTTCATTCCAATGCCCCTGAGTTCCCCCACAGACCCCACCCCCACCTCCAGTACAGAGTCACCACCCAACGCCTTTCCTCTTAGAGGTGGAGGAGTCCCTGCTGACCTGAGAGGGTGTGTGTGTGTGTGTGTGTGTGTGTGTGTGTGTGTGTGTGATGGAGGTCAGCACGCGGTGGAAGAAGGCTCGACCCTGAGCGCTCCGCAGATAGCACAGGCTCAGACAGGACACCAGGGCAGTGGTGAGTGCTGAGGGGGAGACTGGGGCCAGATCCCCCTTTCTTGGCAGAGCCCCAGACTGAAGTAACCTTAAAAAAGCAATTAAATCACCTTTTTAAAAAAAAACCCCAGTAAAGAAAAATCGATATTGGGAGAAAAGGGAAGAAAGAAAAGGAGGGATGGCGGGTGTGTGGTGCAGGGGTGGGGGTGGGGGGGACTTTGGAAAGGTCTGGAAGTCGACGGGGAGGGGGAGGGGAGAGGGAGTATGGAAGACTAGTGCCAGGGTAAGGGGTAGGGACAGAGCTAGCTGCCTGTGGTCACTTGGACTCTTCCGTAGGAACTCAGTGCCTGCTTCTGGTGCCAACTCTACTCCTGCTGTGTCCCAGCCAAAAGCAGCACTGGAACCTGTCCCCAGGGGTCCTGTCTCCCCAGCTTTGGGAACCTGCTGACCTAGACTCACGGGAAGCATGAGGGGGAAGCCCAACTGTGGGGCCCGGGAAGCCTCTTTGCTGAAAGGCTGGGGACATCTAGTCAGAGCACCATGCATGGCTAGGACCAGGTGTGCAGGTGGATTACACACTGGGGTGCCCCTCACTAGGGGCCTGACCGAGCCTTACAGCCGGGGGGGTGGGGCTGAGCAGCAGCCTGAACTCCCAAGGGGGAGCTACGCTTGTGACCCTCCCTCGGGGCCAGCGTGTGACTGCAGGGCCAGGTTGCCGCAGGGGAGGGGTGGCCGTGGACAGGCGTGGACCTCGGGCTCTAATCCCCGGCAGCTGCCGTTTCCCTCAGATCGATTCCCTTCTCACTTTTTTTTTTTTTCAGCTGCTGGTTCCGCGGCTTGGATCGATGGAGCCGCCTCCCCCTCCCCTCTGAGCCGCTTCCTCTCCCTGCTGCTCATTAGCGCCCCGATTAATCAGGCCCCCCCTTGCCTCCCAGGCCAAGTGCTTCCTCTCCCCCATGAGAACTCACACTTTTAAAACACCCCCCGGGGGGGGGCACATGTAGACCATTCTTGGTACCCCCAAGGGGGAGGTACCCACATACCCCCTCCCCGTGAGCCAAGAGGGGCTTCCATTTCCTCTCGTGAGGGTCACCCACATGTCTGATTTCCCCCTCCAAGAGAGCAGCCTGCAGGGCAACCCCGCCTAGCTTTGCCAGAGGACAGGACCTTCTGGGCACTGATTTCCTTAGCGTAGCATTTCCACCGAAGCCCCCCTCGCCTCCCCGCTAGCTCTAATACCTCCCCTGGGCCCTTCATTTCCTTCTCCCCTGGCTCTGGGCTCTTTGCCCCCTGGCCTGGCTCATCTAGTCTCCTTTCCCCCAAGCCTGGTCATAACAAGGGGTTTGAAGACGGAAGGACTCGTAAAGTCCTCAGTGGCTCCAGACGAGCAAGTCAGCCAGGGTGGCCTCCACTTCAGTGCAAGAATGACTGGACTTGGGACTGGGGACAGAGTCAGAGAAAAAGGGAACCAGCATCCCTCCTGGAGGGGATAGGGGTTCGGGGGATGTTGAGATCGGCAGCAAGGCTCCAGGGGAGGGGAGTCTGAGTGAAGCCGCTGTTGTCTCGTCTCTCTCGCCTGCCCTCCTCTTTCTTCCCTCCCTCATTCAAACAAGTGGCTCTCACAAGGAGTTCCTTGAAGCTGCGTTGAGTGGGCCAGTGAGATCCGCCGAAGGCTGGAGTCAGGAGTCAAGGGAGCCAGGAGGTGGGCTTGACTGACCCTCCGTGGGGTGTGGACCAGAAAAAGTGGCGAGGAAATGGGGCCGAGCTCTCTCAGCCTAGCACCCTTCCCTGCCTAGCCCGAGACGAGGCTGTCCAGTGGCCCCCCACACTTGACTAAGGTACAGCGAGAGAGTTTCAGAAGCACCCCCCTGATCCTGGAATCTCCATCCCGGGCTAGGGTAGGGTGGGGCTTTTCCCTCCCTGGCCTGGCTCCTGCCTCCCGTGCCAGTGCCCGACGGTGAAACGCTGTTGACATGTCCTGAATTATTAAGCACGGGGTGGGCTCCAGAGCACATGCTGAGCGGAGCGGCTGGGGCTGCGCGGCGTGGCGGAGCAGCGCTTGCTCGCTCGCTCGCTCGCAGGGACACACGCAGGGGCTGACAGCTGTGCGGGTGCTGATAAGGGAAGCCACAAGGAGACGATCGAGGAGAGAGACAAGCAGCAGCAGAAGCAGCAGCGGCAGAGGCAGCAGCGCCGGGGCTGCGGAGCGTCTGGGAGTGGGAGTGACGCCCCCACCTCGGGCCCCCACCCCGTCCCTATCCTCCTCCTGGTTGCCCTGAGTTTGGAAGAGCAGCCGCTGCCGCCGCCACCACTCCGGAGGGGCACCGGGGCTGCTGTCCAGGGAGGGACAGTAGCAGTGAGGCTCTGGCCAGTCCCAGCAGCCGGGGACAGATGCCGATCGAGATTGTGTGCAAAATCAAATTTGCTGAGGAGGATGCAAAACCCAAGGAGAAGGAGGCAGGGGATGAGCAGAGCCTCCTGGGGGCTGCTCAGGGGCCAGCAGCCCCTCGGGACCTGGCCACCTTTGCCAGCACCAGTACTCTGCATGGGCTGGGCCGGGCCTGTGGCCCTGGCCCCCATGGACTGCGCAGAACCTTGTGGGCACTGGCCCTACTCACCTCCCTGGCGGCCTTCCTGTACCAGGCAGCCAGCCTGGCCAGGGGCTACCTGACCCGACCTCACCTGGTAGCTATGGACCCTGCTGCCCCAGCCCCGGTGGCGGGCTTTCCGGCTGTCACCCTCTGCAACATCAACCGTTTCCGGCACTCGGCACTCAGCGACGCTGATATCTTCCACCTGGCCAACCTGACAGGCCTGCCCCCCAAAGACCGGGACGGGCACCGTGCGGCCGGCCTTCGCTACCCAGAACCTGACATGGTCGACATCCTCAACCGCACTGGCCACCAGCTTGCCGACATGCTCAAGAGCTGTAACTTCAGTGGGCACCGCTGCTCCGCCAGCAACTTCTCTGTGGTGAGTTCTACCAGCTGGGTTACCTAGACCTGGGGGGCGGGGGTGGTGGTGGTGGCCAGAAGCTAATGCGAGCGAGGGTGGAGGGTGGTACCCGAGGGCGTCCTCAATGGGGCTTCCCTTCCGTCTGCCACCAGAGGCGGGCCTCGTGTCTCCCTCAGCTGGTGTTTCCCTCTGACTCTTCAGCCCAGAAACAGTGGCTGCTCAGAAGGGCTTACCCCGGTGGTACAGCTCCTCCGCCTCCTCCTCCTCCTCTGCTGCTGCTGCTGCTGCAGTGTTCAAGGTTCAGGGGCCGGGGCTATATTCCTCGGGATGGACTCACTCAGGGCCCTGAAGCTGGTCTTCATCCCAAGGCCAGCCAGACTGAGTCCACTTTGTTCTCTTTCTCCTTTTTTTCTTCGGGGGTGGGGTGGGGTGGGATGGGGGGCTACTGGAGTCTTCTTTCCACCAAATCAAAGGGACAGGGAGAGGGGTTGCTAGAGGGGAGAGGTGTCCCTGCCTAAGGAAGGACTGGGGGGGGGGGGCTGCCTTCTGGGGATCTGGCCCAGCCAGCCAGCTGGATGGAGATGGTCGTCGTGTCTCCTGGATGCCAGTCCCTTTCGTCTCTGTGCCTTTCACACACACACACACACACACACACACACACACACACACACACACACAGCCCTGCACAGCTGTGCTCACACACCCCTCTTTCATGCTTCCCCCTGGTCGGTCCCGCTTGCCAGTGCCCCCACCCCCTCCCGTCCCTGTTCCTGCTGCTCTCTTGCCTGGCTCTGGCTCTCACCCTGGGAATCACTCATTCCCTCTCTGTGCATAACTCATCCTCGGAGCTGGCACACACACACACACACACACACACACACACACACACACACACACACTCCTACCGCTCAGGGACGTGATTTCCTCGCACACCCCCCCGCCGTGCACATCCAGTGTCCCTGTCACTACACTCCTATGCACACCTGCACACCCACACATCCATGCCTGTACCCCGGGCTCATAGCTGCCAAGGACGGGGGGTCGTGCTGGGGATGTCATCCCCGCTCCTGACACCAACCTATCCCAACTTCTGCCCACCATTCTCCAGGCAGAGACAACTGGCACCATCACTCCCGTGTGTGTGAACACAAACACGTGTCCTCACCAGGCGTGGAGTGCCAGCTCTGCCCGCCCGCCTCGCACACTTGCTGCCGTCAGGTATACGAGCGTGGGGGATGTGTCTTGGATGCTGTCAGGTCTATCACACGTGCTCACAAGCTATTATTCAGTGTGCTTGAGTCTGTCCCCAGTCCCCAGTTGACACCTCTCTCTCTCTCTCTCTCTCTCTCTCTTTCTCTCTCTCTCTCTCTCTCTCTCTCTCTCTCTCTCTGTGTGTGTGTGTGTGTGTGTGTGTGTGTGTGTGTGTGTGTAGTGCCCACTCAGCCGCCAGCAGCAATGGGTACGTACGTTCCCTCCTGAGAGCCCAGCTCCTCACCCACAAGTTCTCTCCTTCTCCCTCTCTCCCTGCCTCAGTGTTACCAGGAAACATGTATCCACCAGGTTCCTGGCCCCACCACATCTGCAGTGTCTAGGGCCTCTTGCTTTGGGTTGTGTGGGTGGGTTCGGTGGGAGGAATTAACATGAAGAGAGAGGGGCAGGAGGGAGGAAGGTTGTACCAGGAGTGGAATTGGGGACTAGCAGTCTGTTGGCTAGCTACGCGCCCTGTCTTCTAGGAAAACATAACCCTGCTCTCCAAGACCAGAGCTCAGAGGGAGGTGATGTGTGAAGTGAGACTGGCCTTTGGGGATCCGTGGGTGGCACACCCGCCTCCTCCTCGCAGCCTCACCCCTCTGTGATGGGGGTGGGGAGGAACTCGGTCTCAGCAGGTGCTGCTGGGCCAGAAATCAATGGGGTCTTTGTGTCCCTGAGTTTGTGTCTTAGCTCCAGTTGGGGTGGGCAGGAAAGGAGAAGGGCACTGATGACAGCCCCCACGGAGGAGAGATGGAGGGCACTTAGGGAGTGACAGGAGGGTGACCGAGGGTTTCTCCTAGGATAAGAGGAGTCCAGAGAATCCAGGGACAGGGATTCCCTTGGTCAAAGCTTGACCAAAGTTCTCGGAATCCTGGGGATGGGTGGAGAAGAGGAAGGGCAAGGATAGCTTTCTCTAGGTCCTTGGTACCCTGTGGAGAGAGAGAGAGAGAGAGAGAGAGAGAGAGAGAGAGAGAGAGAGAGAGAGAGAGAGAGAGAGCTGATAGATCTGTCCTGTGGGTCTGTTCCAGAGACAGCAGCACAAGTGGGACAAAGCAATCACTGGGGGACAGAATCCCCCCTCTTTTTTTGTTTTTGGTTTTGGTTTTTTCGAGACAGGGTTTCTCTGTATAGCCCTGACTGTCCTGGAACTCACTCTGTAGACCAGGCTGGCCTCGAACTCAGAAATCCACCTGCCTCTGCCTCCCAAGTGCTGGGATTACAGGCGCGCGCCACCACTGCCCGGCTCAGAATTCCCCCTTTGAGGTGCCTATTCCCCCACGCCCACCCTAGCCTAGACTCAGAGCCCCCTGCTCACACCCTGTCCCCCACCTGCTGCATATAGTTCCTCCTGGATCTAGGGTACTCGGTTGAGTCTGGGACAGTTAGGAACTGGACTGGGACCCTTGGTATTGGATGAGATTTGGATGTGTTGCCCAGGTGAGGCTGGAGGCCTCTGGGGGGGGGGCATGAAGCTCGTAATTCAGCTCTGCGGTGAGGATGTGGGGCATGATGGGGATTTGGGTGAGGAAATGAAAATGTCAGCTGGTTGAGGTGGCACCTGGCGGGGAGTGGATGGTGCAGCGGCCAGTGATGGTGACAGGCAGGATTCAGTAAGGGACTATTATGTGTTTTCTGTTGCCTTCCCTGTTTCCTCCTTCCCACTCCCCACTCTGCTGTGACCTTTCCTCCGGAATCCAAGTTAATAAATGTCACATTTTCCAGCCTATTTTTACTCTGGGTAATGTGCCCTCCCCCAGTCCCCTAAGCCGCCGCTCTCTCGCTCTCTCTCGCTTCTGGTGCCACCGAGATCGTTCTCACCCCGCCCCCCCCCACTCCCAAATATCCCTTCATTTACTCCTAGTCAGACACTCAAAGTGCTGGTCTGTGGACCGATTCACGCTGGGCTCCTTGCTAGGACGCGTGGCGGACAGCAAAGAAGGGTAGCCCTAGTCCCCAAGCCCTGTCCTCAAGATGCCTTCAGTCTCATGGTAGAAGGGGGACAGGGATCCTCAGAAGCTTAAGCAACCATGCAAGAGTTAATCAGCCATGCAAGCGATGTCATAAGGTGCCAGGATTAATGGCCAGATGAGGGGCGTGGATGGGAGAGCCAGAGTTCAGAGGGAGAGGCCACTGTGGGCTAGAAGAGGGCTGGGGAGGCTTGAGGCGGCCAGACCGAGGTCTGGAGAGGAGAGAGGGGGGTTCTGAAGGCGCCTTTCCACCCCCACCCCGTCCTCCCCTCGGCCCTCAGCTCTTCTCTTCCCTTCTCTCCTCCAGCCAGCTCCCAGGCGCCCACTCCCACCTACACCGCATTCTTTCCCCATCACCCTGTTTGCCCTGACCCTGTAGGGGGCTCTCCCTCCCTCTCCCCGACTCTCCCCCAGCTGTTTGCCGAGCCCCAGGCCTCCCTCTTCCCCCAGCGTGGCTCACTCCCAGTCAGGCAGCTCCAGTAGCAGCGCTCTCCCTGGCCTTCGTGCTTGCTCGGTGGCAGGCAGCGGGAAAAGCCCAGCATCTCCTCTCCGAGGGCCGGCAGGACGTGATGCGTGCACTCTGGAGCTGTCTGACCGTGGGGACTCGTACCTCAGTTCCGTTCCGTCGTCGTGGTGTGGCCTTGAGGAAACCAAAATGCTTTTTACGAGCATCCGTTTGTGAATGTATTACATTGTCTCTGGGGTGGTTTTGAGGGTAAGATGCCTGAAAGGAGTTTAGTAGCACACCGCCTGGCACGCACGCCATGTGCGCTCTGCAAGTGCCAGTCGGCACAAATGCCACTGTGGCCTCTCGGGCCATCTTTTAATCTCACTGTCCCCAGTATCCTCTGATGGATTCCGATCCCTGCTCTGGAGCAACAGTGCTCCCACCCTGTGGCCTTTCCACAGACCTCCACTGTCCACTGTGTGGTTAGAGCCTTCCCAGGCAAGCATGCACACACACACACACACACACACACACACACACACATACACACACACACACACACAAACACACGCATGCGCGTATATGTATATACTCTAGAGGTCAGTGCCAGACGGCAAGCCTTCTGTAAAGATGGAGACACCCTAGGTCTGTGTTTCCCAACATGGTCGTCACTAGCCACGCGTGGCTGTTGAGCATTTGCAATGTGATTTGGCGTGTGTGACTAGTGCACATTATCTTGGACCGCATACTGGTGACTAAGGTTCAGATCGCCTGCCTGAGTCAGGGCTCGAGTTGCGGACAGGACTGAACGATGATGATTTGTGGGGTCTGGCAAAGTCAAGCCCAGGTCCCAGGCTCAGCTGAGGACGGCTGGGGGGCTTTGGGGTGTCTGAAAGCATCGTGCGAATAACACAGATACTACTTTCCCCAGAGGCAGGCATGACCTTGCTCTCTTCTCTTCCATGCCCCTGCCTGAAAATTGAAGCAGGAAGGAGGAGGGATTCCCTTAGGAGGTGGGGGAAGGCCCCAGCTCCTCATTGTAGCCCCCCCCACAAGATCAAGGGTACAGACAGCCCCTAGAAGGGCAGAGGCCAAGGCTCCATGGGCGCCTCACTCTCTCCATTCCCCCTTGGCCCTGAGGCTTCCCTCCCCCTCCCAATCCTCCTCCCCCACAGGCTGGTGACTGCCGTGACTATTAATCACTAGCCCTGTTCTCTTCCTCTCTACTAATCAGGCACAATTAGACAAGGCCTCTTCCAGCTGGGCAGTCCCCCCCCTGCCCTCCCCCTCCCCTCACAGCCCTCCCCATCCGATTACCCAGGCCAGCTCTGAGGCAATGAGGGCTTCGTGTGAGCCCTGTGCTACTCTGGTTGCCCTGATGTTCAGTTTGGGGCTTTTCAGCAATCTCCCCCTTCCATTTGTCTCGTCCTTGGTCCCTGCTCTTGCCTAGAGTAGTTCGGCCAATATTGGCAGGCCCGGTCTCTAACCCACTGCCACTGTCTGTCGAAACTCCAGACCTTTCCCTGGCTCTAGAGGTAGGGTTCTTCTGACGTTTGTCCAAGCCTCTTACCTTCCAGATCAACTTTATTAACTCTGCCTGCATCCCCCAGGCATTCCTCTGTCCCTATGGTCCCCTTTGTGTCCTGAGGTGTGACCCTTGTGCACATGTAGTGAACATCTGGATGAAGGCTGCTCCTGCCTTGAGGAGCTAGGAGGGAAAAGCTAATGAGCTCATATATGGCGAAGGGTGGAGTCTCCGCCTCGGTTCCAACTAACTGCTGCCCACACAAGGATGTCGGTAGTCTTCCAAGGTGTCCAAAGAAGCTCCAAACCTAGTTTGTTTCAATAAAAAGCTGCCCCGATTGCGTGCCTGCAGCTCAGATGGCAGAAGCACACCTCTTACTTTGTACTGGCTGCTGCTCCTCCAGTCCTCCTGGAGGGGGCGCTCTCCATCTGGTCGCATTGGCAGTGAAGCCGGTGGTTCAGATTAAGGTAGTGTGCCAGAGAGGAAGAACTGGGGAAATCGTCACAGAGGGCTGGTCTTCAAGGGCAGTGGGGAGGGTCGTGAGAGACATGCCCCACCCGGCCCCACTCAAGAAGCCCTGTAGCCTCTTCATTAATCAGGAATCAGCCCCGAGCTGGGCTCATTATCAACCCAGCTTCTCGCACTGCTGGAAGATGCTGATTAGCATCTCAAGAAATGGCCCCCATACGGTACCTCTCCTGGCCTCCTTCATGAACACCCCCCCCCCCATCCCTGTCCTTGGGCTTCCAGGAGAAACCTGCCCCCTCTGGTGGTGGAGAGCAGGGTTGACTGATCCGGGTCTGGACGGAGGGGCATAAAGGATCAAACCTGGAGGCAAAAGGGTCCTAGAGATCTCAAAGAAAGTCCAGCCTCTAAGCTACTGGATCCAACCCTGGACAGGGAGAGAAGTGGGGATGGGGGCTAAGGACAGTCCCTGGAGGAGGGGAAAGGACAGCAACCTCAGGCTGGGGAGATACTCCCCCCCACCCCCCCACCCCCGCCCTCTTCCCGGCTCTCCTTATCCACCTCCTTTAAGCAGCCAGGTCAAGGAGATCGGACGGACAGCTCCCTAGGCAGTGGGGGAAAGCCTCCTCTAGCAGACTTGTTATGCATTTTGTTGTCATTATTTTTGTGTCTGGTGGGCCGTGACAGGGGCTTAGGCTCTTCAGAGCACCCCCACCCCACCCCACCCTGTGCAGTGGGAGTCGGCAGGCAGGAAAACAGAGAGCCTCCGACGGAGAACAGCAAAGTTCCAACGCTGTTGTGTCTTCCAGAAAGGGCAGGGGTGACTGCGTCTCTGTTCCTTGGCTCCCAAGCAGGGGGTAGCAGGGCAGCCTATCCAGCCCACCCCCTAAATGTTCACGGTGCCCTTGGGACACCCGCTTGGGGCTGGGGGTGGGAGGGAGCAGTTCCAGAGAGATAGGCATAGGCTGCGAGGCGGCGGCAGCAGCAGCAGCAGCAGCGAGAGTTCAGAGAGGAGCCACGGGATGATTAAGGGGAAATGGAGGATTGATTTAGGAGGAAAGATTAAAGGAGCTAAATCCGTGGCGCTTGGCTCGGCGGTGACTAAGCGTGGACAGGATAATAGCTTACAAATGTGTGAAAGGTGTAAATACCAAGCGGGGGCGGGGGGTGGGGGAGGGGGCTTGGCTGGCCAGGGGAGTGGGGGGGGGGGACACAAGGGACTGGACAGACCCTGGGGAGGGCTGGAGACTCCTGGGCCACTGCACAGTGGGGAAGGCTTCTCCCTAGCCGGGATGCGAGCGGAGGTTGGGATGTTTGAGAGCCTCTGGTGTCAAAAGGAGGTTTCATTTCTAGGGTACAGCTCCCCAGACCTCGGGGTGAGTGACTTCCGCATTTCACTTCAGCAGGGCTAGAGACTAAGGTCACGGGTTCAAATCCGACTCAAGTCCTTCAGCGCTGCCTCAGCACCAAGCCTCCTGTCGGTGATTCCCAGGCTCTCTGGCCACGCCCAGCTCTGCTCCAGAGCTCAGTCTACACCGGTCAGCGCTGTCCCTGCTCCCGCTCCTCTGATCTCCTCCCCCCCTCTCCCCCCCCCCCGCCCCGGGGCCGTAGCGGGCGGCGGGCGACGGTGTCTCCCTCCGCGGTGGAAGCCTCTGGCGCTGCTGTGTGCAGGGAGGTCACTTTGCTGAGGAGCCGGAGCCGAGAGAATGCAAATGAAGCGAACCCAGGGAGGAGAGCCGAGGAGGAGCCCGGAAGAGACAGAGGGAGGGCGCTGCTCGCTGATGGATGCCTGCCCCGCAGGCGAGGTGGCCTGCGGGAAGCGTTGCCCGTGGGTGCGGCCTCGCAGTGTGGGGTGGGCAGCTAGGCCTGTGCTGCTAAAGTGAGCCTAGTGCAGGGGCTTCCTGATAGGAGCCCACCCACTCGTCAACTAGACGGATAGATGGACACTCTACACACACACACACACACACACACACACACACACACACACTCCTACTCCACAGCTCCCCAAGTCTTGTTGGAATTGAAAACTCCCGCCCACCAACTGTGAGTGCTAAACTCTTCAACAGCTTTGTTTGCATCAGGCGGTGGGGATGCCAGGGAAAGACTTAGTTACCGATTAAAAACATGTATTGCCTGCAACATTTTTTTCCCTGGGGTTTAAAGCTTAAGCAATGGCTGCCCGGGAACAGGTGTAACTGTTTACCTGGGTCCCGGAGTCCCGCCTTCTTCTGCTTGGAAAACAACCCTGAGCTCCCAATTCTACACTTCCATTCTATAATCTATTCTACTTCCACAATTCCTCACACGCTCCCGTTCCTGGACCTTAGCCAGCTCCTCCTTCGCATCCACCACCAGGGCTCTCCCGCTTACGTTTGAACCAACACTACCGCCATTTCCAGACCCACCTTGGGGGGGTGCGGGGGGGGGGGTGCAGAGACTCCCTGAAAAGCACGTGGGTGGCGTTAGGCACTGAGAACTGGGCGCTAAGAACATGTGGTCTTTCCGGTGTTCTTTCTGGAGAGTGGGCTAGCCAGCTTACCCAAAAGAGGCTATCCCTAGCCTCCAACCGGAAGCACACTCCTGTTGCAGGCTCAGCAGCTGGCTTGGCTGGGCTCTCCAGCACAGCGTGGAGCTCGGCCAGTAGTATCTATTTGTGTGATTGTTAGGTTCATGTTCCGTTCCCTCTTGTAGACCTGGCACTTTGAAGATGTTTGGCACATAGTGTAGGTGCTCAGGTTTTTAAAGGAATTCATGCCTCCACATCCCACCACACACTCCTAGAGAAGACTGTTTTGTTCTGGGATGTATCCCCCCTGTGTCAAACACAGTGCCTGACACATTGTAAAGGCTTAAGGAATGCTGTTTGACTGCTGGGTCGTTCCAACACCCACCATTCTCTGCTCTGCTACATCATGTGACTCTGGCAGTTTCGCGCCCTCTCTGTGCCTCCACCACCTCATCTGTGGAATGGGGACAGTAGGAATAGCTTCTATCATTTCTTCCTCCTACATTAAAGAGTTCATGTATGTAAAGTACTCTCACGGCCCTGCTTGACTCGGAGCAGACATTCAGAAAACTGCTATCGCTGTTGCTGATGTGATGTGTAATTGTCTCTGTTCTCAAGCCAACTCTGAAGGGTACCTGATTTTATTCCCATTTCACAGATGAATAATGGAGGGTCAAAGAGGTCTGAATCCCACAGACCTCAGTAAAAAAAAAAAAAAAAAAGTCCTGGAGGTCCGCCAGGCGAGCCTCCTGTCTGTGGGAAGAGCCTGTGAGCTGTGCTCTAAAAGGGCTCCGTAATGATCGTCCGCCGAGGGCAGACATCTTTACTAAGAGGCGGGGTGCCCTGTGAAGATGGATGTGACGTGCTGGCTGGCTGCCTGCGCCCTTCCCTAGGTCACCCCCTGCCCCCCTGCTGAGTGCCGGTCACACATCACTCTGGAGTTTATCTCTAATCTGCAGTCCTACCCTGAGGGGGAGGAATTGCTGGTTGTCTTTTATGGAGGAGCAAACCAAGACCTAAAGAGACTGTCACCCAGCCCTTGATCTAGTGTCTCGAGCCGTTTGTTGAGATGGGTGGAAGCGGCGGGATTTGAACACTGCTTTGTCAGACTCCAAGCTCTGTCCCGTCTAGGCTCTGTGGCTTTGAGTCCAGCATCACAGAGCAGTGCTGGGGAGTCGCGGATATGATTTCACTTTACAAATGTCTGTTTCCTTAAGGGGGGGGGGTTCATCACGTTGCTCCAAATTCCAGGGCTGAAGCCATCCACCCTCCTGCCTTAGACTCCTAAGTATCTGGGACTACTGATGCTTGCTTTGGGGTTTGCTACTTTTTTCCCCCCTGCAAGACTTACAACTACCCCCCCAGAAACAAGTCAGGCAGAAATTTTCTGGAAGATTCCATTTGACAGAAGAGAAAACTGAGGTTCAGAAGAGTCAAAAGCATCACTCATGCTGGTTACAGGCAGCTAGACTTAGTGTCTCCTGACTCCCGGGGAGGGGACACAATTAGCAAAAATATTCTGCCACTAGATGGGGAGGCAGGCTGAATGGGTTGCAAGGCTGAATCTATCTACGTATTCTTTGTGTGCTCTTGGATGGGGAGCTGATGTAGCCTTTGTACGATGGGTCGCGGGGCTGGGAGCTGGTCTGGGTGACTCCAGGCCTCTGACCCACACGGATATAACAAGCAAATGTGCTGAGTGTCTTCCTCTGCCCCTGGAGAGGGGAGAGAAGGACGAAGCTCTGGGCCTGCATCCCGGGTCATCCTTGAGTAAACTCGCGGCTTAGGAGTGCTCCCACCTGAGATGCAAGTCATGGCTGGATGAAAAGGAATCCCACCCCTTCTCTTGGTCCACAGTGGATTCCGGGGTACTGCCAGGGTAAAGAGGAGTTCATTCCGGGGCACCTAAGAAGGAGGAATGGGGGTGGCCCTCACAGAAGAGGGCAGAGGGATAAAGGAGGAGGGCTACCATCCGCAGAGCCATAGCTAAGCGGGAGGTGCTGGGGTCTTGGCAGAAGCTGGGTGCCCAGAAGGCGGTGGAGATAAAGTCCATGCTGCAGATTAGCTGTGGGATTAGCTGCCTGGTCCTTGCCCGCTTCTGGCTGCTTCTTATCTCCCCGAGGCCCAGGGCCTTCTCCCACATAGCTGAGCCCTGGCCCTACTAATTGGCTATTAACCCTGTGGGCTCTGTGGCTATAGGGAGGAAGAAGAGCTAGGGAGGGCTGGGGTGGGGGTTGGGGCGGGGTGGGGGGGTGCGGGAGAGCCAGCAGCCAGGCAGGGAGAGCTATCTTGGGAAATGGGAGCTGTGGATGGATGGAGCTCAGGGGGCTGAGAGAGAAGCCATCGCTCAGGAGAGCAAGCTCTGGACAGATCTCTTCCAGCTCCTGATCGTTGTCTCGGGCGGATGGGGAGGGAGAGGGACAGGGAGAGGGAACACCGGGCAACCTTGGGCCCAGAGTAAAATCTAGGAGGAAGACAAGATGTAGAAACTGAGTACTTACATGGAAGACAGACAGAGAGGAAAGCACACAGGACAGAGGGACAGGGACCCAGGGACAAAGAGGGCAGGCAGACAGCATCTAGGCTTTGGGCGAGCAAGGGATTCGGGATAAACAGGCTGGCAGGGCTAGGAGCAGAGGAACTGGGTCTGGAGGGATAACTGGCTTGGCGTCCAGAAAATGTAGACCCAGGGATCTACAGAAGCAGTCAGGAGACAGACCAAGAGCAGGAGACAGTGATTCAGGCCAGTGCTGCAGGGAGAGAGAGAGTCAGAGAGGGACCAGTAAAGGTCTGGCCAAAGGGAGCTGGCAGAGGGATACTAGGGCGGCCCGCTTACAGACCATCCACCTTCAGCTCAAGGAAGTTCTAAGGTCGCACACTCCAACCAGGACAGGTAGCGCAGGATCAGAAGCTAAGAGGGAGAGGAGGTGTTAGGGCTCTGACGGGATCAAGGGGAGAGCTTAGAAGCTGAGGTTATCTGGAGATGGCCCTGCCACCATCAGAACACTTCTTGGTCCAGTTCCAACTCTCTCTCTGATTGGGCCTCTAGGCTCTCAACTCTTGTGTACACGTCCTTCCTGGCCAGCCTGTGGGGAGGGAGTAGTGGACAGCCAGTGGGACCTCGTGCCTGAACAGTCGTGCCGTCTCCATGGAAGAAGCTGTGGGCTGTGCTGCCACCAGAATTCTACCACTTAGGAGCCGGTGGCTGGCTCCACCATCACCGCCCGGGCCAGGGACTGTCTCCAGGGCAACGACCTGCTCTTCCCAGCAGTGGGGCTTGACCCAAGCTGTGCAGGTGGCCCGGTCGTGCCAGTCTGGCCTGTCCAGCCTCCGTAGAGTGTCCTTTGGACCTGGACTACTTTCACCCACCGTCTGTGTCACGCATTACCCCTTCTCCAGGGTACAAGTACTTCACCTGCACACAGGCCAGGTAGTCAGCTCCTCCCGAGTCAGGGCTAAGAGCCATCCAGCAGGGGCCCACACTGTCCCCGACAGCATGTGTCCTTGTATAGTGCAGCTCCACCAAGGGCTAGGAGCCCCCCAGACATATTTCATCCCCTGCTCCCACACCAGGTATTCCGTCCGTCCCGATTGTACTGTATACAGCATACAGCATTCCGTCCTGTTCAGATCTCTACGGTTCTTTGCTTGCTGTGCACACTTAGCTACTTTTTCCCTCTCTGAGCTTCAATTACGTCATCCTTCCTTGGGGGGAAGGGGGCAACAATGATCACCTCATGTGGCTTGTGTGAAAGGATCCAAGGAAAAGATCTCTCAGCAGCACTTCTCAAAAGACACGAGGCATGTACTCATGTATGAAATTCTAAAAGGAAAAAAAAAGAGAGAGAGAAAGAAAGAAAGAAAATTTTGATCTGGGACCAAACGAGGATGTTTGATCACACGCTCGGCTTTCTCCTGCTCTCTGCCCCTTCTTCTGCTGAGAGGGAAGGAAGCGGGACTCCAGGCTTCAGGGAGTGGGAAACCTGCCAGTGAGGCTATGCTTCGGAGGCCATGGCAGACGCGGTCGTGTGAGCAGCACAACCCGGGGTCCCCTCACCTCGCTCGGGCCCTATTTAGCCTCTCAACTCAAGCATGCACTCAAAACTGGCTGAGTCGGCGGGAACCGATCCCAGCATCCCCTCGGCCTGGAACAGGACGGCGTTGAGCATTTGCTTGGGTTTCCTGTAGCTGCCTTACCCACACCACCAGGATCCAGGGGGCTTGCCCTCGGCGCGGCTCCGGTTCCTCTCTCTCCAGTCACGTCCCGAGAACCCACGATGAGGCCCAAGCTGTCTTGCTTGACTCTCTATGACCTCTAGTTAATTTCAGTTTCAGCCCCAGAGATGGAAGCTAAGGACCTCCTCAAAGCAGGCAATCCCTCCACCACTGACCCTCTGCTCTTTTGAGACAGGGTCTCACTAAGTCTCTAGAGCTAACCTTGAACTCAGTTTGTAGCCCAGGCAGGCCATGAATTCATGGTCCTCCCGCATTGGTCCAGAGCTGCTGGGATTACAGGCTTGTGCCACCAGGCCTTGTCCATCTAGATCTTTCTATTTATGGTGTAGTCCACAGATCAGCGGGTTTGTAAAAAAAAAAAAAAAAAAAAAAAAAAAAAGCAGAATTTCATTCCTGAGAGTCCATCTAACCTCCATGTGTTAAAGCAGAACCAGCACTTTACAAAGGGGATCTGGGTACAAGCTGGCATTTGAGGAGCGCTGATCTTGGAGACCTCTGCAAATGGTGCAGCTCTCTGGGCTTCTGTCTCCTCCTCTGTGGAATGAAGAGATGATAATACTGCCCCTGGGGGAGGGGCGCTTGTGATGATTCCATTAGACTGAGCGCCCAACCTAGCATACTCTGAGATGTCTGTGATGCCCATTCCTGCCCCACAGGGACATGCTGTGATGGAGGGAACAGGAGGGGACAGGAGTGATACCAGTTGGGACAAGGACTAGAACCTAGAAGCTGGGTGGGACAGGCGAGGAAGGGGAAGGCAGATGACATTGGGAGGATGGGGCCGAGGAATGGAGCTGAAGGGAAAGAGAAACCAAGGAAAGGCAGTTCCAGGGAGAGGCTTGTCCCGGCTCTTCCCATCCTGAGGTGGGAGCTGGGGAGGTTTGAGTTGGGGGGGGGATGCTAGCAATGAATGATGGGAGTATCTGGAGCTTGGCATCCTTGCGAGTTCCGTCTACTCACGAGCTGTGTGGCTTTGTTAGAGTCGCCTCACCTCTCTGAGCTTCAGTTTCCTTCTCTGGAACCAAGGTCATCGAACACATCTCAAACCAGAGGGTGGATGACACAGCGCAGTGGTGGAGGCTTTCGTGTTTTGTAAATGTCACTTGGTGCCTGCTATGTGTACTTTGTTGTTGTTTCAGAAATCAGTCTGGGTAAAGGCTGTACCGGGGGCTGGGGTCAGGGTAGAAGAGGGTGACCAACTCACAGAGGAAGGAGGACAGAACATTTCCCTCAGGGTGTCCCTGGTGGGCCCCTCAGGTTGCTTCAAAACTCCAGGACGACCCACCCTCAGCTCACCTCACCCTTCAGCACTCTCCCTCCACAGTCAAGTCTGAGGAGATCCTTTCCCTCCAGGCCACTTCATGCCTTCTCCCGGCTTTTACAGTGTGAATACGTTCCCAAGGAAAGGGGTGGGGGTAATGTTGGCGCTCGCTGACCCCTCGGTCCCGGGGAAGGTGCTGCCTGTGATGGGTTTGACCCAGGGCCACATCCCAGTGGGGTGAGCGGGGAGGGGCGGGGGGACGACTAGAGTCCGCCTCTTTCTCACTAGCTCTCCCACTCCAGCCGCTCAATGACTCCAGGCAGCCACTAAAATCCCCAGGCCAAGCCTGTACCTTCATCTTTGGGTCACCAGCGCCATCTGGTGTCTTTCGGGGGAGAATGCTCGTCGAGAACACAGGAGCCGGGCTTTGCAGAGTAAAGGTTCATGAAAGTTCCTTAGGTGTCCCCACGATGGGACAAATGCGTGGGACAACAGGCAGGCCCCCTGCTCCCAGCCAGCTTGCTCTCCGTAGGGGACGCTGACAGTGAACAGTGAAATGGGCAGAGGAGCAGGGGAGCGAGGTCTCAGGCCTGAGCTGAGGGGGTGCAGGGCTTCGGGAGAGGGAGCAGCAAGTAAGGCCTGAGGTGAACAGAAGGCCTAGAAGTTCGAGTCACAGATCCAGGAGTGGGAAGGGAGGAAGGGAGAGGGCCAGGGCCACACTGAAGGGCGACCTTAAGGCTAAGGACAGAGTCTGACTTTATTCTCTGGAAAACGAGAAGTTGGCATTGTTGAGTTTTGCTTAAAAATAACTTTTGAGCCGGGAGGTGGTGGCGCACGCCTTTAATCCCAGCACTTGGTAGGTAGAGGCAGGCGGATTTCTGAGTTCAAGGCCAGCCTGGTCTACAGAGTGTGTTCCAGGACAGCCAGGGCTACACAGAGAAACCCTGTCTCGAAAAAAAACAAAATAATAATAATAATAATAATAACAACAACAACAACAACAACAACAACTTTTGCTGGGACTGGAGGATGGCTCTGTTGATGAGGGGCTTGCTGTACAAGCATGAAGACTCTGCTCTCCAGCATCCATGTAAGAACCTGTGCACTGGCACGTGTGTGTGTGTGTGTGTGTGTGTGTGTGTGTGTGTGATCCCAGGGCTGGGGAGGCAGAGACCCTTAGAGCTCACCGAGCAGCCAGCCTAGCCTAACCCATGGTCTCCATGTTCAGTGAAAGGTTCTGTCTCCTAGAGTAAGGGAGGGAACGATTGAGGAAGATACCGGACATGGCCTCCGCCGCCGCCGCATGTCAACACGCACACATGCACAAACGATAAAATAAGCTTTCTTGTGTATACTTGAGGTTTACAACATAATGTGTGCACGCCAGATAACTAGAATCTGGCAGGGGACTTGGTTGGTGCAAGCGTTTTGACTGCTGTGTGGAAAACAGAAGAAAGGGGTGGATGAAGGGAGGAGCCGGAGGAGGTGGGGACCAGTTTAGAATTGTTACGGGAGGGGAGGAGATGCAGAGTTTAGGGATTCTCACTCAAAAGAACCTAAGTAGCAGTAGGAGGACCCTTTACTCAGAGGAGGGAGGGCAGGGATTGGTAGGAGAGCAGGAGCTCTGAGCCTGGCGTGGTGGTGCATCTCTGTACTCCCAGCACTTGGGTGGTTGAAGCAGGGGGATTGGGAATTCAAGGCCAGCTACACAGGGGGCTCTTGTAACTACACCGTGTAGCAAATCTTGGGTAGGAGAATTTCTGGGGTACCGCAAGGCTTGGGGGAGGAGCAGATCCAATTTGAGCTACACAATAAAAACCTGCCCCCGAGAGAGAGAGAGAGAGAGAGAGAGAGAGAGAGAGAGAGAGAGAATAACAAGAGTTCTGTGTCTGCTGTGATCTTTCTCCCTCCAGGTCTATACGCGCTATGGAAAGTGTTACACCTTTAATGCAGATCCGCAGAGTTCACTGCCCAGCAGGGCAGGCGGCATGGGTAGTGGCCTTGAGATCATGCTAGACATCCAGCAGGAGGAGTACCTACCCATATGGAGAGAGACAAGTATGCAGGCGGGGAGGGGGTGAGGGCCACCTCAGGGCTGGCCTGGGCTCGGCTCTCCCCGGAGGGGGTTCTGAAGCCCCTCATCTCTGCTGCGCAGACGAGACATCCTTCGAGGCAGGGATCCGGGTGCAGATCCACAGCCAGGAGGAGCCCCCCTACATCCACCAGCTGGGGTTCGGCGTGTCTCCGGGCTTCCAGACTTTTGTGTCCTGCCAGGAACAGCGGGTGAGCATCCCCAGCTAGGCCCAGGCCGGGCACAGGGCAAAGCACTGCTCCAAGGGATGCTGGCCGGATCTGCCTTGCAGATACGCAGTCTGCCAGCCCCGTGGCCCTTGCCGGGGGCTATTGACACTGGAGGACTGGCCCTGGCGGACACGCTTGGCCTTGACTTTGTCATGCCCCATCTCTGCAGCTAACTTATCTGCCCCAGCCTTGGGGCAACTGCCGGGCGGAAAGCGAGCTCAGGGGGCCTGAGCTCCAGGGCTACTCAGCCTATAGTGTGTCTGCCTGCCGACTGCGCTGTGAGAAGGAGGCCGTGCTTCAGCGCTGTCACTGCCGGATGGTGCACATGCCAGGTGGGCACCTCCAGCCAGTCTTTGGTGCCACTCTTTCGAGCTCCTGAACTTCCGGGGGCAGAAATGCGTGCAACGTGCACACACATCTCCACTCATGAGCATGTGCTCATGTCTATGTCTGGAGACTTACGCATGGGTTCATAGATTTGGGAGCCCACGGGTGCACATGCTTGCGTGCATGCTAATATGTATTTGTGTGTGTGTTTTGGGGTTGTGTGCATGAACCGAAGCATGTACACATGACTGTGTGAGCAAATGGACAATTACCTGCATGTGCGTATGTATGCATTTTCACTGTTTTTATGCATGTGTATGTATACATTGATGTTATGCACGTGTGTAAAAATGCATAAATGGGTGTGTGGTAAGGAAGAAGGGAAAGGACTCTAGGTCTCAGAAATGCTCTTCTCTCCTTTCAGGCAACGAGACCATCTGCCCACCAAATACCTACATTGAATGTGCCGACCACACCCTGGGTGTGTGCTGCCTGCCCCTTCCTGTCTCTCACCATTCCTCCACCCCTCTGTGTGCCCATCTCCTGTGTTTTTTTTTTTTTTAAGATTTATTTCTTTATATGTAAGTACATTGTAGCTGTCTTCAGACACTCCAGAAGAGGGTGTCAGATCTCATTACAGATGGTTGTGAGCCACCATGTGGTTGCTGGGATTTGAACTCAGGACCTTTGGAAGAGTAGTCAGTGCTCTTAACTGCTAAGCCATCTCTTCAGCCCCCATCTCCTGTGTCTTGTCACTTCTGCTCCCAGTCTGTCTTGGAGGGGTCTTGCTGAAATTGAGTTCTGTTCACATCTCAGTGGGAGGTGGGGGTGGGGTGGGCCTAATGGCTTCTATAGGTTCAGATACTCGGTAAGTGATGGCAGACCATGGGGATGCTACAGAAAACTAGGACTGGGAGTGGAGCCCCTCTCAGTTCTCCCAGTCAACATTCTCTCTTCTCCTCCCTTCCTCCCTCCCTCCCTCCCTATCTGCCTCCCTCCCTCCCTCTTTCTCCAAGAAAGTAAAATGACTTCTCTCTGAGCCCTAGGAAAAACACATTGCTGGATGTCAGTATGGGTAAAATGAACTCCATCTTTCCACATGTCTCCCTGAGCTGCAGCTTATCCACCACCCATCCACCTACCTATCCATCCATCCATCCATCCACTCACCCATCCACCTACCCTCCCATCCACCCATCCACCTATCTATCCATCTATCCACCCACCCATCCATCCATCCACCCATCCATCCATCCATCCATCCATCCATCCATCCATCCATCCACCCACCCATCCACTTACCCATCCATCCACCCATCCATCCATCCATCCATCCATCCATCTATCCATCCATCCATCCATCCACCCACCCATCCACTTACCCACCCATCCACTTACCCACCCATCCACTTACCCACCCACCCACCCATCCACCCACCCACCCACCCACCCATCCATCCATCCATCTATCCATCCATCCACCTACCTATTGAGTGACCTACTCAACTTGTTCTAGATATTGAGAGTGAGGGTCCAAGAGCCCTGCCCATGAACACTTACTAAGGACAGATGCTAGAAAGCCTTGAATAGAGATTTCTCAGAGGTGTTATAAGGCCCTGAGGAGGGACATGTAGCCCTAGTCTGGAAAGGCAGGGAGGATTCTACATGAAAAGCTACATACATATTAGCCAAGGTTTGAGGGGTTCTACATAGTAGGGATAGCATGTCTCAAGTCCCAGAAACCTTGTGGCTAGAGGAAGCTTGCTTTGTCTAAGGTACCCAAAGGTCAGAAGAGCTGGGGGCAGTGGTCAAGGGAGGGAAGAGTGTGGAAGAGGGAGGTTCTTGGAAGCCAACGCAGACTTAAGGCAAGGTACAAAGGTGAGCAAGTGAGACAGTGAGCAGAGTGGATAGCTTGAAGCAGGGCACCAGAACTCACTGCAGAAGCCTAGACTTGATGGGCCACTGGGGATGCATTTGAGACGCTGGGGTAGTGGACTGGCACACCAGGCTCTCCTCTGTACCCCCACCTACAACACCTGCACCTGTGAAGACTGACTGTGACTGAAGAGCTTTAAACAGAGGAGCGGAGGTTCTGCTGGATAAGGGAGCCACAGGTCCACAGAATAGGTGACTCCAGGGAGCCTTCATTCTCAGGCCTGAAGGAGCATCACGGAACAGAGAGGCGGGGAGGGGGGTGGGGGGAGTAAGAGGCAGGGAGCAAGCATGAGTCCTTACCTGGGGCTGTCTGAGAGGGCTGCCTGACAGCAGCGTGGCACGGAAGAATGCAGCCCCTACCCATCTGTAGCCTGGTAACTGGAGAAACTAGGAAGGAAGTACACACGCACGTACGTAGGTAGATACGTACGTACCCCTGCCCTCCCACTCCCTCTGACCTGCCTGACCTCAGGCTGGAGGGCAAAGGTGTCGGGGTGATGCACTTGGCAGGGATCAGCCCCTGGGGTATAAGACAGGGAAAGAGCAAAATGGGGGACCAAAGGGGCAAGCAGAGACATCCTAGCCTATCAAGTATGTGAATCCTGGCAGTTTATTTTATCCACCCACCCATTCATCCATCCAACCATCCATCCATCCATCCATCCATCCATCCAACCATCATCCATCCAACTATCTATACATCCATCCATCCTCCATCCATCCATCCTCCATCCAACCATCATCCATCCAACTATCTATACATCCATCCATCCCTTATCCATCCAGCCATCACTCATTATCCATCCATCCATCCTCCATCCATCCATCCATCCATCCATCCATCCATCCTCCATCCATCCATCCTCCATCCATCCTCCCTCCCTCCATCCATCCTCCCTCCCTCCCTCCATCCATCCATCTTCCATCCGTCCATCCATCCATCCATCCATCCTCCATCTATCCATCCTCCATCCATCCATCCATCCATCCATCCTCCATCCATCCATCCTCCATCCATCCATCCATCCATCCTCCATCTATCCATCCATCCATCCTCCATCTAGCCATCATTTATTATCCATCCATCCATCCATTACCCATCCATACATCATCCATCCATCTATCTGTCCACCCATCCATCCATTCATCCATCCATCCATCCATCCATCCATCCATCCATCCTCCCTCCCACCCATCCCAACATCCTTTCCCTAATTCCTTGCTTGTGTGTCTGAGATCCCACGTTGACTAATTCTAGTAGATGTACTCTCACCTCCTTCTGAGCCACGGGACCTCCTTGTCCCAGGGAGCTGGAGACAGAGGGAGAGACGTGCAGGTGCTGCTGCCATGGGTCATTTAAAGTTGGTCTGAGGGAGACCCCAGGCAGCATGCTCTAGAAGGTGGTAGGTCTGGTCTTCTGAATGGATATGCCAGCTCAGGATAGCCTCTGTGCCTGTTCCCATAGCGACGGTGCCTGTGGGCCATTCTTCCTGCTGCAGCTGGTGCCTTTGTGTTGCAGACTCCCTGGGTGGGGGCTCTGAGGGCCCATGCTTCTGCCCTATGCCCTGCAACCTGACTCGGTATGGCAAAGAGATCTCCATGGTGAAGATCCCCAACAGGGGCTCAGCCAGGTACCTGGCGAGGAAGTACAACCGCAATGAGACCTACATAAGGTAAGCTGTGCCCTCAGATGAGCCCTGTGATGGGAGAGCCCTTCAGCAGGCCTGGGGCACAGGGGAGGCTGGCAAGGAGCTGCCCTCTGGGTGTATTGGCTCTCCTTCCAGGAGTGCCATTCATGATATTTGTAAGTTACATCCTGGTCCTCTTCCAGAAAAGCCTTTCCCAGTCCAAGTCTGAGGTGCCACAGCTCCTTGTATCCCTGCTACTGCACAGGTGCCATTTATATGACACTATTTAGACCCATTTATATGTCTTTCTCCTCAGATACATAGAGTTAAAGGCCAGGGCTGCATGAAACCCTTTCTCAGAAAGACAACGCAAAACAACCACCACAACAAAACCACGGAGCTAACCCAGCTGGACCCAGCTCCCTTGGGAGCCTGCGGTTGCCAGCATCACCGCACATGGGTCTTAGATGAGGATAGCTGGACTGGGGGTGACCTTGCCAGCTGCTTCTAGACCAGTAGCCCCACACAGGTGTCATTTCATGTCTCCCAGGGAGAATTTCTTGGTCCTGGATGTCTTTTTCGAGGCCCTAACGTCTGAAACCATGGAGCAGCGAGCTGCCTATGGCCTGTCTGCCCTGCTGGGTAAGCTGTGACCCTGGCCCCACTCATGTGTGGGTCAGCCCAGCCTGTCCCCACTGACCCTTCCCTCTTTCTCCTCAGGGGACCTTGGGGGACAGATGGGCCTATTCATTGGGGCTAGCATCCTCACCTTGCTGGAGATCCTTGACTATATCTATGAGGTAAGGACACATGGAAAGGCACAGAGAGTGGTGCAGGCCCTTGGGTGGGCAGTGGACTCAGGGTTCTAGAAGTGCCTGAGGGCCTGGGTCTGAAGAGGCTGTGTTGAGGAATGGAGAGGCCTGCTGGTCCTTGATAGGCACCAAGTCCTATAACTGAGGCCTCTTCAACCCCCCACGTTGACCTCCAAGGTCTCCTGGGATCGGATCAAGAGAGTGTGGCGACGGCCCAAGACCCCACTGCGGACATCCACCGGGGGCATCTCCACTTTGGGGCTGCAGGAGCTGAAGGAACAGGTGGGTGACCCCTCCTCCTCTCCCCGGAACTACTTCCTGAGAGTTCCCAAGATACCCAGGGGAGAAGGCAAAGATAGTTGAGACTTGAGTACACGACTTGACTGTCCCATCTGTCCTCTTCGTTTTACAGAGTCCCTGTCTAAGCCGGGGCCATGCTGAGGGTGGGGGGGCCAGCAGCCTGCTTCCCAACCATCACCACCCCCACGGCCCCCCAGGAAGCCTCTTTGAAGACTTTGCTTGCTAGGATGGCGCTATGTGGGGAAAGCACCCATGAAACTGGGACTATACGCAGACCCCACACATCTATTCCTGGGGCAGGTCTGGGGCAGCCCAGGGCTAAGGGAAGGGTGGTGCTCACTGAGGCCATGCCTAGGGTCCTGCTCTCCCTGACCCAGGCTCAGCTGCCTTGCACAAGGGTCCTTCCTGTTTACACCCTCTGCTCCCAGGCAGGGGTTCAGGAAGAGCTGGAGGTCAGACTAGAAGCCCCTGAGGAGGGGAGGGAGGGAGAAGGGGGAAGGTAGAACCCTGGCGGAGCCCCTCTGTACATTTGTATATAGTAGGGACTGGGTGGGGGTGGGACACAGATATAGAAGGGTGGGGCTGCAGGGGAGGGTGACACAGGACAGTCAGAGTCCCAGCCCTAATGGCAGAAGGCAACTCCTTGGGACCCAGGCATGCGGGGCTGGCTCTATTTCCCCTTCCAGGCCCAGCTCCCTCTTGGCAGGGGGAGTGGGTAGCCCAGCAGGCCTGGCCCAGCTCCCAGTTCCCCCTGTACCAGCCCCACCACAAGTTCCCTTCATGGGGAGTGGGTGGAAAGACCTTTCAGACCTCGGCTGGGCTTAGGGGGAGGGGGAGCGGCCTTCTCAGGCCTTGCTCCCTGGAGACTGGTTTTATAAAGTGCTGGAGAAATTGGGAATAAAGAGGCACAAAGAATTCTGTGTCTGTTTCTGTGTGTGTGTGTGTGAGAGAGAGAGAATGAGAATGAGCATAAGTGTGTGTGTGTGTGTGTGTGTGTGTGTGTGTGTGAGAGAGAGAGAGAGAGAGAGAGAGAGAGAGAGAGAGAGAGAGAGAGAATATGTTTGTAAGGGGGAGGGAGAGTGAGAGGGAGAGAGAGCTCATCCATATGCACTTGCTGGGGGCTGGGCATCTATGACTTGATCCCTGTTAAAGGAGACAAAGGCTCCCACAGCCCCGGGGCTCCTCCTCTGTCCTTAGAGTCAGTTCTCCCATGCCTACCTTGCCAAAACTGAGTCACCAGCCTCCACTCATTAGTCCACACTTAGCCAGTTTATTAAAGCCAGGGCTTTCTCCTGGATCTGGAAGGGAGAAGGTAACAGGTACCACACCCCTCCTTTCTCAGCCTCGCCTTCTCCAACAAGTCATCTACAGCCCAGCCGCAGGACAGGAGCCCAGGAAGCGGGCTGGCGTTAGGCATGAACAGAGGCCACAGCCTGAATCAGCAGCGTCAAGGGGCAGGAGACTGGACAAGAAGGATGGCTCTAGGGCACCTGTCTCAGGGCTTGTCCTGAGCCCACGGGTCCAACAGAGCAAGGACAAGGGACCAGAGGGCTGCCCTAGGGTCTGAGGCTACAGCCAGCCCTGTCCAGCGAGGCTGGCATGTGGCTCCAGGTTACTGGGGAAGAGAGACAGGCGCAGGGCTTAGGTGCTGTTACCCTGTTCCTGCTCAAAGAGCAACATGGCGAGCTGGGTGCGGGAGCCGAGGCCCTCAAGGACGCTCTGGCGACAGCGGTGGTAAAGGTCCTCACTGAGCCGAGCGCTGCACGGCTGGGCCCGGTAGCGCTGCAGCAAGGCCGGCTCCACTGCCCTCAGCACATGCAAGCTGGAGAAGCGCAGAAACAGCTCGTACACATCCAGACTCTCCAGCAGCTCCTCCTCCTGCTCGGCGGCGGCCACCAGCCGCCCGCGGGCAGCCACATAGTCAGAGTTGTAGAAGCACGCCTCACTGGCAGCCTGGCGATCGAAGTGGCCAGTGTCACGGCCCAGTTCCGGTGGCCCAGGGCCCTGAGGCGGAGCCACAGCAGGGTGGAAGGCCTGGAAGTGCATGGGGAAGAAGGCCTGCCAGCCAGAGATGGCGTGCATGCGGCAGCGGTTCAGGAAGTCAGGCGTGAGCACCGTGTCTGGCCCGGCCAGCAGGAACAGAGTATCCAGCGGGTGCTTCTTGGAGAGCAGGTCCATGAGGCGCAGTGGCGAGGGCGCAGCTGTCTGCACACTGAGCCAGGGCACCCGGGCTCCGGGGAAACGGCGCTCCAGCTCGGCCACGTGGGCTTTGACAGGCGCGAAGACGTCTGCGTGGGCTGCCCGCTGGGCCTGGCGTGGCTCATACAGCAGCAGCAGGGTCAAGGCTGCTGCATCACCAGGCTCCAGCGCTGCAGTGGCAAAGGCTTCTAGGAAGCCAGAAGCCAGGTCGCGCTCTGCTGCGGCCAGCGGCAGTAGCACAGTGAGCCGAGAGGCCTCGGTGACATAGGGCACAGGCAAGATCTCCACTCGGCTCAGGGGCCGAAGGAGCTGCACCCTGTGGGTGAGGGGCAAGCGGCCACCCTGTGGCGTCAACGCTTCCAGCTGCAAGTCTAGCGTGTACTCCATGCCTCGGGCTGGGTCAAAGCGCCGGTAGCCATTGACCAGCTGCTGCTTCTGGAGCCGCAGGGCTGGCTGGTACCGGCGGTTGAGCTCCTCTAAGGCTGTCCCCAGGACATCAGCCACATCAGCCCGGTCGGCCCCACGCAGTGGGCAGCGGGGCGAGCCGTCGGCACAGGAGAAACCATACTGCTCCGTGAAGTAGTCCCAGCGCAGAACCTCGAAGCGGGAGGCGGGGCGAGAAGGCGCTGGGATGCCCACGGGCCACGCAGAGGCCCTCTCCCCGTCAGCAGCCAGTCTGCTGGTGTTCTGGATCTCCCACTGGGCAGGAAAAGAGGCCATGAGCAAGGCACGGGTCACACAGCCAAGATCCATCTAGAGGCTCTGTGGGCACACAGTGCTACTCAGGAGACCCTGCAGCTTACTGTAAACCCAAGGGCCCCACACGGGGAGGTTCCTGGAGGCTCCACAAAGGTCAAAGACCTGGCTGTGGGTTTGCTCTGAGACTTTATCACTTTTTTTTTTCCTTTTTTCTGAGACAGGGTTTCTCTGTGTAGCCTTGGCTTTCCTGGAACTCACTCTGTAGACCAGGCTGGCCTTGAACTCAGAAATCCACCTGCCTCTGCCTCCCAAGTGCCGGGATTAAAGGCGTGCGCCACCACCGCCCAGCCATCAATGACTTTTTATTCTCGAGGTCTCGGGACCTGCTCCCCTTAATCCCTTGCCTCCCCTACCCTCGAGCCCAGGCTGTACCTGCAGTTCTTGAATCTCCTGGTATGTGCGGTCTAGCTCAGCTCGGGCAAAAGCTTTGTGCAGCTGGTACATGTGCACAGGGTCACGCACAGGATGGGCTGTCAGGGCACTGCGGAAACGAGGGTCCCCCTCCTGCACAGGCTCCCCGGGGCTCAGTTCCAGATAGCGGTAGTGCATTCCCTGGGGAGAGGAAGGGGCGCATTCAAACTGGGAACAACAGCAGAGCTGTCTTCCCTCTACCTCTTAGCTAGTGTCTCATCTCCTAATCCTATACGCAGTTCTGGACTTGGAAGTCAGGGTTCTGTGGATTTGAAGTCTATTTGACCAGCTGATGTTGTACAAGCCTGGTCAGGTCTCTGTGAGCTCATCTGTGAATGCTGCCTCAGAGGTGTCCAGAGAGCTAAAAAAATAGCTGACACTGAATATACAGTATGTGCAAGGATCTCTTACCTTTCCCTAATCCCAATACAGCCCTGCCTAATAATTGTTTCCATTAGCATGCATGAGGCTATTGAAGCTCAGATCTAGTAATTTACCTAGAGACACTGGGATTTAAAAAAAAAAAAAAAAAAAAAGATAAATGAACAGAGAAAACCCCGACCTCTATCTCCACTACCCCATACCTCTCCTGAGGAAGTATGCATACTCCGAGACGAGACACTAATTGGGAGGCTTCTCTTCCTACCTCATGGTCACCAGTACAGCCCATGCCTGTAGCATCAAGGATGCACCGGCCCAACCACTCATCCGGGCGAGCACTGACGATGTCATTGCGGCAGCTTTCCAGGTGGGGGCGCAGTTGCTGCAGTAGTGTGCGAGACAGCAACACTCCAAAGCCCCCATGGCAGTAGCGGCCGGGGGTAGCCTCTCCACCGATGAAGTCCTGCGGCCGGCCAAGATAGAGATGGGTTGCCGAAGCAAGGCTGAGGTGGCCAGCTAGGCGGTCCAGTCCATGCGCCTCCGTGTAGGTGGCATCAGGCACTAGGAAAAACCAGTCAAAGTCATCGCCGTGTTGCTCCAGCAGGTGGCGCAGCGCCAGGTGCAGGTGTCCGATGGGACGCTCTTCGCCCAGTGCCACCACCGCCATGCCTGAGGGTGTCCGGCGGCCCCTCGCACCGGTCAGGAACACTACATGCTCCAATCTGTGTCCCAGAGTTCGGTTCACAGCCACACCCAGTGTAGGCAACGTGGCCTGTGAGGTCAGCACTGCCACCAGCAGCTTCTGCCTGATGCCCAGCTCCGTGCTGATATACCGAGTTCTGGGAAAAGACAGTTATGAACAAGATAGCACACAAGCTTCACTTGTTATTTCTTCTCTGGATCCGTTTTGCACCCACGAACAGGATAAGAACGCCTCTCCCACGAGACACGATTTAAGCGATATACTGGTCTTACAGAAAGTGTTGCATTTAGGATATAACGATTCCAATGCAGATGCAGGTAAAAGAGCGATACATTAGATCTAATTCCAGATTCCACAACCTAGTAGTTGGGTCCCTGAGCACATTCCTTTATTTGTGCCATCTGTAAAATGGGACAGAGGGCATTTAAACAGTAAAATGCTTGGCACACCGTTGAGATACTTCCTGTTACATGAATATGCCATCAGCCCCGCCCCCAAAATATATCCTATAAATGATGTGTTGAAGCATATGGCATAGTGGCATATAGAATGTCTTTTGGAGAGGGGCAAACTAAGACAGTGACTCACCTTCCTAAGGTAGAAGGTAAGTTGTACAACTGGAATTCACTGCTATTAGAAGAAATTACTTCAATTCGTGGACACAGACATCAAAGTGATGAGTACATTCCTCCCTCTCCCATCTCATCCCAAGGTGGCCCTTGAAACCCATCTAGGAATGAAATACAGGCACATTCCAGTTCCCTCCTTTTTCTTTCCCCCTCTTTATACACTTATCCTCCTTAACACTAATGTTTCTAATCCTAAACAGACCGGGGCGGGGGTGTCTAAGAGGGTCTTTGGAGTATTATTGGGTGGAGTCGGTTTAGCTCAGCTCGGATCCGGCCGGGATCCAGAAAAAGCTTCAAACTGGCCCTCTGTCTCCCTGCAAGGCAGGGTCATAGGAAGTAATCGAGGCCCAAGGACTTCCTGGCCGGCCGGCCCCTTCCTTCCGGAGCCTGACCCGGCCTCTGGCGGCCTCCCTAGCGCGCGCAGCCTGGCTGGTGCCTGGGGGGGTAGGGCGGATGGAGCGGATCAGTACCTGACGGCCTTCTTGGTGGCCTGGCCCGGCTGTGCAGGATGGTAGGGCAAGACACGAGGCTCCCAGCTCTCACCGGTGCCTGCGCCGGCCCCGGGCCTCTCGCGCTCCGCTCCGGGCTGCACCGAGTTGGGTCGGCGCGCCGCGTTGGTGTTGCCGCGCGGCGGCAGCTCGGAGTCTCCGGGTTGGGGCGGCCCGGGTCCGCAAGGCTCCTCCACCCAGGTGACGCTGAGCAGGCTCAGGGTGAAGCCCAGAGAGATGCCCACGGCCACGGGCCCCGCGGGCCGCAGCACGGACAGCAGCAGCGACGCCCGCATGGCGTCCCGACAGCGGGTCCCCGGCCCCCCGCGCAGCCCGAGACGGCTCCGAGGGGGCGGGACCGGGGAGGGGGGCGGATCCGGAGGGCCCGGGCCCAGCAGGCGGGCCCGCTCCCTCCCCGCCGAGCAGAGTTAGTAGCTCAAGCCCGGAACCCCCGGGCGGGTCGGCCGCCCTTAGAGCAGCACTGCGCGCCCGGGCCTCCCAGGCAGCTGCTGTCCGACGTGTCACCGAGAGGGCCCCGCCCCCGAGGTGGGGTCTCAGTCGTCAGCTCCCCGAGAGGGACGAAGTGGGAGGAGGTTAAAGGGGAAGGACCCCCGGAAGTGCCCCCTCCTCAGCGCCGGAGAGGCAGACGCCGGGGGCGGAGTCCCCCGTCTCCCCCTGCGTGGTTGGTGCGTCCCTGATGACGTCAGAAGCAGCCCGCCCCTGCCGGGATGGTGCACCCTGAGTGACGTCAGGAGCAGAGGCCGGAGCTGTCCATCAGCACCAAAGGCCGCCGGCGGGCTCAGGGCATGGGGCCGCGGCTCCGGGACAGCCCGAGCTCCTGCTCCTTTCCCTTCCCCGGGCCGGGCCCGAGTCCCCGGGCTGTGGGACTGAAGTGCCAGCCGGTGTTGGAGGTGGGGCGACGGCGCCGTCGCACAGAGACCCGTCTCTCCGGCCCAGCAGCCCCCTTCGCACGGCGGACTTTACCCGGACCCCAGTCAGTCGGAGCCTCTGGTGTCCTACAACGCCGGCACCTCCGACCCCCGCACACCCTCCTTTGCTCGGAAGCTCGGGTCACCTCCAGCCCAGGTAGATCTCGGACAATTCCAAATCGAGCCTCCCACAGATGGTGCTCAGGCTGCCTCTTTTTGCCAGCAGCACCCTCCCTCCCCTCGTCCTGCCCCATCTAGTTCCTCTTTTAAGTCTATGCCAGCCGCCCCTAGCCAGGCACTTGTTTCCCTTTGTCTTAGCTCCCCGTTCCAGAGACGCTTCTGGCGCTGCCTGGTGTGGGCACCATTCCTTTGTCCACTGTGCCCTTGCTGAATTCCCCCACTCGCACTGGTATTCTGGTGGAGACCCACGACTGACTCTTGACCCCAATTTCCTCCCTGTCAGGTGGTCCTGGGAGGGTGACCCTCTTCCATCCCCAGCACTATGCCGGGTACTATGGAAACTCTGCGGTTTCAGCTGCTGCCCCCGGAGCCGGATGATACCTTCTGGGGTGCACCTTGTGAACAGCCTCTAGAGCGCAGGTATCAGGCACTGCCGGCCCTCGTCTGCATCATGTGCTGTTTGTTTGGAGTCGTCTACTGCTTCTTTGGTGAGATCCCCCTCATCCCTCACCTGTGGCCCTCCACTGTTTCCCTAAGGGTCCTTTTTCTGGTGTCTCCGAAATCATTTCCAGCCCATCCTACCCCCCCCCACCCCGTGGCTATATCTTTCTCTTGCTGATCTCAAATATCTTTGTAGATCATAGACTCTGGACTCTACAGAGAACAGGTTTTGAATTAGGCTCTTTGAGTTTGAACCGGGCTCTCCGTGTTAGTCACTGTGACGTAATGGGCATGTTAACCTGGGTCTCAGCTTTTTCACCTGGACGAAGACAACAGTGTTTGTCTCATATAGACCAGAATTAGTAGGTACTCGAAGGATGATGGCTATCGTAGCGAAGATATGTTTGGATCACTAGGATAAGCAGACTGAAAAAATAATACTAATAAAAACTCGTAGCAGGGTGATTAAACATGGTCCCTCCCTTACAGCAGGGCATATTGTATGGTGGGGGCGAGACCTGGAATATTCACACTTGTGAATACATATTAGAGTGGGCTGAATGCTAGTCATACACATGGAGATCGCCTACAAGGCAGATTCCCAGAAGGATGGTTATTCTGAAGAGTTGTATGGGGGAGGGCGTGGTATGCCCGTAATCCCAGCATCCAGGAAGCCGAGGCAAGGCGACGGAAGCTCAAAGCCAACAAGGATTACACAGTTCAGGGGAGGCTGGGTGGGCGAGCAGAAACTGCAGTTCGGTTGAACAGGTGTGTGTGGGTCCTTTTGACAACTCTCAAGGTCTCGGTCCAAGGCTACCTTCTCTGCAGAAAAGTATATGTTTGTTTTTCTTTCCCATTTTCACAAAGGTAACCTATGGGCTAGTGTCAGCTTTGAGTAAATAAATGCCCAGTGGATTCTTCAGGAGGTTATAGGACTTCACAGGGGAGGGTGCCCTCTATGAGCAGGGACCCAAAGAAGGCCTTCGAGAAGATTATACAGATCAGAACCAATTTGGGCAGAGAGGGCTGGCACGGTTTGCCAGAAGTATGTTAGAATAGTTGGTTGTGGAATATAGGATCAGACGGTCTTTCTTTGACATTTTGCAGAGTGGGCAGGAAAAATGCGCCCCCCCACAAGGGTTTAGGACATGTATTGGGTCTCTAAGATCCTGCCTCCCCCCCACCCCCTCCACCCCCCACCCCCGCTCTGGGTACCCCTCCCGCTGCACAGTGCTCCAGACAGCCTCATATCATACCCTCGGCTCCCTTACCATCCTATCCATCTTGGAATGCCCCTGCCAGGGATTCAGAATCTCTTTCTAAACTCTGCTCCTCTGACTTCAGAACCTTCTAGAGTCTGATACTCCCATTCTTGGAACCAAATCCCTTTTTCTCTTTATCCTTTTTCTCTCTGGCTCTCCCTGCATCTCCTTGGCCCCCAGTTCTTTCTCCCACCTTCCCAGTTGTTCATGATCTACACCCCATTCCTCTTTCAAGCAGCACTGATGTCTCAAGTCCCTGCAACCCCCTGTTCTCCTTGTAGTCCTCTTGGATTTTCTGCAACCCTGCGTAGCTCCTAGTACCCTCCCTCTGGCTCTCTTTGATCCCCGTAACTCCAGTCAGTAGATCGGTCCTCCGCATGGTGCTCTCCAGCGCTCCCGCTTCTCTGGCCTCAGTGGTCCCCTTTGACTTTAATAAGCCTAACGACACTACTCTTGTCCAATCCCCTGACCTGCAAAGATCTCATCTCCCAGGCCAAGCTCTGTCCTCTCTGTAACTTCCCAGTGCGGCTTTCTCTAGAGCCCTGTGACCACACAGGGATATTCTTTCTAATCCTAAGTGATCTCACCCCTCTCATTTTCTTCTGACTTCCAGACTCTTCATCTCTGAACAGTCCTCCTCAGAGGGCCCAGAGACTCCATTGCTGATCCCCTTGGGACTCCAGTGATCTCTCTGGACCCTGGGACCCTAAAGAGCCTACTGCCCCATGGCCGATTTACTCAACTCCAGTGATTCTTAACTTCAACCTTCAAAGGCCCATATCATGATTTTAATAATTACACGTCTTCCCAATGATTCCCAGCAAACATCTACATGATCTCCCCTGACCTCCATAGCGCCACCTTGAGCCCTCAAGCCCTCTAATTCTTTTAGCACCCATGTCTCTAATGCCCCTGTGCCTCCACGTCCCCACCCCCTCTGACTTCTAACCCGGTAACCTCATTTTGGCCCCCACTGGCCCTGTTCCCCTCCAGGTTACCGCTGCTTCAAGGCAGTACTCTTCCTCACTGGGCTGCTGTTTGGCTCGGTGGTCATCTTCCTGCTGTGCTACAGAGAGCGGGTTCTGGAGACGCAGCTGAGCGCTGGGGCAAGCGCGGGCATCGCGCTGGGCATCGGGCTGCTCTGCGGGCTGGTAGCCATGCTGGTACGCAGTGTGGGCCTCTTCCTGGTGGGGCTGCTGCTCGGTCTGCTGCTCGCTGCTGCCGCCCTACTGGGCTCCGCACCCTATTACCAGCCGGGCTCCGTATGGGGCCCCCTGGGGCTGCTGCTGGGAGGCGGCCTGCTCTGCGCCCTGCTCACGCTGCGCTGGCCTCGACCACTCACCACCCTCGCCACTGCCGTGACGGGCGCTGCCCTCATCGCCACCGCTGCAGACTATTTTGCTGAACTGCTACTGCTGGGGCGCTACGTGGTGGAGCGACTGCGGGCTGCGCCTGTGCCTCCCCTCTGCTGGCGGAGCTGGGCCCTGCTGGCACTCTGGCCTCTACTTAGCCTGATGGGCGTTCTGGTGCAGTGGAGGGTGACAACCGAGAGGGACTCCCACACAGAAGGTGAGGGGACAACAGGCCAGGGTGGGCCTGGGAAGAAGGGGTGGATGAAGCTGGGTGATGAAATTGAGGGGTTAGTGAGAAGGGACAGAAACTACACACGAAAAACCGGGGCTTCAATGGGTTAGAAAGTTAACTTAGGATCTAGGAGAACAGGGCTAGGTAACAATATTCATCCCAAAAGAATGTGCGGGGGCACTGGCTCTAGGTCAAGTCTGTTCCAGGCACTGGGGTAATACAGCAGCGATGAAACAAAAGCAGGCCAGAGGGTGTAGCGCAGGGGTAGCACGCTTGCCTATCACGTGCTGGGCTCTGAGCTGGACTGCTGGAGCACAAACAAGCGGATAACAGATGTGCAAACAAACAAGTTAGCTTCTCTTGTGCAGAGTGGTATGGAGAGTTACAAGGTGATTTGAAACAGTAACTTTATGGAGCCGGCTGTGCTTAGGGTGGTCAAGGAGGGTGGCTGGGTGCAAGTGCAGTTCGTAAGACTTGCTGATGGTATGGGCCCTGGACGCTGACAGCTGTTCCAAGGACAGTGAGATGCCCGTGGAGGGCTTAGAGTAGGAGAGGAAAGAACACAGGTCCATGTCTGGGGATGTAGAATGTATTAGAGCGCGTGACCCTCTAATACAGTTCCTCATGTTGTGGCGACTCTCCACCCCCCAACCACAGATTATTCTCATTGCTACATCATAATTGTAATTTGCTACTGTTATGAATCGTAATGTAAATATTGATGTTTTCTGGCGGTCTTAGGGGAGCCCTGTGAAAGGTCGTTCATGGGGGGGGATTGGAGGTTGGGACCTCCAGGTTGAGAACTGCTGAGGAGAGGGAGACAAGGGGGTGGAGAAAGGAAATAGTGAAGAAGGAGCTGTCCAGTTAGAGGGTGGGGTGGTGTCTGCCTGGGCGGGGATAGGAACAGCAATGTCAGTTGGAGAAGCGGTGTTGTGCATACAGACCTTTGCAGGAATAGAAGAACCGTGGGAAATCAGGAAAGGAAGTAACAGGGTGAAAGGGGTGCGTGGCCATGGGCAAGGGACCGTGGAAGCCTAAAGCCTCTAAGGGGAGGAGAGGAAGAGGGCTCCGTGGAGAGCTGTGTGGACCTGAGTCTCTCCTGTGCCCATCCATCCGTCTACAGTGGTCATCAGCCGGCAGCGAAGGCGGGTACAGCTGATGCGGATCCGGCAGCAGGAAGAACGCAAGGAGAAGCGGCGGAGGAAGAAGAGACCCCCTCGGGCTCCTCCCAGAGGTCCTCGGGCACCTCCGCGGCCTGGTCCGCCTGACCCGGCTTATCGACGCAGGCCAGTGCCCATCAAGCGCTTCAATGGGGACGTCCTCTCCCCGGTGAGGACCCAGAACCCGCCTCCAGCCCCAGGGTGGGAGGGAAATGTAGATTGGCCATGCGGGACTGGGTCTCCTTAGGGGACTGGATGCATTTGTCCATCCATCCGTCAGAACCTCTATACCTGGGCTCTGATAGATCCAGCTTTGGAGGTGGGGACATTAAATGCATATGGTATATGGTGGTGGGTTTTAGGGCTGTGGGCTCAGTTTAGAGATGGCTTGAGTTAGTGCACGCCACGAGAGTCTCAGGCCTGCGTGGTACAGGAGAGGCGGTTCTGCCACAGGACTCAGGCCTGTTCTTCCCTCCCCACAGAGTTACATCCAGAGCTTCCGGGACCGGCAGACTGGGAGCTCTCTGAGCTCCTTCATGGCCTCGCCTACAGACACGGACTATGAGTACGGGTCCCGGGGACCCCTGACAGCCTGCTCGGGACCCCCGGTGCGGGTGTAGTCATGTTCCCACTGTCTGGACTCTGCAGTCACCAGCTCTGCCAGCTTCGAGACTTCTGCCAGGCCACTGCGGAGGCTGCAAGGCCCTGTGGCCTTTGGCCGTCTCGCCTCCTTGGGGAGGGTTGGCCAGCCACCACAAGGGAGGCTGTGTCTCAGGCTAGGTAGGCCTGGCCTGAGGGAGAAGTTCCCGTCCAAGCTCCCGAGGGACTCGGGGTGTGAGCCCCACTGGGATGTGCTCAGGGTTGTGTGTCGCCCGTACGTGTGTGCGAAGGGGTAGGCTTGGAGGGGACACTGGGACCCTTGCCTTAGATTTGATTGGCAGGGCTTCTTCAGGGCCAGCCCTGCCTCCTGTCCTGCTGCTGGGGTCCCAGGGGCCGCTCTCCTGCATGTCTGTGTGGAGGAGGCCTGCCTGCCTTCCCATGGCTCTACCTTCCAGTCATTCATCTAAGGGTTCTCGTCATTGTCCATGGAACTAACGGCAGCACCCTTCACCCTGGTGCCCTGGCCTCTGCAAAGCCACCAGCCCGAGGGCAGGGGCAGGGGACGGGGGTGAGGGGTGCTGTTCTGGGTTGGGTTTGGGAGGAGGGGGGAGGGAAAAGGGCTGAATGCACGGTGCATGTCTGGTGTCTACTATGTCACCTTAGACACCTCATGCTTTTCTGATCCTCCCGCCCTGTTTTACATCTTTTATAAATGTGCCAAACTATGTGGCCTCTGCCAGAAGTCTTCAGTAGCTGGTACCTCCATCAACCAATCCGGAGAACGTGCAGTGCAGCCTCTGAGCTGCGACACTTACTATACGCGGCTCCAGGCACAGTCTGCCCTCCCACGGCACGCGCACATGTGGGCATGAACAGTAGCATCTTTATTGTTACCTGAGACCTCTGGCTCCTCCCTCCCCGCCCTGTCCAGTATAAGGGTACAATTTCTTCCAAATTGTCCGAGGGCACTGCTCGGTGGGTTTCGGTCCTCTAGTCACCTGTAGAGGAATGACTTCATGTGGGACCTGGGGAGGGGAGAGTAGGGCCAAGCCAATTGCCTCTCCTAGCAGAGTCTGGATACCCACGGGAAGAGCTGGGTCCCACCCTTTCGGAGCCTCTGGCAAGGATGTCTGTAAGGGCCGAGAAGGTGGGAGCGGGTAGGGGTGGGACGCATGGCAAAGTGTGTGAAAGACACGCAGAGGCTTAGGGTAGAGTGGGCCCCTCCTGCAGCGAAGAGGGCAGGGATGGAAGGGACTTCCCAGGCTGCTGTGGAACCCACTGAGGTGACCAGAAGCCAGCTGGGAAGAGGGCAGGAGGAGGTGAGGGCAGGTGCCAGCAGAGACTGGCGGATAGTGGGGGAAGGAGCAACTGGTAGCCGTGGGGTGTTCTGGGGAGACAAGCATGCGCCAGAAGCCGAGGAAAGCGAGGCGCTCTAGCAGGAAGAGCCCTGGAAGGTCCGGGAAGCGCCTTTTGAGACTCAGGGTTCCCTCTCTTCCTCAGCCTTGAGTGTGATCTCTCCCACCCCTTCCCCACCCCCCACATGCATCAGAACCCGCTGCCAAGAGTCCTCCCCTGGGCCGTGGAAAACCTCCCATAGGTGTAGCTCGGTTACTGCAGCTTCCAGGAAGCCCCCTCCTGCCTGCTCGGCTCGTTTCTTGTGATTCGGCCCAGCGGGCTCCACTCACCCTCTACCCGCAGCTGCGTGTCAGCACTGTCCTGGCCTGCTTGGCAGCTGTAGGTGCCCTGGTCCTCAGGTCGGACGTCATGGATGACTAGGCTGTGGGTGACGCCGTGGCTACGTATCTCATACTTGCTTCCCGGGCACAACTCGACCCCCTCCCGGGTCCAACACACGTGGCCCCCAGGGCGGGACACAGTCACCTCCAACACCGCCCTGCGGTTGACCAGAACCGTCTTCTCGCGAGGTGGGCGGCGGCACATCTGGAGAGGCAACGCTGCGGTTGGGGGACAGGGGCTTAATAAGGACACGCACGGCCCCTAAAGGAGGGGTGCATCTTCCCTGCCTAAGACCGCCACTCCCGGCACAAGCCCTCCGTGCCGCCAGTCCGTTTCCCTGCATGCCCAGTTCAAAGTCTCTTCCTCTCCGTCTCCTCCTGAGGAAGTGAGCTGCTCTCTGTGACCTGCCCCAAGAGAGCCCCTCAAAGAGAAGAGATGGAGACAGCAGCATCTCTAGGACCAGCGGCTAGTCAGTCAGTCCCAGGACGGGAGATGATGCCCTTCCCTGTCGCCTTCGCCTCAGAAGCTTACCCTCCACCTCCAGCCGAGCCAAGGACTGGGCGGGTCCCGCCTGGAAGCAGACTTCTCCGGTGTCCTCGGTTCGCAGCTCGCTCAGCACCAGAATGTGTTTCTTCCCTGAGGGTGGGGGTGGGGAGGTATTGAGGCCTCAGCCGCTTCCCGGGAAAATTCGAGAATGAGGGTGGCACCCGAGCAAGTCCCGGGGAGGCTCCGAAGTGTCGGCGCGCGGAATTGGAGAGAGGATGCTAGGCAGGAGGACTCAGAGCTGGCGGCAGAGGGAAGTCCGGAGACCGCAGCAATGGGGCGGTGGGGCGGGGCCTGCTCGAGCTAGAGGCGGAGCTTATCTGAATGAGGCGGAGTCTGCCTGAACCCTGGGCAAGGTAACAAGGGGTCACAGAGGGGAGAAAGGAGGCCACACCTTCCTGTCGGATGCGGACGCGGCCTCCGGGTCTCAGCGCGCGGCCTCCGAGCTCCCAGCGCCCGGTGGTCTCGGTCTCCGACACGGTGCATTCGAACGTGGCGCTGTCTCCTTCGCGGGCGCTGACCGACCGGAGCTCGCGGAGCACAGACACCTCTCGTTCTGGGGCGGAGCCGGGAGCGTGAGGCGGGGGCGGGGCGGAGCCAGGACACACCCCGCCACGCCCCCTCCCTAGAAGCGGGTAAACTGTAGGGGCGCCCAAAGTAGTTAGTACTCTGGCATCTCTGGGTACCCACCGCGCACAGTCAAGCGCGCAGGCCCGGAGCGAGCTGTCCCTACAAGGCAGCTGTAGGTCCCGGTGTCTGAGGAGCAGCAACGCCGCAGAAGCAGAAGGCGGCGCGTGCCGAGAGCCTGGAGCCGGAGGCGCGGGCTGAGACAGAGCGCCTGCCCATCCTAAGGGTGGGATTCGTAATAGGTCAGACCGAGCCCAGCAGGATTCTGGAGGCTGTGACCCTGGAAGGTGGCACTGTCCTCTGTGGATGCCAAACTGGCTAGAAGCGCACTAGTGGATCCCTTATGTTCCCCAGCTAGGGTTGGACTGTCTTCCCTTTCTGGTCACTTTTCTGAGAAGGTGCCATCCTTTGGGGACTTAGAGCCGAGAATTGGCACCAATAATGCAGAAAGTCCAAAGCTCTGCACGGGCCCACCGAGTGTGGATTTTAAAATTAGTTTTCAACGTAGACTCTACTATTGTCTGCCCTTGAGCAACTAACTCTGTTCATCCCACAGAATGTATTCCTTAGATGGCCCGGTGATGACAAGGTGTTAAAGGATTAAATGGATTAAAAAGGATTAAATGTGACGTCAACCTCAGCCCAGGACCAGTCTCACAGATCCAGTGAGTGTTAGTTTCTTGCCCGAATTATTGTTAGGTCAATAGGTCTGCACCAGGGCCATGCTCTGACCTTCTCCCATATTACGTCAGCCAAAGTCTGGGAAAGCTCGCACTCGAACGTGGCCGTGTCGCCTTCAGTCACTTCTAGGTCCTGTGGCCCCTGCACAATAGTCACTGGGACCTCTGAGAGTGGGTAAGGGAGAATGGCAAGGATCAGGGGTCAGTGAGGAATGAGATCCCTGCTTGTACAGCACACGGACATAGTAGGTCAGTGGCAGGCACAGGCAGGTGGTCGGTGGAGGCCACTAGTGAGGACAGGAGATTTAAGGGAGGCGCTGTAGAGCGGGGCACACGGCAGGGCCAGAGCGCCAGTGGGGTGGTGAGGTCATCAGCAGGAGACATGCTGCATGCGGGGGCTGGAGGGCAGTGGCAGAGGTGGAAAAAAGGGATGCCCAAAAGGATCGTTCACATACACGTGGACAGCAGTGACCACATGGCTGGAGTGGACAGCTGAAGACATTGGGCTTGGGGGAGGGGCATAAAGTGCTCTACAGAGCCCCGAGGGTCCCTAGAGGAGTGGCTAATGGGGAACTCGTTAAGGCTGAAAAATGAGGGCCTCGGGCAGAATTAGTACTAGAGCTTTCTCTGGTGGCTCAGCAGTGGGAGAATTACAGGGGACACACTTGGGGAGCCCCCGAGCCATAATAAGTGGAGACATGTCCAGGTAGGCAAACAGAAGGGACCATACACACATGGGACTGTTTTCGAGGTAGCACCGGATGCGGGGCTGCAGGCAACAGGACAGCGTACTCAAGCAAGGCGGTGACTAGGGACCCACACAGAGCCAAAGGGTCCAGAGATTCCCCACTCTGGCAGGGCGGTCAGTAGGAGCCACAGGGTTAGGTCAGTAGTCACACACAGGGATTCAGTAGGCGGGGCCCAGAGGCCACACCTCTCACTGTGAGCCGAGCAGCACACCGGAGGGAATCCGCAGTGAAGGAGACGCAGCCGGAGTCAGCCAGGCCCAGGCCGCTTAGCACCAAACGGTGAATACGGCCTTCTGAATCAATGTGGCACTTGGGCCCCGGGTGCAGCCGGACTCCACCCTGGGCCCACTCTCCGGTCACACCCTCCTGGGACAGCTCCAGCTGGAAGGTGGCGCTGCCCCCCTCATGGACCGTCACATCCTCCAGAGGCCGAAGTTCCCTCAGCTGCCGAGCTAGTGTGGGGAGACGAGGGAGCTCTGGGCAGGGTGCAGGGGCTCGGCTCACTCACCCCTAGCACGCTCCGCACCACCCTCCGCAGCCAATGGAAGACCTTGGCTATACAAGTTCAGACTGGTTGGGAGGGAGGGAGGGAAGGAAGGACAGACACAGCTGGCTAGATTTGGTCAGGGGACAGGTGAACTGCGGTCAGGAAAAGGAAAACATGGGAGTGTTAGAGTTCTGGGGTTGAGGAGTCTCAGTGTGGGGTGGGGTGGCCCTGGGAGAAACAATATGCCCTCTGGGATCGGAGCCATTATTTAGGTCGTCTGTGTACCATGGGATCTTTGGCAAACTGCTCTTTTTCTAGCACTAGTGTTCCCTATTGCACTAAACCAGTGCCTCTCAACCTTCCTAACGATGGGACCCTTTAATAGAGTCCCTCATGGGTGGTGACCCCCAACCACAAAATTATTTTCATTGCTACCTCGTAACTGTGATCCGGCTATAGCCGCGAATTGTAAACACCCGATTTGTGGGATATCTGATAGGGGACCCCTGGTGGTGGTCCACTAACAGAGGGGTCGCGACCCACAGGTTGAGAACTGCTCCACTAAAGCGCAGGGTCGCTCTGCGTTAAACTGTGATGAATACCTAGCACCCGTGACAGCCAACCACCAAGCTCTGATACCTCAGCTAACTTCCTCGAAGGCTCTGGACGTAGAGATCAACCCTATTTTATAAGGAGATTTGTTCCACAGAGATTGCATGGGGTAGAATGTTCTAGCATGGCGTTGGGGTGAGAAACGCTATTTGCTAGTCATTCTTTCAAAAAAATAAATACAGAGAGTCTTTCCGGAGTATACTGTTTATGTTGCTAGCAAAGCCATCTTGGAAGTAAAAAGCAAACTCCATTTGGACGTCTGAGGTAACTAGAAAATATTAGAAAAGGGGTATTTGGTTTGAGCAAGAGCATTCCGGCTCTGACCGGATTGGGACGGCCAGGGCAGACTTTCCTCAGCAGAAAGGGGGCACTTTGGTGTGTATGTTGGTGTGTGTTCTCAGGGACTCTGGGCCAGCCAGGTAAGTGATGAATTAAGAGAAGATTGGGCACTCACGCCTCACACTGAGCCTGGCCAGGGTGCGATCATGGTGGCTCTCGCAGCTGTAGGTACCCTGGTCGGTAAGTAGGACACCATGGATAGCAAGGCGGTGGACACGGCCATCCTGGGCTGTGGTCAGGCGAGAGTCCAGAGGAAGAGGTTCCCCAGCTCGTAGCCAGCGAACAGCTCCAGCTGCGCCTACTCGGCCTGTCTCTACCTCAAGGCACACATCCTGGCCCTCCTCAGCCCGCACATCCTGCAGCCGCCGCAAGAACAGCAGCTCTGTCTCTGGAAGGGAAGACAAGAGGTCATGGAGTCCGGGTGTTGAAGGCTATCTCACTTCTAGGTCACGGTTGCGAGGGGTTACAGGGAACGGAGCATGGTACGCTCGGGCGCACTGAACCTCGAACATGGAGCCTGGCACTTGTGTCGGCGGCTCCAGCTCGCGCAGTCACGGTCCCCGCGTCTTGGAGTTGACAGCCTCGGATGATCAGGGCGCGGCTTGAGCCGTTCTGGACCATTTCCAGCTGTGGCCCTGGAGTGACCACCGCCCCATTGCGCAGCCAGGTGACTTCGGCATCTGGCGGCGAGACCTCACACTGGAATGTGGCAGTGTCACCCTCGTGGACCGTCAGGGGCGTCAGTTCAGAGACCAGCTTCACGGGTGGGAGCTCTGGAAGGAGGGGTGAGGCAGTGGACTGGGTACCTCTTTCTCCCTTCGTCCTTGTCCGCCCTCCCTCGGGACGCAAGCTCTCATTCTCCCACCAGCCCGAGTGAGGCCCTACTGTGTGCTGATTGTTGGGGTTCTCCCAGAGACCAGGATGCTAATCCCTAAGGCACGCCTAGTGAGTTCCCGGAAATCCCAGCCTGGCACCTCTTCCCAAGTCTCTAGTACCAATACATTATTTACCGTGGGCCCAGTTACAGCATTTAGTAGTCATAGCAACCTATCTGCTATCCCATTTCAGAGCTTGGGCTTGAGGAGTAAAAAGGCCCTGCACATGTCACGCAAGTCCCAGAAAGCAGAGTCTGAGTTGCACCATGGACCCCTAAAGGCTTTTTTTTTTTTTTTTAATCCACTGGGCCATACATTCTGCCATGCCCCGGGTGCTGGAAAAAGGAATTTGCCTTCTTACAGTGACTGTCATGAACGCACTGGTGGGAACCATAGAGAGCAGTTGGGTGAGGGCCCAGAGGACAGGAGGTGGTCTTTGTGGGTGCCAGAGACCGAGGGGGTGTGAGGGGTGCGCTGTTACCTTCCACACTGACGATGAAGATGCGACTGTCGTGGGGTGCGTCGCACAGGTACTCCCCAGCATCCCCTCTCCGTGCCCCCCGCACCCGCAGCACCTGCCTCGCCCCGGCTTGTTCCAGCTGCACCCGCCCCTGGCTTGCCAGGCGCTCCCCGTCCTTGTACCAGCGCACAGGGGCCCCTGGCCTGGAGAGGCGCACCACCAGCTCTAGGTCCCCGCCTGGGGTGCTTCGAACCCTCGTCTGGGCTGCCTCGGGGGCCACTACCCGCACCGGGGGCTCTGTGGGGGGGGTCAGAGCTAGGGGTCACTGGGAGGGCAATGAGAAGGGCGGGGACACAAGCTGGGGGAACAGAGCAAGGGAAAGATGGGATGTCTTAGGAAAGCGGGGCAGCCCCGGATATGGGGGACTCCTAAGGCTTTCTGCCCAGGCGCTACTCACCAGCCACCTGGACATCGAAGCTGAGGCTTGGGGCCCCTGGGGCTGTCCCGGATTGGCAGGTGTAGACACCTGCGTGAGCGAGGTCTGCAGCCTGGATGCGGAGGATTCGGCGAGGCCCCTCGGCGCGCAGCTCTACTCCTTCGCCCTGTTGCACAGGGCTCCCATTGTGGCTCCAGAAGACTCGCGCGCTGGCTCGGGACAGCTCACAGCTCAGCACCACGGGCTCCCCGGGGACCACGCAGAGCGGGTTTGGGGTTGCCTCTGGAGCCAGAAACTGCACCGGAAGCTCTGTACAAAGAAAGGGGGTTGTAAACCCAAGCCATTCCCTGTCTCCCCACCCCCCAGGCTGGCCCGGCACACCCACCAGCTAGGCTGACGTTGAAGGTGACAGCCTCATCTCGGGTCTCACACACATACTCCCCGGCGTCCTCAGGCTGGGCGTGGGGCAGGGTGAGAGTGCGGGCAGGCCCCTCGGCACCCAGCTGCAGGGCATCGGACACCTCTACCTCTAGGCCATCCTTGTACCAGCGCACCTGAGACCCAGCCGGGGCCACTTCGCAGCGGAGCTCCACGTGTCCCGGAGCCCCAAACTGCAAATCCAGGGATCGGGCCACTGGGTGCACAATCCTCTCTGGTGGCGCTGGTGGGTGGGCAGAGAAAGGGGCACACGGTGTTTTTTTGTTTGTTTGTTTTGAGACAGGGTTTCTCTGTATAGCCCTGGCTGTCCTGGAACTCATTCTGTAGACCAGGCTGGTCTAGAACTCAGAAATCCGCCTGCTGGGATTAAAGGCCTGCGCCACCACCATCCGGCAGGCATATGGTTTTGACCAATGGTCTCTCCCTGCCTCTCCAATACACTTTATAGTAAGGACCTGAGGGCTCCTATGAAGAAAAGGACTTGCCCAAGGTCATAGATACAAGAGGCATGTCAGACTCCAACCCAAACCTATCAATTCACCTCTTAGATCCATCCCCATTTCCTTCCCTTCTATGCCTTTGCCATGCTCACCTACTGCTCCTTAACAAACCATTTATTTTGCATTTATTTATTTATTTATTTATTTATTTATTTATTTTTGGCCTGACTCCCACTTCCCAACCTGGGTTTCGTGAACACTGAAACTCGTAGCTCACTGGCTCACTTTGTACCCCAGCATCTAGGATGGTGCCAAGCATATGCTAGTTAGTGTTCGATAAGCATTCGTTGAATGAATGAATGAATGAATGAATGATCCTAACTGCTAGGCTTCCTCTCACCAGGCCTGTGGACACCGTCCCAGCTTGAACTGAGTTCTCTGATGGCTAAGACTGAGGAGTCTGGGAAACAGAGCCATGGGGGAAGGGAAACCGGGGGGAGGGGGGAGTAGGGGCAGTGGATGTCTGCCCGTAGCACCCTTTCTCCACCTCCCTGGAGGTGTCCACAGAGACCACCCACCTGTGACGGTGACGGTGAAGAAGGCCGAGTCATCGCCAGCATCACACACAAACTCGCCCCCGTCCTCTGGCTGGGCAGCGGGCAGCACCAGACGGCGACGAGGCCCATCCCTCTGGAGCACCAGGGCCTCGGTCTCCTCCACTTCTAGTCCATCCTTGTACCAGCGTACAGGAGCGTCCTCCTGAGACAGCTCACACGTGAGCACCACGCATTCCAAACTCACGGCATTTAAGGTCACCTCGTCCCGGGGGTGTAGGATCCGCACAGGGGGCTCTGCAGAACAGGGCAAACACAGCTGTCACTAACTAGCGTGACCTGGCAGCAGCACGTGGACCCCGCTGCCCGTGTGTTAGTAATAATCCTGAGTTCTGAGTAGCACCGTAATAAGTAACAATAGGTCCTTGATCTGTCCTTGAAATCCTCAAGACCAGACACAGAATCCAGAATCTTCTGGACTTTGAAAGGATGCAGTTCTCATTTGGTAGCAATCTTCGGGGCCTGCCCTTATAACTATTCCCATTAACATTTAATGTATTTACCCTCTGCAAGATTTACTAAAAGACAGTCAAATCTCACAAAGATATATATACTAGTCCTACCAGGTAATTAAAGAATAATTAAGTATGCACCAGTTAAACTCAGCTTTAATGAAATAAATTTGACTGCCAAACTTCTGATCTCACTACATAGCTCTAGCTGGTCTGAAACGTACTACGTAGACCATGACAGCCCAGAACACAGAGAATCACCTGCCTCTGTCTCTGCCTCCTGGGTGCTGGGATTAAAGGTGTACACCATCATGTGAGATGACTGATGAACTTTTAACAAGCCTTTTGGTTTTGAGGGTTTGGGGGCTTTCAAAATTGTGCAGGGGTTTAATCCGGATCTGTAAAAAGGAACACTTCCTAAAGCTCCAGTCAAAGCGCCGGGCACTTTGGGCATTTAGCGTCCAGCTGATGTCCGGAGGAAAGCACTGTGCCGTCTCCATTTTCCAGATGAAAGAACTGAGGCACGCATTGATTAAGCAATGAATTGCTCTTAAGGTCCCAGACGGCTACAGTTCCTGGGGCAGATGGAGGAAGGATCTAGGCAGGCTCTCCTGCTGCAGGCAGGGGTGGGGAGGTGGGGGCATCCAGCCCTCCCACTTGCAGCTACTAGGGAATACTTCTTGTATACCAGAGTCATTAATACCTGTCTAAAAGTTTCCCAGGGATGCTACAGTCTGCTTCCGGGAGCTCATTCTCAAGCATGGGCCACTCTTCCACAGAAAAGGAGCTAAGTCAATATTATTAGACGGTCAGTAAGCCCAAGCTTGCCCATAATACCACACTGCCTTGTTTTTTAACGAATTAAGTTTCCAGAAGACTAAAACACCTGGCCCCCTTGTGGCAGGACTAGGGAACTGGTGGCTTCCCTGCCTGGGATTTTTCAAAAGTTCTCAGCCAGACCCAGCCGCAGGACACTGCAGCCTTGAGCTCGTGTGACAGAAATGTCTTCTGGAGACAAGACAGTATTCTTTCCTCAAAATGTCTGATCCAGTTTTAAGGCCAGGAGATTACTGAAGGCAGCTTCGTCTGTGTGGAATGGTGGTGGAAGAGGTCGGGGCAGTGAGCTGGGGGGAACGGGAACTTGATCCACTCTGGCCTGGAGGTGAGGTGGCATTTGTGTGAACTTTACCGGGAGACAAACGGTGCTTTGTGGTTGTGGCGTTATGTCTGGCCAGGGCTGGGAACAAGAGAATGAAGGCAGGCAGCTGTGAAATAGATTGTGTACACAGCCTTGCTGCAGCTGTGGACGCCATGTGGGGCGGACCGAGTTGAAGTCCCTAGGGCATGGCTCCTTGGGCAAGCCTGGGAAGCCGGCAACAAGACCGTGAAGGATAGGGCGGTTGTCCTTGCGCAGCCACTGAGGTCCTTCTGTGATGTCCAGAACTGTCTAAATGCCCCTCCCCCCCCCCCCCGACCACATACACTGGGAATGGTGCTGTGGGCTGGAGTCCTGAGGTCGTTGGCATAAACCACCACCATTTCTAGTCATCCTCTACTTCCCGGTTCCTAGAATATTCTCTGTCCACCCATGGATGCAGCTTAGCTCCAGTACAAGTAGGTAAACATCTTCATTACCCTGCCAGCGCAGGGACTCCTACGCCGTTCTCGACAGACTACGCTCTGACTTGGGTCTGGCTTTCTTACTAGGCTGTGCTCTTTGAGGAGGAAACAGATGTCTGTTCATTTGCTGCTGAATACATGGAGCCCAGCTCATATTACAGTGACCCTGAGAGACCTCCTCCCAGGTCCTCCCTGCCTGGCTGTTCTGTGGAGCCCTGGACCCTAATTGAACTTATTTATCATGAGGTTTCTTGGAATGTTTATTGGTGCGTTTATTGGTTTTAACACAGGGGTTGAGGGACAAATAGGTTAAGTTCATGGCTCAGGAAGTCTGGGAAGAGGCGGAAGGAGTGGCAGGGAGGGCGGGAGAGAGAAATGGGGGCCCCCGTACTATGGGGCAGCTGCTACTCAGTGCCAGCCGTTCGTCGCCATGGGGGGAGACGAGACCAGAACCGCCGGCTCTTCGGCTTTTTCAAGAGGACGCATACCTCCGGGTTGTTATTTGGACTGTCCTGACTTTGGTATGACTCTGCAGGCCAAACAAAACACATCTGTGGGCTGCACGGAGTCAGAGTTCAAGGGTCTCCCCATTTGCGAAGCCCCTGGCTAGCCACTGCCTTCCCGGCTAGTCTGGCAGCTAACTGACCAGCAGCCCAGGCCCCTGATCTAGATGGGGTTCAGTCAGTGAGCTGGTGGAGCACAGCTAGACCTGGCCTTGATGACACCAGAGAAGAGCTTGTCGATTCCAACGGGGATCTCAGGCTCTTTCTTTCCAGCAGGGACCCTGGTGCATGCACCCTCAACCCACACTTCCCTCCCTGTCACCAGCAAGCTTGCGAGGTGGAGAAACATTCACTCAACATCCCTCGGCTTAGGGTTATCCTCTGGGGATTCTGGGGGCTGGGGCGGAGCCACACCTGTGACGGTGATGGTGAAGGAAGCCGTCTCATCATGGATCTCACACAGGTACTCGCCAGAATCCTCAGGCTGGACAGAGGGCAGCACCAGGCGGCGGATGGTATCTTCCTTCTCCAGGAACAGGGCTGGGCTCTCCACTAGCTCCTCCCCGTCTTTGGTCCAGCGCACCTCAGCCCAGGGCCGGCACAGCTCGCAGGTCAGCACCACACGCTCTCGGCGTACAGCCGTCACATACACTTTACCACTGGGGTACACGATCCACGAAGAGATATCTGAAGGACAGAGACAGCTGATCCTAGGCGGGAGCGGATGGCACTGGGGTGTCCCGCCATCCTTCCTAATCCAGGCCTATCTCCTATGCTTTGAAAGTCAGCCAGAGAGCGAAGAGGTCATTCTCTAGGCAGTCACTCGCAGCTAGCGCCACACAAGCCCCTGAGAGTAGCCATCACGGCACAGAGATCCGACCATAATCTCCAAAGTTCACCAAGCTTTGTGTGGGAGCTGTGTAATAGGAAGCATGGTGTCAACGTTAACTGTAGAAACAGTTTATAGTCTCTAGGGACAAGGACAGAAAGAAAAATAAAACATGGAGGCCGGGGGTGGGGGTGGGGGTGGGGGTGGGGCGGATCTAGAGAGATGGCTCAGTAGTTAAGAGCACTGACTACTCTTCCAGAGGTACCAAGTACAATTCTCACCAACTACGTGGTGGCTCACAACCATCTACAATGGGATCCAATTCCCTCTTCTGGTGTGTCTGAAGACAGTTACAGTGTACTCATGTACATAAAAGAAATAATTTTTAAAAAAGTAATATGGGAGAAGGGGGCTGGGTCTCAGATGAACTGGGGTCCTGTACAGGCATCTGAGACTTTTTTTTTTTGGTTTTTCGAGACAGGGTTTCTGTGTACCTCTGGCTATCCTGGAACTCACTCTGTAGACCAGGCTGGCCTCGAACTCAGAAATCCACCTGCCTCTGCCTCCCAAGTGCTGGGATTAAAGGCATGCGCCACCACTGCCCAGCTGAGACTTTTTATTTTATTTTTTTTATTTATTTATTATTATTTTTTTTTTTTTTTGGTTTTTCGAGACAGGGTTTCTCTGTGTAGTCCTGGCTGTCCTGGAGCTCACTCTGGAGACCAGGCTGGCCTCGAACTCAGAAATCCGCCTGCCTCTGCCTCCCAAGTGCTGGGATTAAAGGCGTGCGCCACCAACGCCCGGCGCAGCTGAGACTTTTTTTAAAAAAAGATTTATTTACTACATGTCAGTACACTGTAACTGTCTTCAGACATTCCTTCCAGAGGAGGGAGTCAGATCTCATTACGGATGGTCGTGAGCCACCATGTGGTTGTTGGGATTTGAACTCAGGACCTTCGGAAGAGCAGCCAGTGCTCTTAACCACTGGGCCATCTCTCCAGCCCGCACCGGAGACTTCTGACCCCGTCCACACCCAATACCACCTGCTCTGTAACAGAACTACTGTCCCCAAGGAACCCTCTGAGCACGGAGCTCCTGGAAGATGGAAAAGGCAGGGCTCCCTGCTGATGAGAAGTCAGGACTGGACAGTGCAGGGAGTCTGGAGGGGGCGAGAAGAGCGGCCCGGCACGCAGGAGCGTGTGTGTTAGCTGCTCTCACCTGTGATGGTCACGGTGAAGTAGGCACGCTGGTCTCCTGCAACACACTGAAACTCGCCCCCGTCGCAGGGCCGGGCTGCACAGAGCACCAGGTGGTGATGGAGCCCTTCGTTTTCTAATACGATGATGTCACTCTCCTCCACCATCTGCCCATCCTTGTACCAGTGCACGGCTGCGTCCTCTCGGTCTACCTCACAGGTCAGCCTGATGTACTCGGAGGTGATGGCGTGAACAAACACATGCTCTTGGGGGTTCACGATGTGCACTGGGGGATCTTGATAGGGAAGAGAGATGGATCATAAACACCCCTTACACAGGAGACTCCGGGGCATCAGGAGGCCGCCGGTGGTAGAGGAGATGGGTAATGAAAGCCATGCCATGCAGGAGTTTGGGAGCACGAGATCCTCTTGGCATAGAAGCTTAGGTAGGATGGAAAATGAAATAGAATCCCCAAAGGGAGCTGAGTGGGGACACAGAGGGTAGGAGGCTCCCAGGGGTCATACAGTGGCAGCCAACATTGACATGGGCAGGAAGGAGATGGAGACCACAAGGCACCTGGCCGAGTTGACTGTTCGGGGACAGGGTAGAAAGGACAGACCTGGAGGATGACTCAGTCAGCGTCAAGCAAAGCACTTCCTGGGCAGTGGCGTGCTTTGTACACAGGCGGTATCTCGAAGACCCAGATGCTAAGGGGCTTGCAGGCCAGGCTGATGCTATCACCACTATGGAGTGGCTTGATGGGAAAACCTTAGGTCACTGGGGCCTGCCTTCAAAGGGGCTGGTGGCATCCCAGCCTCTTCCCCTCATTTCCTAGCCATGAGGATGAGCCCTGCCCTTGGCAGTCAGCACCTCCGCCATAATTTCAAAACAGTGGTCTTGGGTTTGAATGCCCAGAACAACCCTTTCTCTATATCAATGAACATCTCGGGTATTTCTAACTAGTTCCCTGTCACAGGACATGTTTGGGTTGGGGGTCATGGGGTTTCCTGAGCTGAGGCAGGATTTTGACTCAAAGGGATCAGTAGCTCCTATGCTGGCTTCCTCGAGAGTCAGCTTGAGTCAGCGCCTCACACAGCTGGGGCTGGCCTCAAATCCACACGTGTCACTCAGCTGAGTTACTGTCATTGTCAGAAGATGATTCCCCCAGGCTCAGTCCTGAATGTTTTGGCTTTGGACAGCCCTGGACACCCGGGAACACACATGTTTGACGGACTTCTCCTGTACTCCTCCTGCCTTATGTGAACCCCTGGACTTAACGGTTCTGCCTACTTCAGCCCCTATGAGTAGCAGGAAAAGGGCAGGCCTGCGTGTGACGCCAGCCCACCATCTGTGCTGGCTGCCTGAGGTCAAGGAAGTCACAATACTTCTTTGGGCCTCAATGGCTTTACCTGTGGACTGGAGATTATGCGTTACTGAGTTGTGAAAACTAAACAAAATAGCATACATGCAAAGGACCTAGCACAGCTCTAACTCCAGAGTAGGATCTCATTAAATGCCAGCCCCACCCCCTTTCTTCCGGTAACTGCATTCCCCCCCTTACCCAATCCAGCAGAGGGCGTATATGCCCAGGTGGGCGAGGGTGCTAGAAGATGTGGGTACACGAGAGATTTAAGACGCAAATTTAAGACCAGGGATGTATCTCAGCAGTAGAGTGCTTACCTAGCCCCACAAAGCCCCAGGCTCCAGCCCCAAACCACAAAACCAAAAGCCCTCCATAAAAGGGGACCCCGCCACCAAGCCAACAGACCACAGGGGCAAGGTTTACAAAGTTCCCCAAATCAGCCTCAGGTGGAAGCAGCCAGCAAGGCCCCTGACCTTGGATGGTGACACTGAAGAAGGCTGAGACCCCTTCCGTCCTGCATTCAAATTCTCCGCTGTCTTGGACCCGAGCCTCAGGCAGGACCAGCCGGTGTTTGCGCCCATCCGTCTTCACCGCGATCGACTCGCTCTCCTCCACCTTCTGCCCGTCCTTGTACCAGGTCGCTGGGAAATCCACTCTCGAGAGCTCGCAGGTCAGCACCACCCGTTCGGAGGTCGTGAAGGTCAGCGACACCTTGTCCTGGGGACTCAGGATGTGCACTGGGCATTCTGCATGGAGAGAAACCTGGTCACTTGCAGTGTCTACTCTGCTCCTCGGACATGCAGCCCTTTCTCCAGTCTGTGTGCTGGTGTAGGGGTGAACACACTAAGAAGACAACAGTTCTCAGTGACTAAAGCCCGGATGTCGGGTAGAGTCTGAGACAGGTTTTGAGGGTCAAGGGGGAAGAAAACGGTGGGGGGTTGGATATGATCTGAGTTATTCCCGGAAAGTCATGAGATGGAACTGTAGTCCTCAGGGTGGCAGTGTCTGGAAGCTCTAAGAGGGGAAGCCGAGGGGAGGAGGAACAGGAAGAAGTATTTGTAATGGTGAGGCTTAGTGGGAGGCAGCTCTCAACGGAACCCAGGCAATTCTTGAGATGCTGCTACAAAACTAGTTCCCCACCCTTTGTACTTGGTTCCTCCTGATCAAGACTGCCGCCCTTCGATGTCCTTGTCATGGTCTGACTTAGTGAAAAGCTGCGGTAGGGGTCACTAAAGACTGGACAGAGTCACTAAAGACTGGGCTGACCAACTTTGGACTCTGAGTTTCCAGAACCGTAAGCTAAACAATTTTTTTTTCTTTATAAAGTACTCAGCATCAGCTATTCTGTTATAACAACAGAAAAGAGTTAAAGTCAGGTTTTTAGGCTACTGCTTAAGAGTAGTGGTTTTACTGTACTTAAGAATTCTTATTTTACTATGCTTAAGAATTTTTTTTTCCTTTTTTTTTTTTTTTTTTTGGTTTTTCGAGACAGGGTTTCTCTGTGTAGTCCTGGCTGTCCTGGAACTCACTCTGTAGACCAGGCTGGCCTCGAACTCAGAAATCTGCCTGCCTCTGCCTCCCAAGTGCTGGGATTAAAGGCGTGCACCACCACGCCTGGCTTGCTTAAGAATTCTTAAAGAGCCCGTCTCTCCTGGCGCCTCTGGTGTGAGTGGTCCTTGGTCACACTTGCAAATGCTGCACTTGACAATTTCTGCCTTTACTCTCTACCATTGATGCTGGAAGCAACCACTCTAAAACCCCAGGCTCTCTAGCAACAGCAAGAAAACCGAAGGCTAGGATGGCCCTTGAATCCTTAGCACCCGCTTCCCCAGCCCCAAGTGATGCTCCACTCCCGCCCCTTCCTTGTTAAAAAGGAGGGATGTGGGTAGGGGGCAGTCCTGGACCCAAAGGACTTGGATTCACAATCCAGCACCATCACTCATTAACCGTAAGGCCAATTAGCTTCTCTGTGCCTGTCTTCCTAGAGTACAGTGGGAAATGACCAAGAACCTGTTTTATGGGGCTATTGGCAGGATGGTGCTAATGACCTAAATCAAACGATTAGGGCTGTTTCTGGTTCAAGGTGAGTGGCTGGGAGACGGGGTTTCCTTAGGCAATCAGACAAGAGAGGACAGAGCAGGCAGGGCCTAGGGCCGGGATGCATGTCTTTCCAATGAGAGGACAAGTATAATTATTATTTTTCTTTGGTAGCATTAAGTTGATTCTGTGCTGGGCAAAGTGCTCTACCGCTGAGCTACATACCCCCAGCCCAACTGCAAAGCAAAACAATCCAAAGAATGGGGATGGTGCTGTGCTGATGAGCCTAAGAGAAGCTCTACATGCTGGCAGTGGACACCGCCCTTCTGGGTGCCTGAGCTCTCAATCTGAGCCCCGCGTGACCGCCCCTCACTCTTCCAGCCCAGCTGTGAGAAACAGGGACAGCACCCGCCTCGCTCGGCAAACGGGACTCCTGTGCGCGCCCACCAGTTACCAACCTTGGATGGTGAGGGCAGCAGAGTCTTGCACACCTGGGCAGCTGAAGCCTACCAGGGCCCCACTGTCCTGGTGCGTGACAGCTCGCAGGATGAGCTTGTGCTGGAGGCCCTTCTGCTCTATCCGGTAGCGCAGGGCCCCGGGCTCCACCTGGCCCTCCGACTCATCGCTCTTGAGTTGCTCTCCATTAAGGAACCAAGAGCCCTGGATGATGGCGGACAGATCGAGGGAGAAGACGGCGTCTTCCCCGTCATACACCTGCACATCTTCCAGGCCTGACACCAGGCGAGCTGTGGGCACTGGGACAGAGACAGGGCACGGCTGTTAGAACCAGAAAGGGCAAAAGCTAGCGGATGGGGGAAGGCATGGACTAAGAGTCGGGGAAGGGAAGAGAGGCGCCACGGAGGGCGGGAACTGGGTACAGATACTGACGGGTAGGTGGCGAAGGATTAACTCACCAAGGTGAGCAGAACCGTTGAACACGACGTGGGGACTGCGGCCGTGTTCACTGACCGTGCAGATACGGAAGTGGTAGTCGCCCTCTGTGGGGACACAGTCGCCGGGCACCTCTACGGCTCCAGCTTTATCAATGCTGAAGCACTGGATCCAATCTTCAGACCCCACTTCCTGCCGCTCTAGGCGGTAGATGAAGGAGGTCTCTGGAGGTGGCTCTGGGGGCTTCCAGGTCAGCAGGACCTTGTTCTTTTGGCCTTTGAACATCTCAACCATTATGGGCGGCCCAGGAGGACTGTACTTGACACCTAAGATAAAAGTGGGATCTTCACCTGAACCTTGTACAAGTCCCCCACGACACTCCTGCTTTAAACCCACCTTCCCTACCCCAGGCACTGGCAACTGGCATCGCCTCTGACCTGGCACACACACACACACACACACACACATACACACACACACACACACACACCGTTTACAAGTGTGCACGCTCTCACATTTGACTCTGAGCAGGGTGGTGGTATGGGAGTTGCCCAGGCTGAAGGTGACCTCGCCAGCATCTTCTCGGGTCACCCCTGGAAGGACCAGGGCGTGCATGTGACCACAACTGCTCTGGCACGTGTCTGGTAGCTCCTCGCCATCGCGGCTCCAGCACCCCCGGACCCCAGCTTCTTGGGTCTCCACCAGCAGCACTGCGTTCTCCCCCTCCAGGACATCAAGCTTCCGGGGTAGGCGCTTCAGGATGGGTCCTGAGACGTGGATGGGAATCCGTCAGCCCCGGGACGAGAGACACCACACCAGTCTCAGGCTCCTCCCACTGGCCGGCTGACCTTTGACCGTCACGTTGGCCACGGTGCGCACTCGGCCCCGCATCTCGCACAGGTAGACACCATCGTCATCTGCCTTCAGCTTGTGGATGACGAGGCGCCGCACAGTGCCCTCCTCAATCTGCTCGTACTTGCGGCAGGGTAAGAGCCGTTGGTCCTCTCGGAACCAGGCCGTGGGGATTCGAGAGTTGGGTACTTTACACTCCAGCACCGCAATCCCATGCTCTCGACCCTCCACATCCTGCAGGGGCCGCGTGAACCGTAGGCGGGGTTCTGGAGAAAGACAACAGGAGAAGGCTCAGAAACTGGCTGAGGGTAATACATACCAGACATGACTTGTTCCTCCTAGCAGGCTGGGAATGGCAGCTGAATTCCCTCCCAGCCACGTTAGTTGGCCTAATTCCCAGCCTGACCCCGAGGCTCACCGGCCACTATCACCTTGGACACGCCTTATAACATTTCTGTGTCTCAATCTGCTCATGTGTTACATGTGGGGGGGGGGGCGGGGCAATCGTCGAACCAGATCAGTGATGAACCAGATCAGTGATTTACAAACTGTCCCCAAACTCAGCTTTTCTCTAACTCTGCAGGGATCTGCATTGAAATCCATTCTAATATAGCATTCTAAGCATGTCAAAAATCATACTTCAGACATAGGAAACGGCGAGAGTTAACTTGCTGGGGAAAAGAAGGTTTTGGTTCCACTTGGAGAGGTTTCTTTACTTTCTTGAGGATAATCCAGTTTCTCACCGGCCTGGCAAGTTCGGGCACACCGAGTCGGGACTCGTGAGGACGCTGCCACGGCTCAGGTACTGCACACTTGGCTAAGTGCCAGGCAGGACTCAAGGGAACTTCCCAACGTGTTTTCCTTGAAGGAAAAAGTTGGGCAATCACTAGTGAAAACGTAACCCCTCAGATCGTGGTGATCAAGTCCCAGTAAGGGGAACCTTAGCTTCCAGCGTGTCTTGAGAGTGTCTTGTTTTCTCTGGATTTTCTGTTCATGAGGTCTAAAAAATGTGTAAGGTCATTTTTCGCCTTCATCTTTTTTGCTTTCGTCTTCTTTGAAACTGAAAAGAATATCGAGTGTCTGGTGTTTTTCCTCCGGCACACCCGTCTCTCCTGTGAATGAGCAGTAGCTGCGGGGAGGTGTTTGCACCAGCCTTCCTAACAGATTCGGTGGGGGCCGAGCACAGCCTCCACTCCAAATGTGTTTCAACACAGCAGCCCCCTTGTTCTCACTGACTAGCATATTATAAATTCAGCCTTAGTTATTTACACCCACAACATGCTCCTCTTATTTTACAGATATTGCTACCGATGGGAATCCAGTTGGGAAAGAAGGCCCAAAAGAAAGAAAAAAGGATAAGAATGTTCTAGGATTGGAAAGATTTACACACAGTCATCTATCTATTTCTTAGCTTGGTGGTTTTCACCACGGGGTAGTTTGCTAAGAAACTCATCAGTGTACTGGCGGCATCTAAATCCGCACCCCTGAGGGTGGGAGGCAGGTTGGAAATGGGAATTCAATATTCCTCCGGCCGTGGAGGTGGGTATGTGCGAGGGGGACCTCTGAGGGCACTGGAGGTGCGGTGGTGCTCTACCTTTTACGTGCAGCTGGACCGCGCTTAGCGTCTGGCCCGCCGAGTTGCGCGCCGCGCACACGTAGAGCCCATGGTCCTTGGCCTGGCAGTAGAGCACCTTAAGTACAAAGCCGCCGTCGCGGTCGCGGTACATGAGGCGGCGGCGATCGGGGAGCAGAGGGCGGCCGTCCAAGTGCCATTCGATCTCGGGCTCAGGTTTGCCCATCACGTAGCAGCGGAACTTGGCGTGCTTGCCCTCGTTCACCCAGAAGGTCTTGGGCGCGCATTTGAGCGGCCCCATGACGGGTGGGGGGTTCTCATCGGGATCCTGGGGCGGGTTCTCCGGGGGCTGGTGCACCTGGAGCAGCGCGCCCGCCTGCGCGTGGCCGTGCGCGTTGCGGGCGTGACACACGTACACCCCGGAATCGGGCAGCCGCGCCGCCAGGATGCGCAGCGTCAGGCTCGCGCCCTCGTCACTCGCGCCGCCGCCCGGCTCCAGCTTGAAGTGGCTGCTGTCCCACACTTCGTCCAAGGCCATCCCATCCTTCTCCCAGTACAGCTGGGGCTCCGGGACGCCCCCCGCCCGGCACGTCAGCACCACCTCCGCCCCTCGCAGCACCCACTGGGACTGGGGCCCGGTCAGGAACACCGGGGCGCCCTCTCCGGTGCCCGGCGGCGGCGGCGGCGGACACTCGGAGGACTGGGTCTCGGGCTCTGGCTCTGGGGCCGGGGGTTCCAGCACGGTGACGGCGGCCGCCGCGTAGGCCTCTCCGGCCGCGTTCCGGGCGCGGCACACGTAGACCCCGGCGTCGGTGGGCAGCGCGCCGCTCAGCAGCAGGCCGTGCTCGGCGCCGTCCTCCGGGAAGCTCAGGCGCTCCGAGGCCAGCAGCTGCTGCCCGCCTTTCTCCCACACGACGGTGGGCGGCGGCTCTCCCAGGACCACGCATTTGAGCTCGGCCTCCGCTCCACTTACCACCCGCACGGGCCGCGGGAAGCGTAGGAAACACGGGGGGCTCCCCTGATCCCCTGAGTCGGCCTTCATTGCGGCCGCTGCAGATGGCCGGCCTGGGCGCGCGGGAAGGCCGGGAGCCGAGAGCAGGGCGTGGCGGAGCGGTCGCCGGGATCGGTGGGACTACTCCTGTGACCGCTCGCCTCTTTACCCTGGACCCAGGCTGCAGCCCCAGCCCTGCTGCGCGGCAATTCCCGGGCCCGGAGCCCAGAGCTCAGGGGGGCAGTCCTTCCTGTTTGCCTGCTCAGCGAGGGGCCCTACAGCCTGGACTGCCCGCGGCCTGGCTTCCTGCTCTTGGGAGCCTCTCTTCCCAGCCCCCTCCCACAGCCTGGGCCTCTTTCCCCTCCTCCTTCCCACCTCCGGCCTCCAGGTCTCTCCAACTGCCGGCCAGGCTTGGGCCTGAGTGACTATCTCGCCTGCAGCTGCCAATCCCAAAAATATTCTCTGATGACACAGCTGGAGGACAAGAGCCCAGACTGGCTCCTCCAGGCTAAGTATAGAGCAGGCGGGACCACCTGCCCTCGGCCCAGAGCCTCAACCCTAGGTCTTCCCTCCCACGTTGGCCTAGCAGCTGCTATGGTTGAAAAGAGCCCCAGAATGTCTGGGGGGGGGGGCGGTGGTTGGTGCATTCTGTCCTCTTGACAAACGATTTGAAGTCTGGCCAACCTTAAGCACCCAGGCACCTGTGGCACCTGATGTAGATTCACACACACACACACACAAACGCGCGCACACACACTCGCGTGTGTATTCGAGGAGTGGGTTGTATGCGTGCCTGCATGGGTCAGGTCACTTGGGGTGAATACCCATCACAGCCCCTTCCCCCACATTCTTGTCGGGAGTGGGAGATAAGGCTCAGGGCCACAGACATCTGCGTCAGAGATAGGAGGTCTCAATGCCACGGGCAGGGGCAACTGGGACGGTAGGGTGTGGGAAGGACTGGGGGAGACTGGGGTGAGAAGGGTAGAAGAAGGCCTGCAGTGGGATGGGGAGGGCACAGTGGGGAGGTCCTAGACAGAAAGGGCACAGGCCAGAGTGTGGGTTCCCTGTCGTCGGGACAAGTGAACTATGGTGACCCAGCCGTCTCTGCTGCTACTTCTGCTGTTGACCCTACAGGATGTGGAGAGCTGCCAGGGGCCAGAACTTGTCCGGGAGCTTGTCCTGGCCAAGGTGAAGGCTCTCTTCGTAGATGCCTTGGGGCCCCCAGCAATGGATGGGGAAGGTGGGGACCCCGGAATAAGGCGTCTGCCTCGAAGACATGCCCTCGGGGGCTTCATGCACAGGGCCTCCGAACCAGAGGAGGAAGATGTCTCCCAGGCCATCCTTTTCCCAGCCTCAGGTAATGAAGTTGGGGATGGGCCGGTTAACTTTGAAAAGTACCCGGTCCCTATTTGGTGGACGTGGGAATCAGGCAGCTCTGGGTGTGACTAGCTTTGCAACAAGGGGCTGGTTCCCTAAGCCCCTCTGGCCAACAGCGGATAGGTGGTAGCCTCGACTTCTCAAGCTGGACTGATCCGGTGAGCCTGGGGCGCCTGGAATACTGAGAGGAAAGCTAAGGCTCTGTGGAGACAGAGCCCAGGTTGCTGTCTGCAATCTGTTCTGTGTGTCCCCTGCACCCCACACACCCTGTTTCACTAGCTTTAGGCAGTTGGTTGGGACTTGAGAGAGTCTCGGGGGTGTGGCACAATGCTCAGTTGGGGAGCCTGTCTGTGTTCCCAGGAGTCTCTTCCTCAGCCCTGTATGTGTTTTCTGTATCCCGGTGGATGACTGGAAGGGTAAAATCTTCCTGCTGGACTCTTCTCATCTGCCTCACTCCTCACTCCCTCTCCTCACATCCCTGCCTTCAGCCCCTGGCAGTGTAGTACCCAAAGTATGGGTTTCAGATCAAGTGGAATCCCCGTTTGGCCACTTACTAGCTGTAAGCGACTGTCAGTTGCTCCACTGTTTTGTCTTGAGAGTGGATTGCATGTTAGAATTTACAATGTGTTCTAGTATGGCCCCAGTTGCAGTCTTGACGACAGCTGGCCCGTAGTATTTACTACAGTCTGTGTGTCCTGGGACAGGAATGGCAGCTGCACTTCTCTGGGAAGGGGAAGGACTGGCCTCTGTTCTCTTCTCCTTTTTCTTCCATTCTTTCTCTTTCTCCTCCCCTCCCCCCCCTCTGTCTTTGTTTATGCGCATGCCTGTACGTGTGTGGCGGTCAGAGGTCAGCGGTTGACCCTGAACGTCTTCCTTAGTCACTGGCTCTCACTGAACCAGGACCTCACTAAGGAGGTAGGCTGACCAGCCAGCAAGCCCCAAGTGTCGTCTGCTCAGTACAGGGAGAGAGTGCCCTCAGCCCCTTCGGTGGGTTCTGGGATTGAACTCTGGGCTGAATGCTGAAGCCACACGCATTTTACCAACTGAGCTGCCTCCTTACCCTGTAAAGCTGTCTTTCCAAACACAGTTACCTTAAGAAACGTTATCGTTTAAAGTTTCTGACATGCTGGGATAGAGCAAAAGCAACGAAACACACCCACGCACCCCAGGCATGAGAACCACCTCATGGTGTCTGATGACACTACCATAAGCTTCTCAAATACACCTGAGGATGAGCTAGAGAGCGGAGTGGGTTCTCACACGTTGCCCTTGATATCAACTGGCAAAACCGCTTGGGAGAAAAATTGCCAGTGTCGTGTTTTGATGATGAGTAGAAAATTGGGGAGCCTCTGACAGTTTCCCCAAGACTGTGTGTGTGTGTGTGTGTGTGTGTGTGTGTGTCCGGGTCTAAGTGGCACTCGATGTGTGACACATAGTCAGCACTGGAGGAATGACACCCACATTCTTCTCGGGTGGAGGTGTTTCAGGCTATCCTCTCCTTCCCTTTTCTGTCCCCTGCAGGTGCCACCTGTGAGGAGCAGGCAGCTGCTGGAGGGCTTGCCCAGGAGGCTGAGGAAGGTCTCTTCACTTATGTATTCCGGCCATCCCAACACGTCCACAGCCACCAGGTGACTTCGGCCCAGCTGTGGTTCCACACGGGGCTAGACAGGAAGAGCACAGCAGCCTCCAATAGCTCTGCGCCCCTGCTGGATCTTCTGGTGCTGTCCTCTGGGGGGCCCATGGCTGTGCCTGTGTCCTTGGGGCAGGGCCCTCCGCGCTGGGCTGTGCTGCACCTGGCGGCCTCTGCTCTCCCTCTGCTGACCCACCCCATCCTGGCGTTGCTGCTGCGATGCCCACTCTGTTCCTGCTCAGACCGGCCTGAGACCACCCCTTTCCTGGTGGCCCACATTAGGGCCAGAGCACTGAGCGCCGGGGAGAGGGCCCGGCGCTCCACTCCCTCCATGCCGTGGCCTTGGTCACCCGCCGCTTTGCGCCTGCTGCAGAGGCCTCCTGAGGAACCCGCTGCCCACGCCTTCTGCCATCGAGCTGCCCTCAACATCTCCTTCCAGGAACTGGGCTGGGACCGCTGGATCGTACACCCTCCCAGTTTCGTCTTCCACTACTGCCATGGGAGCTGCGGGATGCCCACCTCTGACCTGCCCCTGCCAGGCACTGGGGTTCCCCCGACCCCGGCTCAGCCACTGTTTCTGGTGCCGGGGGCCAAGCCCTGCTGTGCTGCCCTTCCGGGGAGCATGAGGTCCCTGCGCGTCCGAACCACCTCCGATGGAGGATACTCTTTCAAGTATGAGATGGTACCCAACCTTATTACCCAACACTGTGCTTGTATCTAAAAGCGCCTCCCGCCTCCTCCCATAGCTGATGGCCTCGGTCAACCCGCCATCCCCCGGTGGTCAGCCAGGAGGAGGGCGGGTGTGGAAAGCAGAGAGCTTCCATTTCTTTTGCCCCAAGTCTTTCGGTCTGAGGGGTTCTGTATCCCGCTCCACCCAGGTCCAGTGAATAACAATAAAGAAGGAAGTGTGTGTGACTTTGTATGCATTCCAGGCTGCTGTCTTTGATAATGGGGTTGGGGAGGTCCTGGGTCAGAGAGAATTGCATTGTGGGATTTTGAGTTAACTGCTTTTGGCTTTAGAGATCGATAGAAAGAGATTGGCTTTAGAGAGATTGATTGGCTTAGAGATAGTCTAAGAGGTCAAATCAGGTGTGAATTTGTTGGGAAGCTGCCAAAGTGTCCCGGCGCTTTGGACACCTACTCTAGGGACACATTGACCCCCCCTTACAAGCTAAATTTGATATGTCACCCAGTCTGTCTGTCTTGCCACACTTAAAGAAAGTTACTATCATAGTGGTTTCATCTAAGGCTGTCATATTCTCCCTGCCCCAACTCCCACACACGCAGCCATTCTGTCTTCTGGCTGGCTGGTGTCTAGCTCAAGGTCAGGGGATTCGCAGACACTGTCTGAGCAGAGCAGATCTTGATGCCTCTTGGGTGGGAAGAAAGGGGACAAATGTATGAATTGACAGTGACACGGAGAAGCTCAAGGAGAGAGGCAGTGCCACACTGAAGTCTGCTGACCAGAGTGAAGATCCGGGAAACTGGTTTGGCCCCTAAGGACCCCCACAAGGTCTCATCTTGTAGCCCAGGCTGGTTTTGAACTGAGGGCATCTTGCTTCAACTTCCCAAGCTCTAGGGCTCGCAGGTAGAGCCTCACTAACCTGGGCGGGGCTCAGACTCCCTTGGCCCTTCCTCTGTATCTTTACACACCATTTAACTTGGTATGTAATGTCAGAGATGGGAAGAGAAGCCACAGCTGGGGGAGAGTGTGCCTTTTGGTGAACTGGTGCATACACTTACTATGCACCCAGAGGGAAGCAGGGCAGGGTAATAAACTGTCTGCCTTTCTCTCTCTCTCTCTTTTTCCCCTCATTTGTTTCCTATCAATCCATTTTGCCTCAAATATGGGGCATTAAGAACTTCCTTCTCTTGGATTTTATTTTTCACACTTCATTATCCCAAGATACTGGCTTCCAGCTAAGTACGGTATGGTACGTGTGTAGGGATGGGCTGGAGTATTTGGTCCATCAGCATGGGACACAAGAGCCGCTTTTGGATCCTGATTGAGGACTCCAGTTTGTTTCCGTGCTAGCAGAGCCTAGGGCTTGTCAAAGGCGTCCTTCCGGCAGCCCAGCAAAGGGTACACACACAGAGGGAAAGAATCCCAGAGGTCAGAGTCCTTTCGACACCCCTCCCCCACCTGAGTAAACCCGAAGGAGCGGAGCGGCTATTCCTGGCAGCACAGGGGCCCCAGGGCAGGCTCCCCACACAAGACACAGACTTGGTTCTCTCACCCCAGGAGGCTCTGGAGGCGTAGGGCAGACAGGGCTGAGCTCACAGCGGAGTCTTTCCCAGTACTCTTATCTCTCAGGGTCAGGTGGTCCCCGCTGGGGACTGGGGAAGGAGCCGCACAGGCTTAGCCAGTGGGATCTAGGAGCCTTTCCTCACGGCTGCCTATGCTCCCTTGTTCCTGCCTGGCTTCCCCGCTAGGGCTCTCTGCCCCAACACCAAGGCCTTTCCCTGGGAACTTCATCTTCTGAGATCCTCCTGCTCGGTATTCTTCCTGCTGAGACCCTCTATGTCCCTGTGCTGCCGGAAAGCTTGTCACTTGGAGGGCTCTGAGGGCTGGGGACACTCCTACTGAGGGCCACAGGACCCTGCACTAGGCTAGCTGGCAGATGACTGTTGCAAGTAAAAGTTTTTATGTGCCCAAGGCGAAGCAAGAAAAACAAAGACAGCACAAGAAGTAAGTTGTCTTCCACAGTGGCAAACACATTCATTTTAGAGAGCCTTTATTTATTCTGAAATTATGTTCCATTTTGATCTGTTTTTTTTTTTCCTTCTGTCCCAGACACTTGAATATAGACGGGGTCCACCTATCCCTTCTCCCACCTCCAGTGCTGAGGTTATAGGTGTCATTTCCCGGGTTTCAGCACCATTGTTATGTTCATAAAAAGAGAAAGAGATTTAGAGAGAATGGTATATGGCGGTGTGGGGGAAGGGGGTGCCTAGGCGGGGCCATGCCCAGGCGTCCCTTCCCCCCCCCCCCAGGGAACAGACACACCCAGACATGGTATAGAGTAGAGTTTATTCAGGGCAGAAAATGGGAGTTAATGGGGAAGTGGAGGCAGAGAAAGGCAGAGAGAGGGAGAGAGTAGAGAAGTAGAGGCCGGCCATGACCATGTGGAGAGAGGGGGGAGGGGAGTAAGAGAGGCAAGAGATGAGAGGAATAAGAGATAAGAGGAACAGGAGGGGCCTAGCATCCTCTTTTATAGGCCAGGCCTACCTGGCTGTTGCCAGGCAGCTGTGGGGCAGGGCATACCTGGCTGTTGCCAGGTAATTGTGGGGTGGAGCTTAGACAGAATCCTAACAATAGATGTAAGGCGCCACACAGCAGGGTTTTACTAGGATGCTGGGTGTTCAGGCTCAGGCCCTCATGTTCACACAGTAAACACTTTCCCTCCCAAGCCTTTGCCTCTGCCTCGCCCCCATTCTCCTTTCTGAGTAAGGTCTCTATGCAGTTCAAGATTCTCCTGCCTCAAGAAGAAATTATAGGTAAGGGACACCCCAAAACAAAAGCAAACAAAAAGAGACGGGAGATAATCAGGTTCTGGAGGCAGAGCCCTCAGGGAAGGGGCTTAGTGGACTGTGACAGTGTGTGAAGGAACACACTTCCTTCAACCACATGGAGATTCCACAACAAGGCACCATCTGGGCAGGGGAGTGTGTGCCTTCACTGGGTCCTGAATCTGTCAGTGCACTTCCGGTCTCTGGAACTGTGAGAGAGCTGTTTCTGTCGTTTATCTGGTGTGGTCCTGGGACTTTTCACATGCTAGAAGTGTTCCACCACTCAGCGACCTCTCCAGTCCAAGCTCGGATATATATCACCCTATATTAGGTATCTTGTTGTAGCAGCAGGAACAATCCAAGACAGCACCCAACCACAGCCCTCCAGACTCCTCGGACACAAATCCCGGTCATTGCTCAATCGCAAGAGTTTCTCAAGCCCCCATGTCTCCTGCATTTCTCCCGGGCAGAAGCACAGCCTCTTTCAAAACAATGGCTCTGACGTCATCCTCTCCGGTGCCTTTCTCCTAAAAAAAGGCTTACACTTGGGAGCAGACACTTGGGAGTTAGGATAGAAGAGACACTCCCAAGCGTGTCTCTTAATCTCAACTTTCCAAAATTATTACAAAATTATTACAATATGTAATAATGTAATCATGGTAATGATTCCACATGAAAAATAAAGGTGGAATTCACCCGAATCATTGTTACCAGCTCCTTCCTCTGAGGTGGCTGAGCTCTCCTGTCACACATAGTTCTTTGAATGAACACACACATACTCAGAGAGAGAGAGAGACAGAGAGACAGAGAGACAGAGACAGAGAAGCAGAGAAAGAAGAGAGAGATAGAGAGAGAGAAAGAGAGAGAGAGAGAAAGGTCTCTATAAATTGTATTATGTCCATATGTATTGGGATGTGACTATTTTATATTTGTGAGGGTTTTTTTTTTTAACATATATTCATTTATTTATTTATAGATCAGGTCTTACTCTATAGCTATGGCTGGCCTGGAACTCACTATGTTTTTTTGTTTGTTTAGTTGGTTAAGTTTTTGAAGTTTCATTTTGGTGTGTGTGTGTGTGTGTGTGTGTGTGTGTGTGTACACATGTCCCAGTACGAATGTGGTTGTCAGAGGAGACCGCGTGGGTCTCAGGGATTGAACTCGGGTCATTGGGCTTGGCTCCAGGAGCCTTTACCCCAAGAAGCACACTGGGAGTTTTCTTTAGCTTTATTTTCCAGCTTTTTCCCTTTAAGGGATCATAGCCGCCCCCTCCTCCCCCCAAGAAATAAACTTGCCTCGCTAATTTTATTATTCATTCGCCATCTGTGCACAGCACTTAGTGCTAGTAGGTACAGCACAGCTAAAGGCTCAGAACCACTGTACACAGCAGGCACTGACGTCATGCCCACTGTATACAGAGGGATGAGGCGTGAGGGGCGGAGACTCTCCAGGAGTTCTCAAGTTTGTGTATCCCTCTAGACCGCAGCCCTCTTTATTTCCTGAAGAGACAAGAGTATTTGTGTCCACTGATGAGGACATCCTGAACCCAGATAATCACTTTTAGTTTAAAATCATCCTGTCCATTTTGCGTTCCCTGTCTTCCTTTCCCTCCCCCACTTTCCTGCCTGTTTTGCCCGAGCTTGCCTTACGTCTGAACAACGTTATCAGTCCTGACCGTGTTACTGTTTTCTTCATGCTGTCTCAATGGCTTACTCCTGCATGCTGGTGTTTCTCTGTTTCCCAGTGGGTCTGTGGGTGATAAGATCTCTGGAGAAGTCTTTTATTTTTGTAGTTAATATGCTGTTCCGCTAAACATTGGAAGTTTTTCTTTCCTTGTTAGATATTTTTTGGGTGTGAGGGCTTATTATAGTGGCTGCAGTCGAATCTGTTCTTAGATTGTGTGTGTGTGTGTGTGTGTGTGTGTGTGTGTGTAGGCTTGAACTCAGAGCCTTGCATGTTTTGGGCAAGCACATTACTGCAGTACTCATCCCCAGTTCCTTTTCATTCCTCAGGGTCATCTCTTGCTGTGTGTACTTGAGATGTGGTTTTTCTTCTCTGCTATCTATCCTGAAGAGGTTTTTGTAGTTTTTAGGGCACCAAGGGCTCTTTGGTCCCACAATCACGTCCAGCATGGCTATGAACTTGTTTATTTTTAGATCTCTTTCTGTTGGTTGGGGGAGGGGGCGGGCTGGTGGGGGGGGTTGGAGCTGGTGTGGGGATGTGGTCGGGATTGCTGCAGCACATGTCCAATGCACGGCCTTGGACCAGAACCATGTCTCACAGTGCTAACTCGGCAGTAACATGCCTCGTGTTTGTGGTAGTCAAGATGTCTGCGTCCCGATCTTTAGTTGCTGTAAATAAGATTGGCAAGGAAAAACTAAGATTGCAGATATAATTCTGTATGCTTATCAGCTGACCTTAAAATGGGGAGATTACATCCTGGATCATCCGGGCAGGTCCAGTGTAATCAGTAGGGATGTTAAAGAGGGAGGCGGGAGAGCCAAGGTCAGCCGCTGTGTTGTGGGACAGATTCTAGCAACCACTGCTGGCTGTGAAGAAGGAAGGGAACCGGGCCAGCGACACAAGTGGCCACTTGAATCTGGAAAATACAAGGACAGGAGTTCTCCTCAAGAGGCTCCATAAAGGATCAAGCCTTCCTGGTTCACTAATTTTAACCCAGTGAGATTTGGTTGGGTCTTTACCTTGAGACTCTATGTGTTGTTTTAAATTTGGTTAACTAAAGGTTGTGCCATTTGACACAGCAGCAATGGTAACAACAACAACAACAACAACAACAACAACAACAACAGTAAGACAGTATTGTAATGTGATTGCAGAGTCTCCTCTACTGTAAGGACTGATCTTGGGAAAAGAGCCTCACCTTTGTGTGCTCTAGTTACCTAGAAACTAGCCCATAGGACCTGGCCCATAGTCAAGGGTTGAGTAAATATTGACTAGACCAAAGAATAAAAGAATCCTCTTGGTTGTTCCGTAGAGACCCCCAGGAACTGCCCCCCCTCGCTTCCTTCCCACAGACATAATGTTCTCACCTTTTCCCAGAGTTTCCATTCCCAGGGGCCCATGTCTCATTGTTTCTCTACCCGCTGCCTCCTCTGCTGTGGACCAACATTTTCTCTTCTCTCTCATTCTTTGTGCAGGAAGAACTGAGGTAGAAAACCCCAAGGCACATAAGTAAGTGATTGCACCAGGCCTGGTGGACTATGCCCCAGGTGGTGTTTGATATTCTTTTCTTTCTCTCCCAGATCCGAGTTCCTCTTCTTTTCTTTTCTTTTTTTCTTTTCCCTCTCCTCTTCTTTTCCCTTCCCTTCCTTCCTTCCTTCTGTCTTTCTTTTCCTTTCTTTTCCCTTTTTCTTTATGCTGACTGAACACTTTTTTAATTTTTTAAAAAAATTTATTCATGTTTATTTTATGCAAATTTTTGTTTTGCTGGCATTTCCGATCTGTGTGAGGATGCTGTATCATCTGAAGCTGGAGTTATGGACAGTTGTAAGCTACCATGTTGGTGCTGGGAATTAAACCTGGGTCCTTTGGAAGAACAGCCAGCAATCTTAGCTATAGTACCACCATCTCTCCAGCCCCACACTTCTTCAATCCAATGGTGCTCTGCATGCACAAGCTGTGGTCCCTCCTCTCCAGCCATTCTGACCTACTGACCTACTCCATAGCTACTCCTCCCCCTGCTTCCTCCCGAGCTGGTCTCCTCTCAGAGAGTCTGATGAGTAACACAGCCTTCATTCTTTCCTTTCTCTTCCCTTGTCTTGAGTTAAACGCATTACAGCCTTTAACTACCTGCATGGGTTTGTAAAACAAATGAAGTAAGCTGAACCATTTTTTAAATTATCATGGGCTACAAGGTCCTTGTGGATCCCTCTATTATGCAGAATTGTAGAGACTTCTTAGGTTTGGTGATCAGTGCTGCTCCTGGGCCACCAACATAGGGAAATTCCTATGTTGTTGCTTTCTCGTCTCCCGACTCTTCTCAGGATCCAGTTTCTATGAGGATTTTTTTCCCTTTTATTTATTTATTATTTTCTGGGGGATTGAACCCAAGGCCTTACACATGCTGTATCGTGAAATGCATGTCCAGCCCTCGGCATCTCTGATTCACCGACGGCTGGGCTCTGCATCTCACCCTGGCTTTCCTCTGCTTGCTCAGGTTCATGCCAGTCTCTTCAGGAACCAGGTTCAAGGTTTAGGACAGACCCCCTAGTCCAGACCTCCTCCAGTGCTCCTGTGTATTTGACTTTGGTGAAACTCATGCAGCACACTGTTTAATCTGCTTATGGCCGGGTCTGGGCAGCAGAGCCAGGAGACACGGTGAGGAAACACACACACACACACACACACACACACACACACAACTTCTCTTAGCATAAACTCATTCACCAAAGCTATTTGTGGAAGCCAGTTCATATCTTCTCTATTTTCCTTCTTTGGTTCTCTTCCCATCCCAAGCACAGACCGTGCGGATAATAAACAAGTAGATGACCCAATTTCACTCTGTCCACCTCTAAGCCCCTCTGTGAAAGTTTCATTTTTGCAAGAATTCTCAAGTGTTGGCTTCTGATCTTCTATAGTATCAGAAGTAGGGAGGTCGGGGTGACAGCATACATTGTAAAGATGAACTACGACGTCACTCCTCTATGGCAGCCATCCTGGGTTTGCCATGCTCCCAGGAATCAGAAATAAGCAGGCTTTGGGCCAGGTTCTCAGATCTGTGTGTTCCTGTTTCTGACTTGTCCTTTTGGTATGAAGATACCCTTGACCTGCCAGGTAAGCCAGTGCCGGTCACACCTTTCCTCAGTCCTTGTTGTTAGAAGTGTTTGCAGGGGCTATCCCAGGGAATTTAGGGAAGGGAAGAAACTACCAACAGGAGCTCTCTCCTCTCTCCTCCTGTACCCTGGGGGCGGAACACGGCGGGCAGACGTGTGTCTTTCGAGTTCCACAGCTGTGCTGTGAAGTCTTGGTCATGTGTTTGGCAGGACCAGCTACACATTTCTGGTTTTAGGCAGTGTGGTGTTACTCCTGGGGACCGAAAGGCAGGCGTGTTTACAAGTTGAGAGCATGATGTCATAGCATTCTTCGAGAAAGCAATTTCATTCATGGTAATAAATCATGGACTGCTGCTACTGTCTCATGGTATTTTTTTGTGCCTTTAAAAACAGTTTTCTTTTTCTTTTTTTTTCCCAAGAAGACTCAAATTAGCTTACAAAGTAATATGGGGTCTTTGTCCCATCTCCTGGCCTAGCTGGCCTGACGTGGCCTCCCAGAACAACTTCTCTCCTGCTTTCCCTTCTCTCCTCACTTAAGGCCTCTTTCTCTCCCTTAGCCACACAGGCCTCTTTCTAGTTTCTTGGCATCTACCCATGTTTAATTCCTCTTGGATACTCACACTTAATTGTTTGAGGCTCGGATCTGCACATGAGAACATATGGTACCTGTTTTTTTGTTTTGTTTTGTTGTTGTTGTTGTTGTTTGTTGTTTGTTTTTTTTTCGAGACAGGGTTTCTCTGTATAGCCCTGGCTGTCCTGGAACTCACTCTGTAGACCAGGCTGGCCTCGAACTCAGAAATCTGCCTGCCTCTGCCTCCCAAGTGCTGGGATGAAAGGCGTGCGCCACCACCGCCTGGCTGGTACCTGTTTTGATGAGCCTGTTTGTATATCTTTTTAATAAGCTCTGGGTTTTTGGTTTTGTTTTTCTTTTTATAGTAGTAAGCGTTTAATTTAGGGCCGTGCGCACTCTAGGCATGCGTCTCCTCACCGGGCTATGTTTCCAGCCACCCACCCCCACCTCAACTTTTACTTTTTATTTTAATTTTTTTTTTTTTTTTTTTTTTTTTTTTGGTTTTTAGAGACAGGGTTTCTCTGTGTAGCCCTGGCTGTCCTGGAACTCACTTTCTAGACCAGGCTGGCCTCAAACTCAGAAATCCGCCTGCCTCTGCCTCCCAAGTGCTGGGATTAAAGGCGTGCGCCACCACCGCCCGGCCCTTTATTTTACTTTTTTAACGTTACATATATTTGTGTGTATGGTCTCTGTGTGTACTATGCTTGTTGTGTTTTATAAAAAGATAGAGGGGAGCTGGGCAGTGGTGTGCACGCCTGTAATCCCAGAACTCTGGGAGGCAGAGGCAGGCGGATTTCTGAGTTCAAGGCCAGCCTGGTCTACAGAGTGAGTTCCAGGACAGTCAGGGCTATACAGAGAAACCCTGTCTCAAAAAAAAAAAAACCAACCAAACAAACAAACAAACAAAAAGATAGAGGGGAATATGTTTGATGGATGTGTAGTCAGGTGTGAGGGAAGGGGGTGCCTCCTCTCTGGGCCCATGCTGAGACATCCCTTTCCTCTGAGGGACCAGCCACTGAAGACTGTACAGTATAGAATAGAGTTGATTTGGGTCATGGGGAGGGGAGTTGATGGGGTAGTGGAGAGAGAGAGAGAGAGAGAGAGAGAGAGAGAGAGAGATAGAGAGAGGCTGGCCATGAGCACATGGAGAGAAGGGGGAGGGGAACAGGGAGAGACAGGTAAGGGCCAAGAGGACAGAACTTGAGCAAGAAAGCAAGAGAGGGAGGAGGAGCCAAGCATCCCCTTTTACAATGAGTCAGGCACACCTGGCTGTTGCCGAGGAGGAATGCTGACAATGTGGTTGCGTCATGAAGTTAGAGGTCAACTTGCTTTTTTCCCTTCCACCCTGTGGGGCCTGGAGCTTCAAACTCAGGTTGTTAGGTTTTGTGGGCAATGCCTTTCCTGAGACAGGCTTTCTCTGGATAGCCCTGGCTGTCCTGAAATTACACTCTGTGTAGACCAGGCTGGCCTCGAATATAGAGATCCTCCTGCCTCTGCTTCCTGAGCGTTGGGATTAGAGGCATGCACCACATTGCCCAGCTCATACTTTTATTTTTAACCTTTTATTTTTATTTTATGTATATGGGAATTTTGCCTGCATATATGCCTGTATACTACTTCTGTACTTGGGGCCCTCAGGGACCAGAAGGGAGGCACTGGATTCCCTGACACTGGAGTTATAGGCAGTTGTGATGATTCATCATGGATCCTCTGGAAAGAGTAACAACTGTTTTTAACTACTGAGCCATCTCTCCAAGGTCCCCTACTTTTTATTTTGGAGATAGACTCTTTTACTAAGTTGGGCCAGGCTGCCCCAAACGTGATCTTCCTCCCTCATCCCTTCCAGAAGCTGGGGTTACAGGCTTGTACTATCTGGGCCAGTTAGGGTAAATTTTTGGGAAGTAATTTTAAGCGTCAAACTTAAAGTCAGTCTGTTTTTCTTTCTCCTTCTTTTCTCTCCTCTCTTCCTTTTCTTCTCCATCTCTCTTTTCTTTAGGTCTAGAGCTCAGGCTGGCCAGGAACTCTAAAATCTCTGCCTTAGTCTCCTCAATTCTGGGACTACAAAGATGTGCCATCCCACTCAGACCTATCTATCTGTCTGTCTATCTATCTATCTATCTATCTATCTATCAATCATCTATCTACTCTTTATTACTTTAGAAAATGTTTAGCACTTTTATATTTCTGGAATCTCGTGCAGAATGCAAAGAGAGTAATTTGACTTTTTCCAGACGGACAGGCACTTCTCCCTAGACTGTCGGTCACTAATTATTCTGCTCTGTGTTCCATCCAACTATTACTGTTTATCCTTTTGCTATTATCACCAGCTTTGGTCACCGTGACTTTGGAGGACACTCTGCTGTCTGGTAGGGCGAGCCCCTATTAGTGCTTCTTGGATTTTGTTTTCATTTGTTTTTCCTTTCAAAGCTTCTTGGCTCTGCATGTATTTAGTCTCCTAGATAAGTTTGAGAATCAACTTGTCCGTTTCTAAAATCTGTTGGGCCTGGGATTCAAACTGTACTGAACTGACATCATTGCAATCCTAATTTGTCTCATCAGAAGCATGATTTGTTTTCATTTGGCCAGGTCACTTTATGGGCCGTCGAGTTCTTGCTTTCTTCTATGGATCCGATGGACTCTCAAAGTGTATGCACTTTTTTTTTTTTTTTTTTTGTAGCTTTGGTTACACAGGATTTTCTTTTTTTCTTTGATTAAAATTTTTTTTAAGTAACAATTTACAGAAGAACATAACTTAGGCAAGAGAGGGAGAAAAGAAGAGAGCAGATTCTTTGGAAGGCAGCCAAGGCCTTGCCGGCAAGCCAAGGACGCCACGGGGAGTGGGCCTCTCCGGGAGGACAGGAATGGACTGTCTACTCTCTTGCTGCTTCTTTAGCTTTGTTTTTCTCTCCCCAGTAGTTTCATTTTCTTTGAGTTTTCTCTCTTTCACTTACCTGGAAGCTCGGCAGTGTAGAACAAACCTGAATACAGGGGACGCCCACATGAATGGAGGATCTTCACATGGTAACTGTGGGCTGGGGAGTCCAGGCTAGAAAGCAAAGGTTTCGAGGCACCACATCAGAATATCATTTTTTTAATTTTAATTTTTATTTTTTGCCTAAGAGAGTTTGATTTGATAAAGGTGACTTGACAGATTTGGCCCCTCCCCCTGTAAACCATGATTTGTGTGTCTCCTTCCGAGGCGTGGGGTGCTGGTGCACCCTCATTTTTTTCGGGTCTTACACCCCATGGCCAGTTTCAGGTGATCAATAAACAGGGGCTGACCGTTGCCATGTAATGGGTTTAATAATCAATTGCACAAAATGTCCTGGATCCGTGAGATTGTGTGTAGGAAGTTTGTTCATGCTAGAGAAGCCTTGAGTCACCTCCAGCCCCAAACTTGACAACTTGAGATAAAGGTGACTGACTCCAATCCCACCCTCTTCTAGACTTTTCATTAAAAGCAAACACTTGCGTGTATGAATGTTTTGTCTGAATGACTCTACACCATGTACTCGCAGTGGCCATGGAGATGAGAAGAGATTGTACGACCACCCAGAACTGGAGTTACAGGTGGTTGTGGGCTGATATGTGGGTGCTGGCCGATAGGTGGGTGCTGGGAATTGAACCCATGTCCTTTGGAAGACTAGCCGGTGCTCTTAATCACTGAGCCATCTCTTCAATCCCACAATTCATTTTAACTTTTTTTTTTTTTTTGCATTGGAAAGGGGTGTTTCACAAAAGTCATTCCCCTCACAAGTCCTAGCTATTCCATCCAAAGAAATGTTTTCATAATGTAGTTCAGGATGATGACAACTACCAGACCAGGAGTCAGGGTAAAAAGCCACACTGGCAGTTTGGAGGCTAGAAAAGTCGACAGGCTTGCTTTTGTTACTCACTGAATGACCTTTGCAGGTAGATAACCTAACCTTTGTTCATACATTTTCTTTTCAAACCTAGGAAAACCACTTTTAGTTTCAGGTATACTGAGCTGTACAGTTTAAGAAAAAAACAAAAACAACAACAACAACAAAAAAAAAAAACAAGCAAGCAAGCAAGCAAGCAAACAAACAAAAAACCAGGGTTCAGCTCATTACCAGCAACTAATTTTTGTTTGAGACAGGATCTCACTATGTAGCCCTGGATAGCCTGGAGCTTACTATTTAGAACAGCTTGGTCTCGAACTCATTGAGATACTCCTGTGTCTGCTTCCAGATCTCTGAAATCAGAGACCAGGGACCAATTTGAGAGCATGCTAAAACTTAAGGAAAAATAAGTCTAGAGACTGAGGACTATGACAGCAGAGAGGACTTAAGAGGTGGCATCCCTGCCAGCCTTAGCCCTTCTGACTGACATAAAAGAATTTCGCAAGGAGGACGGGACCACTGTTTAACTGCAAAGCCAATTATTTGTTTTGTATGAGTTCTTTTCCTTCTAATACAGAATTCCATTTCTCCCAACTTTGCTTCCCCGCCCAGTCTGGAAACAAGGAGTCAGGTTTCTCTCTCTGCCGAAGGGGCCACCCAGAGCCGAGCTAGACTTGGGGCCCAGCTCGGGGCTTATTCCCAGCTGGTTCTGTCCGGCCGACACTTCAGCTCGCCTAGGGTGTGGCTTCCGGTAGCGAAGGCAGGCTTCCGGTAGGTCCTTTGCTTCCGGGGTGGGACTTCCTGCCCTAAAGGAGTCTGGCTGCCAAAGCGACTGGAGTGCGGCTTACGCGGGCCCATGGGCTCCCGAGGCCCAATGTTTTTGGAAAGGGGATCAGAGAGGACGTTCTTTATAGCCGTTGCTTACTTTTTACCTTGCGCGACGCTTCCATCTGCACAAAAGCTCTGGGCTTTTGTCACCACCGCCCACCTGAGGCTCTTCCGCTTCCCCTTTTCCCAGGCTCCGCCCCTAGCGTCCCGTGGCTATGACGACCGCTCCGCGGGATTCAGTAGTGTGGAAGCTCGCGGGACTTTTGCGGGAGTCGGGTGAGTGGACTTCTGGCTTATTGTGTTGGGAGCCCTGGGTGTGTTCGATACTGTCCAGAAACACCGGGAATCACCGAGTCACTGCCGGCGAGGTCACGAGGTGCCAGCGTCTTCTGGGTGTGTTCCTTGTGACGGGTTGTTTGCGGTCATGTCTGACAGTCTAAACTCTATCCATCTCTCATGTCACTTAACCCTCCAGAGGGAAGGGATCATTAATAGATTAAACACTTGGAGACAAGAACATAATCACTTGTGCGGAAAGCCAAGTATAAGCAACTTAAACACCAGAGGTTTGGAGTGAGAACCACATAGGTTAGTCTCAACCCTCTGTCAGACTTGGATAAGTTTTTAGACCCTCCATACTCTTCGCAGATAGGTTAGCATAGTGATTGTATTGAACGCAAAAGATATCGGGGTTTTAGTTAGCTTATCTAATGCATGCATGCATAATAAGTGTTCAAAAGATAGCGTTATATATAGTTGCTTCTCCTGTGCCTGGGCATGGCGAAGCTATGTTATTTGTTACGTGGTTGGCTTCAGTTGTGATAGAAACAAGCTTTGACTCGATATCAGAGCTATATCAGTTATCAGCTTGATGATCACAATCAAGAGGATTCTTTGAGGGCTGGGGATATGGTTCTGTAGCAGAGCACATGCTTATTAGCATGTACAAAGCATTGACTTCAATCCCTAGCACCCCCATCCCCAAAATGAGAGATTTCTCCCCCCCCTGCCCCCCAGAGGCAGGGTTTCTCAGTGTAGCCCTGGCTGTCTTGGAACTCACTCTGTAGACCAGGCTGGCCTCGAACTCAGAAATCCGCCTGCCTCTGCCTCCCAAGTGCTGGGATTACAGGCGTGCGCCACCACCGCCCGGCTGAGAGATTCTTCATTGAGCCCCAGTTCCCCCCTATCTCTAAGGTGGGGTTAATTGTTGTCTTTAGGAGATAATATTGCGATCTGGATGAGGCAGCAGAGTCATTTGGCATGTGTGACCTTGATGACATTAGTGCTGGATATCTGTACACTCCCACCGTGGCATCCGTGGAGTCTCTTGATGGCAGTTCATTTTCTGGCTTGTGTTAATAATTACTTCCATGCCGTGCCTTTTTTAGACTTCCAGGGGACTCCTTGAATCACGTGTATGTCTATATTCAGTGTCTAGTACATCGAGAATCTCTTTATAAGGTTGTGAGATCTATTATTCAGCAAAAATCTGACTTGGCTCCCAGGCTAGGAATCGTGGAGTTGTGTGAATATGATTGTGGGGGTGAAATCTGGATTTCCTTTCTGGATTATGGTGATGGTTGTGATAATCTACACTAACAGAATAGAAATGACACTGTAACTATTATACCAACATCAATTTTCTGGTTTTGATAATTCTACTGTAATTCCCTAAGTTTATCTGGGGAAAGCTGGGGGAAGGCTGTGGGAGATCTCTGCTCTCTTGGTATCCCAAGCCAGGCTTGAAATTACGATCTTTCTGCGTCAGCGACTCACCTGATGGAACTGGAGGTGTGTGACGTTCCTCCCTCTGAGCACCATTCTTTGACGTCTTGATCGTCCCCCTCCCCGAGACAGGGTCTCTGGGTTGCACTGGTCTGGAATTCACAGAGATTCACCTGCCTCTGTCTCCCACATTCTGGAATTAAAGGTGTGCACCACCACACCTGGTTTCAGAATATATTTAAAAACTTTCCACAGTATATATTGTAACTGAAAGAGTGGTAAGTGGGGACTATCTGAAAGACGACCTCACAGGGCTGATGGTCTCACTAGGGAGAGCAGCTTTATAAAATTAACTGCTGTCATGGACAACGACATGCATTTCCATGTTGTTTTACAATTTCTGTAAGTGTGCATGTCATTCTTGCAACCAGAAAAAGAAAGAAGGATCAACATACAGTTAGCCTTTGTAGAAAGTGGGTGATTGCAGTGTGGAAGCGCAGGGGTGTTATTTCTTTAAATGTTTTTATTTTGTGTGTGGAGGGCATCTTTGTATCAAGGCCAGAGGACAGCCAGGGGCCACATGTTTCATAAGCTGTCCCCCTTGTTCTCCGAGAATGGGTCTCCCACTGAGACCCGGGGCTTGCTGGTACTGTAGGCTGGCCGACCCTTGAGCCCCAGGGTTCTTTCTGTGTCTGCCTCTTCAGTTCCCACCACTGTGTGGGTGGTGGCGGTCAGATTCAGATCCCCAGGCTTTCTCAGCAAGTCCTTCACTGAGTCACGGCCCACAGAGGTATTACTCTGCAAAGGCTTGCTGGGTGAAGTTAATCTTCAGCTTGGCAGTAGAAAGGGATTTATCAAAACGAGAGAGCGGTAAGCCAAGTGGGTGATGTTCCCGACTCTGTAAGTAGCCTAGGCTACTTTCTACAGAGTAGAAAGCAACACACATTTGGAAAAGTCCCTTGGAGTCTTGTAGTAAAACAAATTTCTGGTATCAGCTGGAAGACCTGATTGGATTTTTGTTTCGCTGGTTGTCTTTTAAATGGGGAGCTGTTGAAGGTGTTTGAGCTGGGAAGGAGGTAGACGGTGTGATCTCAGTCCAATATCTTCAGTACAGACCTGAGTGGGCACATTTCAGGGGCCCAGAAGGAAAGACCTTTCTTTTTGTCCCCTCCCGTTCTTCTCTCAGGGGATGCCGTCCTCTCCGGCTGTAGCACACTGAGCCTGCTAACAGCCACACTGCAGCAGCTGAACAGAGTGTTCGAACTGTACCTGGGGCCATGGGGCCCGGGCCAGGCAGGCTTTGTGGCCCTCCCCTCCCACCCTGCAGACTCGGCCATCATCCTCCAGCTTCAGTTCCTCTTCGATGTGCTGCAGAAAACACTGTCACTCAAGGTCCTAGGAGGGGCATGGGGACAGGGCGTGGAGAGAGCCCTAGGGAGTGATGGAGGCAGGGGTTGGGATGGGGTGTGAGAAGGCTTGGAGGCTGAGACCCAGATGGCATCTTTGCTCATTTTACAGCTGGTGCACACCCCTGGTGTCGGCCTTCCGGGGCCTATCAAGATTTTCCCCTTCAAGTCCCTGCGGCAGCTGGAGGTGAGAGAATATTGGAATATATATGTGGGCAGAAACTAGTGGAAAGGAGCCTCTTGGGGTGAGGACAGAGAGATGGCCTCTTTGGGGGAGGTCACGTCTGAGTGTACCATCCATCACTCCTCAGCAGTGTCTTGTATGAACACTTCCTTAAACTGAGGCTGGGCTTTGGATCTTCTCCCCCCTCCCCATCAGAGAAGGCAGGGATGAGGCCTCTGCCGTCTTTGAAGCTTTGCTTGTCTTCCTCCTTTTCTTCTCTGGCACTAGCTTCGAGGAGTCCCCATCCACAGCCTGTGTGGCCTCCGGGGCATCTACTCACAGCTGGAGTCCCTGGTTTGCCACAGAAGCATCCAGGCACTAGAGGTAAGGAGGGTGAGCTGTGGACCCTGAGGCCTTGTCCTGATGACTCAGAAGACCAGGCTTTGCGGGGTTCCCCTGTGTTCCCCCTCCCTCTGTCCTGTGTGACGCCACAGCCCTCTATACCTGTCTGTGTGTCTACGGTCACACCAGGCTGGTCACGCCAAGCTGTATATTGTGTAGTGTCTGTCTCCCTATGGTCCACATATGGTCCCCATAGTCTGCTCTTTAGGGACAGAGAGTTGAGCTTTCTTCAGAGCTGCGGAGTGTCCAGGTAGAGCCTGGTCTATATGGACAGGGGACTGGAAGATAGAACAGGCCTGGGGAGAAGGCAGAGTGAAGCTATAGTTCTGCCTGTCCCCTATCCAGGAGCTCCTGTCGGCCTGCGGTGGGGACCTCTGCTCCGCCCTCCCCTGGCTAGCCTTGCTTTCTGCCGACTTCAGCTACAATGCACTCAGCAACTTAGACAGCTCCCTGGTGAGTGTCCCGCAAGGGAAGGGGCCTTTGGGGACGGAAAGGAGGGTCCTTCAGAGGGAATGCCAGCTGTTTGACAGGTCTGTCTGTGCTTGCTTCCCCGTCTCCTTCAGCGTCTCCTGTCGGCCCTCCGCTTCCTCACCCTGAGCCACAATCATATCCAGGACTGCAAAGGCTTCCTCATGGTAAGCGCGAACTGCCCGATCGCTGGTGGACTTGGCCCTTAGCTGGCCCCGCGCTCGCTCGCTCGCTCTCAGACGGGCTTGTGCTGCACATGGCTCCTGGGCCTGAGTCAGCACAGTGTGTGGGGTCTCCTCTAGCATGCAGCAAGGCTCGCAGTGCCGGGATGAATTGGGGGAGCCAGTCAGTTTCTTGTTTCGTTCACCTGTAAGGTACACATCATAGCAGTACCTGTGAAGAGCACCTATGTCACTTAGCCTAGTGTGACCCAGAAGTGATAGATTCCATGATGGCGACAAAGCCTTTCCCTGTGTCCTTTCTGTCCTCCAGTAAAGATAAATAGGGCTGAGTCCTTGTTACAGTGTAAGAACATTCTTCAGTGAGAAGTAGCGTCTGAAATGAGCAGGATTCAAGGTGAACTGGCTGGAGCTTGGAGGAGTGGGAGGGGCGTGGGTGTCAGCAGCACTCAGGGAACCGGGAATTCTCAGGTCAGGAAGCGGTGCTGGCCCCACACCGAAGTGCGTGGGTTTTCTCAGTGCCTGCACTGGCTAGGTAGGCCCCCTCGTCCCTCAGAGACTGCGAGACAGACCCCATGGCCGAAACAGAGGATCTCTTGGGTTGCTCTGAGTGTTCCTCAGAGCCTCGTCTCCTTCCAGGTGGGAACTTAAAGATTGGAGTTACCATGTAGGGGTGTAGCCTGGAACTGCTGGGAGCAAGCTAGTGTTAGTTCAGTCTTTCAGCGCAGGGTGGGGGAAGTCGTTTGTGTTGGCACTGCAGTTTTTGTAGGCCACTGTGGGTTTGAGAGGCTAGCACAGAGGACCCTGCCTAGAGCTTTGTCGAGTTGAGGACCTTTGTCTCCTCACCCGCCGCCAGGATTTATCAGAGCTGCACCATTTGGATGTCTCCTATAACCACCTGCACTCGGTGCCAAGAATGGGACCGTCAGGGGCTGCTCTGGGGACTTTGATACTGAGGGCCAATGAGCTTCGGAGCCTTCGGGGTGAGTAGGAAGTGTGTTGGGGTGTCATCAGTCCAGAAGGGGATCAAACAGGTGTGGCTCAGGTTGGCCATCTAGAGCCTCATGAGGACTTAGAGGTAGGGCTGTGGTGAAAGAGGTCTCCTTCCCCCTCTGTCCTGGGCACACAGAACACCATTGCCGCTTAGCCACGGCCTCCTCAAGGCCTCTTCCTTCCCTGCTCTGCCCCAGGCCTGGAGCAGCTGAAGAGCCTGCGGCATCTCGATGTGGCCTATAACCTTCTGGAAGGACACACAGAGCTGGCACCATTGTGGCTGCTGGCGGAGCTCCGTAAGGTGAGGCACGCGGGCCTAACGGGCCAGGGAGCCCGCTTCAGGTCTGACTCTCCTTGTGCCTACGCCTCTCCTTTCTGCCCGCAGCTCTATCTGGAAGGAAACCCTCTGTGGTTCCACCCGGCGCACCGTGCAGCCACCGCTCGGTACTTGTCACCTCGGGCCAGAGATGCTGCTCATGGCGTGAGTGATTATTTCCTATCTGTCCCTGACTGAGGGGCCACAGTCCCAGTCACTCTGGGGCGCTGCGCTCTTGAGTCACTGGTGATGGGCTCCATCTCCAGCACTGTCCTCTCCTTTGTCTTGCACAGTTCCTGCTTGATGGCAAGGTTTTGTCCCTGAAGGATCTTCAGGTCAGTCGGGTGGGGTGGGGTGGAGGACACGTGGGATGACATGAAGGGACACAGTAGCTTAGGAGACGGGGTGGGAAGTCTTCCTGGTCAGCGGGAAGTCCGGCCCTCGTCTCCATTAGCTCCAGCAGGCACAGGTGCTCCTTTGGGTCTGACCCCTCCCTTTCTGTTGTCACACAGCAAACTTCAGAATCTTCAGGGCTCGGTCCCGTGACCCAGCCTCTGTCCTGGCCAGTGGGGAGTACCACTGAGACCTCGGGGGGCCCTGAGTTGAGTGATAGCCTCTCCTCGGGGGGCATTGTGGCCCAGGCCCCGCTTCGTAAGGTTAAGGTGAGTAGCTTTGGCCGGTTGTGCCTGGGCTTGCGTGGTCTCTTTATGGCGCTGTGGGTAACTCGGTAGACTAGTAACAGGAAGGTCTTGACCTTGTTAGGACTTGGCATTTTCTGGTAAGTTAGGTAAGTGGCCATGAATGACCAGGCTGGCCTTCATAGACCTCCATTTCTCTATCCAAACCAGAGCCGAGTCCGTGTGAGGCGGGCAAGTATCTCTGAGCCCAGTGACACAGACCCGGAGCTCCGAACTTTGGACCCGTCCCCGGCTGGTATGTTGACCCGACCTGCTCGTTCCCTTCCCACCTCCTTCCAGACCGCTCTAGTCTTGACGCTGCCTTATATGTAGGTGCCGGAGGAGAAACTTGATTTTGGGGTAGTACGGATTATTGCATAGGGCCCCTCAGTCTGTTGTCTTTTTAGTTTAGCCCAAAGAGAGAGATCTGTTTCCAGGCAGTGTTCTCCTAATGAACATGGATTTTATAGAGTGCTGAGGAGTCTACAACAAAGAGAGTTATGGTCACAACCATGTGGGAAGCACAAGCAGAAACAGTGTGAAGCAGGTTTCTCTCCTACGAGTCACCTCGAGTCTGAGACGTGTGGCCATGTTTGTGAATCTCCACGAGTTTTGTTTTGTGTGTGGTCCAGGATTGCTTACTGTCGCAGTATTCCATAGGACACGCCCATTGAAGAGTAGCCAGAGAAAGGCCAGGGTCAGCCAAGGTCTGAGGGGGCCTCAGCTCTCTGAATTCTCCATCTCAGGCGGCTGGTTCGTGCAACAACACCGGGAACTCGAGCTGCTGGCCAGCTTCCGGGAGCGCTTTGGCTGTGACTGGCTGCAGTATAGGAGCCACCTGGAGTCCATGGGGAGCCCCCCAAATACCACCACCAAGACTCCTGCCCTCAGCAGCCCTCCTCTGGATGCCCAGAGCCTGGAGGCTGCATGCAGCCCTCCAGCCGTAGGGGAAGAAGACACTAAGGAATCACCAGAGAAGGTGTCAGAGGAAGGCAGGGAGGAGCCAGAGCCCCATGAAGGAGAGAAGGAAGAACAGGATGAAGAAGAGGGGTTGAGAGAGGACCTGGAGGAGGACGAGGAGCCGGAGCAGAAGGGAGTGGAAGGTGAGAGGCCTGTGACCACAGGGGCTTTGGGGACACACGGTGTTGGGATGTTAGAGGCCAGGCTGGGTAGAAGGCCACTCACAGGAGAGCAGAGGCCCTGGACACTTTCTTCACTCCAGTTTTCTCTCGGTCTCTCCGCAGCAGAGCTCTGTCGCCCCATCTTGGTGTGTCCCTTGCAGGGAATTGGGCGTGTGCAAGGCCAGGAGTGCTTTCTCCGGGTCACTTGTGCCCACTTGTTAGAAGTGGAACTCCAAGCAGCTCGGACTCTGGAGCGGCTGGAGCTGCAGAGCCTGGTGGCAGCTGGGCTGGAGCCAGAGACCGGAAGCCCAGGAGAAGCAGTGTCTGAGGTGAGTCGTGGGGCAGGTGCTCGGGAAGGGCGCTTGGCGTCTCCAGAGTCTTCTTTGAGGACCTGTTGGCTCTTGTGTGCTAGGCACTGGGCTGGGTGTTTTCCATCTTCTCTCATGAGACCTTGGTGCCAAGGAGGGGTGTGTGCAGGGCTGTTGTGTGTGACTTGTGAGGGCGGGGCTAAAGGAGGGGCTCTAAAGGGTTTAGTGCCAGCGCCAGCATTGTGGGGTACAGAGTTCCTGTTTCCTCCAAGCTCCATGTAGCCCTGACCCCTTTTCCTCTGCCCCCTGCTGTGTTCCCCTGTCTTCCTGCCCAGGGCTCAGGTCCACCCCCCGGGGCTCCAGTCCTCGTTCTGCGCTTTGCCTACCTTTGTCCTGACCGCCAGTTACGCCGCTATGCTGTGCTGGAGCCCGAGGCCCATGAAGCCATCCAGGTGGTGGAGTCCAGAGGCGGGGGTGGGGGTGTGTGGGGGGATGGGGGAGGGAAAGGGTGGAGGGAGCAGGCCAGGCTGGAGGTTAGAGGCGGGTCCACCTGCTCACAGCTGGCTGCCTTCTGACCCACCTCCCTCAGGAACTACTCGAGGTACTGACCCCATTCACCAGTGTGAAAGAGCAGCAGCCTGGGGAGGCCAAGGACCCACAGGGGGCCAGATTCCAGTGTCTGCGGTGTCGCTGTGAGTTCAAGCCAGAGGAGCCCAGACTGGGACTGGAGAGTGACCAAGGCTGGAAGCCTCTGTTTCAAAATACAGGTACCAGCTGTGGCCTTGGCCTCCCTGGCCACCTGGCTCTCCCACTGCAGGGAAGGTGTCTCTGAGAGGAGTGTGGAGAGGGAGCCCAAGGCAGGAAGGCCTTGGGAGAGTGGGGGTAACTGGCATGGGGGAGGAATGCGACTGTCTGCCTGCTGCTTTGCTGCAGAAATGGCTCCGTCAGGGTCTGGAAGTGCTGTCAGTGATGGTGCTTAAACATGCTCTTCAGGTTTTATCGCTTGGTGGCTTTTGCTGGTTTGTGGGTAACATCTCAGGAATAACACAAAGAAGAATAACACAAAGCCTGCTGAGGGCTCAGTGCAGCGCAGGGTTGTCCTGTGCCCTCTGTGCAGTGGCTGTCAAGTGAGCTACTCTGGTGGTTGGCACAAGTTCCTTCCTTGACTGACCTTGTAAGCACTTGGTAGGATGCCGCACATGTGGCCTCTCTTTGTATTCTGATCTTGGGATTGCTCCATATCGGCCAGTCAAACCAGAAGGGCTGTGGAGGGTTGAAGAAGGAGGGAACTCTGGGTAACAGCTATGCGAAATGCACAGTTTTTATCAGCCACACTTCTTGGCAGCAGACATAGCAGGACTAAGTTATTTTTTTTCCAGAAAAATGCCCTTGTGTCATTATCTACTGTGAGCCTGCCCCGGCTGGCCAGCAGGCCTTGCCACATAAGCAGAGGGACATCACAGCTCTTTCTGGGTCCTGGCTGTCTCCCATAGGCACTGTGGCTTCTGCATTGGTAGAATCTCTCTTTCAAAGGTTTGATGTTTCAAGACCAAGTCTCATATAACTAGGCTGATGTCAAACTTGAAAGTACCAGAAGCTGGCCTTGAATTTGTAATAGTCCCCCTGCCTCAGCCTCTTGAATACTGGGATTACAGGTGTGTGCTACCTTGTGAGATTTAAATATGACAATAAAGCTCCAAGCATAGCCCCTGGCACAAAATAGATGTGGCTGCTGTTATTACCTCCAGTCACATAGGTGTGGGCAGGGTATAGAAGTTACTTAGTTTTTTTCTTTCTTTATTTGAAAAATGGACTGTGAGAAGTTTTGATGGAGCCACCACATCATAATAATATTGATTCGATGCGGGGGCTAGCACATGCCCGGAGTGCTGGAGCCACTCTGTCTCTCCCCTCATTGTTGATCCTCTGCCTTCATTCTTTACCTGCTCCCGCTCACCCATCCTGCCGACTCCTTGAGGCAGACGTGATTTTGCATTATCTTTTACAGATAGCGGTCAGGCTCAGAGCATAGCTGACTGGTCCACGATTGTCCATCTGTAGTTAACGAAGCTGGGACTTAAGCCTACCTGGCATGAGGACTCTCTGCCTTTCCCAGTCTGTTGATTTGGGTCTTAGTTGTTGTTGTTATCATTATTATTAGTAGCTATGTGTGTTTGTGTTCCTGTAGCTGTGTGTGTGTGTGTGTGTGCGTGCGTGTCCGTCCGTCCCACGCAGAGGCCAGGGACTGATCTTTGGTGTTCTCCTCAGTCATTTTCCACCTTAATTTTTGGCATAATTGCTCACTGAGCGCATCAGTTTGCCAAGATGGCCTGGCCAACGAGCTCTAGGGCTCAGCCTGTCTCTTCCCCAGAGCCCTGGGAAGCTCCCATGGTACCACACTGCTTTTACTTGGGGCCTGGGGATCTGAACTCCGACTATATGGATCGAACCATCTTCCTAGCTCTTGGTTTGGTTTTTCAGGAATTTCTAGTAAAGCACTGGAATGCTTGGTTAAGCCAACTAGGAGAGGGGACCAGAGCGGGACCTGGAAATGAAGATGGGATGTATTTTTAGGAGGCTGTTGGCCATGGCTAGCTTGACCCTTGGGGATGGGGAAGGGCAGATTAGAGACTGTGCTTAGATATGGTTGGGGGTGGGGTGCTGGGAATGCTGGCTGGGACTGCAGCCAGGGATCGGATCTGAGGAGGCTGGGCGGTGGCAGGGAGTAGTGTGAGCATCGTGCCCTTGGGAGGTTCACGGGGTGTCTGTCCCTCCCTCCAGAGTCTCCTGTTGTGTGTCCAAACTGTGGGAGTGACCACGTGGTTCTCCTGGCCCTGTCTGGGGAAGTCCCTAATAGAGAGCAGAACCAGGAGGACCAGTCATCAGATTCTGCTTGTGACCGTGCTGACCACAGTGGCTATCCCAGCGTGCCTGACGGCATCGCACCTCAGGCATCCATAGCCCATGGCCGTAGCAGCTGGAGTCTCAGCCCGAGTGAGTGTGGGTGGAACAAAGTGGAAGTGTGCTTGGGCGAGAGAGACAGGCAGCGGGGTGTGGTGGGGGATGGGGGATGGGCACCAGGGGAAGGTAAGTTGGAGCCGTGGCCTTCCAGAGCCAGGCTGATGACCCGTTGGTTGCTCTTAGCCCCTGGATGCTCTGGTTTTCGCTCTGTGGACCACCGACTCCGGCTCTTCCTGGATGTCGAGGTGTTCAGTGACTCCGAGGAGGAGTTCCAGTGCTGCATCAAGGTCTGTGCCACCCACTGACTATCGAGTCAGATGCTTAGCGTTTGGCAGCAGGGGGTACTTGCTGTGTGACTATGGGCATGTTTCTTCACACTTGAGGTTCAGTTGTCCTGTCCAGGAAGGGATAATGCTCCTTGTCCTCGAGCAGAGGCGGAGAGCAGGCATCTGTCCCTCAGCACCTGGCCCCTGGTAAATGGGTCCCCCTCTCAGCACAAACACGTGCTATCACTTCCTCCTGTCCAGGACACTCAGGCTCAACCATGCAGCTGTCTTGCCCTGAGACAGAGAAGTAGGGTTATGCAGTGTGAAACTGCAGCGTCAGGGCACGGTCCTAGAGGGCTGGTCAGTGCAGGCTGTGCGCCCGTGCTCTAGAAGGGAGCCGTAGGTATATAGAAGCCCGGGAGAAGGTAGCTCGTGGGAAAGATGGGGCCCCCAGGGTGCAGGCCTAGAGGCAGGTTCCTTGGGGGAGTCTAGGAGGCTGGGGAGAGCTATCCAGGAGCAGCCTGCCATGTGCCAGGAATGCGGGTGGGATCTAGGGATGCCCTAGGATGTGAATCAGGGGAGTGACGGTCCCCTGTTACTTAAGACAGCCTTGGCTGAGTGTGGAGGAGAGTTGGAAACGGGAGTGGGTGGGGAGGCCTGCTGAGAGCCGCTGGGTAGGGGGGAGGGCAGTCAGACAGTGGGGAGGTTGAGCATGACAGGCCGGGGTGGGAATGCAGCCCGGCTCTTGCTCTGGCTCCTGTCTGCTTGGTTTTATTTTCTGGTTTCTCATCAACTGTCCCTTCCCTTAGGTGCCAGTGGTGTTAGCAGGCCACTCGGGGGAGTTCCCATGCCTTGTGGTTGTGTCTGACCGCGTGCTTTACCTGTTGAAGGTGACAGGGGCCATCTGGTGAGTGCGCCAGGTGTGGGGCTGGAGCCGCGTCACAGCCCTGCCAACCTCATCCTGTCCTCCTCTTAGTCTTGGTCACCGTGCTCTGTCCACAGCGGGCCTCCTGCTGGCTGGCTCCAGCCCACCCTGGCCGTCCCTCTGCAGGATCTGAGTGGCATGGAGCTCGGCCTTGCGGGCCAGAGCCTTCGTCTGGAGTGGGCAGCTGGCACTGGCAGCTGTGTCCTCCTGCCCCGAGATGCCAGGCAGTGCCGTGCCTTCCTTGAGGAGCTCACTGGTGAGGGAGAGGCTGGGGGATGGACGTGAAAGCCAAGCTTTCAGGGCCTGCTGCTCAGTTTGATGCTCACCCGTAGCCGGTCCTGGAGCCTCCTGTCCTGTCAGCCCCACTGGCAGAAGTTTCTGAGGTCCAGCGTTAGTGGCTCTTAGCCAGGGTCGAGGCTGAGGTGGAGGACTGCAGGGGCCTCTGAGGGTTTCTGTCTCTGGCTGGCTTTATCCAGGTGTTTTGCAGTCTCTGCCTCGTACCCAGAGGAACTGCATCTGTGTTACAGAGGAGGAGGTGACCCCGCAGCATCGGCTCTGGTGAGTCAGGTAGGGTTAAGTGGTGTCGGCCTTCTGTTGACAAGACTCCAGTCATAGCCCCACTCTCATGCCCACATCTACCCAGCTACTCCCATCCTACCCTGGCTGACTCTCTTCCTGTGTCTGCTGTGATCCCCACAGGCCATTGCTGGGAAAAGATACTTCCGCAGAGGTGCCCCAGTTTTTCTATCTTCGGGCCTTCCTGGCTGAAGGTAAGGCCGAGTCTGCGGGTGCTTCCCTGGCTTCTCTGGCCCGCAGTGTCCTTGGCGTGCCCACTGCAGCCTCTGTAGGGACCATGGAGTAGTGCTCAGGTTCTGTTCTGGACTCCTCGTCCTCGCAGGCATATCCACACCATGGGGTGGGTGTTTCTTCTTCTCCAGTGGGCTCAGGCAGTCCTTAGAGCTTCAGCGGGCCAGAGTCCTTAGCTTTGGCCTCCAGTCTTCCTAAGCTGGGTGATTGGCTGGGTGTGTTCCACTCCTCCCCTCAAGAGGCCACGGCCATTGATCAGGGTCGCTGGCGTGCTGGCTCCCTCAGGATAGAACTTCAGGGCTTCAGGCTGTTAGTGGTCCCTGGAGTGCGTGGGGACGGAGTGCGGATCGTGGCCAGCTCTAGTGTGGCTCACACCTCTCCAGGGCAGCACTGGGACACTGGTCCTGGGGATCTGTGTCAGCAGAGCCTCTCACCATAGGCATCGCCTTGCCTCTCTCTCTGCAGGCTCCTCTACCTGTCCTGTGTCCCTGCTGCTGACGTTGTCCACCTTGTACCTGTTAGATGAGGACCCTGCAGCGTCCCCTGCAGACTCTCCCCTCCCAGTGGTGTCTGAGGACACCCCTGAGCAGCCAGCTCCTCCGGGGCCAGGGCCTCCCTTGCAGGTCAGGGACCAGCAACCACTCAGCAGTCTGAGCTCTGTGCAACTGTATCGCACAAGCCCTTTGGACCTGCGGCTGATCTTCTATGATGAGGTGTGTGTGTGTGTGTGTGTGTGTGTGTGTGTGTGTGTGTATGTGTGTGTGTGTGTATGTGTGTGTGTGTGTGTGTGTGTGTACACGTACACAGTGTGGTGCCAATGTATCTCGGAAGGGTGGGAATGGATTGGGATAGTGCTAAGGGAGGTGCAGGCGTAGAGTGGGGACAGAGTCCTGATGTAAAGACCTGGGTTTGGATAAGCAGCCTGTGTAGATAAGCAGCAGTGTCCTGGCCTTGGAGCCCTGTACTGAAATCCCTAGCTGGTGTGAGTTGGTGTGATCAGCCTACCCCTGTACAGAAATCCTAGCTGGTGTGATCAGCCTACCCACTGTATGCCAGCTGTTTGACCTTCCCAACTCCACCACGAGGAGGAGGTGCTGTTGTTGGTCCTGTATTACAGATGATGTAGCTAAGGCTCAGACATGAAACATGTGCAGGTCACAAGGGTAGAGTCAGGCATTGACCCTGCACAGTTGGAACTGACATTAGAACTTACATTCCCTGCAGCATGGAAGATAAAGATGGACCCATGAGCAGAAGCCCTCTAGAGCCCTCCTCAGTGCTGACTACACTGGCTTTAAGGCTTACAGTTGCCCTTTAATGCAGTGTCACATAGGCCTGGGCTTAGGGCTGGGGAAGAGGAGGAAACGCCTTTGAAAGCCGAGGGCGGTGTCCTCTCCTAAGACCTTCCCTGCACTCTTGGTCTGGCTCATCCGTCCCATGTGTCCCTTGCCTGCTGCTCAATCTACCAGGTGTCTCGGCTGGAGAGTTTCTGGGCACTCCGCGTTGTGTGTGGGGAGCAGCTGACAGCCCTGCTGGCGTGGATTCGGGAGCCCTGGGAAGAGTTGTTCTCCATTGGACTCCGGACGGTAACCCAGGAGGCCCTGGACCTCGACCGCTGAGGCGTCTTCTCCGGCTTCACTGGCTTGCTCTGGAGTCGCACTGCACTGCCCTCTCTCCGGTCTCTGGGGCTGGCTGCTCGCTGGGCTGCTGGTGGCTGCTGGCTTGTGGGGCTGGCTCCAAGCAACCCACAGCGTGAAAAGAACAAGAGACCGGGCCCTCGGGCGGGGTCTGCCGAGTGCAGCAGGCTAACAGTCAGTGGCAAGGTTTCCCAGCACTTTCCTCAGGTATCAATAAAGTTCCTGCCAGGTGTCATGGGTGGTGCATAGAAATGTCTCCCATCAAGCCTGCCATCCCCTAATCTCTTCCTGGAAGCAACCTTGTCTGCACTGAGACCTGTCTCCCGTCCTGCTCTAGCAAAGTAGGGTTGCTGACCCGGAGTTACCCAGTCCCCAAGCAGATTGTGATCTATCCTGTGGCCGTGCATGGGATCACTGCCAGTCAGATAGTTGGGCCCTTTAAGATTTTTCATTGTTCTTTTTGAGATAGGGTCTCACTGTGCAACCTTGGCTGGCCTGGAACTTACTCTGTAGACTAGGTTGGCCTTGAACTCACGGAGACCTGCCTGTCTCTGCCTTCTAAGTGCTGAGATTAATGGCATGAGCCACCAATTGTGAGAAAATTGTGAACTTCTCTTCCCAAAGTTTACATTTTAAATAAAGATCTGTAATAAAAAGTGAGATTCTGTCATTGCTGACTCTGAAAGTCACCTCTTGGCCAAGCACTGTACCTGTATATACATATATGCATATACATGCACGTGTACATGTCCCCTGTCTCCTGTGCCCCCCCCCCCCGAAAAAGAGTAGTTAGTTCAGCTATCAACCAAGAGACTGATTCTTGGGGTTAGTTTCTCCTAGGCACTGCTCCTTCTGGTCCGCTGGGAGGGTGAGGGGGTGGGGTGGGAAATGCTGTGTCTTAGGACTGGCTGGCCATTGGGAAGTGCTCTTGGATACCTGTCCTCTGGTACTGCCTGCAGGGGGCCCAGACATGCCTGTGCAAAGGCTCACAAAGTAATCTCACCTACTTCTGTTTTGTTCAGCACTGCCCTGAATTTTTAATTGAAGTAAATTAAAACTTCCCCAAAATATTAGTCCACTTTCTCAGTGGTTTGCACGACACTGTCCCATCTGTGACTCTGAGCTGTCTGAAAGCAGAAAACTGAAGAAAACCTGTTCAGCCTCTGGCCCAAATTTACCCTTTTGCACAGATCTTTTAGCGACTGCAACACCAGAAACAGGTCACCGTGCGGGTGGGACAGAAGAATCTCCAGTCATTTAGGCCGAAGGGCACGGACGGACATGTGATCCTGAGGAGTCCAGGCATCTTCCAATTCTTTGTGCTTCTAGTTTCAGAAACATCTTTGTTTAACAATGACGGTCCTTGGCAACATTTTGAAAAGGTGTTCTTTCTATGCCCCAGAAGACATTATCGGGCCTGAGGCCATGACTACTTAGGGAGGTGACCGTAAGCATAGGTGTCAGGAGGCCCTGGGCTGTCCCCAGAGATCCAGTGATCCATTCAGTCTGCTCTTCCCATCCCCCCACCAGCCCAGCAAGCACTTATGGATTGTCTGGCCTCCGTCTGGCCCTAGGCTGGCACGAGGCTGTCATCAGAGGCCTGGTGGCTTCTGGAAAGCAGTGGAGAGAAAATTCTGAAACCACCGTACCACTGCACTCCATTGTCCGTGAAAGGAGCACGGAGGGGATTGTGGCTTACTGTGTGCTTGATGTGCTTGCATCCTAAAGGGATGGACAAGGGATGCCGCGAGGCAGAGGGGCATGGTATGGCGTTGAAGGTTTTAGCTCTTGCGTTCTTCCAAGACAGGTTTTCCTCTGTATAACAGCCCTGGCTGGCCTTAAACTCAAAAATTTCTCTGCCTCTGCCTCCCAAGTGCTGGGATTAAACATGTGAACCCAACTGAAGGGTTTAGCTGTTTAAAAAGGAAATTGAAAATATCATAGATCTAAAAGTCATATTTAAAAGTTTTTGAGGTCTTGTGGGTTTAAATGGTTCTAGGACTGGCTCAGGGGAGCTGGCCTGCTGAAGGAAGACCTGATCTCCTTATGGGAGGTGGTCTGAGGAGGAGTCAGCTTGGATGGAGGGATGAACAGCATCCTTCCTCCTTTGTTAAGATTTACAGCGGAGGCTGAGCTACAGTGGTGGTGGCGCAAGCCCTTAATCACAGCTCTCGGGAGGCAGAGGCAGAAGGATGTCGGATTGCCCTGGTGGCTTACCTGAAGTTGGCATTCAGGCCCACGGTTCTGTGTGAGGGCATGCAGGCATGCCGTAGTTTGCATCCAAACATAGGGGTCAGTGTGGTGTGGTTTTAATATGGGAAGGGCACAGGATTTAGAACTGTGTCTTAGTTTTATGATTTACTGCTTAGCTGTGCACAAATAGCATCCCCTGTGGAATTGAGATTAATCAATAACCTATCTACTCCGCTGTTGAATATCCGTGGAAGTATTGTGCAAACCCCAATGCATTAAATAAATGCTGGCTACAACACCTGCCTCTTAGTTGCTACATGTTTCTTTGTCACCCAGGAGCCTCCGAATGTTTGTAACTGAGAGAGTGCCTGCCTGCTTATTGCCCACGTGTTTATGAGTGGATCTTTCCCCAGTGTGCTTTGGAGGAAACGCGAACATCTCTGGAAAGAGCATGAGTCAGGATATATTTTTTCTCTTGGCCCATCCTTTTGTCATTTGATGATTTAGGATTTGATGACTTCTCCGGCCTCCACCGAAAACATTCTTCAGTTTATTAGTTACTATAATTACTTGTGCACTTGCTCCACAGATATTTACTGAGCTCTCTGGAGGTGCCCGGCTCGGTGGGAGGAGGGATGCAGGGAGAATCACAATAGGATTCTCTTTCAGGGTCTGGTTGTATAACTCTGGCCGGTTGTGAACTTGGGATCCTCCTGTCTCAGCCTTCTGAGTACTGGAATTATGGGTCTGAACCAACATGAACTGCACAGTGGCGGTGTCTTCTGTGCGTTCATCCTTCCTGTGATGTTATCATGACTGTCCTGGGGAAGATCTACATCTTACGGGTGAGGCAGCTGAGACTTAGGTTACTAAGGTACTCTCACTCTTGGACCCTCTGTCTACAAGATCTGAGCTTCCTTAAACCACATGGCCTGCCAGGCCTCACAGAATGCCCACTTTTCATTCTCCATCCAGTCCTTTCATATGTTCTCTGGTAGCACAAACTTCGGGGATCATCATAGCCATCAGAGCATCACTGAGATTGTTTGACTGTTTATGCAGACCGTTCTTTCCTGCTACCGGGTCCTTCCCAGGGGCTTGAGTGTTGCCCTTTCCCCTACCTCTCCAACCCACCCTTAATCGTGAATCTGAATCTTTCACATCCTTTGGGTCATTGCTTAACTGTCACCTCCTTACAGAGGATGGCCCTGGGCCTGTCACCCGAATTTCCTGGTACTTGCCATGCTTCATAAGAAGAAGTAGGTGTTTGCTTGTGGGTGGTGACCAAGTGTACGTATGATGCTTAACCTGGAGCGAAGAGTGAATGTGTAAGTCTTACGCTGTGAGCTTGGGTGACGTGAAATAGTGCTTTCTATTTGCTTTCATTTCAAGCTGTCATCCTATGGGTTTGGCGGGGCTCCCTGACCTGACTCTTTTTTTTTCCTTCGTGCCTTGGGGAAACCTCCTCCTGTGTCAATGGCTGGAGAGGGCAAAGGTCTGCTCTTCCACCTTTCCCTCTAGCTTCTAGTCACGACCTCTTTCTCTTGATAACCCACCTTTTTTTTCTTCCTTTTGAAAACACCCTTGGCTATGGTTCTGGGGAATCAAAAGGGCAGAAAGGCTGGTAGGTTATCGCTGCCTCCTCTCCCATCTGTTTTCCCAAATAAAACTCAAGCAGGGATGACGGAGGAGCATGATGGGGTTGGTTCATCTCTCAGAACGCCATCCCATCACAAGCATGTCAGGAAGGCTGGTCTGGAAGGTGACCCCCGGGGACACTAGCGGTGTGCAGACATTGGATTTGTGTCAAAGTCGAGGCCAGGCACATGTGGATTATGAGATAAACCACTGCAGAGTAACAAGAGTAGTAAATAAGAGTGACAGTTATTGAACATTTGTTCTGTGCCAAGCATCGAAATGGTCTTAAATTACGACATTTCAAACTCCAGAGCCTGGGCCCTAATTCAATGCCACCTTACCTGTAAGAGCCTGATCGTAAACCCCCTCACTCAGTAGCAACTGGCCCTGAGTGCTACGCTCCAGGAAGCAGGGAAATAATTCTGATAAGAGTCTAAAAGAATCTGGGCTCCATGAAACCATACACACTGCGTGGGTTTAAGATTACCAATGCAGGGCTGGGGACATGGCTCAGCAGTTAAGAGCACTGACTGCTCTTCTAGAGGTCCTGAATTCAGTTCCCAGCAACCACATGGTGGCTCACAACCATCTGTAATGGGATCTGATGCCCTCTTCTGGTGTGCTGGTGTGTCTGAAGAGAGTGACAGTGTAGTCACATAAAGTAAATAAATCTTTAAAAAAAAAAACAAAAAAGATTACCAATGCAAAGACTGGTTTATGGGGGCCGGGTTCAGAAGTAGAGTGCTATCTTGACATGCACGAAGGAAGCCCTGAGTTCAAGCCCAGGTGGTTCAGGGTAGGGGTGAGAGGATGGGGAGTTAGGGAGCACGGTTGGGGGGTCAGGGTTGTGGGGGTGAGGGGTGGTGGTGTTGTTACTTTACTACCCAGTGGGAGGTCAGAGTTTTGGGATTTACATGGTTGGTCAATTTATTGTGGCCCTAAACATACTACTATTGTATGTTAGTAACACATGCTAACATGCACTTATTTCATGTGTGTACACGCTGCCCTTCATGTTTCTCTGAGGACTCTGAAGACTTGATTTCTTAGAGTCATTGGAGCTACCCAATGTCTCCCGAGCTCTGCCCTGTGCCAAGTCTCTGTTCTGTGTGCTACACACAGACAAGCTCACTTTTTTCTCTCCAACCCCATTGTCACTGCTGAAGAAACCAAAGTGCCCAACACAGTAATAAAGGACTTGCTCAAGTGGTTATCAAGTGCTCAAGCTGGGGTATAGTCTCAGGCCACTCGGCCCCCAGAGATCTCAGGGTTAGCATCTCACCTCTGTTACCTCTAATAGCAAAGATAGCCTTGAAGAATAAACCTGGGAAATAAGTGATATATTTCAGTTTTGCACATGCATGGCTTGGAAGGTTTAGCAGTTACATAAGGGCATTGAACATGGTAGGGAGCGTTGGCGAGATGTGATATTTAGGGGTAAATGTTGAATATGATACCAGAGTTCGGGGCTCCCTTGTTTATGTTGCCTATGGGTCTTCAATCCTGAGCAAGTCATTTATACTTCAGGAACCTTTTTTTTCTTACCAGTCAAGTAGAGGGTCGCTGTGAGGGACCAGGAGAATATCACAGTGCCTTGTAAGATGGAAAGTACCACTTAAATTCCAGGTAAACAAGCTATCACGCTGTTATCATTAAAAGCAAAGGATGTGCCTTTTGTCTGACGGGGCTGTGGTGGTGGCTGACACTCTCTGAGTTCACCATACTACCCAAGGACAGGCGGAAAGAAGAAAGATCCTAGAAAGTTGGCCAAGAAAGACAAAGACCCAGCAAATAATTCTCAGGGAAAAGCCAAAAGAAGTGCCACAAAGACAAAGCTCAGGACACGCTCAACGCCCTTGCCCTGTTTAACAAAGCTGTGTATGACACACTGTGAGGACATTCCTATCTATAAGCTTAATACTTAAGCTGTGGTCTCCAAGAGACTGAATATCTGTGATTCCTTGGCCAAGGCAGCCCTTCAGGAGCTACTTAGTAAAGGATGTGTGAAGTACTGAGTCTGAGTAATTTACAACAGAAACAGAAAGGGTAGAGATGCCCCAGCTTCTGGTCAAGATGCTCGGACAAGTTCAACCAACTATACATTTAAACAAAACTCTGTTTTAAGAAAAGAGTGAAGGATGTGTATGTGTAGTGGGGCTGAAGATAAGAGCACTTGTTGCTCTGGCAGGTGACCTGAGTTTAGTTCCCAGTACCTACAGGCTCATAGCCATCCACTAGAGGTAGTATCCTCTGAGCATATCACTTGCTTCTGAATTTGGAACTTGTACTGGAGACTTTAACTGTTGAAACTCAGATCAGCGTCTTAACCTAGCTGCAAGGGAGTCAAGACACATGTGGTTTCTAACTTCTGCCTTGGCGAGAGAGGATTTAAATGAACAGGTTTCAAAGATTAGGTTGCCATAGATGACAGATATATTTATGCTGGTTTCTAACATGTTTGACCCCAAGAACAAGCCATTCCAGGGAATGGCTCTAAGAGAAATGCACTCTGTTGAGCTTCTGGTTCAATTGTGAGGAACTATTAAAACTGTACTTGTATCTCTACTCAAGTCTGAATGTCTGGACAGAGGACATGGGTTGTGGTGGCGTTACATGTATAAAGAAGTCACTCTGGAGTATCAACATGAAGGCAAGTAGTCCAATCAGACTGCATTATGAGGGAGAGTGGGTGCAGGGGCTGTTGTTTTGAACCTGTCTGTCTGTCACTGGTTTTGTATGCCTTTGCTGTCACTATTCCTGTCAGCATTTAAGCGTACACAGGCTCTGGAGGTGGGAGCAGACATACACCAAAGTGGCCACCTTTGTCACAGTACTGCGAGGAGAGCTGCAGGCATAGCAAAGGGATACACAGTACATCCAATAGAATGAGCTGGCAGGAAGCAAGTGGTGGGTGAGTCAGCATCTCCTGTCCACCCTGCCTCAGAATGAGGGAGGAACACGGGCTTCAAAAAACCCTCCCAGGCGGACGTTTTACTTCATTATTCCTGAGACACAGATGGTAAAAGAGAGACGCTTGCGGAGTTGAGACTGAAGTTCCTGACTCCAGGTGGGGTGAAGGTCTCCAAGGGACCAGATGGGTGTTCCCTCCTAGTGAGAGGAGACTCTACGTGCAACATCCACTCTGGAGTGGAATCTCTGAGGGACAAGTTGTGTGTCACGTAGCCCAGCATCCTAGGGTTCACAGGTCGACAAAAACATCTCAGGCTGTCTGGACGTAAAACTCACTTCACTGACAGTTTTCCAGGCTGTGGGGGAGGGTCCAGCACTAAGATGCAGAGGACAGAAGGAAGGTGAAAGGGATCCTCCTAGAGTGTTCCCAACAAGGGATGGCGCCATTAAAACTTAAGGCCGAGTTAGATGACTCAGGGTGGTGAGGTTTGGGGACAATGGGTTACTTAACTGGGGCTACTGCAGTGAAGGGTAACCGAGAAAACCGCTTCATGGTGTCAGAAATCAAGTATCCACAGACCCACGCTCTCTCTGAAGACGCTCAGGAAGGACCTGTTCCGGGCCTCTCAGTTTCTTTGGAATTTCCTTGGCTTGTGGTGGCATATTGCCAATCTTCACACAGTGTTCTTTCCATGTGTGACTGTGTCCAAATCTCCCCCCCCTTTTTTTATAGACATACCGATAGACATATCGGATAAGAAAGGAGGACACACCACTCCAGGGTGGCCTTAACAACCGCAATGGCTTTATTTCCAAATAAGGACTCATTCTGAGGTCACGGACGTTGAGATGTCGCATATGAGTTTTAGGGGACACAATTCAACGCCAGCCCACGGGCCTCGTATGCTTGACTTTTGGAAGTCACACGTTCTGTTTCCTTCCGCACGGCTGACACGCAGCGCTGACATCTTTGTAAAACTGGATGAAAGAAGTCTGGAGTAAACGGCTGTGTTCTCAGCCGAAGGAATGATGCTTCCTATGATGGTTAGTGTGAACTGTCAACATGAGGGCATCTAGAAGCACCTCCCTGGTGGGCCTAGCCTGTGTGAGATTCTCTTGACTAATGTAATTGATATGGATAAACTGGCTTTTTTGTTCGTTCAGTTGGTTGGGTTTTGTTATTGTTTTTCCGAGACAGGGGTTTAATACATAGTGCTGACTGGCTGGAACTCAATGTGTAGACCAGGGTTTGCCTTGAACCCGTAGAGAAACTCTACGAGCTGAGTGGAAACTCAGCCTTTTAAGTGATGGAATTAAAGCGGTGGGGGGTGGGGGGGTGGAGGGGTGCGGGTATCACCATGCCTGGCTCTCCGGAGATCCATCTTAATTGCAGCAGGAACATTTCTCTGGCCAGGGGATTCTGAACTGCATAAACTGGAAAAGGGGAACTATTCATCTCCGCGTCCCAATTGTAGATGTGATGTGACCATCTGCTGCAAGCAGTCCCCAAGGCTCTGTGTGTGTGTAAGCGCTTTCCTTGGGTGGGGCTGAGCCCGTGCAGGGCAGGGGTCAGAGGGGCTGGTTCTTTAGTAAGAGCTCCTCTCCCCTCCTCTCCACTTTCTCTGCGGAGCCAGGAGCCATTTGTTGCTCTTGCGGAGTCTGCCCACCCCACCTTCTCCTGACCCCCCCCTTTCTTTTCCCTTTGTTCTAAGGTGTAGGGGCATGGCTCAAACTGTCATTCAGGGCTTTTATGGGCATGGGTCATTCTAGGTGCCCAGTTTCAGAGACTCAGAGAGCACACTGGGGTCCAGATGCCCTTTCCGGAGGATCTCTCTGACCTTGGAAAGTGAGACAGGTCCGGAGAAAGTGGGGGCGGGGTTCGGGCAGAGGAAAAGTGGAGGCTTAGCCACAGGATTTTAGAGTGGTTGGCCCAATTGGAATGCCCCTGTTTCAGCTGCCTCTGGCTACAGATGGGTAGATAATGTGCCAAGGTCAAATGTTGGGTGTCGCCCAGCTCCAGAAGCCAGCCTTTGAAGGGCATCAGCTGAACTGAGACTGGAGGTGTTGAGGGCAGTGGCTTTCAGGGGTCTGGGATCTCCGGTCCAAGCTGGAGAGGCTTGTATGTGCGAAGAGGGTCTCCTCCAGGGCTCCTGAGGGAAGGGAGGGGTGGCTAAAAGCAAGGTGGAGGAGTGTGTTTGAGGGATTGTGGGAATTTAGGGCCGTGCACCCGCCCCTCCTCCCCCCGCAATGCGTGGGGTGCCTGGAAAGGGGTCTTGCGGGCAGGTGGGATCCTGCGGGGACCCGAGCGCGGGGCCCACGCTCGCCCAGTCGGGGTAAGTCAGGGATCGTCCACTCCCATTGTGCGGCCGGGCGGCAGCGGGCTGGCAGAGCCGAGCGCTAGGAGGTGGAGCCGTGGACTGCGGGCTCCGGCGCCTGCGTCCGCCCGGCCAGGCTCTGGCGGTGAGAGGCCGGACGGGAACCCGGCAGCCGCGCCCCGGAGCTTGCGGGGAGGGACATGGGGCGCGGCGGCTCTCCAAGCCCCGCAGGTTCCGGAGCCCGGAGGTACTTAAGGGCAAGGCGTGGGCCCTGGGCCGGGTGGGGACATCGGACTAACCTGGACCGGGTTGGGCCTTGGAAGGGAGAACTGGGCACTGGGATGGAGCACCCGGGAGGGGGCCCACCAGCTCGAATTCCTGACCCCGCCCTCCTCCCCCAAGGCTCCCCAAGAGGTCTCCGCAGCGCCCCCTTCTTCTCACCCAGGGTTTGGGTCCCATAGTGATTGAGAGACTCCTAAGTCTTCAGCCCTACCATGGCTAATGGGGTGATCCCGCCGCCCGGGGGCGCCTCCCCCCTACCCCAGGTGACTGATGCGTGGGGGTGGGGTGGGGGAGGAGGGGCAGGATGGGTGGGGTGTCCTCTGGATGACCCTGGGACCACCAGATCCAGATGTGGAGCTGTATTGGTGGCGTAGAGGGATAGGGGGTCTTTGGTATTTCATGCATTTGTGTGGCTGGTGCTCCGAAGGTCTGGGGGTAACCCTCAGAGGGTGTTTTGGGGATGTTGATGCAGGCAGGGGTGAAGGTGTTGGGAAGGCCCTTGAAGTAAGGAGTTGGGGGTGGGTGGGGAGTGTCCATGAACTAGGGGTCCTTAGGAGAGGCTCTCTGGCCTGCAGGTCCGGGTGCCCTTGGAGGAGCCCCCCCTGGGTCCGGATGTGGAGGAAGAGGATGATGACTTGGGAAAGACCTTGGCTGTGAGCAGGTTCGGGGACCTCATCAGCAAGACCCCGGCCTGGGACCCCGAGAAGCCTAGCCGCAGCTACAGCGAGCGGGACTTTGAGTGTGGGTAGCCTGGGGACCCTTAGTGCGACCCGCCTTCACCACCATCACCTTCATCGCCACCATCACTGCGCTCACCTCCGGCTTGATCACTCCGTGTCATCCTGTGCTGGACGCTGTGCTGGGCCACCATGCCATGTGAAGTCACCCTGCCTCCCATACCATCACCTCGTTCACCTGTCAGGGGCACTGGGCTCCAGACCCGGGGGCGATGGAGGGACGATGGGCCCGAGGCCTCCCTCGGTGACCTTCATTGTCCACTCTAGCCCCACACACCCTCTGCTCCACCGTGTATCCTGATGTGTCTTCCCTCAGCTTCTCCCTCTCTCTCCGGTACCACATCTCCCGACCCCCTTTTTGCAACTTTTCCTCAATGTCACTCTTGTCCCCACTCCACCTGGCCTCACCCATGACAGGAGCAGGGACACAGTAGTTGGGGGGGGGGGTGTCCTGGCTCTTGAGGAAGGACCAGGGCGCCTTTGTTTTAGATTTTGAGCTAGAATAAGGTGTGTACTCCTTGTGGGGGAAGCCCCACTCTGCTTCACGGGTCTCAACCCACTCTCCTGCACCCCCCCCCCTTAGTTCACCGGCACACCTCCCACCACACCCACCACCCGCTCTCAGCCCGCCTGCCTCCGCCCCACAAGCTGCGGCGACTGCCCCCCGCCTCTGCTCGGCACACCAGGAGGAAGAGGAAGAAAGAGAAAACCTCTGCTCCCCCCTCGGAAGGGACACCCCCTATCCAGGAGGAGGGGGGAGCCGGAGCAGAAGAGGAGGAGGAGGAAGAGGAGGAGGAAGAAGAGGGAGAGTCTGAGGCAGAGCCTGTGGAGCCTGCACCCCCGGGGCCCCCACAGAAAGCAAAGGTAGGGCCTCCTCGTGGAAGGAGGGCTGGCTGGTCAGGAGGTGGTGCAGGAGGTGTTGAAGGTAGCTGAGTATTGAGTCTGTCCGTGTGTGTCCACAGTTCTCCATCGGGAGTGACGAGGATGACAGCCCAGGCCTTTCTACCAAGGCTCCCTGTGCCAAGACCCTGCCTCCGGCGGGCCTGCAGTATGAGCAGAGCCCCCAGCGCTCCGGCAGGTACTAAGTCTCAACTCCCTCCACCCAGTCCTCACTGAGCAGAACCCACTGCAGCCCAGAGCAGTTGGCCTGAGTCCCTGATCCCTACCTGATTTCCTAACCCTAAATAAGTGTTCATAGGTGTGACCCAGGAAAGCCAAGAGAGTGGGGGAAGTCTCATCTGTCTCCGTGGTTTACAAGTGGGAGGAGGGAAGAAGAGGGGGAAAGAGAGAGTAGAGCTGAGAGGTCAAGAGCCCCGTGGCCTGAAGGGTTGGTGAGGAGAGAGGGGTACAGGCAGAGGAGACGCGCCAGCGTGTGGGAAGGAGCGGGTACGCTGGGAAGGGCCTCTGCATTCACTCTTCTTCTTGAGGCTAGCCCCTGGGCTTCCCCAGCCCAGCGCCTCTCTCTCCATCAAACCTAAAGGCTCATGTTGCTTCCTCAGCTCCCCCAGTCCCCGGGCCCGGGCGTCCCGAATCTCCACAGAGAAGAGCCGGCCCTGGAGTCCATCCGCCAGCTATGACCTGCGGGAGCGATTATGCCCAGGCAGTGCCCTGGGCAACCCTGGGCCGGAGCAGCGGGTGCCCACCGATGAGGCGGAGGCTCAAATGCTGGGCTCTGCCGACCTGGACGACATGAAGAGTGAGTGAGACCCCCGTGGCAGGGCCCTTGCTGGGGCCCTTGAAGAGGGCCTCCCTGCCTGGTTTATTCTGCAGTGGCAGAGGGAGCCACCCTGCCGGACTGAGCCACCCTTCTGCCAGAGCTGTTTCCTTGGTGTTTCTGGGAGTGCTCTGTGAGTCACCTACTGCCTAAATCGACCCTTCCCGCAAGCACCTCTTGGAGGAGGCCCCCCCTGAGACCACCTTCCTTTGTAAACTCTACCCTGACCCACCTGCCTGGAGGCTGAGGGCTGCGCTGCCCTGCCGGACCCCACTTCTCCCCCAAGCCAGGCCTGCAGCTGCCCTCAGTCCTCCCTACCACTCTTGCCCTGGTCTGGCTGTGATCTCGGCACATTCCTTCCATCTTATCAGTGCCTGGCTTTGGTGCCACCTGTCATCACCCACGGGGCTCTGTGCCCAGGCAAGGGGCATCGCCGGTCTCCTGCCCTCCTCCTCCTCCTCCTCCTCCTGAGATTCACAGGGTGTGGGCGGGGGCAGAGGTGGGGGGAGTTAGGGCTTTGAGCTCAATACGTCATGGAAAGTTGCCAGGGCCCGAGGACAGGGACAGGAACAATCCGATGGCAGCAGCAGTGGGGTTAGGGGGGGTTCATAGGGAGGGTGTATTTACAGATCTAGGGTGGGGGCCGATAATAGCAGGAGCAGACTTGGGGGACAAGGAGAACTGGGAGCAGGAAACCTTAGACCACGTCCAGCTCTGTGTGGGCAAAGGCAGCTCCGGCAGGGGCTGCCATTTCTTGGGACAACCAGGGCTGAGGCCTTGGCCACCAGGGGAATGACAAGTCCGCTGGACAAGGTCATGGAGCCCAATGGGGCTCTGAGTCCTAAGCCTGGGGACACTGAAAACCAAGGCCCTGGGAGGAATCCAGCCTCCAGCACTGGTGACTTAGTAGCCTCAGAGGATTTGGAAATGTTTGTACTGGACTTTGAAGACTATGGCCTGTGGGAGCCCATGAGGGGCCACCCGAGCCCCCTGGCAGGGGTAGCTGCTTGTGAGTAACTGGGCAGCTAGCCTCTCTCCCAGCTGTTCATCTGGGCAGGGCAGGTGGGAAGATGACCGAGCAGTCCTTTATAAGCTTGCTTGATGGTCGCTAGCGGGGCTGGGATTCCGGTGCTGTGGATATGAAAGTGTCAGGAGCTAGGTGTCTAGGGGCAAGCATCGGACCCATGGCCCATTATGGCAGGGGCTTCAGGGTATGGATGGGACTGAAGGCTTAAGTGGGATCTGTCTTTGGTTGTGACTTGGCTAGTGCCAAGTTGCTTTGTTGCGCTGTACTATGTTGCCTTTCCTCTTCTGAGACTCTGTTTCCACATCTGTGAAATGGCCACTTGGGTAATGTGTGTGGGATTACAACCAGGTGGACCTGGTTGTACAAAAGGGGGTACAAAAGGGGGCCTGGAGCATGTGGACCATGCTCTTAGACGTAGAGATGGATCCTTGGGGCCCAAGTCTACCTTGTCCACAGGTCATCGGCTGGAGGACAACCCCGGGGTGCGGCGACACTTGGTGAAGAAATCATCCCGGATGCAGGGTGGGAGAGGCAGCCCCAGTGGCCTGGCGCCCATCTTGCGCAGGAAAAAGAAGAAAAAGAAGCTGGACCGGAGGCCTCATGAGGTATGGCGGCCTGACGGTGTTGGCTTTTGGGATCCGGGTTTCCCCCCCTCGGTGACAGTCCCGACTCTGACGGCCTCCCATTCCTCGCGTTGATCCCTGTCGTAGGTGTTCGTGGAACTGAACGAGCTGATGCTGGACCGTAGCCAGGAGCCACACTGGCGGGAAACAGCACGCTGGATCAAGTTCGAGGAGGATGTGGAGGAGGAGACGGAGCGCTGGGGGAAGCCTCACGTCGCCTCGCTCTCCTTCCGTAGCCTGCTGGAGCTTCGGAGGACCATCGCCCAGGGTAGGGCTCCTTGGGCTGGCCCTTCTGCCCACCATAGCTCCACCCGATGGCTCTTCTAGCTGTCTGCACTCTTAAGCCAGGACTCCCATTGCTCGGCCCCTCGCGGTCCATTTTCCTATCCTCCCCCCTCCCCCGTGCCTGTGAGGTGTGTATCCTGCTGTTGGTGCATTGACCCTCAGCTCGCCTCACACACTCGCCTGCCCTTGGGGAGCACGGCAGCGGGGGTGGGTCTCCCCTCTGGCCGGATGGCTCCTCCCCTCACTGTGTCCTAGGAGCGGCTCTCCTGGACCTGGAGCAGACCACCCTGCCGGGCATCGCTCACCTTGTGGTGGAGACCATGATCGTATCTGACCAGATCCGGCCTGAGGACAGGGCTAGCGTTCTGAGGACTCTGCTCCTGAAACACAGGTGTGAGAGACCGGGGAAGGGCCTCTCTGTCTGCTTCAGCTGTCCTCGGACCGCTGTCTGTGCTGAGAGATTCTCAGCCTGAGCTTGCGTTACTCAATGTGACGGGAGCTTATCTCCCTCCCGTCTTCTTACAGCCTTAACCAACAGAAAGCTGTCGCGTTAGGAAGCGCTGCAGGCCGTGGTCCCGCGTGTCTCGCTTCCTCGAGACCTCAGTCTAACACAAGCCCCTCAATTTACCTTGCCCCCTTTCTTTAGCCATCCCAACGATGACAAGGACAGCGGCTTTTTCCCTCGGAATCCGTCAAGCTCCAGTGTGAACTCAGTCTTGGGGAACCACCACCCAACTCCTAGTCATGGCCCCGATGGTGCGGTCCCCACCATGGCTGATGACCTAGGGGAGCCAGCCCCGTTGTGGCCACATGACCCTGATGCTAAGGAGGTTAGTGTACCTTGCCCGACCTGGGACTGGGGACTTAGAAGATGCCCGGTTTAGTTGAGGTGGGGAAGGCTGGATGCCTGGCACCGTGCCGACCATGCTGTGGGTCCGTGAGTGGCGCACACCTGGGCTCCCTGTGTCGACCGTTACAGGGCTTTGGTGTGGTGATGTGCCTGACCCATGGGAGCCATTCAGCTGATGAGGCTGAGGTGGGGTAGGGCCTGGAGGGTGCAGGGGCCTCCTAAGAGACTGGAGAGAGAGGAAGCAGGGCTGGGACGGGGGATGGGAGGGCCTGCCGTGGCCTCCAGGCTGGGTCCCAGCCCTATTCCAGTTCTGCGTCCTCAGAAACCCCTCCACATGCCCGGGGGAGACGGTCATCGAGGGAAAAGCCTGAAACTGCTGGAGAAGATCCCTGAGGACGCCGAGGCCACTGTCGTGCTTGTGGGTGAGGAGGGCCGGGTGCTGGAGGCAGGGCCTGATGAATGTCCTCTTACCCCTGGACCTCTGGAGGAGGCTACTCTGAGTCCTTTCCTCTCCATTCCCATCCGTGTAAGAATTAGGGGAAAAAGCAATCCTTAGGAGACGCCCTTACTTTCCACCTCTTGGTAACCGCTATGCGAATATAAACACATCAGCGAACAGGGTGCTTTAGGGCTGAGATTCCTTTCGCAGCGTCTGGCTGCTCCGCTGTGCAGAAGAACCCAGCTCTCCCTTGCAGAGCCTGCCTCGACTGTCCCCCTGGTCCATCGCTGCCTTTTCCTTCAGGCTGCGTGCCTTTCTTGGAGCAGCCGGCGGCGGCGTTCGTGCGGCTCAGCGAGGCTGTTCTCTTGGAGTCTGTGCTGGAGGTCCCGGTGCCTGTGCGTTTCCTCTTCGTGATGCTGGGGCCCAGCCAGACCAGCACCGATTATCACGAGCTGGGGCGCTCCATTGCCACGCTCATGTCTGACAAGGTTGGTCCTCTAACCTGGGATGTGTTCATTAGGCCTGTCTGCCTGGGTCCTGCTTGTTCCCTAGCTGTCTGTCTCCTAGGCTGTGCGCGGAAATGGCGGCAACACAGGAGTGGAGTCCCAGACTCAGTGTCTTGGATGCAGTAGGATATGCGGACTGTCCCTGTTCTATGTTGACGGACTGACCATGGCTGGCCTTAGACAGAAAGGCCTCCTAGCTGGGGTAGCATCTTGGATGCTCATTAGTCTGTAGGATGAGGGCTCTACCGAGTTAGAGATGTTCTAGAATCCTCTCCTAGACTGGTCTGGTGCATATGGCTCTGTGACCCAATACGACCTCTCTGAAGTCTCCTTCCTGGGCTCTCTCGGCCCTTCCTTGAGAGCCATTCCCTTTCCCCCAGCTGTTTCACGAGGCTGCCTACCAGGCAGACGACCGGCAGGACCTTTTGGGTGCCATCAGTGAGTTTTTGGACGGCAGCATCGTGATTCCCCCTTCGGAGGTGGAGGGCCGAGACTTACTGCGTTCAGTGGCCGCCTTCCAGCGAGAGCTGCTGAGGAAGCGGCGGGAGCGGGAACAGACCAAGGTGGAGCTGACCACCCGGGGGGGCTACGTGGCCCCTGGCAAAGGTCAGAGCCCAGGCCACCCCTGACTCTCTGAGTCCTGTGCCCCAGTGGTGTGTGTGTGTGTGTGTGTGTGTGTGTGTGTGTGTGTGTGTGTGTGATGATGCAGCCAGGGTCTCCAGACAGGATGGAGCCGGGCTGAGTTTCATCAGAATCTTTCCCCAGAACTGTCTTTGGAGATGGGAGGCTCCGAGGCGACCTCTGAGGATGATCCCCTGCAGCGGACAGGCTCGGTGTTTGGGGGGCTGGTGAGGGATGTGAAACGCCGGTACCCGCACTACCCCAGTGACCTGCGGGACGCCCTGCACTCCCAGTGCGTGGCCGCAGTGCTCTTTATCTATTTCGCGGCCCTCAGCCCTGCTATCACCTTTGGGGGGCTGCTAGGTGAGGCTCTTGGGGTCACTGTGGGGGTTGGATGTCACCTGTAGGGTTCTATGGTTCACATCACTTAGACCGTCGATGGACAGCGTGGGGGGGTGAGCTGCGGGGAAGCTGCAACTCCCTTAGGGAACTACTGGGCCAGAGGACTTTTGGGGGCGCTATAAAATGAGGGTGTAAAGGCAGGACCCCTGTAGGAATGCGAGGGGGGCCTTGTCTGTTATTCCGGGAGCTGCTCTGCTCTTACCGGAGAGCCAGATGAGGAAGGGGTGGGCGGACAGGAAGAGCCAGGCTATGGCTATCTTGCTGACCCGACCCCCTTTTCACTCCAGGAGAGAAGACGGAGGGACTGATGGGCGTGTCAGAGCTGATCGTGTCCACCGCGGTGCTTGGGGTCCTCTTCTCTCTGCTGGGGGCCCAGCCGCTGCTTGTGGTGGGCTTCTCCGGGCCTCTGCTGGTCTTTGAAGAAGCTTTCTTCAAGGTAAAGCCGGCTCCCTGCTCCAGACACTGCCCCTCCTCCCTGCCCTTTGTCAGCCCCTTATCCAAGGGTCCAGGAGCTCTGGGTCTCCGTAGCCCCCCTTCTTACCCTGGAGTCTACCCCTGTTCATCCCACGCGTACCAACCTCTGGGGCAGATGGCCCGCCCTTAGGTAACCAACCTCCTTACTGTCTTTAGTTCTGCCGAGCTCAGGACCTGGAGTACCTCACCGGCCGAGTGTGGGTGGGCCTCTGGCTGGTGGTCTTCGTCCTGGCCCTGGTGGCGGCGGAGGGCAGCTTCCTTGTCCGCTACATCTCGCCGTTTACCCAGGAGATCTTTGCTTTCCTCATCTCGCTGATTTTCATCTATGAGACTTTTCACAAGCTCTATAAGGTATAGTAATGTCCATGATGGTGGTTAGGGAGAGGGTGGAGGTGGTGCCGGCCCTGAGGAGGCCTGGAGCTTGCTGAGAGCAAGACATGGGGAGAGGGGCTTCGTGTGTGTGTGTGTGTGTGTGTGTGTGTGTGTGTGTGTGTGCAATTGTGCATGTGAGTGCGTGTGCGTGTGTGTTGGGAGGTGGAGGTTAAGGGACATCAGGGCCGGGTTTGTCCTCTGCCTGTGAAGAATAAGGCATCCTCTTCCCTGCACATAGGTGTTCACAGAGCATCCTTTGCTGCCGTTCTACCCGCCGGAGGGGGCCCCGGAGACTGGCTTGGAACTAAATAGTAGTGCCCTGCCCCCCACAGAGGGACCACCAGGCCCGAGGAACCAGCCCAATACAGCTCTGCTGTCCCTCATCCTCATGCTGGGGACTTTCCTCATCGCCTTCTTCCTGCGCAAGTTCAGGAACAGCCGCTTTCTGGGGGGCAAGGTACTCTGCCCCCCTTGTATCCCTGCTAGACTCAGCTCCTGAGAGTCTTCCTCTCTTCCTGGCCAATCCATTGGCCCAACTGCCCCCTGACCCCCCGGACAAGACAAGGGTGCCTCCCAGCCACGGCTGGCACTCAGGGGCTGGCACCTTGAGGGTGTGACACCTTAGGGTATTTCTATTGTGGCCTCAGCTTGGTCCCAGAAAGGGTTGTGGGGGTGGGGTGGGGTGGGGGTGTCTCTTAGCCTCTTGCTTCCATCCTGGCTGACTTTGGCAGGCTCGACGCATCATCGGGGACTTTGGCATTCCCATCTCCATCCTGGTGATGGTCCTTGTGGACTACTCTATCACAGACACCTACACACAGGTGCGTTTGCCCCCTCGCCCATTTCCACTAGCCCCGGGATCTGGAGCAGGGCTGCAGCCCAGCGCTCCTGGCCGAGTGGCAAGACCTTGGGCCACATCAGAGGCTACTGTGATGTCTGGCCCAGGGACCACCCAGGGCATCTAACTGTGCACGACTCCCAACTGGGAGGAATTTGGAAGAATAACTGTGAGCTGGTGCAGAGTGCCAGGTCTCTGCAACCGGCAGGACTCCTGATAGCCTCGGAGCTGGGGGTGGGGAAGGGGGTGGGGGTTGGGGGGAGGTATCTCATTGCTATGCCCTCTGCCGGCCCCTGGAATGGTGACTTTGGAGAACGAAAGTGAGTTTCAGCAGGTCTTTAGAGTTCTGGGAACTCGGTAGTAGGAACAGCTGCAAGGTAGACCTTTTCTGCCGACAGCCTCTCTGTCTCTGACCCAAGTCTTCCTTCCTGCCACGCAGAAGCTGACGGTGCCTACAGGGCTCTCAGTGACGTCCCCGCATAAGCGCTCGTGGTTCATCCCACCCTTGGGCAGCGCCCGCCCCTTCCCGCCGTGGATGATGGTGGCTGCTGCGGTCCCTGCGCTCTTGGTCCTCATCCTGATATTCATGGAGACACAGATCACTGCGTGAGAGGGCGGGGAGATGGGTGGGGAGATGGGCGGGGTTAAGGCGCGGGCACATTTTCTGTCTAGTGATGCCCTGTGAGGAGTTTGTTGGGATCTGGCGGGAGGGAGGGAGGGAGGGGGGAGGAGGAGGAGGAGGAGGAGGAGGAGGAGGAGGAAGAGGAACAGCTAGAGCAACAGGCTGGAACAGGTGTGCCCTGTGGGCCCAGGCACATGGTTCTCCTGGGAGGGTTTGACCTGGTGCCTTTCGCTGTCACCCCTGGCAGGGTGGCATTTGGAAGTTCTCAGAATTCTGTCAGGGTGTTCTCTCACCCGGCGATGCTCACACCATTTCTCATTTTGGTTAAACCAAAAATAACACGGTCTGATCTGGCATCTGCCTTTTGTGGCGCTCTAAATGTTCGCGGCATGAGGACTTGGCTCAGATTTACGGGAGTGTGAGAACTTTAATTCGGGAATGTGACGAGGAAGCCGACAGGTCCGGGGAGAGCTGTCGTCGTCGTCGTCGTCAGTCCTCCCCTCCCCTCGAGCCCTGGGCGAACGCCGCCGCGTGTGCTGCAGGTCACCACCCCCACCCCCACCCCCCGCCAGTGAGCTCCTTCTTCAATTCCCCACAGGCTCATTGTCAGCCAGAAGGCGCGGAGGCTCCTCAAGGGTTCTGGCTTCCATCTCGACCTGCTTCTGATCGGCTCTCTGGGTGGCCTCTGTGGGTTGTTCGGCTTGCCCTGGCTCACAGCTGCCACCGTCCGCTCTGTCACTCACGTCAACGCGCTGACCGTCATGCGTACTGCCATCGCGCCCGGTGACAAGCCCCAGATCCAGGAGGTGCGGGAGCAGCGGGTCACCGGGGTGCTCATTGCCAGCCTCGTGGGTGAGCACCGCGTCTCCCCATCGCCCTGCTTCCCTGGACCCAGTGGCTCGAAATCCTCCTCATCCAGGGCTTGACCCTCCCGAATCTGCAGGTGCATTAGCTTGCCCCTCCCCCAGGTCTCCAAACAGTCATCTCACATTGGGAATTCTCCCCCGCTTCCCCTTTATCCCGACACATCTATATTTGGTTTAGGTTTGTTTGTTTGTTTGTTTGTTTTTGGTTTTTAGAGACAGGGTTTCTCTGTGTAGCCTGGCTATCCTGGAACTCACTCTGTAGACCAGGCTGGCCTCGAGCTCAGAAATCCACCTGCCTCTGCCTCCCAAGTGCTGGGATTAAAGGCGTGCGCCACCACCGCCCGGCGCATCTCTATTTGGGAGGCCCAGATCGGTCAGACAAACAGTTCCCTCACCGCCAGGCCCTTTGTCTGGGCAGGGCAGCAGGCAGGGATAGACAGATCTGTGTCACCTCCTCCAGGCCTGTCTATCGTCATGGGAGCTGTGTTGCGCCGGATCCCGTTGGCCGTGCTCTTCGGGATTTTCCTGTACATGGGAGTCACGTCCCTGTCCGGTATCCAACTGTCCCAGCGTCTGCTGCTCATTTTCATGCCGGCCAAGCACCACCCTGAGCAGCCCTACGTGACCAAGGTCAGGCCCAGATGCGTGGAGTCGGGGACACACGGTTGAGTTGATGGGAGGGGGGTCTGGAGGGACTCCTCCGCCGGGGATGAGCAGAAGGAATAAGATAAGGATGACTGGAACGGGAGAGCCGCGTTCCCAAAGGTGTGGGTGGGGCCTGACCGGCCACCAGGTAATGAGCCCGAGCCTGTGCCCCAGGTGAAGACGTGGCGGATGCACCTGTTCACCTGCATTCAGCTGGGCTGCATTGCGCTGCTCTGGGTCGTCAAGTCGACGGCGGCCTCGCTGGCCTTCCCTTTCCTGCTCTTGCTCACGGTGCCTCTGAGGCGATGCCTTTTGCCCCGGCTCTTCCAGGACAGGGAGCTGCAGGCGGTAAGGGACGATGATGGCTGGCTTGCGGGGCGGAAGGATTAAGGTGTGCGGGCGCTGATTAGATACCTGGGTTCCTGTTGGCTACCTGTTGGCTTCTGTGAACTGGGGAAAGGTACTGCGTGCTCTGAAGTGCTGTTTCCACTGGTATGAATGGGCTTGTCGAGCCTAAGGAAGAACTGGTGGGAGGTTTAACAGTGAATCCAGGCTAAAGCTGCTGATACGGGGCTTCAAGAACAACAAGACAGGGGCCGCTGTGGACAGTTGTGCTGGCGGTGCCTAAAAACAGCACATGGCTGTGGGCTGTATATGAATGGGGTAGCACAGACATCAGTCCTGGGCACTGTTCTGTCAGCTGAGGCAAAGGACACCTTTTTGCTTTTCTTGAATTTTTTTCCTGTTTTCTTTCTCCTCCTCCTCTTCCTCTTTTTCCTCCTCCTCTCCTTCCTCCCCCTCCTTCAACATTTTTTGCTTGTTTGTTTTTGGTTTTCGAGTCAGGGTTTCTCTGTGTAGCCCTGACTGACCTGGAACTCAATTTGTAGACCAGGCTGGGCTTCAGGCTCACCTGCCTCTGCCTTCCAAGTGCTGGGATCAAAGGAGTGCACTACCACGCCCGGCTTTTTAAACTGTGTTTTATGTGTGTGTGCTGAGGTCAGAGGGCAGCCTTCAGGAGTTGGCTCCCTCGCCACCATGGGAGTCCTGGGGATTGAAGCTGAGTCGTCAGGCCTGGCAGCGAGCACCTTTGTCTGCCGAGTCATCTCACTGTCCGAGTTTTGCAGTTCGTTCATGCTCAGATGTGGGGCACAGAGGCGCCACCATCCGAGGCATGCGCAGGCATCCTGCGTGGTAGCGCCTACTGTACTGTTCCATTTGGGCTTTCTGGGTGATCTGGAAATGAAGGTTTGGGGCAGGGAAGTACTTCCAAGCCGGGGTTCCCGGGGAGGGAGAAAAGGTGTTCAGAAGAGGATGCGAGGGACAGGAGGCATGTCTGTCTGTCTGTCTGTCTGTCCCTCTGCCTTCCCTAACCCTGTGCTCTCCTCCGCAGCTGGACTCTGAAGATGCTGAGCCGAACTTTGACGAGGATGGTCAGGACGAGTACAATGAGCTGCACATGCCTGTGTGACCCTCGGGATGGTGCCCCTCCGAGACCCCACCTTGGTGACTCACAGACCCTAGGAACCCAAGCACCAGGGCCAGGCATCCCTCAGGACCCAGGGATGTGCCTGGAGTCACTGCCCGTGCCGGGCCAGTGGCCCCTTGACTTTCACAGCCCAGACGGCACCGGCTTTGAAGTTATTATAACACACTCCGTGTCTCGTGTCTGCCTCATTTTCTTGGTGCCACCTGTGGCTTGCCAGACCACATTGACCTACCTGAAGTGTTACCAGGGTCATCCAAACTGGAGGAGATTAGAAGCAAGGGGCAGAGAGGGCTTGAGGGGGAGGGGGAGATTCAAGACTACAGAAAATCCAAGCTGGGTCTCACACTGTTCCCTTCTTTAGCTCCCTTGGGTATAGCGGAAGAACAGGAGAGTCAAGGTCCACTGAGGGTCACATGCCCATTAATCTAGCCCTGGATTAGAAAGGAGGGGACAGGGAGGCACTGCTTCCCTTTAGCCACTAGGGAAATCAGGGTAACTTTAGTCCCGTGGGGCTACAAAGCTGAATGGAAAATGCATCTGGGAAGCAGGGGTAGCAGCCCCGCCCTCTAGACGCCAGGATGGCGCGGGCTTTTGGGCCTGCTGGACCATTTTAGATTCTTCTGGCTTAAGAGTGAAGCGGTTCTAGGATTCCAAAGCCACTCCTTGTGCAACAGTCTGTTTCGCCAGAAATAACCTGGGAGGCCTTGAGAAGGGTGGAAACAGGACCCATTGCGTCACAGTTGCTAGGTAACCAGCTGCCTGGAGCCTGCGGGCCTTGTGTAGCCCTCTGGTGGTGGTTTTTGCGCACTGCATGCTCTGCCGGCTGAGCAAGAGGAAGGCTGCCACCTGGCGGATCCAATTTAATGCCAGGTTACATTTAAGTAGGTTCAGTTTCCAGAGGATTCTGGGAGGTTCACGGAGGTCTGCCGCTCCAAGCATCCAGGGTTTATGACGCCTTGGCTTCACATGGTCCACTCCCTCTGGAGCTGGCTCTGCATTCCTATCTTTATCCGATTTGACCTTTCCTTTTCTGCCGTGGGTTCAGGCCTGTAGCTAGTGCTTGGGGCAGGCAGGGAACACAGAGCACTTGAGATGTTTGTAGTTTTCCTTAGAGCGGAGCAGAGACACCAGTACCGGGCTATCACCACGTTTTAAGCGTTTCATCACAGCTGCCCACCCATCCTTGCTCTCTGGTGCTGTCATACCGTTGACTGGCTCCCCTAGCCTATTTGAAGTAAAAAAAAAAAATCTTGGTAGATGGACCATGATAAGGTAGAATGTTAAAATACTCTGCCAAGGACCAAAACAAAGGTCAGATGCAAAACCTAGATCACAGGCAGGTGTGGAGCAGCTGTCACACACACAGAGGGCCAGATCTTATCACTGACAGGCAGGCTGACTGGCTTCTGTGAAAGGCCACTTCCTTTCCTAGCCTGGAGCCCTGAGTATTGGCTGCCGGCTAGCTCTTCAGTTGTGGGGTTTCCTTTACCACTCATGAAGGAGCCTGCTTTTCCCAGGAGCCCTTCTCCCCTGCAAGTGAGAAGAAGAGAATCCACGTTGAGATGAGTCCTAGTCAGGCTTAGCAGCAGGTGCCGGTGATGTCCAGTAAAGTGAGGAGATACCGCTGGCCTCAGAACAAAAGGTGAGAACAATATGGAGTCGGGTAGCCATGGCAACTGATTTGAAAAGGCTAACAGGATGTTGACGCTGCAGGGGAAGGGCTGAGGTTTAGGAGGTCAAGCCTGAGCTGAACCTCACAGAAGATGAAATCCTAGGGTGGGTGGCTGGCAGAGCTTGAACAGATCGATAGGGCTTTCTCCACAACCCCAAAAGTCACCAGGCAGGGTGCTGTGAGGGAGAGGAGTAGAGACGGGGTGACAAGACCCGTACTTACATACACCCAGGCTTGGCCTTGGGTCACTAGACTAAACACCATTTGAGGACATTTGAAATTTATCCCAAAGTCGGTAGTCCCCATGTTTCCGCTGACCATCCCTTAATTGGGCCTTTGGCCATATCCTCTCAAGGGCCTGGGACCTCTGAGGACTTTTTTATTTTTTAAAGCATAGAGCATCGGTAGAGAGGTGTTCTGTTCCTATGGCACGGCTTGAGAGGGGAGGGGTGGACATTACCAGACAGGCGTTGTGGAGTATGGCCCTCCGAACAAAACAGCTGCCGAAATCGGACGAGTTAGTGCCTGCTTGCAGGAGACTATCAGGAGAGCCTGTGGGCTGTTGGCATTTCCTCAGGACAGACAGGACTTGGGCAAGGTCACTAGAGACTAACCTCTTCTCAAAGCCATCTGTGTGCAGTTCTGCCTTGATTGCACTTAGTGTGTTGCGGGGCGGGGGGGGGGGCACAACCTCATGGTCTTGGGAGGCTCAAGGCCTCTAGCAGCTAGGGTATGTCGGCTGGGAAAGGCTAACAGAAGGGTGCTTTGTTTTGTCTATGTTTGGGGAAGCCATCATCCACGCTGGGATCCTTGCCAGCAATGTACCCTGTGATCCATAAAATCACACGGGTTCCCCAGAGTGAATTCTGGGGGATCCTACTTCAGTTTGTTATGGGGACCTTGTAAGATGGAGCAGGCTTTGTTTATGTCCTTTATGTCGAAGAAGGAATTCTAACAGGAGTTGAAGAAGGGGGTAACGGTCATGGTCTATTACATGGCCAGCCCAGCTTCTCTGGAGAAGGCTTAGGATGTAGGCAGGTGCGAAATGGTGGGGTCAGGGTGGGGGCTTCCTTGGACAATCTTGAGCCTATTTCCGGCCGAGAGTTCTGACTCCTTTTCTTTGTACTTTCTGTCACTGCCCTGTTGCATGCTGGGGGTTCAGCTCTTTTAAGACAGCTGAGGACTCTGGGACAGCTTCTGGCTGTTGGAGCTTCTGGACCATCTGCTCACAGTGTCCTACACCCATCCCTTAGGGTGCAGAGGCTGGCAATAAGGTGTACCACTTGGCAGGCCAGGTGACATCTCTTCTTGCATCACATCAGGTGACTCAAATAATCGCCATGACTCTTGACCCTTGGTGCTCTCAAAGGGAGTTCCAAGCAGCAGCGGGGAGACCAAGCTAAACTCAAGGGCACCTGTACCAAACACAGCCTGCTGCTCGGCTCCCAATGAAGCCATTGCTGTGAACCAGCAAGAACAGGTTCTGGTAGTGTCTGCCAGTGGCCTGAATCCAAGGTGGCAAATTAGGAAATGCAGTGTGAGGAGTTTGGTTTCCAGATAAATTATTCAAGCATTTGAATTTGATCCATTGCATGCCTCATCCATTGTGGGGGGGAAAAAAAAGCACAGGTTCCAATATTCATAGGATTTATGTTCTGGGAGGAAGATTTACCATTTGAGCGGGCTGCTGGGATTATTTTCAATTTCCTAGGAACTGTTTCTTAATATCGAACGGTGCTTTATCTTGTGCTAACTAAGCAGGCAGTCACTGGCATGCTCTCTGGGTGGCAGATGAATCACGGTGTTCGTAGGTGATGGGAAAGAGCTGCCCAGAGCTCATGCATCCTGCATCCCGGGAGAGAAGTGGAGGCGGGGCACAGCTTGCAGCGAGGTACAGAGGAGGGGCGTGGAGCTGGGGCAGAGAGAAGGGAGGGGGCTCGGAGGAGGCTTGCCTCTGAACCAGACTTGCTTTTAGAGTGGCTTAGTGTCTCCTTGCATGCCACCAGACCCACCTTGCCCCGGTTGACTGCTTTCTGTGAGATAGGCAGAGACTAAGACTAAAACGTGGAGGGAGGGATGGACCACATGGTTCTAAATTCTAGCTCCTTTAGGGTTCAACGTTGCCACATGTGACACCGATAGACCTTTCAAAGAATTCCAAAGAAAGTTTCGGTTCTCTCATAGTTGTTTCTATGAAAGCTGGCATTTCGCTGTGGCTGATAGCAATCATGCCCCAGAGCCCAAAGAGACAGTGTAGATTTTCTTCTAAGACAGTGTGCAGAATTTTAATCTAGCAACATGGCTGCCCTGGCTGGAACACAGACATCCCCTTAGTACACACCTTCAATCCCAAACAACGCAGCTAAGATTAGTTTCTGTAAGGAATCAGCCGCGATTGAAGGTGACGTCTTCATGGAGGAGCAAAGTGACAAATCGGAGAAAGATTTGACAGACTGAGTCAGAGATAGCTCTCGCGAGCAGTGCAGTGGAGTTGAGTTCATTCTTGAGTTCATGCAGTTCCGTGCAGGTCAGCAGAGGCAGTTGAAGCCAGACAGTAAGAAGGAGCCAGCGGGTTAGAACGGATTGCTAGAGTTAGTTTGACGCCAAGCAGAGCGGTTCAGTCAGAAGCCGAGAGAAGCCAGGTGGAGCCAGTCAGCTGAGGAGAGGAGTTTGAGAAATGCTGAGTACAGTAAGCTTCTAAGATGACAGAGCAAGAGAATAAAAGTTGTGATAGCCGGAGAAAGAGATGTTGATGATGCTGTCCCGCATGTCAGCCTGACGGGCTGACCTTGGCAGGGCTAAAGAGAAAGTACCACCATGTTTTCCAGGAGCTGCAGGGGACGAGAAGGGAAGAGTAGGAAGCCATCCGGCTCTTTATGGGTCCTGGGTCCATCTGTGCTTCCTACTCTACCAATAGCTCCTGAAAAATACCAGGACTCTGATCATGTTCTCCATTATAGCTTTGGCAGGCAAGTCACAGATAGGGTATTAGTAGGTATTTTTTTTTTTTTTCCAAAGCCAGGATGACTGGAGGTGTTTGGCTCTCTCTTCTCCCCTCCAGCCCTTTCAGGTAGTTTCTTAATGTGCCATAGGGTCCCTTTGCATCTCAGTCATCCAAGGAATGTTTAACTCTTGCTGGGTGTGGGGGTGCACATCTGTGATCCAGCATTTGGGAGCCTGTGGCAGTGTTTGAGGCCATACAGTGAGAACCTGTCTCAAAAATTACATAAGGGAAATGGTGAGGCCCAGGAATCTATGTCTTGATGAACTTTGAAGCACAAACCCAAGTGCTCTCATCCTGTGGACCTTTGGAGTATATTTTAAGGGACAGGCAGGGGCTTTCCACCTTCCATCTTCCCCTCATAGTGGTTCTAGGTTCATTATTTAGAAGGAATTGGAAGTCTAGTGGTGCCCGGGGTATTTGCCTACCCGTGGAGTCCTTCTGTTTGGGATCTTCCACAGGCAGGAGTTGTTAGTAGGTAGGTAGCAGATCCCTGCTTCCCTGAGCCTTCCAGGTCCCATCTGTATAGATAGCTAGATGCCATAGACTGCCGTGATACACGTGGAAGGTGAGCTTCCTTGTGTGCTGTGACAGTTCACCGTGAAGGACTCTGCTGCGTCTTCACATTCTAGGTAGCTGAGGGAGATTGTGCAGCTTTCTAAGTGTTGGGTAGAAGGAAGCAAGTGGGTGAGAGTTTAGGAAGAACAGACTTCTGGGAAAATTGTCTCCCAGGGGACTCTAGCCTAGACTAAAGCCTAGAGTGGCTAATTAAGAGCAGTGATGTGTGTGTGTGTGTGTGTGTGTGTGTGTGTGCGCGTGCGTGCTTGCGCGCGCGCGCGCACACGCGCAATGATGGAGCTCAGGGCCCATGTATGCTAGATGAACTGTTTATCTCAACTCTCAATTTAGTCTTTTGAAAACCATGCCTCCCTCAGTCTCAGAGAGTCTAACATGGAGTCAGAATTGACAGCTCCATCCTAAGCTTGTATTTTTTTTTTCCCTATGAATCATTTCGGGCCTCATTTCCATCACAGTTTAAAGTAATCTCTTATGACTGCTTCTCCTTGCTATGGAAATGCAAATGCACAGTTTGCATATTTATTTTAGAATGCTGCGGGGCAGGAAACCAAGCCTATTTTTATTCTTCCCTTTACCAGGTGACAGAGAGCCACATGTGACCGTTTGCATTGCTGGGGTTGGGAGCTGGGAGCATCCTTTGCTGGTTTTGCTGTCACGGAGGGCATTGTGACTGAGTGGCCAGACCATCAGGACTAGAAGCTGGAAGTCCTGCATCCAGTTAGCAACTTGGGCTATGCTGTCAATCCCTTCTGGGAGATACAGAATTTGGCTGCAGAGTCTCCTGAAAGGGCCCTGTTCTCCCAAATGACCTTGACTACTGTAGTGCTTGGGAGAGGTAGGAAAGAGGCTGTCCCAGGGAATTAAAAGCTTTAAGAATGTCTTCCTAAAGCCCCTTCAGATAGAGCAGACTTTAGGGAAGCTTTCTTTGATAGGTCCAAGAAAATCAGAATTCTAGAGCCATAGAACACAAGATAGGAAAAGGATGTGAAACCAGCCATGACCTTGGAGAGCAGCCTTGGGCCTCAGACTTAGCTATCTGTAAGTGATGATTAGAATTCAACTAGATATTTTGATATAAAACTAGCAATGGATAGTTTTAACATCCAGAGTTGTATGATCTTATAGGTAGCATATAGAAATGAAAAAGCTTCAAAACAAATGACCCCCCCCAAAAGGGAAAAGTATATGAAAAGAACTAGAGGTTCTTTTGTATATGCACATGATTTGTATGCCTATGTATATATTCATGTGTGTATGGATGGGTATTTGTTCATGTGGAAGTCAGAAGCCTGCCTCTGCCTCCCAGAGTGCTGGGATTACAGACGTGTGTCACCATCGCCTGGCTTTGAGGGCCTTTTAAAACGTACTGTTTGAGCCGGACGTGGTGGCGCACGCCTGTAATCCCAGCACTTGGGAGGCAGAGGCAGGCGGATTTCTGAGTTCGAGGACAGCCTGGTCTACAGAGTGAGTTCCAGGACAGCCAGGACTACACAGAAAGACCCTGTCTCGAAAACCCAAAACAAACAAACAAACAAACAAACAAACAAACAAAAAACCCAAAACAACAACAACAACAACAACAACAAAAACTTACAGTTTGCGGTAGTGTTGGAGGTAGATCTCTGGCTGAGTCTGGAATAGCACTTACTGGTCTGGCTAGATTAGTCAGGCAGTACACCCTACTCTTGTCTCTGCCTTCCAGGCACCGGGATCCTAGACTTGTGCTGCTGGCTTTTTCACAAGGGTACTGCCCTTCTGAACTTCTGTTTGTGTGGTGTGATGGTTTGTATATGCTTGGCCCAGGGAGTGGCACTATTAGAAGGTGTGGCCCTGTTGGAGTAGGTGTGTCACTGTGGGTGTGAGCTTTAAGACCCTCACCCTAGCTGCCTGAGTCAGTCTTGGACTAGCAGCCTTCAGATGAAGATGAACTCTCAGATCCGCCTGCACCATGCCTGCCTAGATGCTGCCCTGCTCCCATCTTGATGATAATGGACTGAGCCTCTGAACCTGAAAGCCAGCTCCAATCAAATGCTGTCCTTTATAAGACTTGCCTTTGTCATGGTGTCTGTTCACAGCAGTAAAACTGTAAGACATGTGGCAAATATTCTGTCAACTAAACAGTCTCTGAGCTCAAGGACAAAAGATTCTTTAGAGATAAGTAAACAAATACATAGTTCTAAGCTTTCAAGGTTAAATAAACACCAAATCAGGCATAATACCTGGGTGGCTATTGTGGAATGGCTTGGAGACGCAGTCCGTAACCTAAGGAGATGAGTTGCCTGGCAACCTGCATCTTTAAATTAGAAATCGACTCAAACTGAGGCATGAGGGGTCAGTGTTCCACTTAGAACCTCTGGCTTGTTAGCGTCCTCAGTCAACTGAGAGGAAGGTAGCATCTTCTCTACGGCAGACATCTTAGCAGCCCCGGGAGCAATTACAGTTAAGGTTGCTAATATTCAAGGGAATAAAAACTATCATTTTAATCTCTTTAAAATAAACAGTTGGTGCATATGTAAGAGCTTACAGATGTACACCTCACAACTTTGAAAAAGACTTTGGCCTATTGCAATACTACACCACACTTAGCATTCTACTGTAATATTTGTAGTCTCCTTGCTACATGTCTACATGTGATTCTTCTGAAATTGAAATCTAAGATTATATCAACTTTGTAACACTTAGCAGAATTTAAGTTTCACTTTCTTTTTGTATTCTCAATTTATTAAGTCTATTTGAAAGATCACTTTTGTACCTTGGGAAGTTTGTCAGTCAGGTGAAGTACCTAAAATGGAATCAAATACATTAAATGTCACTGACTCTTGACATTTTAGTTATGATCAAGTGTAGTATCAAATATACAAATTTTCTAAACACTGCTTAAAATGTTAAAGAAGTTTAATAAGTGTATAAATGGGACAAAGCATTAATCAAATGCCTTCTCAAAATGCTTGTTAATATTTGTTAGCATCATAAATAGGACAATAAGCCGGGCAGAGGTGGCACTTGCCTTTAATCCCATTATTCAGGAGGCAAGGGCAGGCAGATCTCTGAGTTCGAGGCTAGTCTGGTCTACAGAATGAATTCCAGGACAGCCAGGGCTACACAGAGAAACCCTGTCTCAAAAATAAATAAAAATGAATAGGACAATAAGATCCCTCATTTGCTTTATAAGCTCAAGGAAGAGCTATAAATGCCTAAATCTATAAAACTAAATATTAATTCTCACTTTCCAGCTTTTGGCTCGGAGGAGGCTATGGTGCAATTTTCTTTGGTTATTATCCCAAATCCGGATTCTTCCGACACCAGCTGCCTCCACCCATGCTGTCCAAGTTCTACCCCAATGAGATCAAAGTTGTGTACTTGAGGTGCACTGGAGGCGAGGTCGGCGCCACATCTGCCTTGGCCCCTAAGATCAGTCCTCTAGGTCTGTCTCCAAAAACAGTTGGTGATGACATTGCCAAGGCTACCGGTGACTGGAAAGGTCTCAGGATTACAGTGAAACTGGCCATCCAGAGCAGACAGACCCAGACTGAGGTGGTGCCCTCTGCCTCTGCCCCTGGTCATCAACGCCCTCAAGGAGACACCAAGAGACAGGAAGAAGCAGAAGAACATTAAACACGGTGGAAACATCACTTTTGATGAGACTGTAAACATTGCCTGCCTGATGTGATACCCATGTCTGGGCAGAGAACTTTCAGGAGTTATCAGGGAGATCCTGGGTTCTGCACAGTCTGTGGGCTGCAATGTGGACAGCCGCCACCCTCATGGCATCACAGATGACATCAACAGTGGTGCCGGGGAGTGCCCAGTTAGTTAAGAAGCAAGAAACTATTCAAGAAAAGACTATCTGATAAAAAATTTATTAATTCTCAAGACCCAAATAAGTTGGGTTTCAAACAATCACTAATTGGACAGTTTTCTCTCTCTTTAAAATTTTTCCTTTATTTTTAAGGTTATAATATAATCACATCATTTCCCCCTTCCCTTTCCTCTTTTTAGACCCCTCCCTCTACCTCTCTTTGCTTTCTTTCAAGTTCATGGCCTTTTTTTTTTCATTAATTGCTGTTACATGCACACACTCGCATACACGCGCGCACGCGCACACACACACACACACAGACACACATACATACATACATATATTCCTTAATATAACTTGCTCAGTCTATAGAATGCTACTTGTCTGTATGTTTTTAGGGCTAACCCTTTGGTATTAGATAAGCAATTGGTTCAGTGTTCCCTAATTCTTTTCTTCTTTTTTTTTTTTCTTTTGGTTTTTTCGAGACAGGGTTTCTCTGTGTAGTTCGGGCTGTCCTGGAACTCACTTTGTAGACCAGGCTGGCCTCGAACTCAGAAATCTGCCTGCCTCTGCCTCCCAAGTGCTGGGATTAAAGGCGTGCGCCACCACCGCTGCCCGGCCCTAATTCTATTTCTCTTGCTTAAGAATTCCTTTGTGGCCTGTAGCGCTCAGTGTAGGCTTGAGTTGTCGTCATCCTCAACCCCATCCCATCATCCCGTGTTCTTGAGTTGGCTGCGGGGTGTGTGTGTGTGTGTGTGTGTGTGTGTGTGTGTGTGGTATGTGTCTTAGTTAGGGTTTTATTGATGTGAACAGTCACCATGACCAAGGCAAGTCTTACAAAGGACAACATTTAATTGGGGCTGGCTTACAGGTTCAGAGGTTCAGTCCATTATCATCAAGGGGGGAGCATGGCAGCATCCACGTAGGCATGGTTCAGGAGGAGCTGAGACTTCTACATCTTCATCTGAAGGCAGCTAGTGGAAGACTGACTTCCAGAAAGCTCGGGTGAGGGTCTTAAGCCCACGCCTACAGTGACATACCTACTCCAACAAGGCCACACCTCCAAATAGTGCCACTCCCCGGGCCAAGCATATTCAAACCATGACAGCGTCTTCATTGTTCATCTCTTGATTAGACAGGCATGTTGGTGAGACTTCATAGATATAGAAGTGTTTTTACCCCATGTTCCAGAGCCAGCCTTAAAGGATACAAAAACGTTTCCTCTAATGGATTAATATTTATTAGTGTAAGAAATCCCTGGGGAATGGAGAAGTAGAGAAGGAAAATGTGGGTTCCAGGGTTATGAGATTGCTGTTTTCTAGGTTGATCTACTTAGGGGACTCACCTCACTAGAAGAGACTTCAATTTCCTTTGCTCCTTTATTTTGTTGTGGAGGAAGGCTCAGAGAAGAAGTTTTGACAACTGAGAAAGCCGGTTAAGGTTTCGGGATGGGTCTTATCCTTCTCTGCTGCTATAATAAAATCTTGTAGGCTGGGAAATTCATAGTATAGGAATTTATTTCTTACGGTCCCGGAGGCTAGGAAGTTTAATTCAGCACATTCAGTGTGTCTGGTGCTGGGGTTGTGTCTCTTTCCAAGATGGCACCTGTTGCTGCTGCTTCGCATGGTAAAAAAGGGAGAGGAGAGGCTAGAAGGCTTTCTCTGGTACAAGGGCACTAATTCCATCCATGAAGTCAGCACTATTATCATGACTCATCCGACCAGTTCATCTCTTAATACTATACACAGGGCCTCTCTCCAACATCGTTTTGCCAAATCACCTACATTCTGCGGGTTCTGAGGAGCGCCCCTTGGCAAAGCCCTTAGAAGCTGCTTTCTGCTGTGCTCTGTGCTCTGCCTATGCATTCAGACATTTCCCCTGGGCGAGAGCAAGGTCATGCTGTGGGAGATGCTGAGAGCTTCCTTCTTCAGGGGACGCTGTGGCCAATAGGCAGAGGAAATGTGTGCCAGTTCAAATACTTTGCACTCAGTAGAAGCAGGCTCCAGCCAACTTAATCCCAAGCAGGACTTTGGAAAGGGATTCACAGAACTCCTGCACTGTAGAGGGAGGGGTTCCAACTCAGACACAGCTGGTCCACAACCACAGTCAAGTCCACAACCCAGACAATATCTGGCAAGACCACCACCACTGAACTCAGGGTGCCACAGTCGGGGGCCCTGAGAAGGGTGTAACCTTTGCTAGTCTGTCTCTGGAACGACTGCCAGGATTCTCCATCATCCCACTTCTCTGTATACTTCCTAGAAGAAGTGCCTGATGAGGCACGTTCAGATTTGGTGTCTGCCAGGAAGGCTGGAAAGAGAGAAGCTTAGCTTTCATGGTGGGCAGTGAGGTTGACTCTGAAATTCATAGTAATGTTAAACTGGAGGCAGCTTGCAAGGGCTCCCGTCAGACTCTCAGGGATCTGTGAATGGAGAGTTCAATCCAGCTATCAACAAGTAAATCACAGCTCTATAAATAAGTTATCTTGCAAAGTACAGCCAAACTCGCTTTTCTCTTGTGTGTAAAAGGAACAGAATTCTAAAGGGAGACACAAGAACACAGACTAGCTTACCTGGGGGACAGGTTCTCAGACTCAGGGGGCAGTGCTTGGGTACATTACCTTTTTGGGTCATATTTCCTAGCATTGGAGCTGAAGAAGCTGAAGAAATAGTGACAGGCACAGACAGAATCCTCAAAAAAAAAAACCAATGACCAACCTCAAAGCCAGACTAGACCCAAGTGTTCTCGAGCTGAAGGAAAAGGTGACTTATAGCAAGGCAGAAAACGTAAAGGTGACAATTCCAAATATCATAAAAAATAAACAGGGTCCTCCCCTCCCTATGCTTAGACTTCCAATTCAGAGGGACTGAGACAGGGCACCCCAACACTCCTGTTAAAGCAGTGTCACGGAGGCCAAGTGGGGAGCCCTCGTTTCTAGCTCCCCATGACCCCCACCAACAATGAGGTATCTGTCTTCCATCCCCCCTGGATGGCGTTGAGAGGCCTGATGGACTTTCCAAGAGATAGAATGCGTTATTGTGTCTACATAGTGATTTCAAGGCTTCTCTACAAACAAACAAATGAAGAAGAGGAAGAAGCCATTGAAGCTGCCAAGTTGAAAAAAAAAAAAGAAATCAAAGAGAATGTGAATGAATGAGGAGACATACCTTGTTGATGACCAGAAATTTCAGGACCATAAAGGGATCTGTTTTTAAAAACATATAGGTTCAATACAATTTTTATCAAATGCTAATTTTTTATAAATATAGATAACACCATTTTATAACTTATATAGTAAAACATAAGAATCATAGTAGCCAGGACTATGTGAAAAGAGAAAATAAGGGCTGACTTCAGCGACCTGAGTCCAAGAATTACTATTTAGCCTCAGTTATCAAGACAGACAGACACATGGATTAACGGTCCACACACAGACGACCTAGAAATCGATCCGCAGACACATGCCTAACTGACTTTTGGCAAAAGGTACAAAAATAACTTAAGGGATAAAAGATAGCTTTGTCAATCCTAAATGATACAGTGACAGTGTTTCCATAGGCAAACAAAATAAATAAAATCCTGGTATAAATCTCACATTCTAGAAAAAAAAAACCTAAATCAAAATGAATCACAGGCTTAAATGTAGAACTTTTTAAAACTACCTTTTTTTTTTTAGTGATTTTGTTTATGTTTGCACATGTATCTGTGTGAATGTATGTGGGTGTAGCGTGCGAGGAAGGGTACACGTGTCTGTGAGCATACAGAGGCCAGAAGAAGGCGTCGGAGCCCTTGGAGCTGCAGGCCTTTGAAGGATGCTGGGCTTGTTATGTGGGTGCTGGGATCTGAACTCTGGTTCTTATTATTGTTCAGCCAGAACTTTTAACCACTGAGCTATCTCCCCAGCTGTATAAAAGAATCGACTGGATTCTTCGCGTCTAGACTAGGCAAAGAGCTCTTAGATTTGACAATGAAGACTGCTGACCTGGAGCTTATAAAAGTTTAAACATTTTGCTCTGTGCAAAAGAATTTGTTAACTGAAACCAGGTGTGGGGGCGTGTGCCTTTAATTTGAACACTTGGGAGGTAGGGTCGGGGCAGGTAGATCTTTGGGAGTCTGAAGCCAATCTGGTCTACACAGTGAGTTCCAGGCCATTAGTCAGGGCTACATAGTGAGATCCTATTTCAAAAATGTCTCCTCCACATTGGCTGTTGTTGATAACACACACACACACACACACACACACACACGCATTCTATAGGTAGACCATACACTGTGTAACTTGTGCTGTGTACATCAGAAGGTTGTTCTCTTCCATTGCTCAGTTGTATTCCAGTTTGTCCCTCACTGAAGGACAAAGAAGCTTCTTCCACTGAACTTATTCCAAACAGAGTGCTTGTGGGCCATAGCTCATAACGTTCTCTGTGAAGACGCATCTTCATGTCTTCGGGGTATTGAGTCTGAGTGTTTTATTGGTAGCTCAAATGGTAGTTGGACATTCAGGTGTCCAAGAGAGTGGCATGGCACTGGCAGCTACACATCCCCTTAATGGAAATGAGCAGACAGTGCAAGCAGATAGTGTCCCTCCTCTCTCCATAACAGGCTGCCCCGTGTCTGCCAGCGTACCACTATCTGCAACCTGGGGGGGGGGGCGAGTCTACAACCTAGGAAGTGCGTTTAGGTACAGACCGATCCTGGCTGCTGCCCAAATAATGAATGTTTCCTAAAAAGTGGGAAAAGGTCTCAGATCATTGTAAGAGGAGATGGAATCTGGGCTCTCCTTCAGACTTCCCCCCACCCTGTGCTTTTTTTTTTTTTTTTTAATTCAAGGGGCCTGCAGCCTGTGGTTGTGGCGGAGCTGAGGGTGGACCTGAGGCATTGGGTCCTCCATGTCTATAATCTCATTGTTTGAACTTTTGGTAAAGGAATGGGAAGATAGTGTCTTTGTTAGGGTTTCACTGCTGTGAGCAGACACCATGACCAAGGCAAGTCTTATAATGGACAGTATTTAACTGGAGCTGGCTTACAGGTTCAGAGGCTCAGTGCATTATCATCAAGGTTGGAGCATGGCAGCATCCAGGCAGACGTGGTGCAGGAGATGCTGAGAGTTCTATATCTTCATCTGAAGGCTGCTAGTGGAAGACTGACTTCCAGGCAGCTAGGGTGAGAGTCTTTTTTTTTTTTTTTTTTTAATTTTTTAGGATAAGAGTCTTAACCTACCAATCCTGCCACTCCCTAGGCTGGGCATATACAAACCATCACAGTGAGGCTACAAAGATCTGGAGGCTTATGGATGCTCAGCTGTTTGACCTTTCCCCCTTAGTCAGTGCCCCTTGCATTCTCCCTGTCCATTGGAATCTGGTCCTTTCCTTGGCACTCTGATCTAGAGACCAAAGGCTGGGAATGCATCGTAGATAACGCGTGCATGAACACGGGACATATGGAGTCTTTGCCAGCAGCTGCCAGATTGGTACTGGCTGCATTCACAGTCCCTGCCACAGAGAGAGCGCTTCAGAAGGCAGAGTGGAGCCGATACAGGGGCGAGATACGGGGCAGAGGGTTACACTTTGTTGAGTTGAGTTGCTGGGAAGCTCCTAGCTCCTGGTCCCCCATACCGAAATTCCAGCTCGTTCTTTCTTGTCTTTCTTGCCTGTCCTTCTCAGCCATATCTATTTTTGGTCCGCACAAACTATAGTTGAGTTTTTTTTCCCCTTTTGGCACACGAAGCTGAAAGAATTCCAGATAAACCCTCTATAAAGAGCTCTCCTTGGTCTTGACAGCATCTCTTCCCTCCCATGGTTTCCCTCTGCCGGGAAATTACATATGCTCTCTAAAACTGCTAGTCGCATCCAAACACCACACGCACACTGTCTCCCAGAGGACCAGCTACCTTCAAGACAAGCTCCGGGGATCTCGGAGAGGCTGTGTTCCTCCTGGCATCTTTGGATGCCTCATTCAGTTACTGAATCGAATCAGAGTCACGCTAACAGCTTGAGCCTGCAGTTTATATCCTGAATGGCACATTTGGACAGAAAAATCTGAACTCTTCCCCCCCCCTTCAGTATAGAAAAACATTCTAAAAACCAAGCCAAATGTTTCCGAGAAACATTTTGTGGGGATAAACTGGTTGGGTGCTAAGACACCTCCATTACAGGCGCCCGTGTGCCCTGATTTATTTTGGCACAGAAACGGTCGCGGTGACACCCTTCAGCCGCCTCTTTTTTTTTTTTTTTTTTTTTTTTTTTTTTTGTCTAGGCAATGGTGAAAACTGCATATGGTTTATTTCAATTAGCGTAATTGTTTTTGGTGTTTAATAGCTAATTGTCTTAATTAGCTTCCAAAGCACAACAATGCCAACAACGGTAATGATTGCATCTTCTCCATATGGTTACGGAAGACAGATGAGCCCGTTTCCATCCTCAGGCTGTGTGTGTCCCAGGAGGACAGGGCAGACTCGAGAGAGGAGGAAGATGGAAGTCCTCGAGAGGGCTGGCCTGGCCTTGAAAGTAAAAACCCGAATATTAAAGAATAGAGAGGAGGTGACGGATGGGAAAATAAAACCGGAGGATTAAGGATTTATGAAGAACTCAAGTCATCAATTTTCTTAATGTAGATAGCACGGATTGGTGCTGGGTGACTAAGAAGAACGGCATACCTCACCAGTCCGGCAGGCTCTATTGGCTTGGTCTGGAGAGCAGACGTTTGAAGAACAGATGGCAGGACAGTGAGGGTGAGAAATGTCCCACGGCACAATCTGTCTTAAGAACAGTCGGCACCAGTCAAAACCTGGATGACACGCCTCTGACCAGTCTGGCTCAGAATCAGTTCCCAGCTAGTGCCGTGTATACATTAGGAGCTCACCGTATGTTTTAATCAGCAGCTGTCGGAAATCCTATAGGCTCAACCTTCGAGATCTGTCTAGACTCTGATGCTCAGTAACTCCTTATCTGCTGTTATCATGGTGTGACTGTCTATCATCTTTGACCTGGCCACTTCCTTTGGCCTTAAAACTGGTCTTTCTGCATCTACCCTCAGATTCTACAGTTTATTCTTTTTTTTATATATATATAGGTTTTAAGTTTTTTTATGTCTAATCTTTTATTTACTTAATATGTATGAGGAGGAGAGTCAGAGCCTTTGAGAATCAGTTCTCTCCTTCTACCGTATGGGTCCTGGGGATCAAACTCAGGTCATCAGCCTTGGTGGCAAACACTTCTAAGCATTAAGCCCTCTTGCTGGCCCCAGAATTCATTTTTAACACAGTAACTGTCTTATATTGTTTCTTGTTGCTATAACAAGATACGGGAGACTTGTTAACGTATAAAGAAAAACATTTCTCTGGCCCATGATTATGGAGTTTGGAAATCTAAGAGGAAGGCATGCACTTATCCTTGGCATCTGGCGAGGGACTTTGTGACACCTTATAGAACGGTGGAAGATATCCTGTGGCAAGACGGAGTGTACACACCAGTGTGGTTCTCTCTTTCTGTTCTTATAAAGCTGATAATGTTATTAAGGGACCCCATATCACCCTCATAATCTTATTCAGCCTTAATTATTCCCCTGATGCCCCACTGCCAAGTGCCATCGATGTAAGAATTTAGGGACAAGTTTTCAACATAGAAGCTCTAGGGGGAATACATTCAAATCATGGTGCCAGCTAAAGGAAGCCATGTAAGGCAAACATCATAACGCCACATCACTGTTCTGAGTACCTGCTGGTGGCACCCGTCTCACTCAGAACAAAGCTTTACGATGACAATGCACAGCAAAAGCCTTCTCACCCTGTGCCACCTTTCCGACCTCTTCTCCACGTGCCTTGCCTTCCCGTTCCTACTGTGCTGTGAAGTCCTTCACGTGCCCATGCGTTAGGGCCACACTGCTTGGGGCTACACCTGCCTGTAGATATTTAACTCAAGGACAATGAAAAGTCTAGTCCCTGTGTATCGTTTACGTGTTCAATAGGGGATGAAACACCTGATGTTCTGGAGGCAAAGCTGAGGCTTGGGTCTTGGAGGAGTTGGGCTGGATCAGGGGGAGAGAAGGAAGTCACTGGGCTGAAAGGGGGGCTTGCATGCTTAGGAAGTAGGGATGCTTCTTGAGGGAGTGCCTGGACCATCAAGGAGGACTGGTCTAAGGATGATTTTCAGGAAGGTTGTGGTACTCCTTGGGAGGTGTCTGGAGTAATAAAATACAGTTGTCTTAGTCAGGGTTTCTATTCCTGCACAAACATGATGACCAAGAAACAACTTGGGGAGGAAAGGGTTTATTGAGCTTACACTTCTACACTGCTGTTCATCACCAAAGACGGTCAGGATTGGAACTCAAGCAGGTCAGGAAGCAGGAGCTGATGCAGAGGCCATGGAGGGATGCTACTTACTGGCTTGCTTCCCCTGGCTTGCTCAGCTTGCTTTCTTATAGAACCCAAGACTACCAGCCCAGGGGTGGCACCACCGACAAGGGGCCCTCCCCCCTTGATCACTAATTGAGAAAATGCCCCACAGCTGGATCTCATGGAGGCATTTCCTCAACCGAAGCTCCTTTCTCTGTGATAACTCAAGTTGACACACAAAGCCAGCCAGTGCAGCAGTGTTCCTGACATTGCTTATAGGACATCCGAGCTATGGGGTTCATGTTAGAAAGAGCAGGCATTTACTGTTACCATAGAATGTTACAGGATATTTGAACCTGTTTCTGGCTCATCCATTAGCACCCACTTTTAATCCCTCTGGCTGGAATATAAGCACACAAGCCCTAAGCACACACTTTTAATCCCAAACAATGAAGGCAAAGTTAGTTTGTAGAAGGAAGCAGACATGTTTGAAAGTGATGTCTAACTGAGTGGCAGAAAATGCGACGAATCAGAAAAAGATTTGGCAGGATAGGATATGCCTAGCTCTCCCTGGAAGAGAGAGGAAAGGGAAACTACTTGATAGTGCAGAAGGTGGGGGGGTAGTTTTACCGGGAGAGTTTTACAGAGAGAGAGAGAGAGAGAGAGAGAGAGAGAGAGCGCTAGATACAGGTAAAGACAGAGTGGGCAAGAGAATGAGAAGGATCCAGAAGATTAGAACAGATTGCTAGAGTTTTGAGGCCAAGCAAACAATTCAGAGGAGGAGGGAAAAGTCAGATTGAATAAATCAGCTCCTCTGAGTTTGAACCGGAACAGCTGAGTTGAACCAGCCAGCCAGAGTTCAGAAAGAACAAGAAAGAGTGAGTTTATTCAGCAGCAAGTCTCAGAGGCTGAAAACATTCTAGGCCTAGATAAGATTGTATGGAGGCAGATTTCTGAGTTCGAGGCCAGCCTGGTCTACAAAGTGAGTTCCAGGACAGCCAGGGCTACACAGAGAAACCCTGTCTCAAAAAACAAAAAAACAAACAAACAAACAAACAAAATAAAACAAAAACAACAACAAAAAAAACCCAAAACAAAACAAAACAAAAGATTGTATGGAGGCTAAAAACTTCCAGGTTAGACAGGGGCAGTAAGCCTGTAAGAAGACAATTACTACAGAAGAATAAAAGTTACATTTACAATCTATTACAGTTCTATACGCCTGCCTCACCCGTAGTCAGCATTTTATATGCAGATAATCATCAGTCCTTACCATCCAATGACATAGCTACTCATTATTTGACCAATGAGGGACCAAGGAGAGGTCAAGCAAGTTGCCTACGGTCACTTGGCCGGTGAGTGGTGGGACAGAATTGAACTGTTCGGTCTGGTCCCGCTGCCTCACGCTGCCCCGTTAGACTCTGTGTCTAGGACTTTAGGAAACACCTCTCCTGCCCTCCCTCGCTTCGAGCTGTGGGGGCAGAGTCCCTTCCTTCGAGTCTCGTCTCTCTTCTGTCCTTCCTCTTCTCTTCTTTATCCTCCTGATTTCTGTCGTCAGTACATCAGCCGGGGAGTGTGGCCGGGTGACTTCATGTCCTGTGAATAGACGGTGGAGAAGGGGTAGTGTGTACTCCTCGGTCTGGCTGGGTTTAATTAGGATTGTGTGGGGCCGGGAGTTCATGTTATCTATACTAGGAGGACTCTTTAAGTATAGATGGGGGAGGGGACAAACAAGGAAAGATAGAAATTATCCTTTTTTGCAAACTTCATGAAATGACTGTCAAGGTGAAAAATCATACCTTCTCCATCTTTAGCTCTTCAGAGAGAGCTTCCTTAGCTCCTTAGAAACGTGCCTCTCACCCTGAATCTGGCTTTTCTGAACTTTCCCAGAGGGGAAAGTGGACCAGCTGAGATTCTGTCTTCTGATCGCTTTGAGTCCCTTTTCGGACAACAGCCAAATGGAGGATATAGGCTCCCGGAATTGTTCCTTCTGACTCTCTGAGGCTTTGGGGTGGCCCAACTACCATCCTGGCTTGTAAAGGGGAGGGGGTTACGGTTCAACCTCATCTGGGAAAACAGTGATTTATGAAAGGCGGGGTGGCCTTACCAAGCACATTTCAGTTCTCCTTGGAGCTTGGAATCCAGCACTGGAGAGGGAAAGCATTCATTATGAAAGGCTAAGTGGGAAATGGCTATTTCGTTGTCCCAAGGACCACGTCAAGGAATGTGGGTGCATGGAAGGGTTTTATTTGGGGGAGAGAGGAAGCAAGAGGAGTCCAGAGAGAGAGTAGACCGGAGACTCCTTGCTGAGTCGTATATCCCTCGAGCTTCATAAATAATGCCTGCCCCGTGAGATATTTCCTTCTCCTTTGTCAGACCTTCCATGTGGTAACTGCTGACCTAATCCCCAGAGCCAGTCCCTGCGATTCTTTAGACAAATGTGCCGTCCTTCCCCTCCCTGAAGTGGATCATTACACTTTTTTAATTAAAGAAAAAAGATTAGCAAGTCCGTGGCTCATGCTTCAGTGTTATCTGAAGATCATCAGTAATTTTGAGAAACTGACAACCGACTCGAGAGCCTTGTTTGCTGGTGACCTTGTTCCTCTTACAACATCTGTCTCTGTCATACGAAGGTGGCTTCTTTTAGACTTTTTAAAAAAGATTTATTTATTTAATCTATATGAGTAACTATCTTCAGACACACCAGAAGAAGGCATCAGATCTCATAGATGACTGTGAGCCACCATGTGGCTGCTGGGAATTGAACTCAGGACCTCTGGAAGAGTAGTCAGTGCTCTTAACCACTGAGCTATCTCTCCAGCCCTCTTTTAGACCTTTTCCAAAAAAAGATTTATTTATTTATTTATTTATTTATTTATTTATTTATTTATTGTATAGGCGTGCTCTATCTGCATGTACACCTGCAGGCCAGAAAAGAGCATTGAAACTCATTACAGATGGTTGTGAGCCACCATGTGGTTTCTGGGAATTGAACTCAGGACCTCTGGGAGAGCAGCCAGTGCTCTTAACCACTGAGTCATCTCTCCAGCCCTTTTAAGACTGTTAAATGCTGGGCAGAGGGGCAGCTTACAAAGTGGGGCTGGCTGGGTGACTTTGGGGACGGGTGCTGTTACAATTGGAGTACTGCAGCAGGTCCAGGGGAGAGAAGAGAACCTGGTCCAGCCGGGTCTGTCTGGGTCTGAGCGGGATGGAGTGTTGATGGCCCAAAAGAAAACAGCCAGACCGGAAGTCTTGTAAAAGTAGGAACTCAGTTTATTAAATCAGCCTTCTGGTAATCCAGGGTTGAGGGAGGGGGTGGGGATTTTTGGTGGGGTGAGATGACATAGGAGGGGAGGGGGATGGAGGGGAAGGGATGACTGACAGGGCCAAAGAAGTTATTCTACATCAGCTTAAGCAGAGGCAGGCCCAAGTAGGTCGTGCCGAGTCAGTCCAGTACAGAAGTGAGCAAGACAGGTCTCTAAACTTGAGCAAAGGCTCAGTCAGGTTGGTCCTCAAGGCCCAACACAACCCCAGCTCCCGGCAAGTGGAAACAGAAGCCCAACATCCTGCTCAGCCACACAGGGAGCTTGAGGCCAGCTCGGACTATAGGAAACCTTGTCCCAAACAAGCAAAGGAACGAATTAATGTACATGCTCATGGTTTGCTGGCAGGGCTCTGAGGGATAAGCTGCCACGGGTCACAGTAGGCAGACTTAGCTCTGTCCCATGTATTGGCTATGTACTTAGTTCAGCCTGTTTCCATACGCATGTTAACACGGTGTAAACACAGAATGGCTTGGCTTCGGCCTCAATGCTGTCCTGGCTTTTTTAGAGCGTCTAGGAGTAGCTCTGGTCCTCATCCCCATTTGGGCCAGCAGGGCAATATCAGAAACTGATTCTGGCTTGTCTTGAAAGAGAGGCGTGGTCAACCTTTCTGGAGAGGTCTGACAGGATGGCTTCCACCAAGAGAGACGGAGACACGCTGGGTAGTGATGATGTGACCCTAGGGCAAGCCCGTGGAGACGCTGGAGTCCCAGGCGGGAAGGGTAAATCAAGTCTACACATGGAAAGCCTTCCTCAGCCCCTGGTCTGAGGAGTGGCTATGCCACACGGAAAGGCCTGCCTTGTGACCTCATCGTGTGCACCGGGTGCTGCCAACCCTGCCACGCACCACAGCTTCACTGTGGTTCTCCCAGAGCGGACCAAGCCCACTGAGAGCATTCACTTGATATTCAAGTGTCCCCCCCCCCCCCCCGTTCATTTGCTTTTTCCTCTTGCTCAGGGAAAATGGACTGTAAGTGGCGATTCCACAGTCGCTCCTGAGCTGCAAATTAGAGTTAAGCCAGCAGTCCTGAGATTTACAATTATAACCTCTTGGAATTGAACTATTTATTAAGTAACCCGAATATGAGTGTATTAAGTCACCGGCCATGGCTTGAGTGATTACCAGCGTCTCCTGTTCACTCGATAATTTTAAAATGCTTGGAGTTGCTATTGCTTCTTCAATCATATCCCTGGACTGAGGTCATCTCTCTCTCTCTCTCTCTCTCTCTCTCTCTCTCTCTCTCTCTCTCCTCCCCCTCTCCCTTCCTCCCTCTCCCCTCTGTCATACTCCTCCCCCCCCAAGTTTTCCTGAGGTATCACAGGAGCCGGGATAGGATGGCTTTCTTTTCTCTTTTAGGAATTGTTCAACAAGTCAAGTCTGAAGCCGGAAGGTAGGGAAACTGAACATCTAATTCAAGCTCCTCGTAACCCCCAATCCTTTAAGGACTGCGGGATTTGATCAAGGAGCCAAGCACCAAGTGGAATCCACCCAGCAGTGGGCGTGACAGATGAGTTGTAATGGACACCTTAAGGGCAAGGCTAACTAGGTAAACCGACCTTAACAGCAGGGGCTGCTTTATTAAGGTCGTGGTGGAGTGAGGGTCCCTGCTCCTGCGTTTAGATACGTGTTCTCATTGTATTTCCCAGGGTGGCCTGGAACTCTTTGGCTCAAGCTGTGCATCTGCCCCAGCCTAGAGAGTTCCGAGGGCAGGTTGGCCTCTTACCTGTTCTTCTAACTGCTATTTCTATTTTATTTTTAAAATTTATTTTTGAGACAGGGTCTCTCTGTCATGGAGCCCTGGCTGTCCTGGAACTCGCCGCGTAGGCCTGGCTGGCTTGAACTCTCACACGTCAGTCTCCCTTGCCTCCTGAGAACTGGGATTAAAGGCATGCACCACCGTGCCTGGGATTATATTTTATTTTTATGGTGACTTTGAATCTCACACTCACCGGCCACAGGAAGTGGATCGCGCACTTTATGACAGCGGCAGGAAGTCTCTTTCTTTCAAAGCAACGTTAAATAAAATATGAGATCGTTGAAGGGGACAATATTAAGAAAGCAGCAGTGACAAATGGGAAAGGAAGACTGGCGATGATTTTGAAAGGGGGGACACAAAATGGAATCACAGGAAGCGGTAGGTGGGCCATGGTGCCCGAAGGGGCTCTGGCACAGACTTCCCTAGGTTAGGGATTTGGCGGATATTTTTAACTGCAAGTAATAACATTCCTCCAGGAAGTGGCCTCTGTCTTCCTTGTCTTTCCATTTGTGGCTACACAGCAAAACCACGAGGTCAGTCTGACAACTGTCCCGTCTATGGCTCCATGATCATGCAACCATCCTGCCTGGGTGTGGAGGGTCTCAGAGAAACAGCTACATTGTGTTCATGAGCCCAGGGCTCCCGGGGAGTCTCAGGACACTTAGGAAGTTGGACCAGGGCTGCCCGATTATTGCCAACCATGATGAACAGCTCTATGGCCTGCTTTGCAGGTACCAGCGTTCTCACTGTCCTAAACAAAGAACTGCTCAGAGTCAAGAGGCCACAGCCAGTGATGGTTAGTGGTGCCCAGCCACAGGAGATGACAACGGGGACAAGGGCAGGGGTCCCTGGAGGAGCCCTTGAGTTTTAGATGGAGGAAGATAGAAATGTAAACCTCTAGAAGCTAGTCTGAGTTATTACAGAGAGGTGTATTTAGGGGTCATGTAATGAAGACTAGAGGAAACATAAGCCATAAATCAATAAAATTGGTGATTGAATAAAAACCTTTTAAGGACCTCAAACATGAGATGGTTTCCATAACCCTGTACCTTGGATCTCTAGAATATTCGCTCTAGGGCTTTTGGCAGGACCCTCCTAGTACAGTTTGTGTCAGCTCCGGACTGGTCCTGTCTAAGAAGGGTTATTTATGACTTAAGCATCCTTAAGTTCTTTCTTCCTCCAGATCCTTGATTTGATCCACGTCTTTCCTGCTAGGTGGGCACTTTACAATTCTGAGATTCTTTCTCTAGTAAAGGATCAGTTCCTTTCTGAAGAAATACTTTGGTGGGTAGTTTATTAGCACTACATGTATTTGTTTCTTGCTCATTGAATAAATAATCAGACAATAATGTTGTCAGCACACATTTGAATGGAGAAGGTCTCTTAACTTCCCGTGACTGCTTTTAATTGAATCACTTCATGGTAAATATCCCCTCCTCCCCTGAAATAACATGCTATAATGTTTACAGGAAGATTCCTTATTCAACAGTAAAATGGCTGTGCTATTTTGATTACATTCCAAATCCTTAGTAATTGTCTCATTTTCCTTTTGTCAAGGGAATTCAGACACCTAAACACAATAATACCTCGACACCAATTCAGAACATAATGAGGGATTCTGCCGGTAGAGTTTAGCACGTTGTGAATAGCTTCTTTGTCCACATTTGGTCGCCTCAAATCGTCTGGGATTCAGAGGCAGCACAGATGTTCCCAGCTGCTAGAAAATGAAGCTTGAAGCTAAAGCGGGCAAGGAGAAAAATACCTCATTCAAATTCCAGGAATGATTCCACCCAAGTCAATTTCTACTTGAGAAAATGGGGTCAACGTTCTGGACCCCCACAAGAACCACCCTGGTGATTAAAAAGTAAATCTTGAAGAATTAAATTATGTTGCCGTGCAGTCTTCATGTGTATGCTTAGAGAGGGGAAAAACCCCTTACAGTGCATCAAAGGCTGTCGGAATAACTCAATTTAGGGACGGTGGCAAAGCCCTGCTGCAGAAAGGGTTTTTCCAGGCAGTGAGCATTGCTCTGGGGAGCTGCTGCACACTTCGTTTGCTGTCGGAGAGGAAGAAAGAGGGCTTTCTGATGAATAATTTCATGACTTCCAACCACACACATACTGCTCGAATATCAAATTATTTTAAATGAGAGCGTCAAAAGGATCTAACTGGTAAATGAGTGAAAACTCTCAAATAGCTGCCTGTCAGAACAAAAAGGTTCAGAGAAAATAACTGCCAAACAGGGGTGGCAAAGGGGCCAGACTCTATTGGGCTGGGCATCCCAAGACACATGTACAAGGTCAGCTTGCTCTCTGATGCAAGTGTGTGTGTGTGTGTGTGTGTGTGTGTGTGTGTGTATGTGTGAGACTTAGCCCATTCAGGTTGCTATAACAAAATGCCTTAGACTGGGTAATTAATAAACAAGAGATGTTCATTTCTTACAGTTTTTGAAGGTTGAGAAGTCTGAGATCAGGGGAAAGAATGAATAGTAATCTCTCTCTTTCTCAAATTGCAAAGACTTATGGATTGTGGTGGTTTTCAGTTAGGTTTCCATTGCTGTGATAAAACACTGGCCAAAACCAGTTTGTAGAGGAAAAGGTTTATTTCACCTCACAGATCATAGTCCTTCATGGAGGGCAGTCAGGGCAAGAATTAGGGACAGGAAGTGAGTAGAGGGGCAATGCTTACCGGCTTGGTGCCCATGGGTTGCTCAGCTGCTTTCTTATGTAAGCCAGGCCCACCTGCCTAGGGATGGCACAGCCCACAGTGGGCGGAGCCCTTCCACATCAATCACTCATCAAGAAAAATGCCCCACAGGCTGGCCTACAAGTCAACCTGATAAGGACATTGTCTCTATTGAGGTTTTCGCTTAGATGACTCTAGCTTGTATCAAGTTGACACAAGACCCGCCAAGGACAGCGTTGTATTTGTATACATACATATTGTGTGTGTGTGTGTGTGTGTGTGTGTGTGCAAAGACCAAGTCAGTATGTCCATGACCTTAGTCATTCACCATTTATTTGCGTTGAGAACCTTGGTCTCTGATCTTCTGGCTATTTTAAAATATGCAACCAATTATAAACTCCATTCAGCCATAAATTGCATCTGCTCTCGGCCTTCTTTCTCACTTATTTTGGTATCTGTTGTCTAACCTCTTCCCATTCCCCACTCCACCCTTCTCCGGCTCTGGTAATCATTCTATCCTCCATTTCTAAGGGATGAACTTTAAAAAATATCGAAGTTACAGGTATGCATGTATGTGTGTATGCATGGGTGCATGTATGTTTATTTGTATGTATTTATACATGCACGCATGTATGTTTGTATGTACGCACGTATGTATGTATGTATGTATATGTATGAGTGTGCCACGGTGTCTGTGTGAAGGTCATAGGAACACTTGTGGGAATTGGCCCTGTGCTCGTGGGAACTCAGCTGGTCATGCACGTGCTTCTACCCACAAGCCAGCTTGCTGACCCAAGCTCAGCGCTTTTTTTTTTTTTTTTTTTTTAAAGACAGCATTTTCCTGTGTATCCCTGGCTATCCTAGAACTTACTCGGTAGACCAGGCTGGCCTCACCAAGTTCAACTTTTAACACTTCCCCTTAATTTGTCTTTCTGTTTCTGATATATTCTCTTGATTTAATGTCTGCTAGGTTCATTCCTTATCCTTTTTAAACAGTCACTAATCTCATTCATGAGGACCCCGATTCATGGCTTAACCACCTCTAAAGACTCTGAAACTCGTGATTACACAGTAGTTACATTTTAACATATGATCTCTGTGTGTGTGTGTGTGTGTGTGTGAGTGAGAGAGAGAGAGAGAGAGAGAGAGAGAGAGATGACATTCAGACCATAGCAGTGGATCTCAGGATTCTAGGGATAATCAAATCTTTCTTATTATATTTTCCAGGTGAAAACACAAGAGGCCAGAACAGGTCCCCTAGTTCCCTCCCCTCCACAACTGTCTGGTCTAGACATATCATCCCAAATCAGGGCAGAAAGGAGAAAAATTAATGATTGATGAACTGCTTTCACCTGTGAGATTAGCAAAAGACAATGATTTATGTACCCACCTTCCTAGCTGATACCTATGTCTTCAAAGAGCACACCAGCGTCTTCAACTCAAAGACGTGAAGGGAGGCAGGGGTTTCCAGGCAACTGGAACAGGATGAGATATTATTGCTTAATACCCAACAACCGGATATGAATGCATTAAGTTGCCCACTGAGTTTTGTGGAGGAAAACCAGCCTTAAGGTTTTGCCTCATTCTCATGTATTCATGCAGCATCTTTAAATTGATTTGTTAACAATATTATCACCATCATTATTTGACTTGGGTACTTGGCTTATCCAAACTGAGCTTCAGCAAATGGGACATGTGGGTACTTGCCTTGGGTTTCTTCTACTGTAGGGAAGCCCAGAGGCTGAGGAGCAGATGTGGGTTTGCCAGAGTGAATTAAGTTTGTGAACTGGGAATGGAGCGGGGTCTGATTTTCACTCCCTGGAAGGGGAAGGCATTTCTAACTGTAGTGCCCTGCTGCGTAGCCTTCATCTTTGCTGACTTGCTTTGCTCCCAGGGATGCCCTTATATGTGGAAACCCAGATGGTAGCACTACCCTGGGGCAGGAGCGGAGGCTCAGAGGCTGACAGTAGTGTTACTGGGCCAAACTTTCTTCAGTTTGCAGATCACTGAAGAGCCGAGTTTTGACAGAGAGAGAGAGAGAGAGAGAGAGAGAGAGACAGAGAGAGAGATTATTCCTGTGTGGAGATAGGAGAGCAAGCTTCGGTCTGCCTCCCCAAACACAGAGTTTAAGGATATTTTGTGAGATCAAGAAGCAGGTGGTCTAAGGCATGGGGAAAGGTGATGGATTGAGGGGGAAAACAGGTAGTTAGTTCTCTGAGCACTCATGCTCACACATCTTAGCTCACACATGCTCACGCATCTTAGGCATGCGTTCAGAAAATGTCAGCATCCACATGCTTTGAGGGTGAAGATCGGGCCCTCTGATGACAAAAGTCCACTTGTCAGGCCTCCGAGAATAATTGTTATTTCACCTGGCTTCTTCCAAACTTCCCGAAAAATAACTTCAGCAACTGTGACCAGAATGTGACCTGTAGAGTTGGAGAAAAAGCTGAAACCAGACGCACACAGGGTGGAGAGGCTTGGTCAGGGTTGTCTTGGTTAAGGAGGGCGGGTCTGCTGGCTCCTCCTGTCTGTGCCTGGGCCCCAGGTCCAGGGGAGTCACCGGCAGCCACACTTGGTGGGCTCCGAGGACAGGCAGGCTCCTTTGCCTTTTCACATTCTCTCTCTTCTGCCTTCTCTCGTCGCTATTCTTGGGCACCATAAGGAATTTCTCCCACACTGCCTTGTCATCTGTTGGTTTTGAAAAATTTATGAAGACTCTCATTAGAATTTAAACATTTTAAAACATATAGATCCTGAATATTTTTTTATTAGGTTTAGTCTTATATTTTGGAGGGGGATATATTTGGCAACTTAAATGAGATTTCTTTCTTTCATTATATTTTCAAATCAGTTGTGTGTGTAGAATAAGCTTTTGATTTTCAGATATCCATTTTTATAGCTAGCCTCCTATTGAATTCTCCTCCTTCTCCTCCTCCTCCTCCTCCTTCTTCTCCTCATACCTCTTTTAAATTTTTTGAGACAGCACCTTTCTGTGTAGACTGGCTGTCCTGGAACTCCCTGTGTAGACCAGGCTGCCCTTGGGATCCGCCTGACTCTGCCTCCTAAGTGCTGTGAATGAAGGCGTAGACCACACACCAGACAATTCTGTTGCTTTTAACTTGGCTCTCTTTGGCTTGCCAAGTATGGAGTCAAAGCTCACTGCAGATAAAGCTTTCTTCTCAGTCACATTAACGGCTCCTTTCACCGCAGCCACGATGTAGGAGGTGGCGAGAGCGGGTCCATTCTCTTTTTTTTCTTGGATTTTAGTTGGGTTTCTTCTGCCTCTGATTTTGTTTACTGCTTGCGGCCTTGAGCCTGAGTTCTAACTTGGCCTCTCATTGTCCCCGAGGAGCAGGAGCTCCGAGGAGGAGGTTCCAGGAGGGTCTTGGAATCTGGGTCTCGTGACATTGCAGGACTAGGCTATTTTCTCCATTCGTGACTCGCCATGCCTGGTCCAGACTCATGTATTCCCCCTTTTGGGATCTCTACCAGCTTGACTTGAGTTCTTGAAGTTTAGCAAGTGATTTTGGGAAAAAGGAACAAGAAAGGAATACGCAGGAATACTTGCCGATGTCTCAGTGTTCAGATTGTCCAATCGGGGAACACATCATGGGTGTGTTTCTGAGTAAAATTTTGCCCTTTAAAAACAGTGCTATTCAATTGCTTCTTAAATATTACTTGCAGAAATTGAAATTGAACATGTTTGCGCTTTCAAAAGGTGAATTTTTTTTTTTTAAGGTTTTTTTGAGACAGGGTTTCTCTGTGTAGCCCTGGCTGTCCTGGAACTCACTCTGTAGACCAAGTTGGCCTCAAACTCAGAAATCCGCCTGCCTCTGCCTCCCAAGCGCTGGGATTAAAGGCGTGCACCACCACTGCCCGGCTTCAAAAGGTGAGTTTAAGGAAAAAAGCATATTGATATTAAGACATTAAAAAAAAAAGAGGAGAATTTATAGACTCCTGTGACCAAGTTGCAGGAAGGCTGAGTTTTTGCTCTATTTACCTCCATGAACTGGTTTCTATAAACACAGACTTCACATGAGGATTGACTCTCTTGAGAACTGACTTGCTCTGAGGGTAGATTCCATCTGAGGACAGACTCCTTTGAGGACGGGTTCCCTCTGATGTGTGGATCTCTAACACAGTTTTTACAGTGTCAGCAGCTCTGGGACACCATCTCGAAAAAAGCACCATCTACTGAGTTCTTAGGAAGAGCCAGTACTCTTCTAAGCATATAACAGACTTAGTTCGTGCAATCTGGAATGAAGGTATAAGGTATTTGTGTAGGCAGATATTAGAGTCTAAGTGGTACCTGCTGGGATTTCTAGGTCCTTGTGTCCTGGAACAACAAACCAGACCAGGGACACACGGACAGTGGCAGAAACAGTTTATTCAGGGTGAGAGCACTTGCAAGCAAGGATGTGGGTCAGAGAGCCAGGGAAGCAGGTCACAAGTTCAAAGACACCATCCCTTTAGAGCCATGAGCGTTTAGGAACATTATTAACGCAGTGCCTGCCTTTTCCTGCCAGAGACCTCAGGTTTTTCTCTGGCGTCTTGTGTTCCTTACCTGTCACGCTTAGTGGTGTGGAGGTGTGGGGCGGGTTGTCGCTGATGCCCTTTGACCCTCTCTTCCATCCCCTCTTCTGCCTCTGCATGATTGTATTCATCTTACTCACGAGGAAGAGGAGACTTGCCGAGGAACGTGCACAAACTCACAAAGCCAATGAAGATGTTGGAATTTAGAGTTATGTGGCCCAGAGAAAGGAGACTCTTAGACCCTGCAGAGTCTCTTCCGGAGAGAAGAGTTCCTTCTGCCAACTCCAGTTGGAAGCAGTCCTGAAACCAAACAAGCTGTGATTGGTCTGGCTGGGTTGTCTGCCCATGCCTGGCCCAATCACTGATATCAAAGGGGCTGGTTGCTAGGCATAAGTCCAATCTGGGCTCGATGCTTTTCTCAGGGATATAGAGAGAAGAGGTGTTTCCTTAAAAAGAGGGGTGTGTGTGTGTGTGACAGCACAGAAAACACAGACTTGGGTCGTTCAGTAAGGAGAATGCCAAAGCTTTACTGAGGGACTAGCAATATATACTAGAGGCCAGGGAAAACAACAGGAAAAAACAATCATAGCCATAGGTCAGGCACCTGGAAGGGCCCTACCACACCGAGCGGGAAAACAGGAATCAAGCTAAGCCGCAGGATGTTCCGCTCTCAGGAAACCTGAGCTAAGCTCTGTGTGTGTGTGTGTGTGTGTGTGGCCGTATTCTGGGTGGATGAAATAGTTAACAATTTCCAAGCACAAATCCTCCACTCTGGGTAGACCAGCCATCTCCAGAAGGTCTGAGGACATCAGGCCCATGCCTGCATCCTCACTTTTGTATGCCATCCTCTCTCTTTGAAAGCCTTTCCCTAACTTGACAAAGCCTGTTTCAGTGGAGGGATTGCCCAGATCAGACTGGCCTGTGGCCACATCTGAAAAGGATTGTCTTGAGTGTTGATGGCTCTGTGTGTGTGTGTGTGCCCACTGTAGGTGGTTCTATCCCTAGGAAGGTAGATGTGGGTTGTTTAAGAAAGTTAGCTGAGCATGAGGCAGTGAGTGAGTCAGAGAGAGCAAGCCAGCAAACAGCATTCCTCCATGGCTTCAAGCTTGTGTCTTGGGTTCTGGCTTTGACTTCCCTCAGTGGTGGATTGTGACCTGGAAGGTTAAGAGGCAATAAACTTTCTCCTCCAGCAAGTTGCTTTGGGTCAGAGTATTTTCTCACAGCAAGATGAAGCAAACTAGAACAAGTATCTTTCCCTAAGCGGCATCCGGCTCCCCTCCCTGCTGATTTGGAAGATTTGCTCTACAGATTTTCCACCACCATTCAATTAGCAAGAAGGTGGTTTTATCTTTGGGAGGAAGAAAAGGAACAGCTTTGTCTCTTCACGTTTCCTGATCATCTGAACTTTCCAACTGATGGAACTTTGCTGGGAAATAAAGTGGTTCAAGGTGCCTGTGCCAAGATATTAGCATATACTGCCCCAGGCAAAGACACCGCTGGGCTGCTCCATCTGCTTTGCCAAGTTCTCTTATGTAAGTGACAGCTGAGGGTGTTTTGAAGGGAACGCAGGGTGTGTCAAACGCTATGTCTTAATAGAGGCACTAGCATGCAGAGCTCGATTTCTAAGAGCAGGTTTTTGCTGGAGGGTAACTTGGAGGTGAGAAGCTGTTCTTGAAGGGTGGAAAGGAAGGCAGGCGGGGTTAAGAGTGTTCTTAGCTGTAAAGTGCTGTCAGGAGAGGATGCTCTGTGGAGCTCCTCTTGGGGCAGGAGAGACGTTTGCCTTTGGGAGACCACACACTGCACGGGGGTTGGAGACCAACTCTTGCTTAGCATACTGGTGGCTCTGGATATAAGCCTCAAACCTGGAAGTCATTTTGCTTATTTGATGAGGGTGGTGGGGCTAGAGAACGTAGCTCCAAAATTCCTGGGGCAAAAGGGTGGGATCAGGGCACTTTTCCTCCATTCTAGGTAGGCTGTGTCTGCCTGAGATGGCAGAGAGTGGGCGAGGGTTGAGACTGGAAAAACTGCTGTTCCCACCTGATACCCTTGCATGGCTCACTCTCCAGACCCCACGCCGTGGAGCGTTCTGCCCGGGCTCAGTGGCCGTCCTGTGAGAGGCTCTGTGTAGGTGCTCTGGCTGGCCCTGCAGCTGTAGTTAGTCCCAGCTGTGTGAATTCATCCATCCTGGGAGTTCCAGCCATCCTGGGGGAAAAGGGTTGTCCCGCCTGGGATGTCCCTGGAGTCTGTGAAGAAGATAATATGGAAGATAATATATGGACGATAACAATGAGAGCAGCACCCTAGTTTGCCCCCTGACCACCCCCCCACTTTAATCTCCTGAGTGCTGGGATTGCAGGCGTGCACGATGATGCCTGGGTTATGTGGGCACACACTGTCGGGCGCCTGCTAGGCAAGCGCTTTGCTCGCTGAGCTACATGCCCAGTCCCCAGTCAGAATCTCTTGGTGCCAACTGCACCAGGGAACCCAGGACCCTCTCTGCAGCTCCCTAGTTCTAGAAAGTCAGGTTCCACGAGGATGGAATTCTTCACAAATACCTAAGATCCCAGGCTGTTTGGTATAATTTCGTCAGGCATCCCGAGTGCACAAAAACAACTCCGTCTTGTCCAAGAATATTTTCCCAGCTTGGCATCTGCTCAGTTCCCATGGCATTTGGGCACTGGGCTCCAACCTATGAGTCCTGATGGAAAATTCCAATGAACCTTCCCTTCCCCACCCCCACCCCCCAGCTATATTTAGTCTCAAAGAAGCAAGTTCCAGTACCTTAACTCCAGGATAGTCAACTACACAGAGGGCCTGAATGTAATGACTCCTCTTGCCTATTGTTTTGTCCCCAGGTGATATTGGCCTTAGATCATTGGCACTTGAAAGATTTCTATCAGGTAGTCAATCAACAAACAGTGGCTGTCTGACTACTCTTTTAAGTGTCCGTGGAAGAAATGAACTATACGCTTCAGCCCCTGCTCTTGAGAACTGGTGGTTTATTTGGGGAAATGAGACACGTGTAAAGTAAAATAACACAAAGATCTGACTACTCCCAGTGTAGGGACCATATGCTCACTTAAGAGATGGGGTGGCAGGAACTCTGTCTTTTTTGCGTGTTTGGGAGAATCTGGGGGATCTCTTTTACAATCATAGGATTGTAAACAAAACTGAATTCTCCGAACAGGAAAACCGAAGCAAAATCAAGTGTGTGGGTGGCGACGGCCTCTGCTCCGCCCACTGAATACAGGCTAGCAATCGCCTCCGTTCCTTTCTTGCTGCCGTGATAGGATGTCCTGATTGTTGTTAGAATTACTGTTCAAATATACTGGTATCAAAGACACACAATCCAGATATTTTATTTACAAGCCAAATGCCTAGATCAGGCAGATCCAGGGCTATTGTAAAGTATTCCCCAGCTATTCAAGCCTCGTGTTACCTGCTGTTTCTCCTGGGCATGCAGTTCTGGCCCATGGCACCCTCCTCCTCCCTACCCGGCCTCCCCTCTCTCCACCGGCAACCTCCTCTCGAACCTCCAGTTCCACCTGACCCCCTCCACTGCCCCGTCACAGGCTCTAGCCTTTACTTACTTAACTTCTCCCCAGTTAAGTTGGGAAGAAGGTTCACATGACATCACTTGAGTATGTGAGCATCTGATCGTTAGGGGTGACCACATCTTGAGGAACAAGTTTTAGCTCCAGACTACGAGCAGCATCAGACCGACCCCACTATACCTGACCAAAGCAGCTGAAGGGAGAAAGGGTTTATTCTGGGTAGCAGTTCAAGGTACAGTCGCGGCAGGGCAGGCAGAGCAGCAGGAGCCCAAAGCAGCCATCACCAAGAAACAGAGTAGTGATTGCAAGCTAGCGCTCAGCCCTTTCTCCATTTTACACAGCCCAGGATCCCTGTCTTAGTTAGGGTTTACTGCTGTGAACAGACACCACTACCAAGGTGTCTTAGTCAGGGCTTCTATTCCTGCACAAACAACATGACCAAGATGCAAGTTGGGGAGGAAAGGGTTTATTCAGCTTACACGTCCACACTGCTGTTCATCACCAAAGGAAGTCAGGACTGGAACTCAGGCAGGTCAGGAAGCAGGAACTGATGCAGAGGCCGTGGAGGGATGTTTCTTACTGGCTTGCTTCCCCTGGCTTGCTCAGCCTGCTTGCTCTCTTATAGAACCTAAGAATACCAGCCCAGAGGTGGTACCACCCACAAGGGGCCCTACCCCCTTGATCATTGAGAAAATGCCCCACAGCTGGATCTCATGGAGGCACTTCCCCAACTTAAGCTCCTTTCTCTGTGATAACTCCAGCCTGTGTCAAGTTGACACACAAAATCAGCCAGTACACAAGGCAACTCTTACAAGGACAACATTTAATTGGGGCTGGCTTACAGGTTCAGAGGTTCAGCCCATTATCATCAAGGCAGGAACATGGCAGCGTCCAGGCAGATATGTTGCAGGAGGAGCTGAGAGTTCTACATCTTCATCTGAAGGCTGCTAGCAGAATACTGGCTTCCAGGCAGCTAGCTAGGATGAGGGTCTTAAAGCCCACACCCACAGTGACACAGGGCCACACCTTCTAATAGTGCCACTCCCTGGGCCAAGCATGTACAAATCATAACAATACCCACCGGGTATGAGTACCCACCTGTAATTTCAGTCTCAGAAGGCAGAGATGGGATCCCAGAGCATGCTGGGTATCGAGCCTAGCCACATCAGTGAGCTCTGGGTTGACTGAAAGGGCTGCCTCACCCACTAAGGCGAGGGCATCTGTGTGCCGCATACCCACTCCCACATGTGCCTGCACAACGAGCACACACATGAACAATGGAGGATTGAATGTCACAGATGAAATGAGCTATCTCCATATCCTGTTTCCTTCAGAGCAGCCATAGGTCAATTCTCAGGGCCAGGGCGTCCCTTTGTCCTATGTTGCTCGTTGCTGAGCCCTGAGAGTTCACACAGTATGTTTGCACCTTTGGCTCCCATGCCCTGCGGGGTGAGCAGGGAAGGTCAATTACATCCTGAAGATGAGCGCGGAGGGAGGAGCAGGGTCAGAGGTCAACTGCACAGGTCCAGAGAAAGGTGCCTTTCTGCATTCACTGCCCTGGCTCAATGCATTTGGGCTGCCGTAACCAAAAACCGCAGGCTGTGCCTTAGAAACCATACAGATTTAGTTCTCAGGAGTCTGCGGGCTAGAACATCCAAGGTCAAGGGGATTCTGTGTCTGGTGAGGGCCTGCTTTCTGTCTCTTGGGTGGTGGTTTTTGTGACGTCTCTGAAAGGCAGAAATAGACAGGCCAGCTCTCTTGCTTATTAAGGACCTCACTTTTTTCTTTAAGCTGCCGATTCCATTTTTAAAAAATCATTTCCAAAACCCCATGGCCTAACCCCATCGGGCTGGGCTTAGGTTTTGCACATGGGCTCAATGGTACTGTCATCAACCTTCCGTGTCCTAGCTCCTGCCAGAGGCTCAGACTCATCTGGTCTGTGTGTTGACCCGGAAGCTCTTGGTTATTTTTACCGCCGCTCAGGATGGACAGCCGTCTTGGGGGTCTCTCATTGGTTTGGATCTGGATGCGTCAACCCATTGGCTGAGTGGTGCTGCATATGCAAATGAGCTCTTCGTGGGGACCGTGGGGTGCTGGTTGTCTCTGCTTCTAGGAGGTTGAGAAGCCCCCGGGAGAGACTGTGTACAACACTCTTACTGTGTAATAAACTGCCCTGCTACTTCTGATTCTTTCTCCAACACCAGCCAGTGGGCAGGGGGCCATGATGCTCTCTCTGTCTTAGTCCCATTCTAGGTTCCGTGTACCCTACAACCGCATCAACTCTAAATGCCCAGGAGAAGCAAGTGGGAGCTTGGTGGCTCTTGTCCCCTTTCCCACAGCAGGCCACTGAAGCTGGGAACTGTATGACACTTTCAGCGACAAGGTAGCGGGTGGCAAAGGGAGGTCGGCATTGAAATCACTTTTACTTTTGATTAGGAACCCCTCTCCTGTGAGAAATGCACGCACAGTCACTTTCCACGGTCGCTGCGTTGCTGTCATTTTCAACACTCCGAGGACAAGATGAGATTAGATGTAGGGACCGGGCCGCGCTAAGATGAGCATCAAGGACTGGATTTAAATCCAATTCTCCAGGTGAGCCTCTTATTACAGGACTTGAGGCAAGGGTCTCTGTGGCCTAATCCAAGGTTTCTCTAACACCTGGGTCACTGGCAATGTCACTGCTGCCTTTATTCTGGGGATATCAAGGGGATAGTCAAAGAGCTTGCTCAAACTAATTCTGAATTCCCACAATCGCTGGCCTCAGAGGCGCCGAATAGACAGACACTCCTGCCAGCGAGCCTTCCCTGATCACCAGAGACCTGAAATAAAAATGGCTTAACCCTTCGTGATGCTTCGTGAAGGCGTGTGTGTACCTGGATCTTTCCACTTTATCTGAGTGAATTTCAAATGGAAGATTTCAGGGTTCAAAGGGCACAGGTTTAATTATCTTGCCGCAGCCACACCCACTCAGCCTGCCCAGAGCGCCCCCTCCTGGTCGGGAGAGAGCAGCACATCCACTGGGTACATAGCACAGGGTGACTGGGGGTGGGGTGGGGTGGGAGGCTTGGTTCGGTGAGCTGCTGTGACCAAGGCCTTGAGGAAGCAGACAGGACTTGATTCCTAAGCTAACCCGAGAGCCATTCTCAACCTTATCTGCGGCTACGGCAAGGTAGTAATGGCTAGTGATGTTGTTTATCTTAATTTTTGCACGTCTGGGCGTTCGATGCCTGGGGTCCCAGAAGGTGCGAGGAGAGAGCTGATTTCTGCAAGCTGTTATCTGACACCAACACGTGCACTGCGACATCCCCATGCCCACCACACAATTAAAAAAAATAAGAAAAAATTAAAATAACTTGTATTTTATGTGTCTGTGTGTGTGAGTGCAGGTACCTTCAGAGGCCAGAGTGAGTCAGATCCCCAGGAGGTGGAGTTACAGGCATCTGCGAGCTTCCTGACACAGAGGCTGGGAATCAAACTCAGGTCCTTGCCAAGGGCAGTGTGTGTATGTGTGTGTTTGTGTGTGTGTGTGTGTGTGTGTGTGTGTGAACTGCTGAGTCATCTTTCTACCCCTATTTTTTTTTTTTTTAAAGCAGAACTCGACTTTGGGAAAGTTTTAGGAAAACTTCTGTTGCCCCGATGAAAGAGGAGAAGCAGCTGGCTCTGCTTTCCTTTCCTCCACCTGGAAAGAAAACGTGATGGCGGCGGGCGCGGCAGCCATGTTGTAACCGTGAGGCGCGGGGGGAAGAAGGATCAAAGGAGGCGTCTGCCGGGGGTTGGGGTGGGGAGTCTAACTATTTCTGCTCACAGCATCTTGAACTGCCGTCTGACCAACTGCCCACACTGGGCCAGATGAACGAGGTATGCAACAAGAAGCACGAAGTGGATGTGCTCCTGATAGGTTGGTGACAAGGACGAGAGCCGCCTAGGGCCCATAGCCAGCCATTCCAAATCAAGGCTTAAGAGAGCTGTGGATTCCCTCACTTGTAGCCCAGCCAGGGATCCCAGCGGTCACCTGCCCTGGGTTCGTACTCCTGGGATCTCTGGGGTTCAAGGGGCAAAGCGCCACGGGTATCCGGCTTGGGGGCAGGGGTGGGGTGGGGTGGGGTGGGGTGGGGTGGGGGAAGGCCTGACTGCGGGAGTTGTTCCTCCCTAACTAAAGAAGCCTCATTCCCGAGGAGGGATGGGGACAAGGGTCCAGGTTGCTCCAGGAGGCTGCCCTGCCCCCACGTCACACCCCTCACATTGCATCCCAACACATCCTACAGTTATTTTGAGAATTACATGTGCAAAGGGGAGGTGGGGAGAGGCCGGGTCAGTTAAGGCTACCTGGGGACTGTCCAGCACAGACAAGCCTTCGACAAAGCCCATTGAAAAGACACCGGGTCCTTTACGGTCACGCCTCCAATTACAGCCCGCGGCTGCCTGCCTTGGGATTTCTTATTATGGAGCAAAAGAAACACCTATTTACCTAAGTGCCCGTAAGTTACAGCTTTTTGATTTTTTTTTTTTTCTGTTCCCTGCATTCCAAAGCCGTTCTCATGGACACAGGGCAAATTTCTACATGTCATAGGGAGAGAGATGGGTGTCACAGGAGAGGGGTCTGGGGAAGTGTCCTGTGCTGGGGGGTGGTAGGGGGTGGAGTGGTGGGGAGTTGGGTGGGGTGGGGGTGAGGTGAGAGGGTGGGGTTCAGCATTTACTCTAGGACATGGAGAATTCAGGGTTATGTAGCGAGGGAAGGGAGCTTGAAGGAGGCGAAGGAACGCGGCTGTGAGTGAGGGGGCGGGGCCAGGAGTGAGCCCCTTTCTGGCTTGAGTGACTCCAAGCACTCAGGGTTTCTTGTCGACTCGGGGGGTGTGTGCACAGGCTAGACTTTTAACCACCCCTGCCACTCCCGGTCTTAATTTGGAAATGGGTTTAAAGTGACATTTTTGGGATTCCCCACGTGTGACCCACTGAGCTATTTGTAGCATGTTTGTGACACTCACCCTGGCTTCACACAGGGCTCCGCACTCAACCTCTGGCCCCAGGGCCCCTGGTGCTGGTTGGGTCTCTCGGCCTCTCCCTTTCAGTCTCTTGGCTCCTGGTTCAAACAGGGCGTTTGCCCAGGTTCCGTGGCTACTGTCTTGGCTGTGCTGCGGCTCCCGCTCTTCCCTCCTTCCTGGCTGCCATGACATCTGTCTCTGAGTGGACCAAGCCTCTCCTGAGTTAGCTGGTGGCGAGGCAAGAACAGTCTCACTGTTCTTTTAAGTTTAAGCCTCTGATTTCATTCTTTTCAGAGGAGTGGGAGAACCTCTCAGTTTTTATTTATTTATTTTTTTGCTTCAGTGAGATTTGCTTTATCAGTTCCCACCTTCTCCCAAATTATGTTACAGATGCATCATAGACATTTTTTTAAAAAAAGATTTATTTATTTATTTATTTATTTATTTATTATATGTAAGTACACTGTAGCTGTCTTCAGACACCTGAAGAGGCTGTCAGATCTCTTAATGGATGGTTGTGAGCCACCATGTGGGTGCTGGGATTTGAACTCATGACCTTTGGAAGAGCAGTTGGTGCTCTTACCTGCTGAGCCATCTCTACAGCCCAGCACCATAGACTTTTAAATTCTATACACATTTATATTATATAATGCCATACAGTATATGTTATATTATATAATAAGACTGTACACATACGCACAGTAAGTTTCACTATACAATATACAATTGCTTACTATATTCAGTTTTCCTGTAACTCTAACATCAGTATTGATGGTTGAGAAAGGTAAAAGAGTGGGTTATGCTGCCCTCTAGTGGCAGAGTGTGATAACACATGTCTCAGGAAAACTTCACAAACACCGGTACAAGATACCACATTGATAAATACATGATTTGGATAATTCCACTCATGTGACATATATACATATTTTAAAATGCATTTACAACACTCTCCACATTATAGGGGCTGAGATATTTCTTTCTAGCTCTGTGGTTTTATTCTTTTTCAGGACAATAGGCTGCCGGTACATTGAAAATGAAGTATTTCAATAACAAACAATTTTTAATTAAAAACGATTTTGATAGTAAACAATAGAAAAATACTATGTCTGCAATGCTTCTCGTACAGCTTATGTTTCTTTGTAGAAAACTGTTATGTGTCGTGGTACCCAGCGTGTTTCATGTGTGCAGCCTGACAGCTTGAAGTGTGATTTCTAGAGAGTTCATTTTATTTCTGCCCCCCCCCTGTATTCTAAAAGTCCCTCTTCTGTCTCCCTGCTTAGCCACTGGCCACCAACAACTTTATTTACCAACCAAAACCAACTGGGGGGCAGCGTCCCTCAACATCTTAAGTGCAGGCATATGGATTCCCGTGTAATTTTGGGGACCGAATCGACCTAAGTAGGACTAGACCGGCCGAATCCACAGCACACCGGGTCACAGGGCGTGGAGATGCATATTTTGACTGTGAACAAGGTTCATAATCTTGTGAGGTTCTCACAAGGTTTGGAGGTTTTAACTGGCAAAGGAGTAAAGTTGAGCTCTAAGGTCCCATTAGGTTGGCCTTAGACATGGTTCTTTGTTGTGTTAACATTGGAGAGAAATTATCTCTAGGTAAAAAGAGCATCTTATCTATAGAGGCAACATCCATAGCTGTGTTAGCTTTGCAGAAATCCATGATCCCCTGCCGCCCATGGACTTGAGCTTCTTCCTTTGTCCCCCTCCTCCTTTCACACACTGGCAAACACAGTAATCCACGGGCTCTGGGGCATGGGTCCTTCCTGTACTCACCAAAGGAGCGGAGTGAAGGGTTCTGGGTAGGCTAACCCCAGGTTGCCAGGGCGACCTGTCCAGGGGTCCACACAGAGGTGTAGGTGGTCCTGGTTGGTCTGACGTGATCCTTTACTAGCTCCAGGGCTTCTATTGGTGTTTTTACCTGCATGCCCTGGAACATTACCTCCCACCCTCAGGGACCCAGGCAGGGGCCTTGCAAGAGTCTTGAAAGTCTCACCAGTGGCAGCTCAGATGCTGGACATGGGTTCAGCATATGTCATTCTGAGGTTTGTCAAAGACTTTGTCTTTGCTGAAAGTATTAAACTTACAGTACACTAGAGCAAGTCTAGGTAAGTTTACTTTATTTTATCTTTTCTTTGTTTTGAGAGAGGGTTTCTCTGTTTAGCCCTGGCCATCCTGAAACTCTGTAGACCGGGCTGACTTCGAACTCACAGAGACCTGCCTGCCTCTGCCTCACGAGTCCTATAATTGAAGGTGTGCACCACCATCTCCTGGCTAGCTTATTTATTTGAGTTAATTAATATATTTTAAAATATATTTTAAATATATGTTTTAGTTGTGGGTTGTGTGTCATAACGTATGATACTCAGTTCTGTCGGTATGACCCAAAGCAGCCATACATTACAAGAATGAACGTGGCCCTTGCAATCAAACTTGCCAAGCACTCAATACGTATGATGAAGTATTCTTCGTTTGATATTTCTCAGTCATCCTGAAACAGAAGAATCATTCTTAGCTTGCTCTTAGCACATAAGTAAACCATAGGCTGGACATGCCTGTTAACACCAAGAACCTTTCCCTGAATCTGCCAGCATGTCTCTCTCAGACCTAAGTCATTTCCAAGCTGCAGTAGCCACTAACAAGTTCAGGAAGTTTGTTATGTTACAGTAGCCTTGACTCTGTGGAGGTGCCTTAGAAAAAGAGATGTCTCTGGCTTGGTTGCAAGCTACCCAAATATAAAAGATCTAATCCAGCTGGCCAGGCCAATCCCCTGGCTAAGGGACCACCTTTCAGGGAGTTGGGGCCACCCATAGGAAGATAGATATACTTTAAGCCATGATAAAGGGCTAGCAGAAATAATTATCCCTTGAATGTGATAGAGTACATTTTCTTCCTGTCCACTAAGGGCAGTTTCCCGACACCTTGGCTTTCCCTCTTGCTGTGAAGCTCCCTTCCCTACCACATAGCTACTTATCTACTTATCTGTTGTGATGTAGCGCCCCCCCTCCCCCCCCCCCCCCCCGCTGCGCCCATGCTTAACTCTAACAGACTGAAACTTCCTTCTTCTCCATTTTCCTCCTCCAGGAAGCTATCTAGATTTACATCTTTCCTGACCTGGGGCTTTTCTTTTAAACTACTAAAATTGCCCTTGACCTTCTGTTTGAGTTGGATTTACATTCTTTTACTCATGAGACTAAAAAACAATCCCAAGAGGGCACCCTGATTTCCCCAGTATCATACAACTCTGGGTCCTCTAGAAGGGACCACTGGAGGGGCACCCCAATACCATATCCAACGGCCCCAGCCAACATAGGGAATATGGTCATTTCCCCAGTTCCGTAAGTGGCAGTAAAGGTTACCTCTCCAGAGAAGGGAATGACCAGGACAGTGGGGAGGAGAGGCCGTTTCTGTAAGGACAGGGTCTCAATTTGTGGCATCCAGAAATACAAAAAAGGTTTTGGAGGCTCTGATCCCTGCTTTTTCTCCTAAATGATTTTGGGGTTACTTCTTCAAGTGGGTGGGAGAGATGAGGAAGAACAAAAATTTCCTTTCTTAAAAAAAAATTCTCAGGGCTGGAGAGATGGCTCAGAGGTTAGGAGCACTGATCGCTCTTCCGGAGGTCCTGAGTTCAAATCCTAGAAACTACATGGTGGCTCACAACCATCTGTAATGGGATTTGATGCCCTCTTCTGGTGGGTCTGGAGACAGCTACGGTGTACTTACATATCATAAATTAATAAAAAATATTCTGGGCTGGAGAGATGGCTCAGCAGTTAAGAGCACTGACTGCTCTTCCAATAGGCACGAGTTCAAATCCCAGCACCCACATGGTGGCTCGCAACCATCCGTAGAGAGATCTGACGCCCTCTTCTGGTGTCTGAAGATAGCTACAGTGTACTTACATATAATAAATAAATCTTTTTATTTATTTATTTATTTATTCATTCATTCATTTATTTCATGGACATGTGTCTGTGCATGCGTGTGTCTAAATAAATCTTAAAAAAATATTCTCCACGTATTTAGTTGCTTATTTTGTGCACATGTGTGTGTGTGTGTGTGTGTGTGTGTTACGTGTGCAGGTGTACCATTGTGTGCAAACAGAGTCCAGAGACAGCGCTGGGCAGTCGGTTCTCACCTTTCACCTCATTGAGGTGGGGTTCTCCAGCTGTGTACTCCAGATGAGTTGGCCCAAGAGCTTCTGTGTGAGTCTTTTGTCTCTGCCTTCCATCTTGAAGCAGGGTTGCAGGCACTGCAGGTAGCAGGCACGCAGTCAGCCTCTTTAATGGTGGACTCCAGACACTGAATTCTGGCCACCAGGCTGCACATACTCGGCCTTTACCTGTTGAGACATCACCCTGGCCCTGACAAGAATTTTTCTAACAACCATGAACAACTGGATTAAGAACTCTTCTGTTCAGTTTTCTGGCTGACACACAGTTCACAAAGGGTTAAATTTTGTTATTAAGTCTAAGCTGGCATACTCTTGTTTAGGTGTTTGGAACTGTGTGGCCCTGCTGGCCCTTTATTTCCTAAAAGGATGTTGATCTATTGAAAATCCTCTTTCCAAAAGTCTTCTTGTCCATTTTATCAAAATCTAATTAGGAGACTTTGGAGCCCCTGCCCGGTCACCTCCAGATCCCTTTCATTGTAGCAAGCCCACATCTCTTCCCACACACCCTTTTCGGTTTCCTGAGTAGCCGCTTGAATAATTAAACCTCTACTCTTTCGGGGGTCCTGAGCCCTCATCGACATGCTAATCACCTCACGGCTCTCCCGTGGCTTCTCCTCTTTCCTTCCGAGATGGAGTGCACAGACAGGAACAGCCTTCAAGGTCAGGAGAGCGCATTTGTATTACACACCAGCTCGCCCTCGCTTGCGTTGGCCTCTTAATTCAGACTAATAATACATCCTTCGCTTCCCTGACCGCCCTCCAGCAGCCCCCGCGCCCTCCCCGACGTCCTCCCGGGCGGTTCTGAGATCTTGTCTTTAAGAAGTTATGACTAATTTAGGGTCCATCAGCCGTCATAAATACTTTAAATAGCTCTTCCGAGTGTGAAGTGTCTCCCATGGGCCGCTTGATTTACCAAGTGTCCCCGGTTGTTTTTGCACCAGACCAGTCCTTGTCCCTGTCCTTAGCAACTGCTTTCATAGCGCTCATTGGTTCAGTCTGAGGAAATCGAACTTCTATTTGGGGATGAGCCAATGTATGAGACGGAATACGTTAAGGTTAGGTTAGATGTGAAAGGTCTTAAAGTTTATTTTATTTTACTTTTGTTTAATTTACTTTTGTTTCATTTTATTTTATTTTATTTTATTTTATTTTATTTTATTTTATTTTATTTTATTTTTTATTTATTTTATTTTATTTTATTTTATTTATTTTATTTTATTTTATTTTATTTTTTTTATTTTATATTTTTGAGCCCAATGAAGTGTTTTTGGGAGGGCTGCTGAACCTGGTATCACACTTAGTGGCCTGGCTTCTGGCTAAAGAAAGCCTACACATTGTCTTTTACTTGAGAATCTCTCAATTTTTTTGAAAAAAAGTTTTAGTTTTTTTTTTTTTTTTAATTATTGAATTTTAAAATTTAACTGTGGAGAATTTTTTGAGACAAAATTCTGCCCCATTGACAAGTCTGTACCTGCCTCCAGCGTTTTCTGTTTGGTTATTCATTTCTATGTTGATGTATAGATTTATTTCTGTATGTGTGGTGTACCTGTGTGTGCGTGCTTGTGTGTGTGTTGCTGTGGAGACACTGGGTGTCTAGCTCGGTCACTCTCTAGTTTATCTCACTAAGGAGCTAGCTCTAATAATCTCTTTGCTTCTAGACCTCAGCTCTTGGGTTACAGGTGCATGTTCAGCCACGCCCAGTTCTTTTATGGGGGTTCTGGGATTTGAACTCAGGTCCCAGTGCTTGCGTAGCAAACGTTATAAACCACTGAGTCATCTCCATAGGCCCTTATTGATAATTAGAATAAAAAAATTAAATTAGCATATAAAATAATGGTTTTTTTAAATGACATTTTTATACATAGTTCTGGTTGATTTCTGTAATCCCCCCACGTTTACTGGTAATTTTAAAAGATATTAAAAGATATTATATATTTTATTATAAAATTATATATATGTATCTATCTATATCTAACTCTATATCGGAAAGTCTATGTGGCTAGTTTTATGTCAACTTGACACAAGCTAGAGTCATCAGAGAGAAAGACTCTCCATTGAGAAAAGTGCCTTCATAAGATGGGGCTGTAGGAAAACATGCCATTTTCTGAATCGGTGACCAATGAAGAGGCCCCAGCTCACTGTGAGTGGGGACACCTTTGGGCTGGTCGTCCTATGTTTTAAAACAAAGCAAGCTGAGCAAGCATGGGGAGCAAGCCGGAAGCACCCCTTCATGGCCTCTGCATCATCTCCTGCCTTCAGGTTCCTGCCCCGCTTCTGGGTTCCTGCCCCGCCTCCAGGATCCTGCCCCGCCTCCGGGTTCCTGCCCCGCCTCCAGGTTCCTGCCCCGCCTCCAGGTTCCTGTCTGGCCTACCTTTCCTCAATGGTGGACTGTGAGGTGGAAGTGCACGCTAAGTAAACCCTTTCCTCTCCAACTTGCTCTTGGTCATAGTGTTTCATCACAGCAATAGTAACCTAAACTAGAGCAGTCAAAATATGGACTGTCGTTACATTGTTGCATCAGTGACAAATTTCCTGGCAGGTCAGGGACAAGTCATGGCATGCATCTGTGATGGCTAGCTTCTCTGTCAACTTGTCTTGATTAGCGAGTGACCTAACGGACTGGCAGGGCACAGCAGTGTGTGTGTGTGTGTGTGTGTGTGTGTGTGTGTGTGTGTGTGCTGTGAGGGTATTTCCAGAGGGGGTTAACTGAGCAGGGAAGACCCACTTGCATGCGGGTGGCAGCAGCCTGTGGACCTGGGCAGGATGAGGGTGGAGGAAGGCGGAGGGATTCCCTGCATTCTAGGTGCTGAGGTCTGAACGAGGCTTGGCGGCCACACCTTTCTTGCCTTGATGGACTGAGCTCTCGGAACTGGGAGCCCGAATAACTCTTCTCTCTTCAGTTATGTCTGTTAGGCATATGATCCCAGAGAATTAAGACAGCGCTGTGTTTCAGATGGTTCAGAACAAAATAAGGAATGTGTATATGAAATTAGTGCATTTGTAAACATGTACACAAAGACAAAGCAGATGTGGCAGAATGTTAATGATGAATTAGGCGAATTAGGGTGAATAGGGTGAAGAAGAGGGGAATCTGGGTGAAGGGTACAGAGCAGTTTATTGACAGTATGTTTCCAACTTCCTATTGGGCTGAGACTCTTTGAGAACGACATGTTATTAATTAGGAGTAAGGAAAACAGGCTAGAGGATTCTGGGACATTTGATCACCAGCTGCCTGGCTCTGTTTTCCCTAGAGCATACCTTGAGGTATTCTTGGGTTTAATCGTGAACTGGGTCAGTCTGGTCCAGGCCCCCATAGTGATGCTCTACCTCAGACAAGAAGTCCTCAGACCCCAGGGCCACTCACTGTGACAGGGCAAGAGTCAGAAGAGGTGGAGGGTGTTGCCCTCTTCGTAGGAGCAGCAGTCTGATGGAGGCCAAGCAAAATTACTGTAGCTCCGAGGGAGAGGTTCAGCTGCAGAAGGTCTAGTCCCTTTGGAGACCCAGGAGCCTGTCCTGGGGGAAGCTGGGATTGATCGAAAATATATAGTTTGGGGGAACAAAGCTGTACCATGGTAGGGGGCCATGGTATGTGTGGGATGCTGGGAAGAGAGGGTGAAGGTGGGGGTATGGGAGAGGCAGGCAGGGTCTTGTGACTCATTTTAGAAACATTTTCTTTTTTTATTCTGAGGACTATTAGAGCAGGCAGTAATGTCATGATGAGACATTTGAATTTTTTTTGAAAAACAAAAACAAAAACCTCTAGCTGCAATATAATGACATACAATAAATAAATGAACAAATAAATTGAAAAAGGAAACATGGTGAGGGGTGAGAAGCCAGGAGGCGGTTGTGGCATCCAGCAAGCGGTGACGCTTCATGGAGCAGATGGTGGCCGTATCGAGAGAGAGAGAGAGAGAGAGAGAGAGAGAGAGAGAGAGAGAGAAAGAGCTGGTTAAATTGCAGTGACGTGTAGCATGGTCGGACTAGGTGATTAATTGGACTGTCCTATTTTGACATTCTTTTATAGAAAAAAATTTTTCTATTTTTCCTTCGGGTTTGTAGCTTGGCTAGAAAATATAGTTTTCTCTTTTTGCCCCCAAAGCATTTACAAATATTTCCATTTCCGTGACATTGACTAATTGTCTCGCCTGTGCATGCCTGAGACGAGCATTCTTCCCGTGAAGAGCACGGGTTATCTCATTCGGTGAGAGCATGCTCATTAGGAACTGGGACCTGCTTATCACGTTCTGGGAGCTGAAGTGTGGGAGGTGGGATTTAATGTGGCTTTTAGACAATCTAGCCCACTTTCGGAGTCCCTTTAGACAATAGGATTTTCACTGGAAGATATGGATTTTCACTGGAAGATATGGATTTTGACAGGGAAGAAGCCCAAACAACGATGCAATCTCAGAACTGACAAATAATTGCCATTGTACGCCTCCAGGCTGGGCATGATTTACAGTCAAGCGGCACACGTTCTCTTTGATTTATGGCGTTCCGTTAGCCATGGAATTACTTAGCAAAAGCAGTTTGCTTGATGTATTTTTTTTTTCTCCCCTTTCCTAGAAAAAAAAATTTTTTTTGGCCTGAAGAAAAGATGACATTAATTTAGGAGTAGTGGAGTTATCATTGAGTTATCAAAATAAATCTGAAGACATAAATCAATTCTACTACATGGAGAATGTTAAATCAATAAGTCGAGAAAGACTCCATCGATTGGGTGGCTGTCACTCAAGCCTTCGGCCTTAGATCCCTCGGCCATACGTTTAATTGAAATGATAATGTAGATAACTTTGGGTAGATCTGGGCGTCCTGTCTTTCATGTGGGATAGTTCAAGGTAAGTGAGATGATTTGGCTTTCTTAAGAGGTCAGGGGGTGAGGACTTTACCTCAGTTTCCTGTCTCCTGGAATTCTTCACAGAGGCAGGCCCAACTCTTGTAAGCTACTGCTTTTATCTATCTATCTATCTATCTATCTATCTATCTATCTATTTTTGAGACAGGGTTTCTCTATATATCCCTGGTTGCCCTGGAATTCACTCTGTAGACCAGGCTGGCCTCAAACTCAGAAATCCAACTGCGTCTGTTGCTACTACTTTTATTTAAAAACTGTATTTTAAAAATGTTACTAGCATCTATCTTTATTTTTCGCTCCCTCCCTTCCTGCACGGCTGTACTACGAGGTGATGATGTGTACATGGGTGTCAGAAGACAGTGTGCGCGAGTCAGCTCCAGTTTTCACTGTGTGGGTCTCAGGGACAGAACTTGGGTTGGTGGCAAGCGCTTCCATCCACTGAGCCATCTCGCCAGCCCATCAGTTATCACGCTTAAATTTAGTTTATAAAAGACTGTACAGGTAAAGTGATCACAGCATTAAGCAGACACTGAAAAAAAAAATCACTCCTAACAAACACCACCCACACACTGATGGTATTGTATTGAATTATAGTAACTATTTTTGTGGCATCTCTGACTTAAAGAACTGTGAAGGGGTGTGTGTGCATTTAAATCTTTTGTCCTAAAGTCCTTTAGTCCTGTTTCAGTGTAACTTTGTATCTTTACAAAGTTACAATCAGAACTGCATCTGTTAGCTTTTACTATGTAACAAAGAGCCCCAAATTTGGTGCCTAAAACAAGAGCTATTTGTGTTACAGAATTTTCCCTGTCCAATCACATTAGGGCAGTGGGAGGCCTGTGATTGGACAGGGAAAAGGGAGGCGGAGCTAAGAGTTGCGGAGAAGCCGAGATGGAGGCACATGGACAGGAAGAAGGTCCTGATCCCGTGTGATTTTTAATAGCCACAAATAGCTATGACTTCACAAGGTTAGAAATATTGGGATAAAGCTTTTATCATTATCAATTGGCTCTGATATTGTTGTATTGACATCTTGTAAATTGTGATATTATTGATACATAAATCAGATAGGTTAATTAAGCTTTAAGAGTCATGATTCTACCAGGTAATTAGGTGTTGAGATGGCTGACCAGGGGAGCGTGGCTGTTGTGTGGTAGTGAGAAGAACTGGGGCTGGAGGCCTGCCAGAGAGATGGCCCAGTGGGAGCCCTGTGGTCTGGTTTGGCTGGAGAGTTGGCAGGCACTTTTTTTTTTTTTTTTTTTTTTTTTTTTTTGGTTTTTCGAGACAGGGTTTCTCTATGTAGCCCTGGCTGTCCTGGAACTCACTCTGTAGACCAGGCTGGCCTTGAACTCAGAAATCCGCTTGCCTCTGCCTCCCAAGTGCTGGGATTACAGATGTGAGCCACCACTGCACTGCCCAGCATTTTTTTTTAAAATATTTCCTGCAACATATTTGTTTTCTTTTTCAAACAAAATTACATTTATTTACTTTGTGTGTGTGTGCCCCCTGCCGTGTGTGTGTGTGTGTGTGTGTGTGTGTGTGTGTTTGATGTTGCTGTTGTTGAGTCAAGGTCTTATTATGCAATTCAGTCTGGCCTCAAACTTGATATCCTCCTGTGTCAGCTCTGTTGTACCTGCCTTATACATGTTACTTAGTATTTATCATATATTAATTTTAATGCACAGACACTAGTAGAGGTAGGTAAACTTACTATCCCCATGTCACTCACTAGTGAGGCCATAGAGAAACTCCCTCAAGGTCACACAGCTAGTGAGTAGAGGTACACAATGCTACCCTGGTTTCTATCACCTTGGAGCCATATCTAGAAGCCACCAGTGATTGCTTTTTGCTGTAGGGATGACACTGTGGAGATTTCCCCAACTTGTGCATGGGACTAACTGTTCTCTCTTACACCGTTGTGACTGTTATAGGCTGAATCCAAAATGGCCTTTGCAGGCTTATTTATGGCTTTGATTCCCCACTGATGGTAATATCGAAGAGGTGTGGCCAAGCTGGAGGAAGTATATCCCTGGGGGTGTGGCCTAGCTAGAGGATGTCCCCCCTGGGTGGTGGCTTCTTCCTGTTACGTCTTCTCTGCTTCCAGATCCACTCAGAGATGAGCAAGATGTTGTTCCCACTGCCACGGCCAGGAGCCCTTCCTGGTGCCACGCCCTCCCCACTGCCATGGGCTGTGCTTCCTAAACTCTGACCTGGTAAAGATTTCCTTGTCAAGGGGCTTCTGGTCAGGTATTTGGTCACAAAGGTGAGAAAAGCAGCCAATACAACAACCCAAGGGGCTTTATGAGAGAGCCGCCATCTTCCAGGGACACCAAATAAAACAATATCTGGCTTTCACTAGGTTTTATGTTTGTGAGTCCTTTGAACCAGTGGCTCTCAACCTTCCTAACACTACAATGCTTTAATGCAGTCCCTCATGTTGTGGTGACCCCCCCCAACCATAGAATTATTTCATTGCTACTTCATATCCATAATTTTCTTATTGTTATAATAGTGCAAATATCTGGTTGTAGGGTTGGGGGTTGTAGGGGTCTTAACTCACAGATTGAGAACTCCTCCTCCTCCTCCTCCTCCTCCTCCTCCTCCTCCTCCTCCTCCTCTTCTTCTTCTTCTTCTTCTTCTTCTACACAGAGACAGGGTTTCTCTGTGTAGCCCTGGCTGTCCTGGAACTCACTCCATAGACCAGGCTGGCCTCGAACTCAGAAATCCGCCTGCCTCTCCTTCCCAAGCGCTGGTATTAAAGGCGTGCACCACCACCGCCCAGCTGAGAACCATTGTTCTAAGACTTCAGGTAAAGGATTGGTAGCAAGATCCCACCAGACCCTAATTGAAAGGGTTTGGGTGCCACTCGGTGTCCCTCCATCTCCGCATCCTCACAGGGTTTAAAGTCCAACCTCAGTACACAGATGTGGCCCAGCTTTCTGTATTCCTGCCCCCTCCATTCTAGGTTAAGCAGTCCTGAATGTTCATTACAAAGACCCTCAGGTGTCCTTCAGCGTCTCCCACCAGCCATGGTCCTATGCTTCCCAGGAGTGACCTTGCTTCCCGGGGAGTGACCTGATCAGTTGTGGGCTCACGGCAATCTTTCCCTGTAAGCAGGTGAGACTCAGAACAAGACTAAATATTGGTTAGATGTCAGGGCTAGGCTGGCAAAATCATATGTGAGGGAGGGTTGGCGCTCGCCTTCAGAGGGCTCTTCCAAGATGCCCAGCAGCCTGCCCAGCCACGTGGACATGCCTCTTCAGGCTGTAACTACCATTCAAGTAACTGAGCCAAAAAATTAAGCAGCTTCCATGACACCTAAACCCGTTGTACAGAAACATTTCAAACACTCAGTTTCTAGGAAAGCAGTTGCTTGTAACCACTTCCAGTGGTGACTAGACTGGTTATCCTCACCCCAAAGCTGATCCTCAGGAATCAGGGACTTCGGCAGGGGTGGCCAGCAATTGTTAATTATAGCCATCATTTAAAAATCAGTTATAGAAACTTGTAGGATAAATTATGCTTAAAAGATAATAAGCTGGGCATGGCAGTATGTGCCCATCATCTCAGCCTTGGGATGTCCAGGCGGAAAAGTCAGGGCTTCATGGTCATCTTAACTACATAGTGAGGCTAGCCGGGACCACGTGAGACCCTGTCTTAAAGAAAAGCAGTAGAGACTAGTGAGAGGGCTGAGCAGGCGAAAGTACTTGCTGTACAAACCTGATAACAAGAGGCTGGTCTTTGAAACCCGTGTAAAGGTGGAAGGAGAGAACTGATTCTACAAGGTTGTCCTCTGACCTCGGCGTGCACTGTGGCCCATCCTCCCTATCACACAATAGTAACAAATAAAAGGTAAGAAAAGCAATGTGGTATTGTCTCTGATTAATGACTACATTTTACTAGTCTCTGTGATGGTGGTTCTTAACCTGTGGGTTGTGACCCCCTTTGGGAGGTCAATGACCCTTTCACAGGGGTTGCATATCAGATATTTGCATTATGATTCATAACAGTAGCAAAATTGCAATTATGAAATAGCAATGAAAGTAATTTTATGGTTGCGGGGGAAGGTCACCACAACGTGAGGAACTGTATTAAAGGGTCTCAGCATTAGGAGGTTGAGAACTCGTCTAGATCCTGAGGTTTATGCTTACTTTCTAAGTGTGGTAGTGAGGGGGCTATCCATTTCTTCTTAACTCCGCACTCTGACATCACCCCAACTCTTTACTCTGTGACATCACACCTACTCTACACTCCGTGACATCATCCCAGCTCTGCACTCTGTGATATCACCTCAAATACGCATCCTGTGATTTTGTGTTCGTTGCTTGTACCCAGCCATGCTGGGGGCATTTGCACCTCGGCAGTCTGCAGATGCTGCACACCAGGCTTGACTAACTGTTTTGTGGATTGTCCAGGCTTGCCACAGTGATGGGGGAAATGCGGACAAGGGATGTCAAGTGTGCTGTGTCTGGACTTGTGTCCTTGCACAGAGGACACGTTGAGATTCTCCCAGCATTTGAAACCATCAGGCCATTGCTCACGTCACTGATGAATAGGAGAGACTGCAAGTCCATCCTGTGGCCTTTTACTTGTAGAAGGAAACATAAACCAATCTCCACACTGCTGCACTTACTTGTTCAATGCGACCATGTACAAGGGCTTGGGAAAGATCAAGAAAGCATTGTCTGGATGCTACTCCCTGTAAGGCATTTACAATAGGATATTGTCTAACCTACTAGTACCCTACGTCCCTTAAATTCATAGTAACTGCTAAAATTCATAGAACATTTACATGTGTGGCATATTTCCATGCACAGACAGCTCTCCCCAGAGAGCCCGGAGGGTGCGTTCCCGGATTCTCTCATCCACCACGTGTGTAAAGCAGGGGATTTTCTCCCACAGTCGGCATGCTCCACAAGACAGCTGTTCTTTTTGTCCTTGTCTGCTGTTGAGAGTCACTGAGAGCTGTAAAAATGATCACATTCAGACAGCAGGAGATGTTCAAAGGAGCTGGGAATGGGGGTAGCGATTCCTGGATCCTGTCACTGGTTGGAACCAGAGAAGCAAGCTGTGTTTTGGAGATACTGTGTGCATCATGGTAGGGAAGGGATGGGGTGACATCAGACAGCCAATAGGGAAGCAGGGAGCTCTGGTGAAAATAGGGTAGATTATAACTAATGAGGCCCACCTTCTAGTGGCCCACCTCCAGAAGGGTCCACAACCTTTCAAAACAATCACCACCACGTGGGGGCGTTTCACATTTGAACCATGGCAGATCCCTTGGAGTAAACGCCATCACTATAGATGATGATGTTCCTCACTATAGGATGTTTTGAAATTTGGTGTATTTGGCGAAACAGCAAGGACAGCCAAAGTTATCATTTGTAAAGCACATCTACTCTCACCAGCTCGTGTCACACTTCCAAAGATTTCTCTGCTTCAGGCAATTCTTGGGCAGCTGTGTGGTGTTGGAAGGCTCTTTGTCAAAGCGTGCGTGCGTGCGTGCGTGCGTGCGTGCGTGCATGCGTGCGGCTAGCTTAATGCCCCTTCAGCGTGTACTTGCCGGTGAGACTTGGTGCCCAGGGCGCTTACCGTTTCCTATGTTCTTCGTTACAACCCATCTGCAGTGAATTCAGGGCAGGAAACGAGACCCTGTAAGGGATTATTAACAGTTGGAGTGGAAAGAGTGATCCCACTTGTCCAAAGTAAGTGTGAGGTAGTTATCCTCGAATCTATTTCCTTCTCCAGGGATATGATTTAGGGAAGAGGTGTGGCTCATATGGAGGGCCAGAAGCAGCTGCTCCAGCTCTTTGGAAAGAGGTTCCGATCCTTTCTTAAATGTTATACCCTTTCTGGGTTTCTTTCAGGGTTAAGTTAAAAAACAACGAAACGTAACCCAACCCAACCCAATCAAACTAAACAATAATAACGACAAAATGAAAAACGTGAAGACAATGCCCCAAACCATAGACTAAAGGATGAAAACATTACAAAACGCATTTTTATTATTTCTTTGTATGTACATCTATTCGTTTGTTTTGGTTGTTGTAGGATACCTTGTAGTATGTAAGATTTGCTCTGGAAATTTCTTCATAAAATACAAATTAAGACAAGAGCTTGCACTCAGTGGTAATAGTTCATGCCAGTTAGTAACCATTCCGGGTACGTTCTGAGGTATACTCAACATCTGGAGTTTGGTCATTATCCAGTTGAAATGGGTTGATTTTCAGAGCCATGTGGGATCTGTCAGGCCCAAGAATGGGCTTGTGGGATGAAAGACACTGATGTGTTTGTTGGCGATCAAACTACCGAGATTGTATCCTGGCTCCTTCCCACGTTATGCACAGATGATTGCGTTGTCTACAGTAGCATCCTTGGCATGCTATGAATGAAGGGGTTCAAAAGTAAACAGCTGGCCGAAGTGGTTTGGAGGACAGCTTCGACTGAGGACGAAGGCCAGCTTGGTAGGGTCAGCAGATGCATCTGCAGGCTGCTGGGGCAAAGCTGTATCGCATGCTTCCAGAGACAGCCAAACATGCATTTTTAAAACCAAGATTTGCTTTTTTTCCCTCCTCTTTAGTTATTGATTACCTCTGTGAAGGAGAGAATATTGACATGTGCAGAGGAGCAGAACGAGTTGCAATCGTTTTAGATGGAGTGTCTTTGCCAGGGCTCCGTGTTCAGATTTAAGTGGGAGCCACTGTGGGTTCTGAAATAGCTTCTATAACCAGTTTCATCACAGACCTAATCATCCAAAACACTATCCTCTGTAATTTGACTGAAAAGCAGCTCGACAGCCAGGGCTTCAATTCAAGAAAAGGATTTAGCAGCCAGCCGGCTCACACTTATTAGAGTTGCCCAACACGTCTCCTCCCCTCACTTACTCTAACCACAGCTAAATAAAGCCAGAGGCTTGAATCAAGTCTGGAGGTGGGAGGGCCGGGAACAGATTCCTGGGGGAAAACAGTTGGGTTGAAAAACATATTAGACAAGGCGTTGCTTGTCCCGTAGAAGTTCTAATCTCAGGTCTGAGAACTTAAAGAGTCTCTTTGTTCAGAGGACAGACAGGCCAGAGTGGCGAGGGCCCAGCAGTAGGCCCAGGTCTGCAGCCTCCTCTTCACTGTGTGACCTTAGAGGAGAATTTGACTTTTCTGAGCCTGGGCCTTGATGGGTAGCCATCTTTGATTTTTCATTTCCATTCACTGTGGAATCTATCTTTTGAAAAAATGACTCATTTATTTTATTTCATGTGCATTGGTGTTTCGCCTTCAAGTATGTCTGGGTGAGGCTGTCAGATCCCCAGGAACTGAAGTCACAATTGTTGAGTTGCCATGTGGGTGCTTGCTGCACCCAACCTGGACCCGCAAGGAAGGACACAACACCGGCGATCTTCTTCAAGCAGTTTACTCAGGATCCTTGTACAATGGCGTATCTCTCCACCTCGACCCCAGCACTCTCATATCCTAAAGGCTGGCCAATCCCTGGATGACACGTGGGCAAAGCAGATAGGCTACTTCAAGGCAGAAGAACAGCATCTGGTTGCACGAAGCCAAATAAGGAGTTGTTTGTTTCAAAGGGCACTCTCCCCCTGGGGGGAGGAAGGCGGAAACCAGCACCATCTTTAAGGCGCTGTACTTCAGAGTCCCCTGGAAGGACAGCCAGCGCTCCTAACCACTGAGCCATTTCTCCATCCCCAAATCTCTCTATTTTTCAGACTAAGAACTTTGAAGACTTACATTATGCTTGCTTGCTTGCTTGCTTTTTCTTTTCTTTTTCTTTTTGAGACGGGGTTTCTCTGTGTAACAGTCCTGACTTTCCTGGAGCTCAATTTGTAGACCAGGCTGCTCCGTTTGGAGGTACTAGAGAAGAATCAGGGCAGATTCGACTTAACTGTTCTTAGAAAATGTCAACAAACCCGCCACAGCAGGTTTCTAGTGATCGTGGGGGGAAGGTGACTGAGTGGGATGGTTAGTGGTTCCCGCCATTTCTTTTCCGTGGTATTTGGTCAAACCTAGGGCCAGTACCTCGGGGTCACACTTTTACTTCTGATCTGATCTGATCCCCAGTCCTACTCCCCACTCTTAGGTCCTGGATGAGTAACCTTAAGTCAGAGAAAGGCAGGGCACTCCTGGATAAGCAGGGTGAGGGCCAGGAAAGTCAGTCCCCTGGTCTCCGCTCGGCTCTCTCAGCAGTAATCCCGGATGAGCACCTTTCAAAACCACTGTCTCTCAGCATCCAGCTAAGGGAATAGAACAGCAAAACCAATGAGCCTGATGAGGCCACCTGGGGCCTGCCTCTCCCCTGCCTCTCCCCTGCTCTCTTTGTTACTGATCTTCCTTTAAGAGTTCTCTGAGAGAGCCGTTAGCCAGCTAGTGACAGATAGAGAGGTTTAGCCACTTTCAAGGCCCCTTGATTTTCATGGTGGGATAAAGAGATTCTATTCCATCACTCATCTGATCCGCCTTGTCCTCCGATCATGTCGAAACTCCTTTCGGTTGGATCCCTCAGAGCATAATGGAAAGGCAGATTAGCGTGATTACAGAGGTCCACCAACTCAGGACTCCCAGTTAAACGACACCCACCGCGAACCCCAGAGTGGCTCCCAGCTCTGTTCCCTGGCTCCGTTATTACAATGACTTCATTTAATAAACCTCCTGTCAGCACACTAATCCTCAGTCAAGTTTAAGTACGAGAACCCTCGTTAGCCGTGATTAGGAGACATGGATGGTTAACAAAATTTTCTCATGCCCTAGGATTCGTTTTCATTAAGAATCTAAATTGATTAAAAAAAAAAAAAAAGGAAACTTCTACAAGAGTACCTGATTGACAGCGACTTTATGAGCTTGCCCGATGAAGGCTTGTGAACAGGAAACCTCTTTAATTGTTCAGCCTGAGTATACATTTGGCTGTGTGCTAGGATACATTTCCTTTGAGGGTTTTTGTATTTTTGTTTTTTTTAATCCTCCAATCTCTTTCCCACTTTACCATTTTGGGTCCTGCCAGTCAAGCAGGATGGGCGTTCTTCACGTATTTATTATCTTTTTTTTTTTTTTGTATTTATTATCTTTTAAGGGGTTCAGCGTATTCCCCAGAGGCTGGGGCACTTTAAGAAACTTTTTTCTTTAGAGTGTGGCATATGGAATCAGCCTGGCTTCTTGTTACCCAACTGATGTGTTCTCATTTCGCCTGGAACTCTTTCTCCTCAGCTGACCTTCCGCAGGGGCTGCTATCATTTGCTCCCCCCCCACGCACCTTCACTTTTTTCCTTCTTCCTATACAGCTAAGAAGGATGACTTTGAATGTCTGATTCTCCTATCTCCACCCTGAGCACTGGGCTTACCAGGAAGGTGCTGCCATGCTGATTTAGGTGGTGTTAGGAATCTAGCCTCCGGCTTCTTGCATGCTTTGAAAGCACCCCGCCAACGGAGATACATCCTTACCTCCCACCCCCCTTTCCCTTGAACACCGTGTTCACTTGAGTCCTCGTAGAAGCAGATGTCAGAACAGGCTCAGACACGCAAGGATTTTGTAGGAGAGACTCCTCGTGGACAGAAAGTGGGAGTGAGCTGAGGGAGTGAAGGAGGGAACGGTGGAGGGGCTGGGCCGAGGAAGCACACCTTGATGCCTCCAGGGTCTCAGAGACAAAGCTGATCACAGCTTGAGGGCCCCCTGCCTCAGCATCCTTGCTGCACTCAATGGCCTCCGCATGAGGCAGTGCCACTTCAGAAGGCAGCTTGGGGACTCTTGATGAATGTTCCAGGTTGGAAATAGAGTTCCATAAGAGCCTGCCCATGGCTACCATTGAGTCAAAGTCTAGAATTAAGCCAAATGCGACTGAAGGAACAGAGTAGGAAAAGGAGTCTGACTATAATTAGAATGATAAGCAAGGCAATGTGTGGTTCCCACCAGCAATGAAGAATGAATAAATATCAGTGTTAATGTGCCCATGACTGGAATATATATGTGTATATATACATATATATTCCATTATGTGTATATGGGATTAACCTCTACAGAGGCTAATGCTCCTCCAAGAATCTATAGGTTTTCAAATAAAAAGTCCTGGGGGCCACGGTATCAGAAATGTTAGGGAGATAACCAACTGCTTTCTGATTGGTTTTAAGTCCAGCCTCACAGCTGGGAATATCTGGCACTGTAAACCTGCCCAAGAACCTGTAGTTGGGGGAGCTCACAGGCCTCGTTGGTGAACCTACTGCTCTTTTTTCCCTAAATGGTCAGAGTATCAAACTGCCCTCTAAATTCATATCTTTTTGTCCATAAATTAGTGTAACTCTCAGACGTCCTCAGAGAAGTCTCTTTGTGCAGTGGATGGTAGTTAAGCGTGTTCGGCCACAAACAGGGCATGCTTACCACAACCCCTTCTCCAGAGGCTCATGGACCACTGCCTAAGAGAAGATGGGAAGGTTGTAAGAGCCGAGGGTCCCAGAGTTCTAGAGTGAAACGTGTCATCAACTCACACAGCGCAAGTGTGCTTGCCTGCATCGGACCTGTACAGGATCAAGCCAGTTTAGCCGGTCTAGAGTGAATTAGGGAGGGACTCAAGCTCACACCTCCATCTGAGGGAGGCAGATTTTTTTTTTTTTTTTAAAACAACTCCTGGTATATCACACTCTGGTGATTGTTTCTAGACCCATGAGTGTACGGGCCGCACAAATTAGTCTAGTGGATTCATAAAAACAAACAAACAAACAAACAAACAAACAAATGTGAAACAGAAGACATGAACTTGGGAGGAGGAGGTGTGGTGGTGGTGGTGGTGGTGGTGGTGGTCGTGTGTGTGTATGAGTGTGTGTGAGAACTTAGGGGGAGTTAAATATGATCAAAATATATGACATGTTTTTTGATCTTAGGAGATTTTTCAAAGAATAAAAACATTGCATTTAAAAAAGTCGAATCACTTCTTTTCTCTTTCATCCCAGGAAGATGGCCGGCACTCCTAGAGACACAGAAAAAAAGTGTTGGTTGTTCTGTTTCCCAGAAAAGGGGGTATGAGTAGATATTTTGGAACTGTAAGATCCGAAAGAAAAAAACGGGGTACTCCCGTTCCGTTTCCCAGAAAAGGGGGTATGAGTAGATATTTTGGAACTGTAAGATCCGAAAGAAAAAAACGGGGTACTCCAGCACCCCATGCCTCCGAAACCAGCACCCCGAAACACTCACGAGAGACAGACCTGATGCAATTTGCAAGAGGATTTTAATATCCAGAGCTTTGGGGGGTTGCAGTCTCCCCACGCAGGGTAAAAGAAGTAAGCCCAGAGAGGACTGGCTTGCCTTGGCCTTTTATAGACTTATAACAGAACCCGCCTACCACAAGCTTCTAAGCCAATCAGTTCAAACCATCCGAACCCACGCTCTCTGACAACCTACCAGCCTCTCACAGAGGCAGGAAGAACTAGTTAAGTCATTTCCGCTTACATGGCTGCCACGCAGTGTCGCGCCCACCCTCCCCCACTGACGTTGGGGACCCAAGTGCCCCCCACGTGCCCAGGCACAGGGGATTCCTACCTTATAACCTTATCCTTTCAGGACCAGAGTGTGGGGGAGGTAAGATGCCTGGGACTGTGGGTCGTTGAGGTAAGTGACAGCTGAGCCCACATGTGCCCTGCACACCAGGGCTGCCTTGCAGTCCGGGAAACAGGGCTGTGGGAGTCGGGAGGGAAGGAAGGCTGTGAAGGCCTGAGTAATGAGCCGCTGTTGTGAGAGCTGGGTGGGGACCACAGCTGGCTTCCTGTTTCCGCTTACTCTTCCCACTTGCCTGCCCTCTGCTCCCAGGGATCTAGGAGAGTCCTTGCAGGTAGCGACACCTATTACTCTGTGGTGCCCCTGATTGGAAAGAGGCTGAAACATACAAATGCCTTTGGGGACCTCTGGGCAAGCAGAGAGACCGGTTACAAAGAGCTGAGGAGCAAAACAGGCTTTAAAAATCTTTATTTATTTATTGATAAGTTGGAGTATTAGTCCCTGTGATGAAGACTAAATGGACTTTCTTTAGGCATCTTTGAAATAAGAAAATGTTCTTCATCTGGGCTGGACTCGGGATTGTGTGTGGTTCTCTCTGGTTCGTATTGAGGGATAGGAGGAGAGGAGGGAAGGGCAGCTGAGGGTTATGAACAGCTTCCCACCCTGGGATTACCTTCACTGGATTGCATAAAATCCAGATGGGTCTCCTCGTTGTTCCTGCCTCTTGGTTTTCTGGAAGTCCCCCAAGACACATAAAAATACAGAAATCGGGTACATTATCCTCTGTGCTTGGCTTCATAAAAAATAATCACAGGAAAAACATATGCTGTGATGTATTCATGCTACCCCATCGAGAAAAGAGTTGTTGCAGCACTTTTTCCTGCAAATAGAATCCAACAGTTCTCCTTTGTGCTGTAAAATGGGACTACAGTCATGCAATGGTGCTACAGTCGTGCAATAGTGCTATAGTCGTGCAATAGTGCTATAGTCGTACAATAGTGCTATAGTCATACAATGGTGCTATAGTCATACAATGGTACTACAGTCATGCAATGGTGCTATAGTCATACAATGATACTACAGTCATGCAGTGGTACTACAGTCATGCAATGGCGCTACAGTCATGCAATGGTGCTACAGTCATGCAATGGTGCTACAGTCGTGCACTAGTGCTATAGTCATGCAATAGTGCTATAGTCATACAATGGTGCTATAGTCATACAATGGTACTACAGTCATGCAATGGTGCTACAGTCATACAATGGTACTACAGTCATGCAATGGTGCTACAGTCATGCAATGGTGCTACAGTCATGCAATGGTGCTACAGTCATGCAATGGTGCTACAGTCGTGCAATAGTGCTATAGTCATGCAATGGTGCTATAGTCATACAATGGCGCTACAGTCATGCAATGGCACTACAGTCATGCAATGGTACTACAGTCATGCAATGGTGCTACAGTCATGCACTGGTGCTACAGTCATGCAATGGTGCTACAGTTGTGCTCATGGTGGCATTGTACGTAATTACAAGCCTGTTGAATTCTGGACTTTACAGGTTTGAGGAGGGGGCTGGGGAGCCCCCACTTTTCAATCACCCAGGATTAAACTTGACATTCAGGTTTTTGTGCGGAGCCGGTTCTGCCTGGTTAATACTCCTTTGACCAACTGTGTGAAAGAAAAATCAATTCCACGCGGGCACTCAGCCAGCACACGCTGGTACTGGTGCACTGGGTTTGTGGAAACTGGCAGTGTCCTTCCTGAAGTGGGACTTGGGCCTCAGTGGTCCGTGTCGGTGTCGTGGCGGCTGTCAAAATATTTTGAATATTACTGGACTTATATCTATGCTTTTCCCTCTTCTCACATGTAGGTTGGATTATCAAGCCGTAACCCAAGATATTATGTCTAGCTATGAAAATAAGCTCCGACTGACATGTCTGAAATTTATGGGCACCTGATGAAGTGTAATGGATTTACAAGGAGCTACCTCGAGGCTTCATCAAGTCAGGCCACTGAATCCTGTTAAAATAATTGTTCTATTTACAGTCCATTGGACGTCTAATGGGCAGACGGCCAATTAGGGTCGGGCATATGAATAATTATATATAGGTCAGCAACGTCCCTTACATGTGACCCATTCCTTTCTGGAGTCTGGTTCCATGGGTATGCTCTTCTGGTCCAGCCTTATTCTGGCCTTCTGAGCTCTGGGATGGGTGTGCTTGCCTGGCTAGCTCCTGTGGGACTGGACACACGCTTTTATGTAAGATCACGAATGATGGATGACCGCCTGCTGAGAGCCCCTGGGCGTTGTCCCCTACCAACATTGTGTTTCTGACAGAGCACTTTGTTTGAACTGGGACCAAGATGGGAAAAGGAAGAAAAGTTTGGCAGTGATGTAGTAACGGTGAGGTGGGAGACTGTATTTCTCTCTTCCAGTTTTTCTGGGCCACGGTAAACAAACCTCGCCTGAGAACAGCTAGCCATATGAAGTAGACCTCGAATATAGAGCTGGCCTATGATTCCAAACATGTAATTATGATGTGTAACAACAATAATCAATAGAATAACAGTTATCCCATGGGTGGGCAATGGATATGTGCTGCACCCAGGGTGGGCTGGGTTCATACACAGTACCTCAATTTTCAGAACAACACCCTTGAAACTTGGCACCGTTTCTCCCTTGTGTGGATATATAGCCCAGGGTCCTTAGAGACTTAGGAACATACCAAGGTTTATTCGGTTTAGCAATGAAGGTCTAAGTCTTGTCACTATGTGTCTTTGCAAAACAAACACACAAACAAACAAACAAACAAAGCCCAGCCAACCAACTGTGTTTCTCAGATCAGGCTCATAAGCAGAGTTCACGTTTCCTGCTCACTCCTCCAGACAAGGTTATCTTGATCACAAAAATGTTCTTTAAGTATTTCAGTCACCTGTCACCCAAGGAATGTTATGAACCCAGGTTATCCCTGAAGTGTCCCCATGCCCTCTTGCATACCAGCAGCTCTATCTGGTTTATAATTAGACCTGAGATAACTCCGGCTAGCTGCCGTGCGGCTTGGCACAGCTTTCAAAGCGGCTTCAGTTGCGCAGGCCTTCACATAAACAGACAATCAGAGGCTAGACCCCGAGAGCACAGTTCCTGCCTCCTAATTGGCACAAAGTGGGGACATCTGTTCTGCATGAAGCCTGGGTCAGGCCTCCCCTCTCATCTGTGACCTCCTGCGGTTGGGAGGGAAGGTCCTGGATTACATGCAGACGCCTGAGAACATTGGAAGATTGGAAGCCAGGGTGAGATCAGCATGAACAGACACCCCCCCCCCAAATTGGTCTGAATCTTTCCTTAACCATCAGTGATAATTTGGGGGTTGGTAGCTTGTCTTATATAATAATAACCATCTCCCTTCCGAAGATAGAATTTCTTGCTTTGGGTGCAGGGGTGTGCAGTTACACTCCAAAGGTGTTTATGGAGATGATCCTTGCCCCGAGACTTCTGATTTCCTTTTGAGATGAGCGATCCAGACTGTAGAGTTTGGGAACGCCATATTTATTTGACAAGTTTTGTTTTAGCCCTTCCTACGGTGACCTCCCATGACTACAGCTGTCATCAGTTGTTGGCATTATTTAATGCTAAGGCTGGACCGAAGTTATGGGGATGGGGAACTTATGCAAGCTCTCAGTCCTGGGTTTGAGGTTTTCCTTGACGCTGATATTGGGGTTTTCAAAATCCCAGTTTATCCAGAGGCAGCTATGGCCCTAGGGTCCTTCAGAAATACTCGTGTTCCTGAGAAGGCGCAGGCTTTCCCTGAATGCACTGTGGTTTGTGTTTGGGACAGGCAGATGGAGGATTTCTTGTAAAACGTTAGGATTATAGTAGCCCCCTCTTACACCAATTCTTCTTTCCATCAGCAGTATACACTCTATATTGAAATGGAAAAATACGGTGTGTCTGTGGGGGTTGCGACTCAGTGAGCACTAGCGCTTGCTCTGCATACATGAGGACCTGAGTTTGAATCCCCAGGACCCATGTAAAGATCTAGACATAAGTGCATGCGTCTGCGATGGCTTTGGGGGGCAGAGGTAGAGTGGACGAACTCATTGGCTAGCCAGAGAGGCAAAGCACTGAGTCTCCAGTTCAGCGAGCAACCCTGTCTTAAAGTAACATGGAGAGTACCAGAGAGACACCAGCATCCTTCTCTGGCCTCAGCCTGTGTGGCACGTGTTCGTGGATACCAGAACACACACATGCGTTCACCATATACACATACCACATACACAGACATATAAATAACACATACAAGTGCATGTATTCTCCCCACCCCCACTTTTTAAAAAAAATGATATTGAAGATTGATCCAAGGGTCTTCTGCATGGTAGTTGAGTTCTTTACCACTGAACTATATAACCAGTCCTTTTTCTACTTTTTTGAGACAGAGTCTCACCAAGTTGTCCAGGATGCTTTGAACTAGTTCTGTAGCCCAAGAAGGCTTGTACCCCAGCCTCCCAAGCAATTGGAATCACAGGCCTGGGCCACCAGGCCCGGCAGAAGGAATGAATTATCAATCTATGGACCATGGAAATCAACACACACACACACACACACACACACACACACACACACACTCTTTAGAGCAGAGAAAACAGGAAATTTCTGAATAAAATTTGTGTATCCTATCATACCATTTTCGTGGTTGGGATTACAATATGTCATGGTGGGCAAAACTCGGTAAAGAATATATGAGGTTTCTTACACATCTACAGCATCATGGAAATCTACAGTTATCTTAAAACAAAAAGTTTAAATCAAACAACAACACTGCAAACTTCCTTACACTGCGACGTCCCCACGTTCAGTGTGTTTAATCTCTATATTCCTGTCCTGTGGCTTTCCGCTGTAGAGCTCTGTCTGCTGAGAGAGAGCCATCGTTTTCATCAGACCGTCTTACAAGCGATCACCACAGCGGAGCTTGTTAACTGTTGATGGTCCCTTATGGAAAGAGGGATGGGAGGGTGAAGGGACCCTTACCCACGTATCCACTGCTCTCCCAAACAGTTGTATGCAATGCTGCACTAATTGCCCATGACCTCAGGAAGGGGCTAGAGTCCATAGGGGAAAAAAAAAAAAGACTGGGAGAGTGGATCTTAACCTTCCCAATGCTGCAAACCTTCAATGCACCACAACCTGTGTTGCGGTGACCCCCTCAACCATACAATTATTTTACTGTTGTTTCATAACTATATAACTATAGGTACTATTGCTACTGGTGTGGATAATAATGTAATATCTGATATGCAGGATATCTGGTATGTGACCTCTGTGAAAGGGTCGTTCAATCCCCAAAGAGGTCATGACTCACAGTTGAAAACTGCTGATCTACACAGTCCTGGAGGAATCACCCTCCGTGCTGGGTGCAGCCCTTCAGTGTGGCTGCTTTAGGTCCATCCACGCACCTGCCCATAGCTCTCACTCAGTGCTCAGTAAGTAAGCCTAACAAACATATTGGCTCTTCGGAGAGAACTCGGTGGAGTCCTACCTTGACTTGTGGTTGAGGACCTTAAGAGTAGACATTGTTTATGCCTGTTCCCATGGCCCTCACTACGGGGATATTTTATTAACTTGTTCTCTAGGGGCTGAGGGATTGAAGGTAAAGCCCTAAGGTGAGTGGAATCAACATCTCTGGGATGGGAGAGGAGGTGGGACCTGAGGAGACATAGGGAGAACTCGCTTGTCCCAAGTCTTAGAGCCAGTGTTGAACTGAGCTTTGAAAAATAGTCAAAGTGTGGATGATTTACCGCATATGTTGGTCATTGGCAGTTCTGAGCCCTTGGCCTGGGATGGTCACTGAACACTGGCAATGCCTTCTGGGTCCTGGGGTTAGTTTTGGAGGTTGAAGTTTAGATTTCCCAGTTGGTCAGGAAGTAGGCTGCCCCAGAACCTATGTTATCAGGTCCAAATGGACAAAGAAAGAAATGAAGGAAGGAAGGAAGGGATAAAGAAAGAAAGGAGAGAGGGAGAGAGAGGGAGAGAGGGAGGGAGGGAGAGAGGGAGAGAGGGAGAGAGGGAGAGAGAGAGAGGGAGAGAGAGAGAGACCAGAAGGGAGAGCTGGTAGGGTCCAGTGTCTTGCACATCTCATGTCTGGGTGAGGAGCTGGCCGGGTGGTCTCTCCTCATGGTTCCTGGGCAGTGGGCAGACGTGCAGCTCTAGGAAGGACAGAGGGGATTTGTTTTGTGGCCAGATGTAACTTGGAAGAGGACTTCTTTGCTGCTGCTGTTCTGCAGCGTGACAGAAGCCACGTCCTAGCCAGGGCTGAGGACCAAGAATGGGGTAACGTCTGCAGAGAGCGGGGTAATTAGCAATTTCTTTAATTAGAGTTGGGTTCCTGTTTCTCCAGTCAATTCTAATCACTCACTAGGCTTTAACTTGGCTTCTTTGGCCCGCTCTGTGTAGTCACGGAGCTCAGAAAACCACAACCCATTAGTCTTCCGTAAAGACAGACGTGGTTCTTCATTTCCAAAGCAGTGAAGATTCAAAGAAATAGTTTGTGGATGTTTTGGCAAGCTCTCGAGTTGGTTATTTATTTCAGGAGTAATAAGGTTGCCTTGTTGGTCATAAATGCCCGTTAGTAAAGAATGGTGTGCTTAGAGTTCAGGCTTCAGGGGTCCCCACGGCTTCCATTTGTCACCGAGGTGCCTCTCTTCAGTGACACCTGTAATCAAAGCTTGGAGATTTACTTAGGTACCCTAAGATCAATCTTGGCAAAAATTCATCAAGTTTTCTTTTTTTTTCTTTCTTTCTTTTTTAAAAAGTTCACTAGGATTTAGCCACCATCTCTGGAATAAGGCATCTTTCTTTTAACCTGATAGAAAGTTGCTTTCAAATATACCTAGAAAATATATTTGTTTAAACAAAATTCTGATGGAGGCTATCATAAATCAGTTGGGGAGAAACGTGCTTTTTGTGTAGATGTGTTTGTGAGTGTATGCATGCATGCATGTTTGTGTGCATGTGTGTGTGTATGAATGTGCGTGTACATGTGTGTGGTGTGTGTGTGTGCATGTGCATGTGTGTGTGTGTGCAGCTGTGGGGGGGCAGAGTGGACCCTGTCTTCCTCAATCACTTTCTGTCTTATTTATATCACAGAAGGTATTAGTATGCAGCTCTGGCTAGCCTGAAATTCTCTATGTAGACCACACTGGACTACCATGAAACAGGTCTCTTTGGTCAACAATCTCACACTGGGACAAACCTTGATGTTTTGATATATGGTACCCATTTTATATTGTTACTCAATACATACATATATATATACATACATACATACACATACAGATGTATACACACACACACACACACACAAAACATTTTATTGGTTCTTTGTGAACCAATCAGGTACCATCAGGTACCCCGCCCCACTCATCTCTCCATTCCCTCATACCCACCCTCCCCCCTGCAACTTCCTCTCCAAAATAATAATAAAAAGATCATTGTGGAAGCGGTAGTGTGTCACAGTATGTGTCCCACAGTATACCTTTTTGTCCATACTAATTTGCTTGCAAATGTTCATTGCAGTGGTCATTTGGTCTGATTCAAAGCCTCTGGCTTCTGTTACAATATAAACACCAGATCCTCAGTGGGATTCCTCTTGAATACCCTTTTGTTGCCCTGTGTCATGGAGATCCTGCAGCTTTGGATCTGTAGGACCGGCCTCTTTAAGGTTCATCAGTGGGGTAGATGTTGGGATGGGCCAACTCACACCCTGGGTTTGGGCCTGGGAGGTTAATCTGAGCTGGTCAGTCCGACGAACCGTCTCAACGGTCAGCTCGCCGACCGGTCAGCTCACCAGCACCCACAGCACCAGACTGAGCCCTTCAGCCTGGCCCCAGGTAACTCATCCAATGCGGAAGCTGGCAAGGGGCAGAGCCAACTCTCCTGGAGACCCACGCCCTAGGGGCACTGTGCCCGCTCCTGCAGGACATGTCCTGCTGTGCTGCCCAGGTGAGATGCAGGGCCCACTCTCCCAACCACTGCAGCAGGTAAGAGCCATCGCCAGCGCTCTCATGCTCAGGCCCGCGTGGGTGGCTCACCCGCGACCCCACCACCAGGGCCGGCTGTACAGTGCGGCCCAGGCTAGTTGCGGAGCCTGCTCTCAGGTTGCTCAATATTTTTATTTTCCATTACACATCTTCTTTTCTTTCAACCAAGATTTAATTGCTGGGGACCAAAATCATTTATTCTATTTTTTTCTATGATTGAGATATAGACAAGAATAAGACATAATTACATAGTCAATCCCCTTACAGATTGAGAGGAGATAACCTTGAAACTCCCTCATGCAGTGGGGCATTGAGTAAAAAATTGGTGTGTTCACATGTAAAGGGGCAACTTTTGGTTTTACCTGCCACTTAGAAAACTGGGCACTTTTTATCACAATCCTTGGGGTCACCTGGGAAGAGAAGGCTTCTACTGAGGAATTGCCTCTCTCAGGTTAGCCTGTGGGCGTGTCTGTGCGGCATTTTCTTGGATGGTGGTTGTGAGTAGGCTCAGCCTACTGTGAGTAGTGCTGTTCCTGGGGAGGTGGTCCTGGGTTGCAGGAGACAGCAGGCTAGGTAAACCATGCAGAGCGAGCCTATAAGCAGCGTGTCTCCATGGCTTCTGCCTTGTGGTCCTGCCTTGACTTCCTTTGATGATGGGCTGTGATGGGTATTGTATTGTAAACAAATACAGGATTCTTCCCCAAGCGTTTTGGGTATAATATTTTATCACAGTAACAGGAAAGCTAATTAGAACAGGGGGATATTTGGCAATATTTAATAAGATTGGTATTTATCCTTTGGCACAGCAACATAAATTCATCCTGCATTTATCCTAATGATATATAATATGTAATACAATATACAATATATAACATATGCATATATTTGAAATGAAATATGATTAGGACTAAAATATGGTGTACATATACCAGATTGTGTTGCCGACAGAATACTTGGCAGAAATAATATAAGGGAGGAGCAATTTATTTTGCTCAAGGATCAGAGACTTAAGTCCATTCCAGCAGAAAGGGTTTGGTAGAGCACAGTAGCACATTGTGATGTCCGGGAAGGAGATAGGGAAGGAGAGAGAAAGAGACGGGAGGGAGACAGGAGAAGGGAGAGAGCATGAAAGGGAAGAAGAGGAAGGGGAGGAAGGGGAGGAGGGAGGGAGGGAGGGGAGGGAGGAGGGAGAGGAGGAGGGAGGAAGTGAATGTGTGCTTTTCTCCTCCCCCCTTTATTCCACAGTTCACAGCCCTGGAGTGGAGCCTCTCACTTTCAAGCCCTGCTCTTCTTAGTTAATCCCCGCTGGAGAAACTCTCGCAGACATGTGCATTTTTAATCTCCAAGCTCTCCTCAATCCAACCGTGAAGTTAGCACCACTGTCTTTTGCTTTTTATGAAGGAAAGAAGGAAAGATAGGCCAGCATCTGTATTTGCTTATGGAACAACACAGACAGGATCAGTCAGGAAACACTGAAGTCGGCTGCCAACAAGAGGAATGATGCAGAAGAAAGATGGAGAGAGCCATACTTCTCTGCATGTGTTTGTGACACAATTTTCACCTCTGGAAGCATGTTAGTGTCGATATATTAACAAATTAATAGGACTAGAAAGGATCCTCTAAGACAGATCAAACTGAAGCTAGCCCATCAGCTGTAGTTCTGATAGATGACTTGACCACGCTGATGGGGAGGGAAAGAGATGCTTTTGACTATATCCCCTGGGTATATAAGGTACTAAGTCCCTCTCCAGTGCTGGATATTGAACCCAGAGCCGAACACATGCTGGATAAGTGCTCGATCACTGAATTATACCCTTATTTCCTAGGCTCATTTTAAGACGTATTTTTATGTGTTTTGTATTGCATGTAGGTCTGTCTGTGGATGCCAGATCCCCTGGAACTGGAGTTACAGACAGTTGTGAGCTGCCACGTGGGTGCTGGGAATTGAACTTAGATTCTCTGGAAGAGCAGCCAGTGCTTTTAACTTCTGAACCATCTCTTCAGACCCCCAATCCCTCATTTTTAATTTTTTAAAAAAAATTTTAGGTATTCACCATTGCTTTCTTCAGACACACTAGAAGAGGGCATCAGATCCCATTGCAGGTCATGAGCTACCATGTGTTTGCTGGGAAGTGAACTCAGAACCTCTGGAAGAGCAGTCAGTGCTCCTAACCACTGAGCCATCTCTCCAGCAAACCCTCCCCCACTCCCCACCTCAATGATGGGCTAGAAGGACAGGCAGCCTGAGCCTTTTATAGTAGTTTATAGTTATAGAAAAAAAATAGTTCAGAAACACTTCCATTTTATTGAACACAGTGAGCTAGTACCAAATACATGGTTGTTGGCAATCCAGGTTTTATCAGAAGGAAAGGAAGATATACGGAGTTGGGAGAAGGAAAAAAAAAATCCCTGCTGAAATGGATCGAAACAGTGGCTTGCTCCAGTGTATCCCATATTTCTGAAATACATGTATGCATGTGTGTAGCAGCGTTCATAAGCATGTGTTAATGTACATATACACATTTATTATCTACCTTCGCGGCAAGTGCTGAAAAGCAAACATCATAGTAGCAAGGAGCACGTGCAGCATCCAGATCTTGGTTTGTAATAACATTCCGTCTGTATCGGCTGCCAGCGTGGGCTGTCGACTTCACTATCTGGAGGAAACAAACAGGCAAGCCAACTGCACCTATGAGATATTTTGATCAGTTATTTTTTTAATGATGTATTTATTTAATGTATATGAGCATCCTGTCGCTGACGTACCAGAAGAGGGCATCAGATCCAATTATAGATGATTGTGAGCCACCATGTTGTTGCTGGGAATTGAATTCAGGACCTCTGGAAGAGCAGACAGTGTGCTTAACCGCTGAGCCATCTCTCCAACCCCCTTTTTGATCAGTCATTAACGTGAGAAAGCTCACCCTAAAAGAGGATAATACCTTGTGCCCCTTTTCATCTTCAAGTTTTGTCAACAAGTTTATCTACCCTGTTGGTGTCTTTCTGTTAGGCATTTGCCAGTATTTGCTGCCATTAGAACCTGGCTTCTTCAGCCTCCGAATAGCTTCTTTGGCCTTTTAACATAGAATGAAGACTAGTGGCTCTCCAAGAGTCCTCCAGGTCTTCAGTGCCAAACTGGGACTGTTGAAACATGGCTCTGATAGACGCAGTAGCTCCCAGGTCCTCAAGACTCTCCAGTGGGAAGGCAGCCCTTGTTGGATGACCTAGACCTTATCATGTAAGACAACCTAACAAATTCACCCTAATATAGATTTATTTTATCAGTTCTTTTCCTTTGAGAACTCCTGACTACTATACCATCCAAAGATACCAAGGATCTTAGGAGGAAACAGACAATTCTAGGGTCAGGGCAGGGTGTACAAGACAAACTTAGAGCATGTTGTTAGAAATTAAGGAAGTAGTCACAGAGATCTGAGAGTGTATCGTAAGGAAACCACTGAAAGACCAGGTAGGAATGGGATTCTAGTAGCTATAGCTGGGATCATTTAAGGACAGTGATTAATTATGTCATTAGAAATAGGAGCTTATGATTTTAATTTGATGAATGGACACTTTGAGTATGGGAGATCTCAGGCTCACAGTGAAATGCAGAGAAGCAGCAGGCGATGCTGAAATCAGAAAGTTAGCAATTCCAACTATTATGGCAAAGATGAGATCAAGCAAGAATCCTCCACACATGTGGGGTTTAGGGTGAAGGGCAGGATGTTTGTATAGTTTCAAAGTCTCTCTCTCTACATAGTAGTTATAATGGGAGGATAGTGTCAAATCTATTACAGGAAAATTCAGTATCTTGAGTGGGTTGGATGGACAATGTGTGACTTGTGGACCTGGTGGTATCTGTGTTGTGTTCTGGCCGAGAATGCCTAACCCAAAACCGTAAGGAAATATTGGACAAACTCTAAATGAGAGAAATGACCATTTATAGAACCCCAGGCTTGGAGAAAGGTCATTGTATTTGACAAAAAAAGGTTCTAGAATGTTCCAGGTTTATGAACGATAAAGAGGCTTGGCAGCTAAAAGCAATCTTTGCTTCTAGAGCAGCGGTTCTCGACCTTCCTAATACCATGACCCTTTAATACAGTTCCCCACGTTGTGGTGACCCTAATGATAAAATTACTTTCATTGCTACTTTATAACTGTGATTTTGCTACGGTTATGAAGTGTGATGTAAATATCTGTGTTTTCCAATGGTCTTAGGTGACTCCTGTGAGAGGAATTCAACCCCAAAGGGGTGGCGACCCACAGGTTGAGAACCACTGCTCTAGACTGACTTCTGTATCTGAAGGAAAAGCTGTAAATTCACCATTGAGTCAGCTGACCAAGGGGGGGCATGGACATTAGTAAATTTACTAAGATTGCTAACTGTCCTCCTGTTATGTACAAGAACATTTTTTATGCATGGGAAACACATCCACTAATTTAGAGACAAGAGGCCATGAGGGTTTTAGCTTTTTCTAAAATGGTTGAGAGAAACACACATACACACACACACACACACACACACACACGTGCACACACACACACACACACACTGAGGGGGGTTGAGGGATAAAGGGAGGGAGGGAGGAAGGGGGGGAGAGAGAGAGAGAGAGAGAGAGAGAGAGAGAGAGAGAGAAGAAAGCATAAAACCAGGCATCAAATAATAGGGACAATTGGTATTTAACAACTAGTGGACTGTGAAGAAAAACCAAAAATAAAGGAAATTCTGCAGTCTTAGTCATCAATTTTTTTCTGAGTATAAAATTATTTCCAAATTTAAAGTTTAAAAAGATCGAACATCTTACTTTAATTCAGAAACTTATACCCACCTCCCCCACCCCACACTGACTAGTTTTCTGTCAACTTGACACAACTGAGAAGAGAGTTGAGAAAATTCTTAAGATTGGGCTGTAGATATACGTGTAGAACATTTTCTTAATTAGCGATTCCTATGCGCATGAGGGTTGTGGGAGAGGTCTGTACAACATTTTCTTAATTCGTAATTGACGTGTGGGGTGGGTGGGGCAGCCGATTGCGGATGGGGCGACAACCCTGGGGCTTCTGGTCTTGGGTTCTAGGAGGAAGCAGCGTGAGCAAGCTGTCATGTGAACAAGCCGGAGCCGTGTGGGCGAGCTGGAGCCGTGTGGGCGAGCCGGAGCCATGTGGGCGAGCCGGAGCCATGTGAGCGAGCCGGAGCCAGTGAACGAGCCGGAGCCATGCGAATGAGCCGGAGCCAGTGAACGAGCCGGAGCCATGTGAGCGAGCCGGAGCCATGTGGGCGAGCCGGAGCCACGTGGGCGAGCCGGAGCCACGTGGGCGAGCCGGAGCCACGTGGGCGAGCCGGAGCCACGTGGGCGAGCCGGAGCCACGTGAGCGAGCCGGAGCCAGTGAACGAGCCGGAGCCATGCGAATGAGCCGGAGCCAGTGAACGAGCCGGAGCCATGTGAGCGAGCCGGAGCCATGTGGGCGAGCCGGAGCCATGCGAATGAGCCAGAGCCAGTGAACGAGCCGGAGCCCTGTGAGCGAGCCGGAGCCATGTGAGCGAACCAGAGCCATGTGAGCGAGCCAGCAAGCAGCACTCCTCTGTGGCCTTTGCCTCTGGTGAATGGAGTCTGGCAAGGACTACTCTAAATTAAGCTGGACGTGGTTTGCCTGACCTTAGTATCCTTGGAGTGAGAGTGGTTGCTTTGTGACTGGGTGAAAGCCTAGAATTAGTTCATAAGGATTGACTTGTGAGTGTTGAAGCTTGGAACTCCTGCCATCCAGAGAATAGCCATCCCACCAGGAGTCTGTCAAAGCAGGAACTCGTTTTATTGTATCAGTCTTTTGTTTATAAAAGGCTGAGAGAGGAGGTGGTTTTTTTTTCCCCCTGAGGTCAGATGACCTAGGGGGAGGGGAAGGGTGACAGAGGGTATGGGGTGATTGACAGAGCCAACAAAGTTAGTGACAGATGACCACCAGATGACCACCATTTTCTTTCCTCTGCTCTGTGAGGTGATTTTTTCCTTGGCTTGTGGTTAATGCTTGACAGCTAGGCAGTGATGAGGCCCCGTGCCTAGACCAGTGTATGAGTCATTCAGCGTGTTAGATAAAGACAGGGCAGATGAGAGAGCTACATTTCCTCCCGGCTAGATCAAGCAAGAGCCACTGTGGGCATGAATTTAGAGAGACATACAGGAGAAGAGCAAGATACCCATATGCTTTTATTTAGTTGATTTCAAGGTGTGACTATGTACGTGTCTCTGCACACATGAGTGCAGTGCATACAGAAACCAGAAGAGGGGGTGGGATCCCATGGAGATGGAGCTAAGGAAGGTCGTGAGCCTCCTGATGCGGGCTCTGGGAAGAGACCTTGGATCCTGTACAGGAGCAGTCTGTACTTTTAACTGAAAAGCCATTTCTCCTATGGCCTTAAAGTATCTTCTTAGAACTTGAAGTTCTCCTTTCAATGGCCCTGGTGCCTCACTGCTGATAGGATTTGTATCTACCTAACCCCCTCCTTCTCCTCCCCTTCCCTCCTTTCCCCTCCCTTTCTTCCCTTCCCCTCCCCTCCCTCCCTTCCCCTCCCCTCCCCTCCCCTCCCTTCCCCTCCCCTCCCCCTCCCTCTCTGCATTGGGAGAGTGACTGAACAGTAATTTCTCCAAGTTCAATGTTCTGAAAGGTGGATTTTTCAAACAAACCCAAACAAACTAAACTGTAAAGTATTGTTACAGTTTGACTAGTCGGCCACAGGCTCATGGCTTTGAACTCTTGGCCTCCAACAGAGGTATTGTTTTGGGTAGTTATGGCCCCTTAGGGGCATGGTACCCTTCCGGCTGGCTAGGTCAAGGCTATTAGGTAGGCCTTGAAGGTGATGTCTGCTTTGGCCTTTGCCCTGAGCTATTTGTGCCTACATTTGCCGAGATGTGAACAGGCCCTTGCCATTACGGATTGATGCATGCTACCTCCCTGCTTTCTCTCCTGTGATGTATTTGTGAAACTCCAGGAAGTGCCAGGGTTCTGACCTCAAAAGAGAAAGTCCAGGAAAGCCAAAACAAATTCTTCCTACCATAAGTTGCTTTTGCTGGCTATGAGATAAGTAAGTAACATTACTCATTGACTTTTGAAATGTTGTACCTAACACATACAGATTTTTTGGGAAAAATGCAGCTATCTGCTTGGTGAATTGAAGTCTTGCATAAGGCCCCGGGTTGTGATGACACATGGCCCCCAGTTCCTTCATGAAAAGCTGGTTCTTGAACACAGAGCTTCCTAAAACATAAGGGAGCTGCCTAACGGTATCCTCCCTTCTCCTCAGACTAATCTGTGAAGAACATGTAATTCAAACATTGAAAACAAGGACCTGGAGAGATGGCTCAGCAGGCGATCTCTCTTTCAAGAGGATCTGAGTTCAATTCCCAGTGCTGATATGGCAACTCACAACTGTCTATAACTCCAGTGCCAGGGGATTCAACACCCGCACACAGACACACACACACACACACACACATGCAGGCAAAACACCAATGCATATAAAATAAAAGAAAAACAGAAAGAACCCTAAATATTCATGTTTTAGTATGCCCCCCCCCGGTTGATAGTGACTTCTTTGAGTCCTATATTGAGGATGGCTCTCCAGGAGCATTTGGGTTTAATGGGAATGAGTGCTGCGATTGATTTGTGATGCCTGCTTGGGGTATAGAGTGGGAAAGTTGATCAAGTGTATGTGCTTACACCATTCTCCAGGGCTCTGTCTATTGGGAAAGAGCAGCTTCATTTTATGTACTTTCTTACTAACCAAGGAACATTGGCTGTGTTGTCCCAGGTTTGATAGAGAAAAACCACAGAACCCTTACGGAGGAGACTCTGGGCCCTTTTCTTGCACACACCTTTCTTCCCAATGCAGCGAAGAAGCCCTGAGAGCAGGAGACCGCGGAATACGCTGTACACCCTGGCCCTGGCTTACCTTGTTTGAGTTTATCTGGCAGGCACGCTCCTCTTGACATTTAGAATCCCAGTCTTTTTAAGAGTTCAGAATGCTGACATTTATTATTCTTGGATAAACACCGTGATATTTCCTCATAATCTAAGTGCCAAGGAAATCTGACCCCACTCAATCTCTCTACTGCCATCTACCCCGCAGTAAAGAAACAGTGGAGATTTTGTGGAGAGTCCTCTGTGAGGGTTCCACTGGCTGCTCCCAGATGGGTGGGGAATTCCCTCCTCTGATTTTCTGCGTTTAGCTCTCCTAGATGTGGCACTGGGCTCTTCTGAACTCTCAGAGGCAGTGAACACTTTAGGCAGTAACTCTTTAGAAGGCTGTGGTGGTTTGACTATGCTTAGCCCAGGGAGTGGCGCTGTTAGGAGGTGTGGTCTTGTTGGAGTGGGTGTGGCTTTGTTGGAGGAGGTGTGGCCTTGTTGGAGGAAGTGTGCCACTGTGGAGGTGGGCTTTGAGACCCTCCTCCTAGCCGCGGGGAAGACAGTCTGCTCCAGGCTTCCTTTGGATAAAGATGCTGAACTCTCACCTCTTCCAGCGCCATGCCTGCCTGGCACTGCTGTGCTTCCTGCTTTGATGATAATGGGTTTGGTCATGGTGCCTGTTCACAGCAGTAAAGCCCTAACTGAGACAAAGGCTTATTGCTGTGTGCCACTTTTTTTAGATTTCTCATCGTTTCTGACAATGTCGCAAAGACTGCTTTGAAGGCATTTTTAAGACCCTACTGTACAAAGTGAATTCTTTCCTAGACACTTGTTTTTAGGAATTAGTTTTCAGGATATGAATGAAAAAGGCTGCAGAGCCGTGCTGATCCAGGCAATCAGGTAGAGTTGTGAGGACTGACCTGGGGCCGCTTGTATTCATTGGCTGAATTCTGTACCCCAAGATCTGGTTCCCTCAAGATGAGCAAATTCCCACATACACCAGCCTTTGGTGTGGAAACCTTACTCCCCAATTTAAAACCATCGATTGAGTAGAAATGGCTGCAACCAGTTACTGCGGAGAATAGAGAGAGGTGGAGCTTGATTTACTGAGCTGGAGGTCCACAGGTAGGGATCATGAAGAAGGGGAAGGGGAGAAGGGGGGAGGGGAAGAGGAGGAGGAGAAGAAGAAGAAGAGAGGAGAGAGGAGGGGGAGAAAACAGAGAGAACAGGAGGTTTCCATTAGTAATGATGGACCAGAAATACCTCCCCAGGACACCAGACTGCTGGAGCAGAAATAACCCAGGAAGATTCAAACAGCAAGTATTTGGGGAGCACAGCTGGGCAAGTAGCCAGGCCAGTAGTAGAGAATTATATTAGGGGTAATCCCCCAGTAGTTGCACAGAGCCTAATAAACAAATAGATTGGGATAAGCAGAATTTCCATTATCTTACACACCCTGCTTCCTCTACCAGCATCTGGATTCCTCTTACTGCAGGCAACCCACAAAGCCTATTCCCTGAAGCAGAGTAGCTGGAGGTATTTTACCTGGAGGGAGGGTACTAAACCCAGTGCTTTGAAGGAGACAAGAAACTGCTTTACTCACCAACAGCTCTAGTAAGGAAGACTGTGTGGACGTCCTGTTTTCCAGTAACGCCTGTCTGGATGAGCTGGTGGGACCCACCCCTTCCTTAAAGGAGAAAGCAAACCTCCCTCCATGTAGGGCTCCCGGGTCGCCCTGTTTACTTGGGCACATGGGCAGTATGGGCTCGAACTTGTGTGAACAAGAGGATAGAGTCCGAAAGGTCTCCAGAGAATCTGTAGTGGAAATGCGGCCTCAGACGGAGAGGAACTGAGAGTGGGAACAGACAGGAAGCCTGAAGCAATGATATTTAGAGTACACAGGAAGGGTCTATATTTCTATTTTAAAAATTGCTGAAAATGGTTCTTTCCTGCTTTACCTCTTCTTCCTGTGTCCCCTTTTCTTCTTAGAATAATCTGTGAAGATCCTGTCATTAAAGCATTGAAAATAGAAAAAAACAAACGAGCCCTAAAATGACATCTGTAAGTCCTTGCTGCTTCTTTCGTTAAAAGAAATGAGAAACACACAATAAAATAGAGTAAATTTTCATCCGCATCTCCATCACCTCATTGTCTTAGTTTTATTCTATGCAGAAGGGCGGTCAGGATGTGATTATGGTTTAAGATTCTTCAAAGAGTCAAAGACAGTCATTAGTTATGGGAGGTTTAAAATGTTGACACAACTCAGAATATGTAAAATTTGAATTTTGATTGTATAGTAATTAGTAAGCATGTCCCGAATTCTGACAAAGTTTAGCCCCGCCCCCTTATTTTTTTTGCTTTTTGGAAACGAGTTTCTCTGTGTAGAGGCTGTCCTGGAACTCACCCTGTAGACCAGGCTGACCTCGAACTCAGAGATCCACTGGCCTCTGTCTCTTGAGTGCTGGGATTAAAGGCGTGCTCCACCACCGCCTGACTAAACTCATATTTAAATGACCATGTGCATTTCACCTGCCTGTCCTCTCGCCTGTAACCCCTGCCACCTTCTCTCACCAGGCTCCTGCCCCGTCTCACCTCAGGCTGCCTCAAGGTTCCCCACCCTGGAGCAGGCCTCCCGGCTCACGTGCCACAGGCACCTGACTGGCTCTGCTAGCTTGGTCCTCTGCCAGGCTTTGCCATGTTACCTTGATTGCTGAGGGCAGTCAATAATAGAAGCCTCTCTTTCTCTCTCTCTCTTCAAAATATTAATGAAAACTTTTTTAAAAATTGATTGTTGACTAGTTCTTTCTTCTCGCTCCAGCCCAAAGATTTTATTTATTTATTTATTTATTTATTTATTTATTTATTTATTTATTTAATGTAAATACATTGTAGCTGTCTTCAGACACACCAGAAGAGGGTGTCAGATCTCATTATGGATGGATGTGAGTCACCATGTGGTTGCTGGGATTTGAACTCAGAACCTTTGGAAGATCAGTCAGTGCTCTTAGCCGCTGAGCCATCTCTCCAGCCCCCTCTAAAGTTCTTGTTATGGTAGAACTTTGTCAAACACTGGACAATGCCTGTCTGCTTTCTCACCCATTGGCCGGGCACACAATATTCACTAAATAAGTCAGTATTTGATAAATGGTATAATGCCCTGAAGCAGAGCTACGGGAAACAAAAAAACAAAAACCCCTTGGGGCTGGAGAGATGGTTCAGCCGTTAAGAGCAGTGGTCCATCCTGTAGAGGACCTGAATTTGATTCCCAGAACCCACATGGTGGTTTACAACCATCCCCAATTGCAGTTCCATGGGGATCTAATGAATGCCCTCTTCTGACCTCCATAGGCATCAGGCATACATGGGGTACACAGACACACATGCAAACAAAATACACATAAAACAAAATGAATAAATCCAATTATATATATATATATATATGTTTTTCGAGACAGGGTTTCTCTGTATAGCCCTGGCTGTCCTGGAACTCACTCTGTAGACCAGGCTGGCCTTGAACTCAGAAATCCGCCTGCTTCTGCCTCTCAAGTGCTGGGATTACAGGTGTGCACCACCATGCCCAATAAAATATTTTTTAAAAATGAAATAATGGCCTGTTGCTGAAGGGTCCCTTGCAAGCGAGGTATGGGGTCTCTAAGCAAATGGCCCCTGGCACCACTCAGGGGCGCCAAAACCAAAGATTCTTCGCATTCCCGACTCTTAGAATACATGTCACATGCTCTCCAAGTTATTGGTCAGGTCCTGAGAGCCAGCTGGGCCTGGGCTCGAAGTGGTGACTATTTTTGCTCTAGGGGATAAGGCCATACATGGAATTTTTAATATTAGAAAGGAAGACAGTTTGGAGTTTTTTCCTGAAAACAGAACCATGGTCTTTCATTAGCGGACATTCAGGGAGCCCAGCAGTTGTCTTCTCTGCAGGGTTGTGTCTGAGACGGAGGCAGAGGCATCAAGGAGACAAGGGGCTCTGTGTCTTACGGGAGACAGACACGTGAACGGTCATAACTCAAAATGACAAGGGCCGCTACAGAGAGGCGGGCAGAGGCTTTGGGAAGGACGAAGGAGCTAGGGCATAACCATAGGACACTATGGGAGGGACAGCCTCAGCTCCTGTCTCCTTCAAAGAGGAGTTAGTGACCTCTGCTGGGGAAGGGGACCTCAGCTGGAAGGAGGCGCAGAGAAGTCAAGTTTTCTAAAGATAAAGAGAGCAACTTCACAAAGGTGGGGGCTTAGAAGGAGAGCAGCTTAGTGTAAAGGCTGGAGAGGGGAGACAGCTAAGGGTGCTGGGGGAGGTGAGAGGGCAAAGCAGAGCCCGGGAGGGAGGCACAGGGAGGCCCGTGCAGCGCTCCATTGGAGGGACACAGGGGCCTGCTCAGCGGTTCATTGACTCTGGGGATTTGGACTGAGCTCTTCAACTTTCAAGAATTTACTCTAGTTTGACAGTGATGGCACACAACTTTAATCCCAGTACTCAGGAGGCAGAGGCAGGTAGATCTCTGAGTTTGAGGCCAGCCTGGTCTACATAGCCAGTTCCAGGACAGCCAGGGCTACACAGAGAAACCTTGTCTCAAACAAAACAAAACAAAACAAAACAAAACAAAACAAAACAAAACAAACAAGCAAGTAGAACAACAAGAGAGTTTACTCTAAGGAAGCAGTCTGGTAACTGAGCATAAGTGTTTATTCCTTCTCTGACGGGACAACAGGACCTGTAAAGGCCAGGGGTTGGTGAATGCCATCTGCAGAATATGGTGGGGACACTGGGAGTGATGGAATGGTTTTATATTGTGATGGGAGGACAGCTGAGAGATGTTGACAAGTGAGAAACCAAGTCACAAAACACGGTTACGCCATGAACTGGCCTTGGGGGCTGGAGAGATGCGCAGTGGCCATGAGCGCGTGCTGTCTTTGTGGAGGACTCGGGGCTGACTCACAGCAGCCGCATGGTGGCTCACTGCCATCTATACTCCTGGCTCCAGAAGATCTGATGCCTTTTCGTCTCCTTACGAGCACCAGATACACATGTGGTACACTGTCTTAGTCAGGGTTTTACTGCTGTGAACAGGCACCATGACCAAGACAACGCTTATAAAGGACAGCGTTTTATTGGGTTTGGCTTATAGGTCCAGAGGTTCAGTTCATTATCATCAAGTCAGGAACATGGCAGCATCCAGGCAGGCATGGTGCAGGAGGAGCTGAGAGTTCTACATCTTCATCTGAAGGCTGCTAGGTGAAAACTGGCTTCCAGGTAGCTAGGATGAGGGTCTTAAAACCCACACCCACAGTGACACACCCACTCCAACAAGGCTACACCTCCACATAGTGCCATTTCCTGGGCCAAGCATATTCAAACCAACACACACACACACACACACACACACACACACACACACGCATCTATCTATCTATCTATCTATCTATCTATCTATCATCTATCTATTTATCTATCTACTATCTATCTATCTATCTATCTATCTATCTATCTATCTATCTATCATTATCATCTATCAGCCTAATTGGGCTGGCACATACTTCAGTGGTAAAGCACTTGTGTGTCCAAGACCCTGTGTTTGATCCCCAACATTGTATAAAGACCGTGTAAAGTCTGGAAGTAAGTGTAAAATGCTCACAGTAGCGAGACTGAGAATGGTTAGCTTTCACTTTGCACTGTACTGTGGAACACCCTGCCCCATAGTGAGTGGGCATTAGAGTTACAACCAGGATAATCAGTAAAGCGATTTCCACTTTGGAAAGTCCACAGAGTTTAAAAAGAGATAATTAGGGCCAGAATTCTACTTGAGTGACTGTTAAGACTGTTAAGACATGTGTGTGACCCACTCGGGACCGTCCAAGTCCCAGCAGAGCAGACTCATCTCTAGCAGGCAGACAGATGAACCCTTTCTTGGGCTGCTCCCTCTCGTTTATCTAGAGGTGATTGGAGCTGTATTCTCCCTATATGTTCTAGAATAGACATGAAAAGAGTAGACCCTTGGTCACACAGTCCCTGAGCCAGTCATTCTCTATATGGACTACATTCTAGATCCACCAGAGGAGCCTAAATAATTCCACTGCCTAGACCTTATGCTCTCAGATCAACTAGTTATGACTTTCTGGGATAAGGTCCAAGTAATGGGCCCAGGAGATGCTATTCTGCAGCCAGGGTTGAGTATTATCTTCTGTTCAGGAGAGAATGAGTTAAAAACCGACCAGTCAGGAGCATACCCAGAGACCTGTACTTTCGGGACATGCCAGGTCTGAATATTTATCTTTACAAAAAGGATTTCTTGGTCAAACATTGCTGTATCCCTCTCTAGAAAAGTCCCAAAGCGTATTAGCCAATAAAGACTTTGAGAAGTCTTACAGTAAGAAAATTTGTCTCAAATATTTTTTCTTCCCAAGTAGTTTCTCATCTTGGAAACTGTCTTAAGAGTTTCTAGTGCTGTAACAAAACACCATGACCAAAAGAGCAAGTTGGGGAGAAAAGGATTTATTCAACGTATACTTCTAGATCATAGTTCATCATTGGAGGAAGTCAGGGAAGAATGCAAGCAGGGCTGGCACCTGGAGGCAGGAGCTGATGCAGAGGCCATGGAGGGGTGCTGCTTGCTGGCTTTTTTTTTTTCTATAGCTTGCTCATCCTGCTTTCTTCTACAGCCCAGCAGCCCAGAGATGGCACCATCCCCCCATGGGCTGGGTCCTTCCTCACTGATCACTAATTGAGAAAATGCCCTACATCTGGATCTCCTGGAGGCATTTTCTCAACTGAGGCTCCTTCCCCTCTGGTGACTGACTCTTGTCAAGTTAACACACAAAACCAGCCAGTACAGAAACCTTTGTCTAAACTTCATCTAAACTTTCGCTTAGCAGTGTGAGGCTAAGCCCCGTTGGTTCCCCTGCATGCCATTCCTCTGTTACCCTTTGGGACACTTCCCTAAAAGGTCCCTAGGACACTGATAAAGACCCAAGCAGACCTCTGAACTCACAACAACGTGTGGCAGAGGAGGCCCTGCTCTGGGAGGTTGTGGGATGCTCACCCCTACTGGGGCACTGCTAACCTGAGACCCAGGTGGAGAGGGGGCACCGTGATTACAGAGTCTGGTGTGCACAGTAGAGTGAGGAGTTACTGACTGCTTTGTCCCCACATCAGAAGCTGGGCGGGGATGCAGCGGGCCCCCAATTTCAGACTTTCCCCTCTGAGTTACACCCCTCCACCTCCTCCAACCCAGTCAAGAGGTCACCCCAGGCACCTTACCATCTTGGCATACAGGAGCACAGTCATGATTAGTGACAAGTTCCTGCCGCCTTTCAACATTTTGAGTTTCGGTCTCCATCTGCCACGACGATACCTAAAGCTCTAAATATCTTTCAGTTGTAAGGAATGTTTAGAATTGAAGAGCTGGTTCGATACAATTAAAAGCTTCCAGAAGGCTGTTACGGCGCCAATTATTTACTTTGCGATAGCAGGCTATTTAAATTTCATTACGGAGTAGAAAATAGGGAGATAAGAAGAAAATATGGCCAGGCTGACTGTGACCTCCAAACCTTTGCTCCTTTTGTCCATAAAAGATACCGGAGGCAGGACATTTGGATTCAGGGATCATTTGGTTAAACTGTGCGTTCCCCTAAACGAAAGTGCTTCTTAATCTCTTCATGGGCTGTTAATGGGCCATTTATCAGGGCGTTACAAGGCAAAGTGAACGTGGAGGAAGCAGGGTTACCAACTTGGGAGGGCCACCCTGTATCACAGGTGGTCGGACAATGACCCGGTGACTCCTGGTCTTGACCTAAACATTTCCCAGTCCACAAAGGAAATAAATGACTGTTCAACCCCCTCCCCCTTCCAGGCTCCCTTCGGAACAGATCACTTTGACTGTTAAAGCTCTCCCTCATGGTTCCCAGTTCTTTTTCAGGCTGTTCTTGCTGGCAACTTAACTATAGCATTTCCAGTGTTGCTACTTCTCATTTGATCCTTTGTACAGGAGCTAGACCCACAGTCAAGCGGCAGGATGGAGGACCTGGTTCGTGTGATCGTCAGATGTGTGTGTAAACACTTGATATATGTATTGGTACATGAATATGCATGTACAAACACACACAGGTATAATTAACACAGAAGAGTTGACCATTTATAAGTTTCTAATTTAGTTTTGGCACAGAGTTGTGCATCTATGACCAAAATCAGGATAGAGGGTCCTTTTGTCACCTGGAAACGCTCCCTTGTACCCCTTTGTTGTGGATTTCTTCCTTTTCCCTAAGGAAGTTAGTTCCATGAAGGAAGTAAAATAAGGGTCTATGTTGGACCAGAGGCTATCCAGGCAGCACACACGACCCCTTCCTGAATGGACAAGCAGCTGGTTAGGTCAAGGGGGTGCTCATAGAGCACACGGACTCCTTACTGTCTCAGTCAGAGATGTGCTAGAACATGAACAAGCCCCTAACTCTCTACCTAGCTTCCCTTGTTAGATTTATAAAAGGCCACCAGGCCGTGGGAGCCAGTGCTGTCTCCCTTACAGCCTCTCCCAGTCTCGGGAATTCTTTCTCACTTTCCCTTAGTTAGTCTACTTTCCCCCTGTCTACCCTTATTTGAGTTTTCTTATTCTTGGACATTGGGCAATGAACTTAGTAGTCATTGGTTCAGGGTGGCTTTGGTATGCTTACATGTCTGGTATCCTTAGCGCTCTGAGTCAAGCTGCTCGTTAAGAGTCAAGAAAGGGAGCTGGAGAGGTGCCTTAGTGTCTAAGAGCCCTGGCTGCTCTTGAAAGGATCCAGGTCCCATGACTCCTCACACCCACAGGCAGCTCACAACCTTCCTCATCTCCAGTCCCAGAGGATCAGGCACCCTCTTCTGGCCTCCACAGACACTGCATCACACAGTGAGCAGACATACAGATACACTAACAACAACAACAACAACAACAACAACAACAGCAACAACAACAACAGCTGAGAAAGGCTCCGAAGGAACCCATATCAACCTTATGAATGGAAGTGCCCAGGAGAAGAAGCCACACTCCTGTTAAAGAGTCCACACGGCTTTTGGGTGAGAGCTCTGGTTGTGGAGAGCTGGAATGTTATATGATCCAGAGGCAAATCATCTTGGGCTATCTCTAGTTTAAAAATTGATACCTGCCTCTTTGCTCTTTTGACTACCAGGCAAAACCTTCAGAATGCATTTTTAGCCCACCAACCTAAATGCTAAGAATGCCATCAGAGAGCGTCTGAAACTTAATGTACATGGGGAATGGATTGATGTTGGCTTTCCCCCCCCCCTATGATTATAAAAGTTCACTAGACTTTATTTGGGGCAGCATGAATCTGTGCTTCTGGACGTGATGGTCTGAGTGAGAATGACCTCCACGGGTTCAGTTATTTCAGTGTTTAGTTCCCAGTTGGGTGGACTGCTTAGGAAGGGTTAGGAGGTGTGGTCTTGTTGGAGGAAAGATGTCATGGGTTTTGAGGTTTCAAAAGCCCACGCCAGGGGCAGTCTCTCTCTCTCTCTCTCTCTCTCTCTCTCTCTCTCTCTCTCTCTCTCTCTCTCTCCTCCTCTTCCTCCTCCTCCTCCTCCTCCTCCTTCTTCTTCTTCTCTCTCTCTCTCTCTTCTTCTTCTTCTTCTTCCTCCTCCTCCTCCTCCTCCTCCTCCTCCTTCTCTCTCTCTCTCTCTCTCTCTCTCTCTCTCTCTCTCTCTCTCTCTCTCCTCCTCTTCCTCCTCCTCCTCCTCCTCCTCCTCCTTCTTCTTCTTCTCTCTCTCTCTCTCTCTCTCTCTCTCTCTCTCTCTCTCTCTCTCTTTCTCTCTCTCTCTCTCATGTACCATGCCTATCTTGGGCTTCACTGCTCCCTGCCATGATGGTTGTGGGTTAACCCCCTCTGGAAGGATAAATATGTCCTCAATTAAATGCTTTCTTTTATACCTTGCCTTGGTCATGGTGTAGAACAATACATTACCTAAGACCCTGGGTCATGGTCACTCACACTGGCTCAGAATAAATGCTCCATACTTCTTTTGAGGCGAGAGTTGTGTTTTGTACAGACATATATTCTAGATCCTGGCAAGCGCCACCCAGGTTCCTCTCTCTGTAATTTTGCAGTTTCCTGAGAGTGACATACGAGCAACCCTACAGCGTTGAGTCTGGTCTCTCTCCCTCACGGCTCTTCCGTCTGGTGTGTAGGGCAGTCCTTTGATTCTTTTTGTAGTTGAGCCATGTTCCATGGCGTGGGTGCCCCGCTGCAGGCTCCGTCCCTTCACGGATGGCAACTGAGTTCTTGGTAACCAAGAAGAAAGCAGATGCAAACATTCACATACCCCAGTGGTTCTCAACCTGTGGGTCACAACCACCTTGGGGTGGCATATCAGATATCCTGGACATCAGACACTTACATTACAATTCATAACAGTGGCAAGACCACACAGTTATGAAGGAGCAATGAAGTAATTTTGTGGTCGGGGTCATCACATCCTAAGGAGCTGTATTGAAGGGTCACAGCATTAGGAAGGTTGAGAACCACTGATAGAGACCTTCTCTCCCCCTTAGCCATCATTATTGCCTATATATCTGGGGGTGGGACTTCGTAATCTTTTACCCATCTGAATTAACACGTCAACCATGCAGTCACTATGCTGGTCTTGCTTAGGCACCCATATTGTTGAAATTTCATGAGTGTGCAGAGGCTACTTTCCCTGTGAACCATCTGGATGGCTCCTTCTGTTTCTTTTAATAGAATTCCTGTTATCCAGATGTTAGCACCTGCACTTCCATCTCTCTTACCTGTTAGCTTTTCTCCTATGTCATCTCTCTCTCCCTCTCTCCCCCACTTTGTATCAATTCCTTCCTCTTTCTGGCCTGTTTCTTCAATCTCCCAACCCACGGCCTTGTTCTTCAGTGGCGTCCATGTGCTTCCATCCCCCCCCTCCCCGCCGTTATAGTCTCGCTGCTAACGTATCTGTTTGATTCTTTTCCTGTGTTCTTGCTTATTTCCTCTTTAAGATACATTTATTGGGCCGATTAAAAATGCTCATCCCACCTCTTCTGATGTGTCTGCTTTTGATGTAACCTGCAATACAGCTTATTTCCACGGTGGGATGACTGCCATTCAAATGCCTTGTTACTTTGTTTTGCATGCTCGCAGCCCCCTTCTGGAGAATACTGGACTAATGGATAGGATCATAATAATGGAATAATGATAATGATGGGGGAAGGTGACAGTCCCCCCAGCTCCATTGCCCACAGTGAACTTAGGATGGGTGTGGGAGCCCCAGGGTGGAAAACCTACATTCCAGGAATCTCCGTTCAGTTCCTTCTTGTTTCATGACATTGTCCCTCAGCCCGGGTCTTCATATTTGGTCCTCACAGAGAGATTTGCAGCACTTTTGAATCCTACCCGTACATTCACATCACCCAGGATGCGTCTGTGTTCTGATGCCCAGGCCACGCCCCCGCACAGGGGATTCTGGTAGAGTCTAAGCATCTGCTTTTGGAGCCTCATGGGTGACCTTTCTGAGTAGCCACATATCAAAAGCATCAAGACTCCTCTGGGATTTGCCAATCCTGGAAGCTTGAAGCTTGAAGAAGCAAATGACTTCTGGAGGTCAGCTGGTCTACCATGGATTTCTGAGGACACCTGGACCACATGTCTATGTCTTGTCAGGTAAAGCGCAGGCATCGTTTCCCCTAGGAGATAGGTGGGAACCAGCGTCAGAATTTCTGTCTTGTCCTCTAAGTGCGGCTGACCTGCGTCCTCCCCTAGGATTGAGTCACTGACAAGAGCAGCCTGGCCAACTCAAGAGCTTCTTGTAATTTTCTTCTTTTCTAGTTCAGGGGAGGGGTGTCAGTGGGGAGCTAGCATCCATGTTGATTGATCATCTTGGCCCGAACTGGAGCTATTTAGAGTTTGATCAATAGACCCTAAGTGTCATCAACTGCTAGGCATTCACTGGAAATACAGAATCCCAGCTCTACCTTGGACCTACAGAGAGTCAGAGCCTGCCCTTGAATGAGGCACCTGAGTGACATTCCGGTCTAAGAAGCCCAACTTGATAAAGTGTAAACGATGGGAAATATTTCAATTGAAGCAAGCCTCTTTCTGACCAAGGTCTTTTTTTTTCCCCCCTAGGAACAGAATTTTTTTTCTATATTGTTTACATTCCAAATGATTTTCCCTTTCCCGGTTCCCCTCTCCCCCTAAGTCCCATAAGCCCTCTTCCCTCCGCCAGTTCCCCAATCAACCCCCTCCCACTTCTCTGTCCTGGTAATCCCCTACAATGCTGCATCAAGCCTTTCCAGGACCCGGGCCCCTCTCCTTCCTTCTTCTTGGGAATGATTTGGTATGTGAGTTGTGTTTTGGGTATTCAGAGCTTCTGGGCTAATATCCACTTATCAGTGACTGCATTCTATGTGTGTTCTTTTGTGAATGAGTTACCTCACTTAGGATGATATTTTCCAGTTCCAACCATTTGCCTAAGATTTCATGAATTCATTGCTTTTAATTGCTGAGTAGTATTCCATTGTGTAAATATACCACATTTTTTGTATCCATTCCTCCGTTGAGGGACATCTGGGTTCTTTCCAGCTTCTGGCTATTATAAATAAGGCTGCTATGAGCATAGTGGAGCATGTGTCCTTATTACATGCTGGGGAATCCTCTGGGTATATACCCAGGAGTGGTATAGCTGGGTCCTCCGGAAGTGTTGTACCCAGTTTTCTGAGGTCTGACCAAGTTCTTTGTAGTTTATTTGGTTATGTTGTGTCTCTAAAATGTTGATTTAGGTTCTTTGATTTGAGCTAGACCAGAATTCAACAATGCTGCAGGGTTTTTCCCCTCTCTAGACTAACAGATTGGTTTAGTTTAAGGAAAACAGTGCTCAGGTAGCCCCACCTACCTCTCAGCTGTTGGATCCATGCTGGAGCCTTATCTTTACCGATGTGCATAGTTGGTTACAATCTGGGGAGATATGATAATCTTCAGAAGAATCATGAAGATGGCACTGTTAGCCATCATTTCCCTAGGGTCCAGCCCAATACACTGTATACAGTGGGTGCTTAATAATTATTAATCAACTAAGAAATGACAGGCAATTGTAGAGAGGCACTTGATGTTTGTCTTCTAGGTGCCAGCATAAATGATTATACCTGAGAAATATTATTTTTTTTAAGAAATATGTATAGGAGCTAGTAAGATGACTCAGAGATTAAGAGTACTGGCTATTCTTTCAATTCCCGGCACCAGCATGGCAGCTCACAACTGTTTGTAAATCCAGATCCAGGATATCCAACACTGTGATACAGACATACATACAGGGAAAATACCAATTCACATAAAGTAAAAATAAATAAATCATTAAAAAAGATATATATGTATAGTCTAAGGAATAACTTTCTTTTGCCATTATCCTTTCTTCTCGTAAATATTACAATTATTTCAGTGTTTTGGGTCTTACTAAAAACTTGAAGGTAGGTCTAGAGAGATGGCTCATTGGTTAAGAGCACTGAATGCTCTTCCAGATCCTGAGTTCAATTCCCAGCAACCACATGGTGGCTCCCAGCCATCTGTAATGGGATCCGATGCCCTCTTCTGGTGTGTCTGAAGACAGCTACAGTGTACTCTCATACATAAAAATAAATAAATCTTTAAAAAGTATCTTGAATGTATACTGGCAGTTCAGGGCAATTTGAATTATTTAATTCTAATTTTAAAATATTTTCTTGAGACAGACTCTCATGATGTAACCTCAGCTGGTTTGGAAGTAACTATGGAGACCAGGCTGGCCTTGAGTTCACAGAGATCTGACTGCCTCCGACTCTCAAGTGCTGGGATTAAAATGTCAACTCTCTCTCTCTCTCTCTCTCTCTCTCTCTCTCTCTCTCTCTCTCTGTGTGTGTGTGTGTGTGTGTGTAATATCTGTGGTGTGTGCTGATGTGGGTGGTAGATACATATATGTATGTGTCCATGAGTGTGGTAGACGTGTGTGAGCATGCGCGAGCACAGAGGTCAACAGGTCCCTTCCCCCGCTCCTCTCCATCACACTGTTTGAGATGCCATCGTCGTTTGAACTTGGAGCTTTCTACTTCAGCTGGACTGGCTGGCTAGTGAGTGCCCACGAGCCACTGTCTCTGCCTTCTGTGCTCTGGGTCACAGATGTCTGCCCCTGTGCACGGACCGCTTAGGGATCGGAGCGCAGGCTCTCACGCTTGCATGGTAAGCACTTTACCCACTGGGCCACCTACCCCATTTTCCCCGTTTCTCTTTTTATTTTGAGGTGGGTCTCACATAGCCCATGCTGGTTGTGAACTCCCAATGCAGCCAAGGATGATCCCGAATGCCTGGTGCTCTTGCCTCTGCCCATTCGGTGTTGCGGTTATAGGCGTGCGCCATTGTGACCAGTTTATGGAGTGTCGAGGATCAAGGTCGGGGCTTCTTGCATGCACGGCAAGCACTTCACCGACTGAGCTACTGTCCCAGCTCCCTAAAGAGCTTTCTTAGGTCCAGGTCTGCTTTTTAGTCCAGTATGCGTTGCTAGAGAAGAATATCATAGACTGGGTCATTTATAAAGAAAAAGGTATTTATTTCTCAAAGTGTAGGAGGCTGGGGAGTTCAATATTAAGGCACCAGCATCTAGCAAGGGCCTTTGTGCTGTGTCATTCTACAGAGGAAGGCAGAAGGTGAGCAGGAACACAGAGAGACAGGGCAGGGACAGACGACGGCGGAACGGCTCTCATTGCAAACTTGTGATAGCAGGTGCACTTCTGCAGCACTGATGCTGATCCAATCCATCATCACCACCATCACCACCATCACCACCACCATCACCACCACCACCACCACCACCACCACCACCACCACCACCACCACCACCACCGTCACTACCACCACCACCACCACCACCACCATCATTCTAATTTTTGAGACAGGATTTCTCTGTGTAGCCCTGGCCATCCTAGAACTTGTTTTGTAGACCAGGCTGCCCCCAATTGCAGAGATCCACCTGCCTCTGCCTCCCAAGTGCTAGAGCCAGAGGCCTGAGCCCCCTACACCTGGTGTCCGATTCACTCTTGATGTAATCATTTTCAGTATTTAACCAATTCCTAAGAGATTCCCGCTTTACAGCCCTGTTGTACTAGGGATCAAGTTCCCGACACATGAACGATGGAGGTCACATTCAAGACATAGCAAGGCCTATATGTTTTCTTAAAGATTTTTTTTTCTACACCTTTTCATGGAGCAAAACAAAACAAAACTGTGTGTGTTGAGGAGGTATTCTCAGGAATTCTCAGGTATTCTCAGGAAAGAAAGTGTGTGTATCGTAGCAAATGAAAAGCAAGGAGATGAAGAAGAGGTTATGGCCAATTCCAGGAACCGAGTCAGAGTTGGTTGTAGAAGTTGGGTTCTGGCCCTTCCTTCAGCCCCATACTCTCAGAAGTAAGAGACTCTACATATATTTACAAATACCTTGGCCACATAGTTATGCTCTTCTCTGACTAGATCATGACTTGTTATAATCTAGTTACTCTAGTCCACATTCTGCCACGTGGCTGGTTACATCTTCCCGGGCCAATCTCCTGCTCCTGGCTCTATCCCAGAATTCCGTTTGACTCCCGGATGTCCCACCTTCTATCCTACCCTTTCCTATAGGGCGTAGGTGTTTGTAATTGACAGGTGATGCATCCATACAACACACAACACACAAGATACTCTCTCCACAGTTGGCCTACGTGTTTCTGTTCTCTCCTCTTCCTCAGGCAGGCGCAGGAGAGTAGCGCAGACCACAATGGCTTCATCTTCTCTCTCCTTCCGTGTCTACTGTCTGATTTTTAAAGGGTTGCTGAGTGTGTCTTAGTGTGGCCTCTTGTCAGCCAGAGAGCCTGGGGAAGGAGGCATGTGACAGAAATACTAGCCTTTCATTATGTAGGGAATATAAAAAAAGACCTAAAATAAACCCTTTATTTAATTTGAATATTTTATTGGTAACGATGGTGTGTGAGTTATATGACACTGGATACTGATGTCTTTTATAGGCATTTGAGAACTTTTATAGTTTATCGACGTATGGGCCAGTTTCTTACACCGAGTGGGACTCTGAGCTCGCTCTCTGGGCGGCTCTCCTCTTTCACCTTCTTGATTCAACATTCACATCGGCGGAATTATTAGTCAATTAAAAACGTTTTAAAGAGACTTTGCCCAGCATTTCTGTGGAAAACCTGAAATGTGTTTTTTTTTTTTTTTTTTTAATTTGGACAAACTAAAGACCAAAGTGACATCTGTGATCAGGGTAAGCTGATAGCTGCAAATGGTGTCTGAGAGCCAATAGCACGAGGCACCCCATCTTCTGCTTGTCAAAATGACGGAAGCTCTGTGGAGAGCTCCGGCCACATGGGGCTGAAATGGAAGTGATTTTGTTCTGAGCACTGTTGAGTCTTCAAGCATGAACTAACTCATTCCCAGTCTTGCATAGCACAGCGGATTACAAAATGTAGGGACTGTTGCAAAGAATTGAAAACTTTTAGGGTTGGGGAGATGGCTCAGTGGATAAAAGCATTTGCTGTCAAGCCTCATGGCCTTGGTTCGATCCTGGACCCACTACAGGAAGGAGAGAACTGACCCCTGAAAGTTGTGCCCCATACACACACCATAGCCATGTGAACACACACACACACACACACACACACTAAATACATGCAATAAAAATCAAAATTCAGTTCCTAAATTGAGGGCTTATTCATCAAATGACTACAGATGTTAATGAGATATTTAGGGGGGGGGAACACTTTTATCATTACCCTAGTTAGTTTCAATATTTCAAAATAAATTGCAAATTCTTCATTTCATCAATGACATATAAACAAAGAAGCAAAGAAAATAAATTATTGTTTGCCACATGAAAACATTTCTTATTTTTTGTCTAGTGAATAATTATTAAGCATAAAAAAAACTAATTGAATCTCATTTCTACAAATCATTAAGGAGTTTTTGAGCCAAACAAACCATGGCCTTCTTGTTGATGAGATTGTAAATATCACCAGCCTAGAAAAAAATAGCCGATCATTTATTCTGTAGCAGGCCTTACTGCATTTCTGTACACCCACCATGGCTTTGTAGAATTGGGAAAATGACCAGAGGCAGGGGGGAAAAAAAACCCTCACTTGGCCAGCAGAGGTCACTCTTTCTCCTTTATGGATCCCAGTAACGAACGGGCTTCTGATTTGGTCAAAGGTGTTTTGAGCTTGAAGCTCAGCCAGAGGCTGTGGAAATATACACATCATCGAGGACAGCTCTGCTTTCTTACACACACACACACACACACACACACACACACACACACTCTGTTTAAATGTTTTACTCTACCTGGCCTCTTAAATGGATAGCTCACATACATATAATAAGAGCCACGCCTGTTAATGCATTTCTTTAATCTGTTTCATCGAGTATCACTCTAATGCTTACTGATGCCAGCTCCTATTCTGCCCAGTTCTCTGACTTATGGACCAAAGTGTAGATTTTCATAAGTACCTGCAGGTGACTGGCATGAACCTTTAGAGTTTCTGCAGGGGAACCAGGAACTAAATGGGATCAGGATGTATTGAACCCTGGCCAAGCAGGAAGGTTAGTGCCAGGCACTGAGGGCTAAGCGAGAGAGTTACAAACCCTGGGCTTGGCTTCTGTGTTTGGCTTCATTACAGAAGCAAAAGCATATGCTATCAGTTCTTTTGAAGGCTCTGCCATAGAATGAATTTAGATGAATTATACATGAATATCCACAGTATAGGCCAGTCATAAGTATCTATTGATGGTCACGACAGCTGAGTGATGGAACTGTCTAGTAGTGAGATAAACCACTCAGCGTTTGTCTGGCCAAATCATTAAAAGTATTTCAATAATTCATTTTTAATACTTCCTTTATGGGGGACATAGTGGGCTTTTTAAGGAAGTGCCTGGGAAAGTTGAGTTTTCCAATGATTAAGATCTTTTCTAGCTCATCCTCTTCCCTCCCCTCTCACCCGTTCCCCTCCCCTTCCCTCCGCTCCCCTCCCCTCCCATCCCTTTCCCTCTGGTCACATCCCTGTCCTGTCCTGTCCTGTCTCATCCCTTCCTCTCCCCTCCGGTCCTGTCCCGTCCCGTCTCCGTCTCTCCCCTCCTTTCCTGTAGCGCACCCTTCCAGCCCTGTTCTGTCACTCTCTTCGATTTCCCCACCCCTTCTCCTCTTTTTCTTTCCCGAAATACCAATTTCATATTGACATTTTAGAATTTTGAAAACGTGGTGGAATTCTGAGATTCTCCGTGGCTGTTTTTTCCTTTGGCCACCAGGTGGCGCCATCACAGTGCGCCGGGGACCAGGCAACCCTTCCTAAAGAACAAAATGTGTCTCTCCCTTAGGGGGTGGGTTGGTTAATGACTAGGTTGGTAGCTTCCTGTAGTGCCTGAGAGGAGCTGCATCCCGGGGAGGATGATCTATTGGGGTTCCTCACATCGCCCTCTGAAATCCTAGTTTCTCTGGTCTGTGGTTCGGCGCTGGACCAGCTGCCATCTGCTTACCCAGAATGCCTTGCAAAAGTGTGCTAGAGCCAGCTGGTGTACTTGCTAGGGACTGGTTAAGTAGCCAGGAATTTTGCGAGCTGATTGTTGGACCATTGGCAACTAGACATCAGCCTTGGTGGGAGTATTTGAGGCACTAAAAATCACATGACTCTGTCCTGTTTGCTCGTGTGTGAGTACTCTTGCTTTCCTGACCCCCGGTTGTACCCAAAACAAACCAACCAAACAAAACATATCGCCCTGCTCTAACTATAAAAGTGTCAAATTAAAAAAAAAATGCAAATATTTATAGGGAAAGAAAAAAATTCCTCCTTTTCCTTCTCTTTCTTCAAAAGCTTTAAAACAAAAGTTAATTGTCTGTTTTAAATATTCAAGTATAGAATTCTGCTCTTCTAGCCAAAGTTTAGTCAAAAGCTGAGGGGATTATCCCAGCTTTCAGCCTCAGTCTGATTCCTCTCCTGAAATTAATGGCTGGCTGAGCTTTTTGCCTCCCTGTCCCGCAGCTTCATGTAACATTCCTTTGTCGCCCTCACATCGTGAGGCTCTGGCTTCCTAACGCTGTGTGCCCCCTGACACCAGTCTTTACCAGGCCTTTAGGACCCTGAAAGCCAGTCCAGGTGTCGGTGCGCCTAGTCCGCGTGCTCTCACGGTGTGCTTGTCAGGAAGGATTGCCAGTTTCTGGCTCTCTGCATCCACACTGTCTTCTTCTTCTTCTTTTTTTTTTTTTACTTTTATTTTAATTTATTTACATTTCAAGTGTGTCTCACTTCTTGATAGGCCACGCCCGGACTCCATGGCACGGCTCCGGACTGCCGCGGAGGCAAACACAAGGGCGAAGACAGTCACTACCTTCTACCTGGGTACTGAGCACGGTTCCTCCTCAGCCTGAGGAAGGAAGACACGGCTAGCTCGGTGCCAGCATCCAACAGACGTTGTGGACTCTAGAAGCAGTGGTGTGGAGCTGCTGCGAGGAGATCCTGTTGAGGATGCTATCACGGCGTCTGCTATAAACCCATTTTCTAGACTATGGTTCACTCCTGTTTGTTGACTGGCTCAGCAAGTCTCTCCCTTGGGCAGAAGATTTCTTTTGCACAGATGTTGCGTTAGCTGCCATAAAGAGACTTTGCACACTGGGAGGCTTAAGTGACTGGCATTTATATTCTCTCTGAGGAGCTAGAAGCCCCACAAACCTAATTTATGGTGAGGGCTCCCTTCCCAGCTTCTAGACAGCCATTTTTTTTCCCCTGTATGGTCATGGAAGGGTCTTCCTCCATGGAGTCTCTATTAACTCTTCCTACAAGGACAGTACTTCCAACGGGTTAGGGCCTCCCCCTTAGGACTCCCTGAATCTTTAATACCTCCCTAAAAGCCCCACATCCAAATAAGTCTAACTGGGGATCAGGGGTGCAGCATACAAAGTATGGGGACCCACAATTAAATCCATAGCAAATGACAACTGATGGTTTAAAAAACATTTGGAGTAAAAAGGAATGGGAGGACATAGTCTCCTCTAGTCACCTCTTCAGGTTTACCAGATGTCTCTAGGAAACTCTTCCACCCGGCCCAGCTTCTGCTCCTGTGGGGTAAAGCCATGATTTTTTTTTTCTGCTTCCCCATGACCCCACAAGGAGGACAGAGAGGCCCTCCTGATTCTCATGTAAGGTTCCCACCTGGGTCGCTGCAATTACCTTTCAGAATTTCTCTACTCGAAGTTAATTCTTACCCATTCAAAATTAAATCATAAACCTGTGTCATAATTCGAGGAGATTTCTGGCGGCCGGCCGGAACAGGGATAGGATTCACAATCCCTTAAAAGAGATGCATGCTCTCTCCAAACACTCTCATAAAGTGGTGGATTTGAAACGTTCTCCGCATCACTTCCCATTTTCTTCTTCCCAACAGATTTCTTCTCCGATTCCCATGTCTCCGTCTGGCTGAAGACACAAAATAGGGTGCGAGTCATAGGGCATGCGTGTTTGTGTACTTTTTTTTTTATTCCTATTTAAGTGTTTTCTTAAAAAAATATGATTCCTACCTCTCTCTTGGTGGGGGAATTCTTGTGTTTCTTAGGAACCTTTGTTCTGTACTCAGAGACCTGGCAAGGAGCAAGGGTGTGTGTGTGTGTGTGTGTGTAAAATGTTGGTGACCCTGGGAGAAGATGTCTGAGTACATGCAGCTCTTGTGTGTAATTTGCATTTAACTGGAAACTTCTGGAAGCAAGATGCCAGCATGCAAACAATCTGGCTGCCTGTGCTGAGAATGTCAGGGCAGACTGTGAGGGAGATAGTCTGTGGTTGTGTGTGGGGACTTTCTTTAAATTATACCATGTATAGTCCATCTGCCCCTCCCCCACTCACCTCGGAGCGGCCCAGAGGTCTTGGAGCTGGGGAGGTCGTAGGGACTGGACTCAGCCCCATAGGAGATTCAGAGGTATGCCTGTCTGTGAAGCACACCGGCATCTTCTCTAATCTCCATGTGGGCTGGGATTTGGGACCGAGTGGGTGGGTATCTGGGCTTGGGACAGGGCTTGGTCTGGGAGTGGGTCTGAGCATCTTTCCTCCCAACGGATTACTGACTCCCAAGCCTGCAGAGCTGGAGACCCCCTGAAGTCCAGCGAGGGTAAGCCTTTCATTCAGTTGAACTCACGGAGGCCCCAGAGGGGTCCCACCCTCTTTCTGGGCTTGTCAGAGGCACTTAAGAAATACATGTTGACTTGACATGACCCACTGTGAAATAGGCATGACAAAACTCCCCACATGGCAGCTGGATTAGGCTCCCAGCAGCTGGGAGTGATTCTCCCTCTGTTGGTGTAAGCCTCAATGGCAGGACCCAGCAGAAAGGCATTGTGGGATGCGTTTCCAGGCTCTGGATGGATGGTACAAGCCACACGAAGATTGAAAGCCTCCCTTTTACAAATAAGAGTTTAATAGATGTCAGAGCTGGAATGGCCCTTGCGAATCAGTGGTATCGGTCTCTTCATACTTCGGATTACTGATCACTAAACTGACTCCCAGAGAGAGGAAGCAGTGAGGTTGGCGGTATTGTTTGGATTCAGGCAACATGCCGACCAGCAAGTGGCCGAGGAATGCGCAGCTCGGCGTAACGAGGTTCAGCCCGGCTCTCTCTTAGGCCACCATTTTGCGACTTAAAGTGGAGCGAGAGTTATTGTCCCACCAACGAAACAGAACCGTATAAATTAAAACGGCAATGAACTGTCTGCTGGAGGTGTGAACAAGGCAGATAAATCCCCGGGAGCTTAGGAAACATCTGTTCCTTACCTTGAAGGCAGAAACCTTGCCATAAAGCAGACAAAGCAAGGACTGGAATCTTTCACCTTCCCTGCCAGGCTGCAGGAAGACGAGGCACCTTTCGGACGCGCTCCGGGACACGGAGAGCTTTTTTTTTTTTTTTTTTTTTTTTTTTTTTTTTGTGAATGATCTTCCGGCTTCCCTCCTTCTCCTTCCAGAGTCGTGGGCTCCTTATTTCAGCCATGCCGGCCTCATTTCTTCATTTCTTCAGCATTCGTATGCTGCCGTAAAGCCCTGGGAGGGGCTCTTGATGTGGCCCAGGTGCTTTCTGCATATCCCAGGGGCGCGAAGAAACCCCCCCCCCCCAGCCAGGGTGGGAATGACGAGAAGGCTGCTAGGCAAAACTCAGGAGCAGGAGGCGGAGGAAGACATCAGAGCTGGGTCAGAAGTCAGGTCTGAGAGACGGGTGACAGACATCAACTGAAGAATCCGGGAGATTTTCGTTAGGTTGCTAACGTGGCAACAAGGACCTTGGGCTCAGGGGGCTCTGAAGACACCACAGTTGGGTGCGATCTGCTGCTGATGTCTGCTACGGACAGGACAGAGAACAGTCTATGTGCTAATGCCACCTATTTTGCTTTACCCTGGTTTGTTGTATGGACTTGTGTCTTGTCTGCCTACGGTGTTTCATTGTCCAAAACACGTACTATGTATGCTGCCTGTCTGTCCGCCCTTGAGACTGTCTTAGAGAGGTTGGCTCCCTTTAATTTATTGCCTATGGTGGAGTCTAAGACTTACTTTCTCAATATACTATTATGTTCAGTACAAAGGATGTTTGCATGGACAAAATCCTTTAGGTAGAAAAAGATAGGTGGTTTTTAAAACCCAGAGGTGTTGAGCACAGCCCATTGTTCTGGCATTTTGTGGCCGTGGGTGTCTAATCTTTATTTCTTCAGAGGCGGGTGAGTGGTGTGTGTGTGTGTGTGTGTGTGTGTGTGTGTGTATGAAGATGCTACATAGCAGGATATGTGTACACCCGTGTAGAAGCCAGAGGATGATGTCAAGTATTATTCCCTACCTTATTCCTTTGAGACAGGAGCTCTCACTGAATTTGGAGCTAGGCTGGTGTCCAGCAAGCCCCCACAACCTTTTTGTCTCTGGCCTGACCCCTCTGCTGAGGTTGCAGCCTCACAACAGGAGGGTTTGTAAAGATGTAGCTACTGGATGATGAGCTCAGGCTCTCACACGTGTGCAGCTAACGCTCGTATCCACGGAGCGTTATCTCTCCGCCTCCGTTATCTTTTTTGTTTTGTTTTGATTTGGAAATGGGGTTTCTCTGTGCAGCCCTGACCGTTCTGGAACTCAGTGTGTAGACCAGGCTGGCTTTGAACTCACAGAGATCTGCCTGCCTCTGCCTCCCCAGTGCCAGGACCAAAGGTGTGCGCCACCACTTCCCAATCCATTATCATTTTTGAGGAGCCAAGGCGGGGCGTACTAGGCTTCTTGCTCTAGTCCGTCAAGGTCCTTGATCGACTGACAAAACATGGTGGGCATTTAATTAACAGCTGCGGAGTAAAGGAGTCCACACCAGGAGACTCGTGAATATGACCAGGTTTCTGTTCCAAGGGGACTTCTCCCATAGAGAGAACAGAAGGTGACAAGAATTGCGTAGTTCTTGGGGTACGAGTCCTTAGGAAGTTGGTGAGAAACACCATCACAGAGAACTGCTGAGCTGCTTAGTTGATTCTCTTGGTAGTAGCCATATATCAACAGTTTTAAATTGGGAAAGGGAAACAGGGAGGAAAAATTCTACATTTCTATTTCTTCTGGGCATGTTACATTGATCAGAGTTGCCACCATTACCTTCCTGAAAGTGTCAAAACCTCTCCCTCTAAAAGACAATATGTGTAGATAGATGCACTTGAGAGTATATAGGAAGCCTGGGATTGGTCATAGAAATTTCTCTAATTGATTTGCTCAGATATTTCTGATTGGATTACTCATAGGATTTCTTTCGTCTTCCAACTTTCATTACAAAGAATCTACAAGGTAGAATAACAGTGCCTACTATCTAAAAGGATCAGCAATATTAACATGTGGGAAAGCACTGCAAACCTGTAAGGATTTACTAATGTCATTTACATTATATTAGGTGAAAATGTACATTTATTGCCTTAAAATGTGGAAGGTGTGTGTTTTATTAGGTTTTCTATTGTGATAAATGTATTGTTGTGATAAATTGCCGTGACCAAGGCAACTTACAGAAGAGTTTATTTAGGCTTCTGGTTCCAGAGGGTTAGAGTCCATGATGGAGGAGTAAAGACGTGGGGGCCAGTGCAGCAAGCGGAGTACTCACAACTTCACCCATGATCAGGAAGCAGAGCACCCTGGGAATGGCATGAGCCTTTCAACTCCCAAGCCCTGCCTTCAGTGACTTGTTTCTTCTTACAAGGCTCTATCTTTTCAGTCTCTCCAAATGGCACCGGCAACTGGGGTCCAATCATTCAGATGCCCAAGACTGCGAGGAACATTTCCATCGAAACCACCACAGTGAGTCTCTTTTGAGCCCGTGTTTAACTGCACATTCTAGTTACCAATTCAGAAGCCCTCCGGGGTGTTCCTTTCTGTCTTTGGATGGCGCTGTGTTCTGATCAACAGGGAAGGACTCTGAGCTGCTTCTAGGCTCGCTGCTTTGGGCCTGTGGTGGAACAAAATAGCTCACCTCATGGTTGGGAATCCAAAGAGAGAGGGGGAGATAGGAAGAGATCAGGGTCCCCTGGGTCTTCAGTGACATGAAGACTTCTCTCTGTAGCCCCCACCTCTTCAGGCTTCTCCCATCATCTGATAGTACTGGGCTGGGAAGAAAGCCTTTTCTATGTGAGCCTTTGGAAATACTTAAGATCTAAACATCATTATAAGTGGAAAAAGGAATCTCTCGTTGCTGGTTGCTTCAGGGCTTTTGAGATGAAGAACCAGATGAGGGGTGTGTGGTGTCGGTCCGAAAACTCAAGCACAGCTACTAGCTACAGAGTGACCTTGATCTCTTGGTTAGCTCGAGTTAACCAACTGGCCAACTGGCCAATAGAAGGACTCGTGAAGCCAGTGGCTTAGCATGTAAACGTGCTTGTCACTAAGTGGGATGACCTGAGTTTGATCCCTGAGACTCACTGGGTGGGAGGAGAGAACTGCGTCCTGGAGATTGTCCTTTGACCTCCATTTGGCACGCACCTGCCTCCTGACCTCACTGCCCTAGTCAACAAATGTAACAATGTAACAACGTAACACCACCAATTACAGATGATAACAAAGGCAAGCGCTACCCAGACAAGAACTGGCACAGGTGTTTCGGATTTACCTTGTTGCAGCACCCGCCCCTTTCCAGGGGCTTCGTCTCAACTCAGTGAATGTAGCTGGGCAGCAGAGAGCGCTCCCCCACCTATTGTGCTTAGCTTCCTACGTGAAAGCTATGGTCCCATTTGTGTTCGAGGCTGTGCCATTTGGCACAAGGGCACTTTGAGCTCAGATCCAATACTCTGCTGACAAATGGCTTTTACTTTCGGTTCCTATGGTCAGGAGGGAAGCAGCACTTTGAGTGTCATTGGTTACACAGATTAGCATCAGTGAGGAATCCTCTCTGTTTGCTTCAAAGCTTTAATTGGTGGAAGCCTGCATATATGATCATTAACAAAATGATCTCTTTCCTACTATATGTTAATAATCTTATTAAATAGAGATGCTCCTTTAATTTCTTCTGGGATGGGTTATTTTTCTAGCACCAAGAAAGGTTGGTTTAAGATCTTTGCCATCTATGTGAGCTGCATAAGTGGTGTTGTTGGAAAAGGACCTTTTCATTCAGCGTGATGACCTGCGTTGGCATTCTTGGCACCCATAGTAAATCTGAGCGCAGTGGCAGTCTCTGGCAGCCCCGTGTTGGGGAGGTAGAGATATTATCCCACTGCTTGCTGGCCAGTCAGTGAGCTTCAGGGTCAGTGAGAAGCCCTGTCTCAAAAAATAAGGTGGAGGGGCTGGAGAGATGGCTCAGAAGTTAAGAGTACTTGGTGCTCCTGCAGAGGCCCAGGGATATGGCCCAGAACCCAAATGGTGGTTTATAACCAGTTCCAGGGGATCCAGAACCCTCTTCTGGTCTCTGTAAGCATCAGGTACTCAGGCAGTGTATATACATGCGTGGACGAGGCAAAGCACCCACACACATAAAATGGAACCAGAGAAATCTTTAAAAATAAGACGGGGATAAAGGAAAATCATGTCAATAGAGGATGACACCCAGTGATGACCATTGACCTCCACATGCGAATGCACACATCTGTATACATGTACACTTAAAACTCCACACATACACACATCATGAAGTTCCATATTGGAAAGCTCTGAGCTTGGGCTGTTCAAAAGGATGGGACTTGAAGGGATTGTCCCGGCCCAGCTGTGGGAAGCAATGTGTTTACATCAGAATGAACCAGAGACACTGGCTCACGTGGAAATGATATACCTGCCACACCTGTTTTAGACGCTTCTGCAAAAACAAACATCTCCATCTTTACAATTGTAGGGTCAAAATGTCACGTGTGGGCCCCCGGGGGCAGTTTAACTGACCAAATTCCATGGGCAGTCAGCATCGATGTGTTGAGTAGCCATGTTGGGGACCACTCAGCCAGTCTCCACACCTGGAAAAAAATAAAGACTCAAACAAGAAAGAGATGGAAGTGAATGTGAAACCAGAGAGCAGCTCTAGTGACAGTGTTGAGATTCGGAGTTCCTAAGCTGACGCTACATTCCAGACTGGGGGCGGGGTGGGGAGGGCGTATTTGAAAAGCATGCATCTTTTATGGGCAGACTCTCCTTAATCCATATCTCAGGGGCAAGATTAACGCTGCGCAACACCCCAGATGGACTGGGCTTTCTGGAAATATGTTCTCATGAAAAGTGTCCCACTGACTGTGTCATTTCTTCTTCCGTGTCTCTCTTAAGCCAGCTGGTTCATCTCTCGAAATTCGATATGCTCCCCACCCCACCCCCCCTTTCGGAGACGTCAGTGCACAAAAGAGGCCCATGAAAAGAAACAGCTGCGTGGAGACCAGCAGGCGCTGCTGGAGCTACAGATTGCACCTGTGTGGAGTTGGGTGACTGGCGATTTTTCAGGGGAGGGAAACATCAGTGGGGCATTAGGACAGAAGGCCAGAGGGACGGATGACTCTGGGGTGGCAAACTGGATACCCTGCTGTTCACCTGGAGGTCAGGGGGGATCACACCTGGCTTGAATTAGTCAAAAGGATTTCAGGCGAAGGTTAGTTGGTCATTTAGGAATGAAATGATTAACTGGGCTGTAACAGTTGCTAATAAACAGATTGTCCACATCAATGACATCCATTCATCAGGACAGGGACAAATGGCATCTCTGTGGGCAGGACTGATGAGACAGAGATACATCCTGTGAAAGCTATGTCCTCATGCAGAGGTGAATGAGCTGGAAGGTGGGGGGTGGGGTGGGCGTTGTGGGTGGTACCCAGACTACTGGGCGGGGGAGGGGCGGACAATAAGGGAGAAGGGTAATATAATCAAGGTGGAAAATGATGGTTTGGAGGATGAGGTTCTGTGGAAGTGGTGAGAACTTGGTGCGTTCTGGCTGTACTGTGGAGGTAGAGCCAAGAGCATGCTCTGGTGGAGTAGCAGAGGGTGTGAAGGGAACGGGTCAGGGAAGGCCCCGAGGGCTTTGGCTTGGGTCACTGCGAGGGCTGAGTTTCCAGCAACTTGGATGAGAAAGGCTTTATCGAGGGAGGGACCCGTGTGGAGGAGAACGGTTTATTTCAGCTCCCTCTGCTATGATCTGAGTAGAGGGAATGGGGAGGCGTCTGGACGAACTGGGATTTCAGAGAGAGGTTCTGGCTGAGAAGGAAATTTAGGTGTCAGCAGTGGAGAGAAGACATTTAAAACCAAGGGGTGGAGTGAGATTACAAGGCGCAGGCAGAGACAAGGCTCACATGCCGAGCCCAGGACTTTCCAGGAGAAGAGGCCGGTGAAGAATGAGGCATGGCCGCGGGGTAGGAGAAAACCTGAAAGGATGTGGCAGCCCAAGCGCCCTAAGGAGGGGGAAGCGAGCAGGAGCCCATGACAGTGAAGGATGGACGTGGAGCCCTGATGTTTGGATTCAGTTACATCAACATGACTAGTGACTCGGACAAGAAAACAATTCTAGTGGAGGAGGAGGGGGGCGAGGGATGGAGAGAATGAGAAGAACAGCTTCAGCAGAGGAGCACGAATGACTGTGCTGGGGAGCACCGACAGCTCCTCTGGGGAGCACTGAGAACTCTTGTAAAGGGATCCTGCAGGTGGGTGGTCATGGTGGGGAAGTAAAGACTGAGGAAAGAGTGATCTGTTCACTTCTCCATTTAGGCTAAAAGAATAATATGGACACAGGAATAGCTCAGCAGACCAGGAAAATTCCTATGATGTAAGAGACACAGAGGAAGGTTCTGGGGCTTGGGTGGGATGCGTGGAATCATCCGGTGGAATCCAGCTTTTCCTAGGATGGAGATTCCTTGACATTTAGGTGGAGAATGTGGAGTTTTGAGGTACAGATGCTGGTGAGCAGGTAGGTGTGGAGGCGGGAAATCGTGGCAGTTTGTTTCAGGGCGCTTCTGTTTTCTCAGTGAGGCAAGAAGTCAGGTGGGCACCTGACAGAGAGGAGCGGCAGGGAGCACCAGAGGTTAAGGAGAGAGAGGTTGGTCTTTTAGGGACCCACTGGAGATCGTGAAAGTGGACCATGAGGATAAGTGTGTGATATTCTCCAGCCATGCTCGGTGATTGGGTACAGGTTACAGGATGGGAGATGTAGATTCCTGGTGGTGTCAGTGGGGGCTCTACAGTAGGGGCGACAGGATGGGAGATGTAGATTCCTGGTGGTGTCAGTGGGGGCTCTACAGTAGGGGCGAGACACTCAAGCATCTCTGTCTCCATGAGATCCAGCTGTAAGGCATTTTTTAAATTAGTGATCAATGGGAGAGGGTCCAGCTCATGGCGGGTGGTATAATCCCTGGGCTGGTGTCCCTGGGTTCTATGAGAACGCAGGTTGAGCAACCCAGGGGGAACAAGCCAGTAAACAGCATCCCTCCATGGCCTCTTCATCAGTTCCTGCCTCCAGGTTCCAGCCCTGCTTGAGTTCCTGTCCTGATTTTCTTCAGTGATGGACTATGAACTGGAGGTGTAAGCTGAATAAACCCTTTTCTCCACAACTTATTTTTTGGTTATGGTGTTTTGTTGCAGCTCTAGAGACCCTGACTAAGACAGGTGGTTTGCTAATAGTTTCAGAGGGTGAATCTAAAACTGTCATGATGAGAGTATGGCCATAGGCAGGCAGACTTATAGCTGAGCGCTTACATCTTATCTGAAACTTGAGTGAGCAAGCAAGAAAGAGAAAGAGATAGATAGATAGATGGATGGATAGATGGATAGATGGATAGATAGATAGATGGATGGATAGATGGATAGATAGATAGATGGATAGATGGATAAATGGATAGATAGATGGATAGATGGATAGATAGATGGATGGATGGATAGATAGATAGATGGATAGATGGATAGATAGATGGATAGATGGATAGATAGATAGATGGATAGATAGATAGATAGATAGATAGATAGATAGATGGATAGATAGATAGATAGATGGATAGATGGATAGATAGATGGTTAGATGGATAGATGGATAGATAGATAGATGGATGGATAGATGGATAGATAGATAGATGGATAGATGGATAAATGGATAGATAGATGGATAGATGGATAGATAGATGGATGGATGGATAGATAGATGGATAGATGGATAGATAGATGGATAGATGGATAGATAGATAAGAAGGGAGGGAGGAAAAGGGAGAAGGAGAGAGAGAGAGAGAGAGAGAGAGAGAGAGAGAGAGAGGCTTTTGAAACATCACATTCTACCCCTAATGACACAACTAGGCCACACCTCCTAATCCTTCCCAAACAGTTCCACCAATTGGGGATTAAGCAAACATATGAGCCTCTGAAGCCATTTTCATGCAAATCACCATAGCCCATAAACTGAGAACTTCTGAGAAATGACTCAAAAGAAATCCTGACTTCCTGTGTTCTTCATCTCAGGGATTCTGTTCAAGCAATGAGAGAATCCTAAAATGCAAGGCTCCAACACCCACAGGTGTCCACTTTCTTGTCTGGTCTCAGAACACATGTTCTCCACAGGTGGTGAAATCAGCCCACTCTAGGACAGTCCCTCTGTCTAGCATGAATAGTAGACACTGTTAAACACCCCCTAAGGCAATACTAGCTTTTAGGGCAGCCTTGTCAAATTGTTGACTTGCTCAAAGCTCTGTCTCCTGAAACATCAGTTCTTTACTTATGGAAATGATGTTTTTCTTCTTTTTTCTTTTTGGTGGAACAGATGCCTTTCCTATTAGAGGTTGGGAACTGTGTGTTTCGGGGCTCAAGAATCATACTTTCTGAGTTGGGTATAAAGTCCTGGTTCTTGTTCCCTCAAAGTTTGGTTCGTCTTAAAGCACACAGCCCTATAATAATCTCAGCGGCAGAAAGAACAATGCTTAATTATCTTACCTTTCCGTCCATATCTTTGGGTCTTTGGCTCAAAGGGAAAATGAGTGAGAATAAGGCTGGTGGGTCTCGTGCTCTCTTCTCATCATAATTTCATTCGATATGAAACACTGAATATAAACGAAGGGGTTCTCTCTGTGGCATCCCGTGTGGATGAGCAGGTACAGCATTTTCATCGTTCATGGTCTGTCCGCTCCAGCGCTAACTCCCCCTGGATGCGGTTGGCTTTGGTTTTCCAGGCAACAGTTAAACCAGCGGGAGACCACTTGTGTGCAATTTGTTGGAACGGAATCTGCATTTTGGGATTAGATTACTTAGTAGTGTCATTTTGCATTGAGTCAACTTTGTGGGTGGTCTCCAATAAACCCCCGCTCGTACAGCGAGTGTCAGCCCTGATTATCTCCAAGCAAGCTTGTAATGACTGCACAGCTTGGTGTTTACAAGAAAAAGCCAGCTTCCCTTACTTTAATTCAGGGTATGCAGAGGCGTGGGTGAACCCCCACAGAAGGAGTGGCAAAAGGCCCATTCTCGGAGGCCATTCTTAGAGCTGCGAGAAACTCAGATTTTTGTCTTCCCTGGGGATGGGGCAATAGTTAACCACTATCACTTGGGGCTCGCCAATTAGGGCGTTTGTCTTTAACAATGCCTGGAGGAGCCGTTGCAGCTCAGAATAATAAGGACTAGGGGATTAGCTGAGGAGGACAGACCCAGACCCTGCAGTGAGCTATAAGGCTGGCGTAAGTGTGGGCACATGCAGTAACTATCAAGCCATGACGTGGGATCGCAGCTGAGCCGGTCTCCTCCTCAGCCAGCCGTGAGCTGGTGGTCCTGCAGTCTGCCTTTGGTAATGTCTAGAGATGGTTTTGGTTGTCACACTTAGGGACTGCTATAGCACCTACTAGGAAAAGGCCAGGGCTGCTCATGGCCACCTTCAGCTTGTGGTCCCCTCCCATCTCTTAGCGTTAGAAGTGATGGGGCCTCGAACATCCCTAGAGTCGAGGCGGAGAGACCCCGCTTCAGGATACTGGGGAGCCTTGGAACCATTCTCTCTTCTGCTTCCAATATCTGCTGGTCCACGCTCATTCTTTCTGTATCCCTGACTGGCTGGAACCTTCGTGGCCCTAAACTATTACAGTCTCACAACAGAAATGGCAGTGGTTGAAGCTTGGCAGACACGCATTAAATCCCAGGCTCGGGCCTTTAGGAGGGGGTGACATTGAGAGAATTATTAGTTTTTGGGGCAGAGTCTCATTCTGTAGCCCAAAGTTGCCCTAGAATCTACTATGTAGCTCAGGCTTGCCTTAAAATTACATCCCAGCAATCAGATTGCATTAGCCTCCCAAGGGCTAGGATTACAGATGTAAGCAGGGCCAGGCGTCTGGCTGAAACAAGTCGCTTAGGCAGGCTCAGCTTCAGTTAAACCATTGTGTGTGTGTGTGTGTGTGTGTGTGTACACACACGTTTGTATGTGTATATGTGGGTGTAATGGCTAGGTCCTTGTGCAAGTAGAGGTCATTTCTGCTTTTAATAATACTTTGCTCAAGGATTGCGTAGACTGGTGAGGGATCCCCAGAAATTCTATCTCTGCTCTTGCACCCTTACCTCAGGGGTGGGTTCGGGGTGGGGGTTACAGGCTATGTGCCCAGCTTTTTATATATGCCTGAAGGTCTGAAGTCAGATTCTCTTTCCTTTCCTTTCCTTTCCTTTCCTTTCCTTTCCTTTCCTTTCCTTTCCTTTCCTTTCCTTTCCTTTCCTTCTTTCCTTCCCTTTCCTTCCCTTCCCTTTCATTTTCTTTCCTTTCCTACCTTCTTTCCCTTCTTTCTTTCCTTCCCTCCTTTCTTCCCTCTCTTTCCCCCTATTTCTCTCTCTTTCTTTAATTATAGAACACTTAGTAAAAAGAAAAGCAAACAGAAAACAAACAAACAAAAAAAACCTAAAAACTAACCAAACCTGAATCACCCATGTCTATACTCTGGCAGCACCACTGTTAACAGTTAAAAATAAAAAAGAAAAGAAAAGAAAAGAAGACGCATCTCCAGCTCCTCCCCTCCCTCCCTGTCCCCTCCCTTCCTCCCCTCTCCCTTCCCCTCCCCCTCCGCCCACGCACACTGCTCAGTGCCAGCCTCTTGGCTCTCATGATGTATTTGGAACATCTCTTTGTGTCAGTAACTCCAGAGCCACATCGCCTGCGTCATCACTCGGCGTCGCTGCCCGCTGTTTCACAGCCTCACTGAAGCGGAAGGTAGCCTTCCCTTTCCTTTCAGCCTTGAGCCCGTGGGGCATCAGGGCTGGTGCAGGTTGCACTGAGCTTGTTGCCATGGTTGCGGAAAATGAGGCCTTTCCGTGCCCACCTGGCATTGAATGAACACGCCCTGTGTGGTTGATCCATGGGGTGGCTTTTCTTCTAGAAACGTCTTCTTCGTACCCACCTTCAGGGACTTCCTGCTCATGACATGGGGTGCGTGGGAGAGTCCGTCTTCATTTTTCACGATGCTGCTCAGTCTATAACAGCTTTTCACTCGCTCTGCTAAGTACCAGTCAGGCTGGTGATCCCTTACCCAAGCCTTGGCTTCCACGTCTCTGAGATGGCAATGCTACTGCATGACGTAGCTGTTCTCAGAACTGAAGGAGGAAGACCATGTCAGGTGCGTAAGGCTTGGTGGATGGCAAGCACTCACTCCATGTGGCCTAACTCATTCAGTGAGGAACAAAATGTCCCCAAAGCTGTGCACATACCAAAGCCTTCTTTCTCCTGCTAGAAGTCCAGGCTACGGTGCAAGCATTTCAGATATGCCTGGGACCCTCCTCCCTCAGCCTCCCCACAGGCTAGGACTGCACCGAGATCTTCTGAGACTTGGCGTTTTTTCAAAAGCTGCAGTAAATAACCACGCAGTGCCTTAGCATGGTGGTGCATGCTTCTTGTCTTACAGCAGGATAGTTCTGGATCCGTTTTCCTGGTCTTGTTAAGACCCTAGTTAGGAGGCGTCCCTCCTGAGGCCTTTTAGGAGAGCTTATTCTCTTGCCTTTTTGAAGCCGGTAGAGGTTGCCCGCAGCCCTCGCCTCATGGCTCCATGACACTCTGACTTAGGTTTTTGTTGTCAGATCTACTCTGACCCTTCTGCTCTACCCTTAAGAAGACACCGTGGCTATCTTGGGTCACCTCCTTATTTCTCTGTCCCCGTATCTGCCAGTTAGTTCCCTTTTGCTCTGTAATTGGCCTAGCCACAGGTTCTGGGGGTTAGGCGGTGGCCATCTTTTGGAGGCTGCTGTGTGACAAGCACATGCTATCACTCAGTACTCAGATGCCGTTGGGAGTCCAGATGTTGTTGGGAGTCCAGATGTTGTTGGTGGAACTTTCCTCATCCTTGGGAGATGCAGTGTGGATGCTTGCTCTGGATGAAGGTTCTCATCCAATGGTACCTGTGGTAGGCTGGTGGGTGGGCACAGGAGCATGCTGTCTAAGAGAATGGCCAGATGCTCAGAGGCTGGGTCACTCCACTCCCCCCAAACCCCATCACCCACTTCTCTCCTTAGTCCTGTTAGTCTACAGGACTGGTTCTAAATCTGGAGCTCAGGCAGCATGTGTTACCTACTCACGTCGTCGTCGTCGTCGTCGTCGTTGTTGTCGTTGGCAGACACTGCGAGGAAGGGGTGCATACCAGTGCCCTCCAGCTACAAGCCAAATCCCAAGATCCTCTGGGCTGTGATGGGGGCATGTGATCAAGTGTCTCCCAGCTTTTGTTCTGCTACATGTCATGTGGTGTCTCACTAGGGCCAACCAAGGTTCCTTTCCCCTTGGCCAGGCTCCCCTGGATGGAAGAAGCCTTTCCCTTTTTATGTTCTCCGAAGCGACTCATTCTGTACCACATACTCTCTCTCCCCAGGATGAGAGCAGCCAAGTTCTTCCATGAAATGTGCTTGGGGAGTCGAACTCACTGCACAGGCTCACCCTGTCTCCCCAACATCACACACCCAATAGACGTGATTCCTTCTCTTATCCGCCCCAGACTCCCTTGAATCTGCCTTCCCCTGGGTCCCACCATCATTTGCTTGATTTACTGGGCTCTTTGGGATGACTCATTCCTGGCTGAGGCTCCAACAGAGAACTGTGCCCCTCACTGTCACTGGGCCTCGAGATGTGGGTGCTGTGAGAGAGGAATAATATAAGTATCTTCCAAAGGGAAGTGTGGTGGTCTCTCATGAGATTGGAAGATTCCCCAGGCCAGCCTTCCCGATCAACTTACCTTCTCTGTAGGCATTCTGGGATGTGAGCCTGGGCAAATGAGTCCCATTTGGCCTCTGACACGCCTGTCCTTCTTGGGAAGGGCTTAGTTCCTTCCAGTGCCCAGTAGAACTCTGTACGATTTTCCTGTTGCAATGACCCACAGGACTCACCCTTCACATTAGAGCTGTCTGTGGCCTGAATGTGATCCTGTGCAGATTTGTGGGCTGAAATCCTAACCCTCAAGGTGATGTCTTAAAAGGCAGAGTCTTGGGGAGATGATAAGGCTCAAGAGGGTGGAGCCTCATAACTGTCCCCTATAAGAGACCCGGAGAATTTCCTTGTCTCTCCCAGCATGTGAGGACATACCAAGAAGCTACCATTAGTCAGCCAGAAAGTGAGCCTTTAGGTGAATCTGTAGGTCAGAACTCTGAGACATTCTGTTGTTTATAGGTTGCCTCATTTGTGGTACTTTTGCTAGAACATTCTGAGTGGCCCAAGAACCCCAAACCATTAGTGCCAGAAAGCTTGTCTCTCCCAGACAGGCCCAGTTGGTTACTCCCATATGAGACTCAGTTTTTAAGCAGCAAAGCTCAAGTTGCCTCTGGGGAAACATCAGGTGGGCCTGTTCCTATCCCTTCAGAGGGCTGCCCTGAAGCTCCCCTGCAGGCGAACAGGATGCCTGCCGCCCTCTTCAGTTTCTGCTCCGCCCTCCAGCTGGCTTTTTAAAATTTTAGCTTCTGAAGATTTGCTTAGCCTTACAAGACGCACCAGCCTAATAGAGAGAAATCCACCCGTGTCGCCAGTGTCATCCCTGGCAAATTAAACTATCTTTTTTCCATGTTCCCTTCCAGTTCTTACCCTTGTGAACGTATAATTTAAGGAGTTGTAATCATAGTATAGCTATCATTTTGTGTTCTGCATTTTCCACTTAGCATTAATTATATCATAAGCATTTTCCACACTGTTGTAAAGTCATCATAATTATCATTTTTAATGACTGTATGAGAATCCAAGAGGGGAGAGCATTACTTAACCCTTATCATGTCCCGGGCTTTTGGGGACTCCTTTGTTCTGTTTTCTCCTTTGGGGTTACCTGTGATTTCATGTCCTTCTGCTTTTCTTGGGTGAATGAGGAGAGGCAAGCAGCAACATGGGGAGTGGGTGGAGGGGGAGGGGAAGATGACTACGGAAGGGGTAGCAAGCAGAGCACGTAAAAACCCATCCTGCGATGGGGTCTGGGGACGGTGCAGCCAGTAAAGAGCTCCCAGTACAACCATGAGTTGCTGAGTTCAGACCCCCAGTACCCACATGGATAGACTGGGCCTGAGCGTGCGCGCCTGTAATCCTGGTACGGGGAAGGTGGAGACCAGAGAGACCTTGGCCCGTCCCTCTATCCTAATCAGTGAGTTCCAGGTTTAGTGAGAGAGCCCATCTCATCAAATAAGGAGGAAGTGACAGAGGAAGACAGATCCGCTGTTCTTTGGCTTCTCTCCAAATGTATATATGTGCATCCTCCCCACCATCCACGTATATGACATACACACCAAACTAAAAGGCGTCTGTTAGGCTGAGAACTGGAGGCATGATTCATCCCCTCGGAATTATGCAGCCTGTCTTCATTTTTCCAACGGGACTACAACCAATGGACAGAAGGCCCATGGGACCTTAGACAATACCGGGTCAGCCAAGTGCAGGCCCTTTTCCTTCTTGCAGGGCTTTTCGGGGTTCTGAATACATGAACAGGCATTAAGAATATTCAGGAGAGGGATCCTGGACTCTCCTTTGGTAAGCCCCTTCATTAATGACTCTCAGGGATGACGATCCTTCACAATGACCTTGGGTGCTTAGCAGGAGGGAGGCTCCAAGAAGCTGACTGTGAAAACACATTTAACTTAATGGGCTTAAGTTCCTGGCTGTCAGAATCAACTCTCAAAGGCTTTTCTGAATTCCACAAACATAGCTACAATTTTTGTTAATCAAATATTTAGTGCTGATTAGACTGCACAGGATCAATTGAGAGGATTTCAGCTCTTCAGGCTCCACCAGTGTTGTCAGGTTTACCCATACTCCAAGACATGGGATTCTACCCCATGCCCGATCCTCTACAAAACAAGGCTTCCCTTGAGAATGTAGGAGGAAACAGTAACCCTGTATGCTAGATCCCTCTCCTGGATATTTTTAATGCCTGTTCATGTATTCAGAACCCAGAAAAGCTCTGCAAGAAGGAAAAGGGCCTGCATTTGGCTGACACAGTATTTTCTAAGGTCCCATGGGCCTTTTGTCCATTGGTTGTAGTCCCGTTGGAAAAATGAAGACAGGCTGCATAATTCCGAGGGGATGAATCATGCTCTAGTTAAAGAATGTGGGGCTTGGTGGACAGATCAGTTGAAAGAATGCTTGCTGTACAAGTAGGAAGACCTGAGTTTGATGCCCAGCACCCATATGAAAAAGCTGAGCATAGTGGTAGATGCTTGTAATCCTTCGTTGGGGATATGAAGAGAAGGAACATTGACCAGCCAGCAGCCAGCCTAGTCTACTTAGCCTAGTGAGAGACCCGGACTTAGCAAACGAGGTGGATGGTGCTGAAGGAATGACACATGAGATGGCCTCTAGCCTCCACAGACAGACAGACAGACAGACAGACAGATACACACACACACACACACACACACACACACACACACACTCACACACACACTCACAATGGTAAAGGAAGCATCTACAAAGCAGAGGATGGAGACAGTGTCCACAGGACCTGGGCAGCCTTGTTTTTTCAATCCTGGGGGAAATGCATAGGGTCTTGGGACCTCCAAGAGTAATGGTAGGGTGTGGCAAGATTGGAGCTCTTTTAGCTGGTTTTGCTTTGCTGTTTGAGGCAGGAAGAGGCTTCAGCTGTGAATGCTAGGTCTGTGGAGGACACCAGAGTCACAACTGTCTGCCACTTCTGAAGAGCTCACCCTCTGCTGTGGCAGGCAGAATATTGGTCCCCATGGTCTCTGGCCCTTGTTTCATGCTCTTGAGTATTGTGTTACCTGATGAAATGGAATTTGCAGTTAGGAGTTAGGTGGAGCTTATCATATGGAGATAGTCGTATTACCTGGTGTGGATTCTATGTAATCACACAAGCCCTTGATAATGGAAGACCGTGCTGGATGGTTTTATATCACCTCGACACAAACTGGGCTCATCTGAGAGGAGGAAATGCCAATTAAGAAAATGCCCCCTAGGACTGGGTTGTGGGCAGGCCTATAAGGCACTTTCTTAGTGATTGATGGGGGAGGGCCCAGCCCGTTGCATGTGACTTGTGGATTTAGGTTCTAAGAGAGCAGGCTGAGCAAGCCATGGGGAGCAAGCCAGTAAGCAGCATCCTCCATGGCCTCTGCCTCAGATCCTACCTCCAGGTTCCTGTCCTGTTTTGAGTTCCTGTCCTTACTAATGTCATCGATAACAGGATTGTGGGGTACGGCTGTGACAGACCCGGCCATGTTGTTTAGGGAGAACAGTGGAAGGACGTTGGAGCTTTGTGCAGAATAACTTGAGCGCTCAGTGATGGGTGAGATGCTCTGGGAGTTTGGAAAATAAGAATGTTGAGGGAAATGCAGAAGATAGAGGCCTGGCTTGTAAAATTAATTTTTAAATCTGTTTCTCCTTCTGGCCTCTTCGTTCCCACCAATAACGACTCTAAGGCTAGTTAGTTATTATTAAATGCCCATGCCATAGCGTTGCCTCATTCCCTGATTAGCTTATAACTTACTTAACCCCCTTAACTATCTGTCTACCACTTGGTGAGTCACCTCTCTTCAGTCCCAGCCCGCTTCTCCCTTCTCTTCTTCTCAGCGTCTCTCTGAGTTCCACTACCTGCTGACTTATGTCTCCTCAGTAAGTCTCTGGTCTCATCTCTCATCTCATGCTCCATGGCTTTCTTCTCTTTTATTGTTTACTATTTCCCAGAATCCTTCTCTGTTCCTGTCAATGTCCCACCTCCTTTTTCCTACCATAGCTCATAGGCCGTTGGCTATTTTTTTTTTTTTTTTTTTGGACAGGTGCTGCTTATAAAGAGATTCTCTCTACCCTGGCTTGCCAACTTTCAGAGGGCAGTTTAAAGATGCTTTTGGGGCCATTTGTTGATTAAAGAACCTGTGGTTAGGCTGTTTGCTGTGGTTAACAAGAAAGCAGAGCTACTAGAGAGAAACCTTTGCTTTGCTGGACTGCTTGATGCTAGTCAGTGAAGCTGGGCACTTAGCGGTGATTATGGGGTACAAGCCTTTACTCCCAGTGCTTGTGAGGCAGAGGGAATCGGAACTCTGAGTTTGAGGTCAGCCTGATCTACAGAGCTAGTTCCAGGACAGCCAAGGAACCCTATTTTAACAAAGAAAAAAATCACCCCCAACCCCAAAGCAAGCAAGCAAGCAAGCAAGCAAGCAAGCAAGCAAGCAAGCAAGCAAGCAAGCAAGCAAGCAAATGAAGAGGCCAACATCATTGAGGTGAAACCTTCCGGAAGTGTTTCCTGAGAGCACACAGAAGCTGTGTTCCAGAGGTGGCCAAGGTTGTACTATGTGCTGGCAGCTCAACCTGGTAGTGTAAAAGTCACCCAGGTGGTATTGGTTTTGAAGGCATGAAGGAGCCACGGAGAGCAGCTGAGACTTGGAGAGCAGCTGAAACTTGGAGAGCAGCTGAGGCTTAGCCCTGTGCTGGAGTCCCCGATGGGAGCCCAGCAGAGGCCACTGGTGAAAGGACAGCCCAGGTACAGCAAGGGTCCCCAGCAATTTTGGAGATGCCAGTACCATCGGATGACCACCAAGAACAGCAGCAGTGGAGTGGAGCCGGCTGGAGACGAGCTGCGTGTGTTGTCCAGGGCTGAACTGGAGAAGTGACCCAAGCCCTTTGGAGGAACCCAGAAAACTGTGAGTGAATACCAGACATTGGATGTTGAGTTATTTACAGTTGTGGAGTTTGGTTTTGCTTTGCTTTGATTCTAACTGTGCCTTGGTTCTTTCCTTTTGAAGTAGGAAAGTATTTATTTATTTATTTATTTATTTATTTATTTTACAGGAGCTCATAGTTTGAGAGACTTTGAAATTTTTAAAAAGATGTATTTATTTTATCCATATGAGTGTTCTATTTATTTTATGTATGAGTGCTCTATCTGCAATGTACACCTGCATGCCCGAAGAGGGCATCAGATCACATTATACAAGTCTGTGTTTGCTGGGAATTGAACTCCGGACCTCTGGAAAATCAGCCAGCGCTCTTAACTGCTGAGCCATCTCTCCAGCTCCGAGACTTTGGATTTCAAAAGAGTTTGGCTATTTTAAAGAGACTCAACATTTCGTGTTTGGATTTTTAAGGTTTTTATGTGTTTGTGTTTTTAATGTGAGATCTTGGGGATGAATGAGAAAGGAAAGGTTGTGGCTTAACAGTGATGTGTTTGTGTGTCAGTTGACAAGGGGTCGATTGTGCTGGATAGTTTGACGTCAGCCGGACACAAGTTGGGCTCATCTGAGAGGTGGGAACCTCAGTTAAAATGTCTCGATAAGATCCTGTTGTAGGCAAGCCTGTAAGACATTTTCCTAATTAGTGGTTGATGGGGGAGGGCCCAACCCATTGTGGGTGGCGCCATTTCTGCTGGCATTCTATAAGAAAGCAAGCCGTACTACAGAGCAATTGTGTTAAAAACTGCATGGTATTGGTATAGCAACAGGCAAGCAGATCAATGGAACAGGATTGAAGACCCAGAAATTAACCCACAGACTTATGGTCACTTGATCTTTGATAAAGGAGCCACAACCATCCGATGGAATAAAGATAGCCTTTTCAACAAATGGTGTTGGTTCAACTGGAGGTCAACATGCAGAAGAATGCGAATTGACCCACTCTTATCTCTTTGCACTAAGATCAACTCCAAGTGGATCAAGGACCTCCACATAAAACCAGACACACTGAAACTATTAGAAAAGAAACTTGGGAAGACCCTGGAGGACTTGGGCACAGGGGAAAAGTTCCTGAACAGAACACCAATAGCTTATGCTCTAAGATCAAGAATCGACAAATGGGACCTCATAAAATTACAAAGTTTCTGCAAAGCAAAGGACACTGTCAGAAGGACAAAACGGCAACCAACAAAGTGGGAAAAGATCTTAACCAACCCCACATCCGACAGAGGGCTAATATCCAATATATACAAAGAACTCAAGAAGTTAGACCGCAAAGAACCAAATAACCCTATCAAAAAATGGGGCACAGAGCTAAACAAAGAATTTTCACCAGAAGAAATTCGGATGGCCGAGAAACACCTTAAAAGATGTTCAACATCATTAGTCATCAGGGAAATGCAAATCAAAACAACCCTGAGATTCCACCTCACACCAGTCAGAATGGCTAAGATTAAAAACTCAAGAGACAACAAGTACTGGCGAGGATGTGGAGAAAGAGGAACACTCCTCCACTGTTGGTGGGATTGCAAAATGGTAAAACCGCTCTGGAAATCAGTTTGGCGGTTCCTCAGAAAATTGGGCATGTCACTTCCAGAGGACCCTGGCATACCACTCCTGGGCATATACCCAGAGGATTCCCCTGCATACAATAAAGACACATGCTCCACTATGTTTATAGCAGCCTTGTTTATAATAGCCAGAAATTGGAAGGAGCCCAAATATCCCTCAAAGGAGGAATGGATACAGAAAATGTGGTATATTTATACAATGGAATACTACTCAGCAATTAAAAATAATGAATTCATGAAATTTGTAGGTAAATGGTTAGACCTGGAAAATATCATCCTGAGTGAATTAACCCAATCACAAAAGAATGCACATGAAATGCAATCACTGATAAGTGGATATTAATGAGCCCAGAAGCCCTAAATACTCAAGACACAAATAGCAACTCAAATGATTCCCAAGAAGAGGAAAGGAGAGGACCCTGGGCATGTAAAGATTGCATCCAGTTTAGTAAAGAAACCGAGGGGTGAGGGTGAATGATTGGGGAATAGTTGGGGGGGAGAGGAACTATGGGAACTGTGGTGGGTGGGAACTGGGAAAGGGGAAAGCCTTTGGAATGTAAACATAGAATATAGAAAATAAAAAAAAATATATATATGAAAAAAAAAAAAAAAAAAAAAAAGAAAGCAAGCCGAGTTAGCCATGGGGAGCAAGCGAGTAAGCAGCACCTTCCATGGCCTCTGCAGTGGCTCCTGCCCTGTTTGAGCTCCTGTCCTGACTAACTTCAGTGATGAACAGTGCTGTGGACGGGAAGCCAAATTAACCCTTTCCTCTCCAACTTCGCTTTTCTCATCGTGTTTCATCCCAGTGATCGAAACCTAAGACTAATCCTGATGGAATGCTGAAGAGGTTCAATGCATGGGAGGATTCAAAGAACCACTTCCCGCTGTGAAGAGGGAGAGGTCTGTGAGCAAATGAACACGGATGGCTTGTAGAAGCTGACAAAGACTAGCCAGTAGCCAACAGGAACGATGTTCTCGGGCGTACAACTCCACAGAACTGACTTCTGTGCTTGAGTGACCCGGGAAGTGGACCTAAAGCTAGGATGAGAACCCAGGTCAGCCTGTACCTTGTTTGGCCTTGTGAGACCCTAAGCAGAGAATCTGCTTAGTCCACTGGGCTTCTGACTTCCAGATCTGTGTGAGGTAATGGGTGGGTGGTGTCTGAAGCCAGGAAGTTGAGTAAGTTGCTATGGCAACGTGGAGCATGCGCACATGCTCCCACCTGTGAGTAACCCGCCGTTCTCACATGTTTGCAAGAACCGAGGCTTACAGCGAGGGGGTCTGGGACATGCATTGTGTGGGCTCTAGCGCCTCTAAAATGCAGCACAAAGCGCTGGAAGTGAAGTGTTAACAGCTAGGGCGAGCATCTGACGCAGTGCCTACTAGCATTTGGTGGGGTGGGCATTAGAATGCCTCCGCTGGGCTGCTGACTGCGGTATAGCAGAGTTGGAACGTTAAAACAGGGATTTGGGGATCTCCCGTGAGTGTAAAATGAATTATTATAATGATGTATGTATTAACGAATGCTGGAAATTAATACAGCGGCAGTTATTCCATACACAGCTGGTTCCCCAGAGACCTTTTAACATTTCAAAGCGTAGGCCTTACTTGGTTAGACTCCTCTACTAGTTCATCTAAGTCAACCCAACCACCTCGTCCGTCCAGCCACGTGGCTAGCTATACCTCCGTAGTCTCCCCTCCTGTCTTCTGGTGAAAAAGGCCTTCTCCTTTCTTCCCAGAGTTCCTTTCTCCTTCCCAGGAAGTCCTGCCTTCCCCTCTCTACTACCCAATCACAGGCTTTTGCCTTTTATTGACCAATTAACTTGGGGACCCAGGTTTGCACAGCAAAAGCTGGTGTACATGAGAATTCTCTCAGTCTTGGGGCAACCAGATCTTGAGGTACAGAATTTAGCATTTTGAATACACAGCAGCACCAGACCAACCCCAACACGTTGGTAATGATGGTTGGTACACTCATGGCAACCTAGGAGACTGACTAGGAGCACAGTGGCGTACTCTGGAAAGAGTGTTCTAGACTGGAGGTCGGTTTTCTGCTCTGTTATATTCTTATCCAGTGGTCCTGAGTTGCTCATACTGCAGGTTCTGTAAAGGATTATTGTTGGAGACCACCTTCCTCTGTGTGTGTGTGTGTGTGTGTGTGTGTGTATGTGTGTTTCAGTGTGTCTGTGTGCATTTGTTTTGTATAGGCATGAATGTGTGCATACTAATGTGTTAGCCAGAAAACAGCTTTGGGCCTCCCTCCTGAGGGACTGTAACAGCTTTTTAAAACCAGAGTTTCTCTTTGGACTGGAACTGATCAGCTAGGCTAGGCTGGCTGGCAGTTAACTCCATGTCTGTTTCTGCCTCCCAGGGCAGGTGTGAGCACACAGCGCCACAGTCAGCACTTTAAAACACGGGTTCTGGAGCTCTAACTCAGATCCTTACTACGGACTGACGTATTTCCCCAGCCCAAGAATAATTTTATATATTTGAATAGTTGTAGATGCCATTTATGTGATTGTGACCACTTCAGTGACTGGTGTGATGGATAACTCCCAGATATGAAATTGTTGCTAAGGGAAATTTAAGACTCTTATCTCACCAGTGTGGGAGAAGTGGTCTCAAATGGGTCTGGGGGCTTCTAATAGATGTTAGCATAGGTTACTTTTCCTGGATAGAACATTCTATGCCAACCCCGAGCTGGTTACTGTGGGTACGAATTAGATCAACAAAGCAGATGATTCCTGGCTTCGAGGAGCTTCTGCTCTCCCGAGGAAGGAGGCTAACAGCCTGGGCTGGGGTAGGAGTGAGTGGAACCACCTCTTGAATTCTCTCGCAGGTTTCTCTCTCGCAGGTTTGTGTCAGCTCCCTGACGCTGCTGCTGTCGCTGGGGGGTTATGTGAAGGAGGTTTTTTCCTTTGATCTCCCATAGATCACAGAGAGGCACAGACCTTTGAGCAGCAGTGTTTCAGAGCTGGGATTTACAGCTTTTGTATTTTTCTCTTGGCTGTTACAGGGAAGTGCTCGCTGAAGCTGTGAGCATCTTTTGTGACAGTTTCCCATAGGGTGTAAATGAACTCACCTTGTAAATGTACCACCCACCTCCCAGACGGTTGTTATTTATTTATTTGGCATTCGAAAGTAAAACAAGGTACTCCGTCCCATTAGTGGAAAGCTTTGACTTTTCTATTCGCTGCTGCCCGTGACAGGTTCATTGATGCAGACGTAGGGCCACTTGTGCCTTTTCAAATTGCAACTTTTTAGCTCATTGCTCTTTGGTGGATTAATTCCTGATGCTCCCCTTTGACACACTCTTTGCTTGCTCTGACAGAGCATTGCTGCTGGGTTCCCTCTACCCCCCTATGCCAGAGCTGATGCCTTTATCCCTGCCCTCCACGAACCGGTACATCTGTGCAAACCCTCAGACTGCACCTGGTGGCTCGGGCCTCACGGACCTCACGGACCCAGCTTTGCTCCTCTTTGATGTTATAACGGCCTCCCGTTCCCAATACTCAGCATTTCTTTTCTTTTCCCAAGAGACCGCTTTTGGAAACTTTTTTTTACAAGGGGCATGGAATAAGTTTTGCCTCATCTGTCACAGGGTGGAGGGTCATCTAGGACCATACAGAAGCAGCAAACCAAGGGGAGCTGCCAGAGAGTGAGTTCTGATGCCAACACTGCTTATTTGAGTTTTGCCTGTGGCATATGTGTGTGTAGTATATATGTGTGTGTCTGGGCTGACAACAAGAAGAAGACGGTGGGAATCCTGGTCTATCACTCCTCTATTCTCTTGAGGCAGAGTATCTCACAGAGCCTGGAACTTGCTATATTTGGCTAGGCTAGGCTGGCTGACCAGAGATCTTCCTGTTTCTGCCCATCCCCCCCTCCCCGCCTCTGCACTGGGTGTGCAGGTAATGCTCATGGCCACACCTGACTTTCTGTATGGATGCTGGGGTTCTGATCTAAGTCCCTCTCCTGCTACAGGTGCTCCAACTCACTGTGCTCCTATTCACTCCAGTGATTATCTCAACATGTCTTTGAGCAAGTCTCTCTATTCCTCTGAGACTCGGTTTTCTCATCCGTGAAGTGGGAAGAAACACAACTTGGTGGGATTGTTGAGATCAAGGTAAATAACACACACTAAGTGATTAGCCAGGTGCGTGGTTTGTAGTTAAGTACTTGATACAAACTAGCTGCTATCACCGGCTTCATCAGTGTGCTCCTTATTTCCGTGCCCAATCCTGCCGTAGCTGCCATCACCATGGTTATTAGCATCAGCACCAAGATGGCTCACTTATTAAGTGTCTCCTGTGACAAGGTCTCACTATGTTATCCAGATAGCCTTGAACTTCTGAAATCAAGCAGTCCTCCTGCCTCAGTTTCCCAAATCGCCAGGACTACATACACATCCATGCTGTTGTGCTGAGCCACCATTAGGTCGCTGTCCTCATCCCTGTCTGTGCCAGTATCACCGTCTGCGTCCTCTTGTCCCCTGGAACAGCTCCATCAGACCACCTTGTTGGACTCTCTGTTTCCTAAGAAAGGATCTGGAGTCTAGAGCATGGGTGTGACTTCGCCCAAGTTCTCGAGAGAACACGTTTTGGGTGGCTTTCTCATGGCCTCCCTGGAAAGGTAGTCCTTCGGATTCTTAGGAAAGACTCCTCCCTCCTCCCGACTTTAACCCTTAATTTGGAGCTTTCTTTCCCCTTCACTGGAGACTGCAACTAGAAATGTATTTTGGAAAATGGAAGAACATTGACCAATGGAGGAATTTTTTTTTTTTTTTTTTTTACTTCAGTGTGGAAGGTCGCCTTGTAGCTAATCACAAAGACTTTCCAACGTTAGGTTTTCTCACAGTGCAGCCCAGTGATGACTTTACCCCATCTGCCTTCCAGCCCCTCTCACTGAACAATGTCAAAGAAATCTTGCCGCCACAATAAAACCCACCCGAGTCCCCGCCCCTTCTGTCTGGCGGGAGGGGATGGAATCACAGCGTGTCAGGCAGGCTGTAAACAGATGAGCTGCTCTCCCTCAGCTTTCGAGGGGCTTCTTCAGGATGACAGGGGGACAAAGGGCTGCCGCGTAAATTACCATGCAAATTGCCACAGTGTTTGAACTTAAGACACTTTTGCCTGTGGCAGCTCAAAGAACCGCCTTAGCTCCTGTGACTCCCACTCGAGGGAGCCTTGCAGTGACTTCTGGTAGCTGAGCTGCACCACCTAAGCAGCCTCGGTGCCTGACTCCAGAAAGCCCTCACAACGAAAGAGCGGCTGGGGAGTATGACAACCCAGACAGAACTGCTTCGGTAGGTGTTCCTCTGCTGACCTCTGGCAGGCTTTCTCTGCAAAGTCCAGCTCACGAGGGCAACTGGGGACAGTTTTAGAGCATGATGAAGTAACATTTCTTGAAGGCACTACGTCTTCCGGCTTTAGGTAGGGATACGCATGCGGAGTTGACGCTATGCCCGCCATCTTTATGTAGGGATGCACATGCCACGTTTCCTTATGTTTCTTTCCTTCCTCACCCATTCAGTCAGTGAGGCTGCAGAAGGCTCCTGTGTCCTGCAGACACATCTCTGACTTTTGTTTGTGGGCTTCCTTGCACCCCACGTCTGCAAGTCTCGAGACTCTGATAGAGCTGATGGCCACTGAGTGTTGACCGGCCCAGGACTCTCTCAGCCTCTTTTCTCCAGAGGGAGTGATTCCATAGAGGCACAGTCCTTTGTCAAGGGCACACAGAGGAAGCCTAGAAGTGTATGGGAACATTTTCTTAACTCTAAGGAGCAAGTAGATATGGGCTTGGTCTTGCCAGTCCTTCTACACTAACTTAATGTCCAGTGAGATGGAGTGACACTGCACATATGGCGTGTGCACATGTGTGTTAAAATGTACAATACCCGCTGAACCCTAAAAACATGCAATACAGGTAATATATGTGTTATACATTTATAAACACACACATATATACATAATATGCATATATATATATATACATATATATATATATATATATAAGAGGTGGGTGGGAGGAGGAACATGGGAGGGATTGGAACAGGGAGAGGAAAGGGTGTAGTTACAGTGTACTCATGTATGAAATTTTCAAGAATAAAACATAATCCCCTTAAATATACAACACTCACATTTGCTATTTATTGACTTTATGAGCAGTGTATATGTTTTCACCTCAATGCTGACCACAAAGATCTAGGTCTATCTATTTTTATCTAATCTACCTGTTTATCATTTATCCGTTTTGATTTTTTTTTTAAAAGGAATTGATTGATGTGATTTTTGATGCTAGAAAGTCTGAAATCTGCCTGACATGCTGGGCTGTAGTCTCGGGAGAACCCGATGCTCCATGCTGAGTTGGAATGCTACCTCCAGGTAGACTTCTTTCTTGGAAGAGTTTTAAATTTTATTTATAATTATGCATGTCTATGTGTGGCAGTGTGCAGATGAGTGCAGTACCCAAAGGGGCCAGAAGAGGGCAGCAGATCTGAAACCCAAGGTACAGATGGTTGCGAACGGCCATATGGGTGCTGGGAACTGAACCCAGGTCCTCTGGAAGAGCAGCCAGTGCTCTAAACCACGGAGCCACTTCTCCAGTCCCTTGGAACATTGATTATTTTTTAAAATCATCAACTGATGGGGCTGGAGAGGGGGCTCAGTGAGCAAAGCACTTACCCTGCAGATGAACCATGTAAATGACGAGTGGGCGTGGCAGGAATCTCGGTGTTGAGGGGCAGAGGGAGGGGGACCCAGAGCAAGGTGGCTGGCTGGCTGTGCTCAGTTAGTGTGCCCTGGGTTCAAGTGAGAGGCCCTGCCTCAGTCTATCAGGTGGATTGTAATGAGGAAGACATCTGAGGTTAGCCTGATCTCTACATGTTTGTATGCACACATGTGCACACACACACAGGCAGAGACATGAATCCACACATGCATACACACTACACATATGTACACATGCAAAATATCTTGAACTGATTTGGGCAGCATATATCACATTTTGGAGGATAGCCATTGTCTTTCAAAGCCCACCGACGTAAGTGGAGGCTGTGGCATAGCCAAATGTATATGTATATGTATATGTATATGTATATGTATATGTATATGCATATGCATATGCATATGTATATATATAATACATATATATATATATAAGTTCATTGTTTCCTCTGTACAAGTGAAGAAAACGAGTCTCAGAGAAATGGATTGAGTAATATCCTGATGTATATACATATTATATCCCAGGACTAATATTATATGACCTTACATAATGAAAGGAATTGTGTTGAGTTGAATAGAAATGGCCCCCATAGGCCATGAAGATAATGGACTAAACCTCTGAACTGTAAGCCAGCTTCAGTGAAATGTTTTTGTTTATAAGAATGGCCATGGTGTTTCTTCATAGGAATAAAATACTAGGCTGGAGAGATGGCTCAGTGGTTAAGAGAACTGACCGCTCTTCCAGAGGTCCTGAGTTCACTTCCCAGCAACCACATGGTGGTTCAGAACCATCTATAGTGGGATCTTTTGCCCTCTTCTGGTGTGTCTGAAGCAACTGTGTATTCATATAAATAAAAAATAAATCTAAAAATAAAAAAATAAAAAAAACTAAGACAGTTTTTTTTTTAAGATCTATTTTTTCATTTAATGTTGTCTTGCCTGCATGTATGTATGTGCACGACTGTGCCTGGGATTCACAGGGGTCAGAAGAGGACATCAGCATCCCTGGAACTACAGTTATGTGTGGTTGTAAGCCATCGTATGAGTGCTGAGAATGGAACCAGGATTTTCTGCAAGAGGAACAAGTGTCCTTAACTTCTGAGCCATTTCTCCGATCCCTTAGATACAAAATTTTGTAGTTGTGATTTGTTTAAAGGTCTTGAGGTAGAGAGGGGATTCTGACTTGTCCCGGTGGCCCCAGGGATGCAATCAGATGTTCCTTTGATGAAGGATGAAGAAAACTTGGAGTCAGAGGGAGAGCCAGAATGGTGTCCTCCAAAGGCAGGCAAGGGGTCTATGGCCGCGGAGTTCGGGCGTTCCATGGAAGCTGGGAAAAGCCGAGAAGTGTTTCTCCCCTGGAGCACGCAGGCTCGCTCACACCTCGCTCTCAGCCAAGCTGACTTTGGACACGCTTACCTCTAGAACTTTAAGGGAACACATTTGTGCTTTAAGCTGCCAAATTTGCCGTCATTTGTTATAGCAGCCTAAGAAGCTGCTCGCCCGTCCAAGGCCACAGAGCGAGTGAGTGTTAGAGATGGATGCACCATCAGGCTGGGTGGACGCAGTGGCCTCAAACATTTCACACTCCTGTCACTATCAGTCCTGCCCGTTGACTGGTCCAAAACAATCGTTCCCTGAGTCTCTCTCTCCCCTCTCACAGTCCTTGCCTATAGCCTAACTGCCCTGCCTGGAGGGAAGCATCAGTCATACGGGGCAGAGGGACCTGGGAGAACGGGCCGAGGGCGATGAAAACAAGAGGCTTTATTTATTGAGGTCCCTCCCCGTGGCAGACACTTCAGAATCTTTGCATTCGTTCGCCCAGCCCCCTCGAAGGCAAGTAGCTTTGCCACCCTTAGTTAACGGAAACAGACCGGAAGGGGAAGCCGATTGCCCAAGGTCACACAGCTAGTCAGTTAGCCTGATGGCAGTTCGCTTCACTGCGATTTTCAGCACAGCCCAGTGGCAGAGTCTGGACGAGCTGTTGATCCCAAGCAGAGAAAGCTGAGGGCAGAGGTTCCCCGAGCTCTTACTCCCTGACTGAGATGCAGCCTGTACGCCTTGGGTGTTTACGCGTAAGGTGCGTGGAGTGCCCTGGCGGCTCCTGGAACCCCCTGCCTGCCTTTCTTTCCTCTGCCTTCTCGGTCTCTCGTTCCTGTAAACCTTGGCTGTCTTCGGCATCCGTAATGGTTAGCATTCATTGTCCAGCTGGCTGGGTTAAGAATGACGTAGAAGACGCACACCCCTGTGTGTCCGTGAGGGTCCTTCCAGAGCGGTTTGCCCGTGGGGAATCTCACCTTGCAGTGGGCATGTGTTGGAGTCCCAGACAACGGTGGAAAAGAGAAGGCAAGCTCACTGCTTCCTGACTCTGGACGAGATGTGACCCGCCATCTCATACTCTGCCCACCAAGCCTTCATCCTAAGGGGTTGTATGCTCACACCAGGAACCAAAATAAACCCCTTCCTCTTTAAGTAGCTCTGCCATCAGATGTTTTGTTCTAGCATGAGAAGTGACTGTGGTGTCTGTGCAGGGTCCCGTCCTTCCCCATGTCCATATTTCCCCTGCCACAGGTCTCTGCTGTCTCTACCTTTTCACTCTGGCCACCCACAGAGTGGGGAGGAAACAGAGGGGGGGGGGACAGATTGGCCGGCTCCTCCTCACGGGAGACTGACCTGCCCTCAGACTAGGGTGGGTAACACTCCCACAGTCACAGTTAGGCCAGGTGAGCCGGGCACCCAGAGGACTGGAGATCATTTTTGGGAGTGAGCGTGCAGCCTGTAAGCTTCTGTGGCTGTGGTGGATCTGAGCCGATGACTTAGTGAATCAGATTATCAATGGCATTGGGCTAAAAATATTGTATTTATTTTCGAAATAGCTTGTTTTGGCAGTTATAAATACTCTCTGAAGTCAGCTTGGAATGTGGTCTAGCGACTCTCAGACATGTGAAGAATATTTCAGAGGCGCAGCCCATTATCGTCTATGCAACCCAACAGACAATCTCCAGAAGAGTCTTTGCTATCCTGACTAATGGAGAGAAGACGGAGTGCAGATAAAGCCAGTGGATAATCGCCTCGGTGAAGGCCTACGGCCAGGGCTCTCAAGCTGAGGAGCTGATTTAGGAGTATTTCTACAACAAACGTGCGTGGGAGTGCCCATGCTGCCAGAGCATTACCCTGGGGAAGCAGAGACCCGGAGTGGAGTGTCCCGCCCCTTCCACGCCCCGCCCCTTCTCACCTCCTGCTTTTTTTCTTTATGCTCCTTTCTCCCTTCCCCTGCCCTCCTCCTCCTCCTCCTCCTCCTCCTCCTCCTCCTCCTCCTCCTCCTCCTCCTCCTCCTCCTCTTCTTCTAGTTTTTTGAGACAGGGTTTCTCTGTGTAGCCTTGGCTGTCCTGGAACTCACTCTGTACACCAGGCTGGCCTCGAACTCAGAAATTCGCCTGCCTCTGCCTCCCAAGTGCTGGGATTAAAGGCGTACGCCACCGCCGCCTGGCTCCCCTGCTCACTTCTATCTCTCTTTCTCTCTTCCGTCCTTTTCTTTTTTTAAAGATTTATTTATTATTATATTTAAGTACACTCACTGCAGCTATCCTCAGACACACCAGAAAAGGACATCAGGTCTCATTAGGAATGGTTGTGAGCCACCATGTGGTTGCTGGGATTTGAACACAGGACCTTTGGAAGCCCAGTCAGTGCTCTTAACCACTGAACCATCTCCCCAGACTGACTTCCTTCCTTCCTTCCTTCCTTCCTTCCTCCCTCCCTCCCTCCCTCCCTCCCTGCATCTCTCTCTCTCTCTCTTTCTGTCATCAGTCTACCCTTCAGACATTAATTGACAACTATGTGCCGGCTACTCCACTGGCTTCTGTGAGTAAAGCCCAGCACACCCGGTGGTACCTGCAGGCAGCCATTACCCTTCCGGCCCTGCTTGGAGTTTCTGATTCATCATGGTGATTAACAAGCAAAGAAATAAGCAATTACAAAATGTGATTCGTGTTCCTAGGATAAGGCAGAGGGACTGAGAGGGGCTAGTTTGGGGCATCTTAGATCAGTCAGGGTCTTGATTCTTGAGAGGATGGCAGTTTAGCTGAGGATGGGAGGGTGAGAGAGGAGCCCAGCTGAGGATGGATGTGAGAACCAGCCGCAAGCGCACACCAGGGAAGGGCTGGGCAGGCAGGCAGGCGAGCGAGCGAGGAAATGGCTCGATTAATCACTGCGCATGCGCATGCCTGTAATGGACCAAGGTTATTACTGGTACCCTCTCTAATATCACTCTCCGTTTTTTGTTTTGCTTGTTTTTCGAGACAGGGTTACTCACTGAATCCAGAGCTCACCCACTGGCTAAGCTCTGTGGCCAGTGAGCTCCACCGATCCTCCGGTCTCTACCCTCTCGCGCTAGCGCTGCGAAGCCGGGCTTGTGAGCTGGATTCTTTGGGTCTAAACTCATGCTCTCACGCTTGTGCATTTTGCCCATGATCCCAGTCCCAGTGACACATTTTTGTCATGGCATTGCCAGTGTGAGCTGGCTGAGGTTGCATTCCTAAGAGTTGCCACCGATCTCCCCACACCCCACACTTCGTCCCTCCTTCCTTCCTTCGCTCTCTGTTGGGAGACTCCCCTGAGGACACCACTCAGTTCAACCCCGTCTACCCCACCCTGTGGACCCCCGCGCCTTCCATCATTGTCTTCATCCCTGAAACCGCCATATCTGCCGTACCCCATCATATGTCAGCGAGAAAACAGATGCCTATTCTGCCCACTGCCCTGCGCCTCCCCATATCATCTCCGTGCTCACCACGAGCAGAGCAGCCCTATAACGCCATTGGCAGCGCCATGCTGGTTTCCTCCCGTTGCTGCTGTGGTGTTCCGCTCCTAGGCCGTTAACTCTGTGTTCTCCTGTACACCCCCACCCTTCTCATCTCACTCTCTCCCCTTCCTTCCTCCAGGACATCAGGCACTCTCGTTCTTGTCTTCCTCCTTCCTACCCATCACCGCCATGACACCCCCCCGCGCCCCCCCCCCCCCCGCCGCTCCCCCCACCTCCCCGCACTGCTCAGCCTCTGGGAGGACCAGGCTCTCTGTGGCATGCAATGACTGGAGGATTGTGGACTTTGGAGTCAGATCTGGATCTGAGGTCCACTCAATCCTTGGTTACCTTTGGCCTGCGATGGCTGGTCCATGACTGTGGAGGATTATGGGGAAGAAAATGCCCACAAAGGTGCCTGACGTTTCGGAGGTACTTAGCAAGAAGGTGACTTTTCCATCCTAGGGATGTTGGTGACGCATGAACAAGAACTGAGCCAGCACTTTGAGACCCGCGCCCAGGCTCAGGTGACACCTGCCCTCAGCCCCTGTGCTGCTGTGGAACTTGGAGACACGAGGATGCCCCACCCTAAATGATGACTTTAATGGTGTTTAGGATTTTTTAAATTACACAAGCGGTCGTCTTCTTGTAAAACCACGAACAGCAAACAAAGGGACCTTTCCCTTCGGCAATTACCGTTTTCCCCTTTCAACTCCAGTTTCTCTCTCAGTAGTGACAACTTTAGTTCAGACTTGAGTATAGCCTTCTGAACTGAGAAACGTATAATTCTGTATTGGCACTTGTTTTTAAAGACCCCTCCTGTCATAGTCTAAACAACATATTGCAACTTGTGATTTTGTGTGACTTGTTTCCTCCTTGACAACACACAGGAGCTATCCAGTTTTGTTTAGAAGCTGATTATTTTGAGCACATTTTTTTTCTTTCTTTCTGGGACTAGATCTTACTGTGTAACCCAGGCTGACCCTGAACTTACTCTGAACCCTAGGTTGTTGTTGGTCTTTTTCAGTTTCAACCTTCAACCTCCAACCTTCTGAATTCTGGGATTACAGGCATGCACTACCATACCTGGCTCCCATTTTTTTTTTTTTAATCTTTTGATTATAGAAAAAGTTGGAAACCTATGCGGAGGTAGGCAAGGATGATATAATGAACCTTCTGTGCTAACTGCTCACCTCCAGCAATCATTATCTCCTCCAGTCTGGAGCATCTGACCCGACTTAGACCTCCCCCTGTATTATTTTTAAAGTAGACCTCAGGCAAGCCATTCCACCCACCAACGTTTCATTATGTAAATCTGAAGGCTGATGGCTACTGAAAACACGAAACAGTACCATGGCCACACGTAAAAATTAATAATCCTTTAATGTCAGTCTTCGTTCAGTTTAAAAATTGTTTAATTTTCTAGGTTCTTGTCAAGAGTTTCACATTGCTTTTGGTCTCAGTTAACCCCTTCCTTCCTCTTCCCTCCCTCCCTCCCTCCCTCCCCCCCTCCGTCCCACCCACATTTGGGAAGATGTGCTTTCAGCATGGGATTGTGCAGTTGGGAGGATGGCCCTTAGCATTTATTTTTCATTGTGATGACGGGCGTTTAGGCTGTTTTCTAATTCTTACTGTCAGCATATGCTGGAGAGAATGTGTCAGAAGCAGCTCTCTATGAGCAGGCCAGCATTTCTTTCAGGGAAGCTTCTAAGTGGTTTCTGCCGCCCACCCCCCCCCCCAACTCTACTCAACCCCCATACAAGGGACTGGGGTGCATATTTTACTATCAAAGCAGACCACGCCTCCAGGTTCTCCCAGCATCCCTCAGTCCTTACCTGGCACACCCTGCCCTGAACCCTGAACTTTCCAGCCCAGATGCTCTTTCCTGTATAATCCAGACATTTTGGTCTCTAATCTTTCTGTTCTCTCTGGGATCTCTCTTTCTCTTTCCCCTCCCCCTCCCTCCCTCCCCCTGGTGACTTCCTTGGGGCCAGTGAACTCGCCTGAGAGCTGTTTCCCAATAAACCTGCATTTAATATAATCTAACCTGGCTTGAATTGGCCTATTTCTCCAGCAGAGAAATAACCTATCACTAAGAAGTGGACTTGCAAAGTTAAAAGCTCTACAGGTTGTTTTCAGTTGAACTCTATATAATGGTTGTAGGCCAAAGATTGTGAATTTTGTATGGTTCAACTCAATGCATTTTAAAAAATATTTTTATTTACTTATTTATTTTATGCATGGGAGTATGTTGTAACTGTCTTCAGACACACCAGAAGAGGGCATCAGATCTCATTACAGGTTGTTGTGAGCTACCACGTGGTTGCTGGGAATTGAACTCAGGACCTCTGGATGAGGAGTCAGTGCTCTTAACCTCTGAGCCATCTCTCCAGCCCTCAATGTATCTTTAATTGGGCGTTTTTCAGTCTCATGGATTTGTCTTCTTCACAGCAGTGTCTAAAAGTACCCATTGCTCTACCTCTGTTTCCACAGTCCAAAAGATCAGTATTAAAAAAAAAATTTTTTTTTTCCTGCAAAGACAAGGAATGCCTTTCCTGTGTTTGTCATGGAGTCTCTAACCCCCTGCAGGGTTTGCAGCTTGAAGGTTCTGCTCCTAGTGGAAGCTAGACTGCTTGAGCACCTCACATAAAGGCAGTGCTTCTGCAGTCATCCTCAGGGGAGTGAGTGCTCCCCAAGATGGGAGGAGTTTTAGGCTGAGACAGGAGTGGCTACATTCTTGTGCAGATTCTTCCCTGGAGCGAGCTTGGACCCAAGGCTGGCTCACACACCTGGTTCAGCAGGAACCCATTCAGCTGAAGCCAGTAGCTTCAAGGTGACCTGTGGTAGATCTCTCCTCACCTGTCTTGGCTAGAAAAGAAAGATAAGGGGGGTCGGATGCTTGGAAAGATCCCCGAAGCTGCAGGGATGACTTCCTGCAGCGATGACTTCCTGCAGGGATGACTTCCTGCAGGGATGACTTCCTGCTACTCTATACTCTAGCTCTGCCCACTTAAGGTCTGCCTCCTGACTGAAGGTCCATGGGATGACACTTGGGAAACGGAGGCAGGAAGAGCAAGAATTCAAGGCCACTTTTGACTACATAGTGAGTTTAAGGCCAACCTGAGTCACATGAGACTCTAACTCTGACCATATATATATCTTTGCCAGGGATGCAGAATAGGAGGTCCCCTCAGAAGCTTCAGCTAGCATCTACCCGCAGACAAGAACACTTGGTGAAAGTCTCCAAGGTTACCCGTATGGACTAGAGATTGGATACTACATTAAGAGCGTAGGGGCATGTTCTCTTTTCTCTGTGTTGTTCTTCCTCTTCTCAAAAGCTGGTACTGTGACACCAGGAAATCCTCTGAGACATGACAGAGAAGCTGAAGTGGCCATCTGGCTGCTTCAGCCTCCTGAGATGCTTCTCCAGTCTCCTGAGTGTTTCCCAGTCTCCTAAGCCCACCCATGTGCCACTGCCCAGGGAATGCAAAGGCTCATGACACAGCTGGACAACTTGGGATGTACGTAGGCAGAGTCCACAGTGACCAACACACGGATTATGGTGGCTCTGTGTACTCTCAGTGGTACCCACTGTTATGAAATAACAAAACGCCTCACCCCCCACGTTGGCTGTCCACAGAAATGCCTGGACAGTCTGCTTGGCTTGAATCCTTCCATGATGGTCTCCAGCCTAAGAGTTAGCTGCCACCCCGAGGCTCTATGGAGAAATAGACACCCGTTGCCTTGAATTTTAGCAAAGATCCTGGGTGTATCACACCACACCTGGGGGTTTACCTGGAAGTTTAAAGCTATGGATCGGGTCAGCGTGAGCATCCGTCAGAGGGCAAACGGGGGCAGGGAAGAGGGTGTGTGTGCACAGTGGAAAACTGCTCTGCCTTAAAAAACGAAAGAACTGCCATCTGCATCCACATGGAGCTCAAGTGAAATAAACCAGACACAGAGAGACAAATACCACACGTTCTCACTTGTATGTGGAATCTAAAACAGTTGAACTCGGAGGAGCAGGGAGCAGAGGGCGTGGGGTCGGAGGTGGGACGGAGAGAGCTGACAGGCAAAGGCTGGGAATCCTCACTGGGGCCCGAGGGATAGGTTTTATTTTGAGATGGGTGCCACAGATTGGCAAATACAGTTTGCTAAATCATTGTACATTTCAGAACTGCCAGTTTAAGTTTCAACCGTCGCTTATCACAAACTGTAATAAGCACTTGAAGTGGCAGATATTTAATTATCGATTTAATTATCCCACATTGTATTCCTGTATTGTGATACCTTATGCCCCATAAATATATATATATATATATATATATATATATATATATATATATATAATTGTAATTTGTCATAATAAAAATAAAAAATCGGAGACACTTGGGGAACTGAGGCAGGAGGATTGTAAGTTTAATGTTCATTTGGCTGACATTCAAGACCCTATCTCAAGAGTATATTCACACACACACACACACACACACACACACCACACCACACACCACACACCACATACACACCCACCACATACCATACACACGCATGCACACACCCCACATAACACATACACATACTATATAACACACACCACACATACACACACCACATACCACATACACACCCACCACATACCATACACACGCATGCACACACACCACATAACACACACACACACACACACACACACACACATATATATATATATATATATATACACTACATAACACACACACCACATAACACACACACCACATACCACATACACACCCACCACATACCATACATGTGCATGCACACACACCACATAACACATACACATACTACATAACACACACCCCACATAACACACACACACACACACACACACACACACACGTATATGCATGAGCCGTGGTGGTGGTGGTGGGTGGGGATAAAGGCTTTGGCAGTTGAACTCATGCTGATGGGGGAGGAAAGGAATACCACGGAGTGTGGCATAAGAGATGCTGGTGGGAAACCAGAAGCCCAACACCTGGTCTGACTCACCAGAACAGCGCCACAGGGGTCATTCACTTCATTATCCTATGCTACAGTTGTCCTGTCTGGATAATGGGAACATGTGGACCTGTCATGTCCTTCCCCCAACTCCCAGTGTGCTCACAGTGGGGACATGTCCCTAGAGGCATTTTGAAAGTCCTTGTGTGCTGTGTACAAGCGAAGCTTAGTTTTCAAATCCACAGCCTCTGCAGGCTAGAGCAATGGCCCCTTTCTGGTAATTATTCAGTAATTATTCACATAAGAAGGATTTCATTGTTATGGCTCATGTATTTGTCTCAGTTGATGGCCTTTTAATAGTGGCATTGAGTTTGTGTACAGAAAGGTTATTCATTTTAAGATTTCTGGGCCTTAATTGTTATTTGTTTTGCTTGGTTTCAGCGTGCTATAAATTAGTGATATCGACAGAGCATATTTGTCTTGGCACCGTGGTGCATTGTCTGTGGTGAGCACTGTTTGGCCTGGCACTGGCCTGGATTTCCCCATCTGTTTCTGATGTTTACATTGTTAAAGATCCGATAGACACACAGGACATGGCCACATGCAGAGAGGGAACTTTTTTTTTTTCCACTCCAGTGCATCAAACAAGGTCTGAGCCTGTAAGAAGCACAGCCCTAAATTACACTTGAGCTTGCGAGTGGCCAGGCCCAAGCCCAGCCCCAGCCGTGAGACTGATTGCTCAGCCCTGGGGATATTCACTCTCAGGAAGCTTCTGGCTGGCCCCGGAAGCTCAGTCTCCACAAACACATGCTTGCCTTGTGTTTGCAGAGGGGGAGGGGCACAGACAGCATGCAAAGAGGCTTTCCAGACATCTGAGGACAGGGACAAGGTGTGGTATGAATCCCCAAGGAATCTTAGGGTCACATCCTTGCGTGCAGGGACCTGCGAGGGGCAGTGTTTTCTGTCAACTCTGCGTCTGCAAGTCCTAGCTCTCTGTGATGCCTAGGGAAAAGATATTTCTGCAGATAGCTTGCTTCTAACTCCCAAGCAACTCTTGCCGTATAGCCGTCTCAAGTCTGCTGAAGTGAGTGTCCACATGACTTTGTAAGAAGGAGATCTGGAATTTTCGTCATTGCACCCGAGGCCGGCCATTGAGGCAGGAGGGGGAAGAAGATATGACATGGGCTGGGAAGGGCATTTGGAGCCTTACCAAGTTCAGGCCAGTGAGAGTGTCTTGAAAACACAATGGATGGAACTGAGTTGTCCTCTGGTTTCCACTTGCATGTGTGTACCTGGCCCATGCACCCTCCCTGACAGGCCCCACACACGCACCTCCCATATGCATCCCACCCCCCACACAAAATGGCGCCATATTTGTAATGCTAGCTTCCCGTCTGGGTGGCAGGATAGCAAATTAGGTGGAATGATTGGACTGCTGCAGGCTTGTTCAAGTGTCTGTCTGCTGCCCACAGAAACATGTTTCAACCCTATTCCAGCCGGCTTACTCTCGTAAACCTTTCCTTTCTCCAATTGATTCTCCATTTTGTAGTTAAGTTTCCTAGAACATTTGCAGAAGGCTGATGTATATGAGAGATTCATTGTGGGTTTTGTTCTTGCTGGGGTTTTCTCTAAAACTCCAACCCCGTGTGTGTATTTGAAGGAATACCTGGAATTATTATGTGAGGGCCTAGTGAGTCTCTCAACCCTCTCCTTCTATGAGGGAATGTCAGAAATCAACAGATGTAGCTCGGCTGGAGGTCAGCTGAGTGGGAATGCCATCTCTGCAGTGATGGGGAAGCCATCGCCTGTACTGAGCGGACACTGTCTGGTGCTTTGACATCCCCGTGAGTCTGCCTGTAACCCATGCTCTGTGAGGAAGCCCAACGACTGACTGGTTTCCCAAGGTTAACTTCATCTGAATGGAACTATGGCTTGTTGTCTAGGCTTCATGGAGAGGACGTGAACATTGTTTACATCTTCCCAGGGAGGGAATTCAGATTACACTGCTGCTCACCTTGGCTTCTTCTGTTGCCAATGCCCTTGGTCCACTCATTCTTTCTTCTCTCCTGTGAGAATTCTCACTCCATATTGAAGATACAGTGATCTTGAATTCAAGTCTGTGTGATTTCTATCCGCCACCCCTAAACTCTTTCGATGGTTTCCTGTTCTTAGGAATAAGACAGATGTCTATGTATAAGCCCCCTCCCCCACCCACCTCTTCAACCTCTTCCCACACTGGATCTCTCCTTCACACAGCTTTGCCAGTTCCTCTGACTGTCTGATCCTTTCACCACACTCTGCGGTCACAGGGTTTATGTGCATGTTTATCCTGACAGTTGCAATCTTACAGTAGTAAAGACAACTTAATTCACACTTGTTTCTTTAAGAATGCTAGATTGAGGATCTTGTCTATTTCTGCAAATCATTATGTCTCCATGCCTTGTATGGTGTTTGGCTCTCAATTTAATCATTGAATAGATTAATAAATAAAGGAATGAAGGCAGATATAGATGCAGCTTGGTCAACATTCGAATGCTCACTTTGTGGACCCTATCTAGTTTTCGATGCTGCCTGGTAACTTCCAACATTCAATACATCCTTTTCCTTGGTCAGCTCTGTCCTTTGCATTTTATTAATTGAAATGTTAACAGTCTAAAGAGAATCAAGATTTGCTCCATTGTAAACGGATCCATATGTCCTTAAGAATTAGTTCTGATAGCATGATGAATGGCTCCTGACTCTGTTAACAAATGATCATTAATTTTAATTCCTATGCCTGACATCTGTTCCTGATCTTTGTCTTCTCAAGAGTAATTAAAATAGTTGTAAATATGCAGCCCATTGCTGGGAGTCACAGGTGAGTTTCTGAACTGAAGCCATTCTCCAGCCAGTGGCACTGTCCTTGGTGACAGGATATGGTTTTTTTTTTTTTTTTGGCTAGGTACTTCAACAGTGTGTGTGTGTGTGAGGAGTCCTGGGAGGGGAGGGAGGGGAACAGAAGTGGGCTTGGCCTATGTGGTGACTGTCCTTCAAAGAGATGATGGCTCAGGTATGGACTGCTCTGCACATGAGAAGCAGTTCTCTAAATGGCAGTTCTACTGAGCTGGGGACCACGTTTGTATTGGATATCCATTCAAAAAATGGTGGGGTTTCCAGAAACTAGAGTTTCCCTTTCAATTCATACTTCTGAGAGTCTGTCTTAGTTAAGGCTTCATTGCTGAGAAGAGACACCATGACTGAGGAAACTCTTACAAATGGACATTTAACTGGGGCTTGTTTATGGGTTCAGAGATTCAGTCCATTATCAAGGCAGGAGGGCAGCAGCATCCAGGCAGATGTGGGGCTAGAGGTGGTACCAAAAGTTCTCTATCTTGATCCAAAGGCAGACAAGAGAAGACTGGCTTCTGTGTGCCTAGGAGGAAGTTCTCAAAGCCCATTCCTACAGTGACATACCTAGTCCTACAGTAACACACCACCTACTCCAACAAGGTCACACCTACTCCAACAAGGCTACACCTCCTAATAGTGCTACTCCCTGGGCCAAGCATATTCAAATCACCACAGAGTCTAAGCAAATTCTGTAAGAAGCAAAATGTTCTCATCATTAGTAAAAAGCCAAAGATTTATGCTATCTGAAGAAAACCCAGATGATTCTTCTCACGGTTGGAAGAGCTATCCATTAAAATGCCTTTGGAAGAGAAGATATTTGGATTCCTACTAAAGTGTAAATGGCTGACACAGCTTGTTTCCCAAAAGGAAGCTCTAGCACAAGGATGGGACTGGCTAGCCAGAATAAGGAAAAAGACATACAAAGGGTGGTGCTGCCACACACTGCTGCCGGAGCACTGCCCTAATGCTTAGATTTCATACCTTTCTAGGGCCTGTCACCGTAGCATGAGGCCTACCAGTCAGCATCTGGATGACTGACAGATGTTGTGCCAAGGCTGTCCCTGGGATCAGTTCTAGGCTGAATTAGGGCAAACCCATAAAGGATGGCTTTGACAGTGTCTGGAGGAATCCCTGAGTCTGAAACCACAACAAAACCACTCCATCATTCTACCTCTGGGATCTCTTTGTAAGGGCTGGCGGAGGGGGAAGGGTGCACGGTGGATGAAATAACATTTTTACCACTGGAGGGAAACTATGCAAGTAAAGTGTTTTCCATATACCTGCGTCTGAATTGTTACAGGGACATTTTACTGTAATAGAACCCATGATCTCAGAAACCAGGTTTTTGTCCTGAGGCTAGTAGGCTTTTACAGCCACATCAAATCAGCAGAACATGTGAGCCTGTGACGACTCTGCTTCTCAGATCTATCGAGTTTGTGAAACCAGTTTATGCCCTCGGCATAGGCTTGGCTGTGAGGTTGCATCAGGGGAGGGCACAGAGGGCACTGGCCGCTCTCCCTCTTCTCGCTCAGCCTTCCTTGACTGCTCCCACCCACGGAGAAAGGCATTGAGATGGCTGGAGACTCAGCTGGGTGGTGCCCATTGCTCTTGCAGAAGACCCTAGCTTGGTCCCTAGTACTCAGGGCAGGCCATTCTAGCTTCAGGGACATCCGATGCCCTCTTCTGGTCTCTCAGGGAACAATTGTATATGTACCCCAGAAATACACATAAAGAAAGATAAAATAAATATATATAGAAAAAAACCCAAAGAATTTTAGAGTTTTCTAGGGGTGTGGTTTTAGTTTTGAACCCAGGAGAGTGGGCGCTGGTAATACCTGTCCCGGGAACAATCTCTGTCTTCATTCCCCTGCCGTTCATCTCCCTGGGGGCTAAGGGGGGTGATGTGGTGGTAGGGGTGGGTGAAATGGTTCCCTGATCAACAGAGTGTTAGGATGGGACCTGTACATTTGCTGTGGATGACTCGGTGTGACTGCTAAGAGGTCATACCATCTGTCTTTGTCCTTTTCTTCCTCTTTTTGAGACAAGGTCTCGCTGTGTAGAGGTCTTCTGAATGCTGAGTTAAAGATTAAAGGTGTGTGCCACTACATTGACTCTTCAACTCTTCTGTATTCTATCTTAATCCTTTCTCTCTCTCTCTCTCTCTCTCTCTCTCTCTCTCTCTCTCTCTCTCTCTCTCTCTCCATCCATCCATCTATGTAGCTCAGCCTGGCCTGGAACTCACAATCCTCCTGCCTCAGCCTCTTGAGGGCTACCATCGCAGGTGTACGCCATCACACATAGCTGTAACTTCCCTATTTTGAATGCAGAAAATCTTTAACTGTCCTGATATAAACGGGCCATTCCTCAGCTGGTCATTTACCTAACCTTCTTCCAAGGGGTGGCTTCCTCCTGCTGCAGTGACCTTGCAAGTCTTTAATCCAAGTAGATAGAGCATTGCCCCTGGCCGTCTCTAGACCCGCTGTGTTTGATGGAGAGAGATAATTATTTCTGGCCTTTGGGTCAATCTAACTTGAATGTGAAGCTTCCTCCAATGCCAACAGATTTTAATAGACACGGCACATCTTTTACAGTAGTCGGGAAGGAAATAAAATCCTCTATGTAGGAAGTTGGATGGCCAGGTAGGAAAATAGTGGCTTTTCTTTGCCAAACTATATTCGAGTATATTTAGTTACATGTTCTAGAAAAATGACGAGTGTTTTCTCTAAGGAAGGTCTGGTGGGAGGAAAGGGGCACCTGGGTCAGCCTGTTGCTATTCTTCTAGATACTCTCCTGTTTGATATATGTCTATAAAAAAGACCCTAAAAATTTTGCTATTTTCTTGTTAGCTGCCTGTTCCTACTTTATAATATATATAAATATTTTACTATATTGCAACAATATACATAAATCTACACACTAATTTTTTTAAAAAAGGGTCATAGAGATGGGGAAAGGATTGTGGGAGGGGATGACTCGGAGGGGGACAGTGAATAAAAAAAGGGCCACATAGACTCTAATTGATGGGTGCATATTAATTGACTTGAGTGGCTGGTACACACTCAAGTTGCTTCCAAATTTCACTGTCATAAATGACTCTGCCTAGTTATGTTCATAGAGTGAAACTTAGAACTTCTGGATCAAGAGTGTCCACCAGGTATGCACGGATATATGCCTGTTACAAGAATTCAAACAAAATGCCCTCCCAAACTTAGCCCACCCCGTGTGTATAACCAGGTGGCAGTTACCAGGTTTTTATTTATTTATTTATTTATTTATTTATTTAATTCAATATATTTATTTACATTTCAAATGATTCCCCCTTTCTTGGAATCCCCCCTCCCCAAAAGTCCCATAAGCCCTCTTCCCTCCCCCTGTTCCCCAATCCATCCCTTCCTGCTTCCTTGTCCTGGTATTCCCCTACACGGCTGCACTGAGCCTTTCCAGGACCAGGGGCCTCTCCTTCCTTCTTCTTGGGCTTTGTTTGATATGTGAATTGTGTCTTGGGTATTCCAAGCTTCTAGCTTATCAGTGAGTGCATACCATGAGTGTTCTTTTATGATTGGGCTACCTCACTTAGGATGATATTCTCCAGTTCCATCCATTTGTCTAAGAATTTCATGAATTCATTGTTTTTAATGGCTGAATAGTACTCCATTGTGTATATATACCACATTTTCTGTATCCATTCCTCCATTGAGGGACATCTGGGTTCTTTCCAGCTTCTGACTATTATAAATAGGGCTGCAATGAACATAGTGGAGCATGTATCCTTATTACATGCTGGGGAATCCCCTGGGTATATGCCCAGGAGTGGTATAGCGGGGTCTTCCGGTAGTATCATGCCCAGTTTTCTGAGGAACCACCAGATTGATTTCCAGAGTGGTTGTACCAGCTTGCAACCCCACCAGCAGTGGAGGAGTGTTCCTCCTTCTCCACATCCTCTCTAGCATCTGTTTTCTCCTGAGTTTTTGATCTTAGCCATTCTGACTAGTGTGAGATGAAATCTCAGGGTCGTTTTGATTTGCATTTCCCTGATGACTAAGGATATTGAACATTTCTTTAGGTGTTTCTCCGCCATTCGCTATTCCTCAGGTGAAAATTCTTTGTTTAGCTCTGTATCCCATTTTTTTAATGGGGTTATTTGGTTCTCTGGAGTCTACCTTCTTGAGTTCTTTGTATATCTTGGATATAAGCCCTATGTCGGATGTAGGGTTGGTGAAGATATTTTCCAAATTTGTTGGTTGTTATTTTGTTCTTTTGACAGCGTCCTTTGCCTTACAGAAACTCAGTAATTTTATGAGGTTCCATTTGTCAGTTCTTGATCTTAGAGCATAAACTATTGGTGGTTTGTTCAGGAAACTTTCCCCTGTGCCCATGACCTCAAGGGTCTTCCCCAGTTTCTTTTCCATTAGTATTAGTGTGTCTGGTTTTATGTGGAGGTCCTTGATCCACTTGGACTTGAGCTTAGTACAAGGAGATAAGAATGGATCAATTTGCATTCTTCTGTATGCTGACCTCCAGTTGAACCAGCACCATTTGTTGAAGAGGCTATCTTTTTTTCCCACTAGATGGTTGTAGCTCCTTTGTCAAAGATCAATGACCATTTCTGTGTGGGTTCATTTCTGGGTCTTCAATTCTATTCCATTGATCTACTTGCCTGTCACTGTACCAATACCATGTAGTTTTTTTTTAAACACAATTGTTTTGTAGTACTGCTTGAGGTTGGGGATACTGATTCCCCCAGAAGTTCTTTTACTGTTGAGAATAGTTTTAGATATCCTGGGTTTTTTTTGTTATTCTAGATAAATTTGAGAATTGTTCTTTCTAACTCTATGAAGAATTGAGTTGGGATTTTGATGGGGATTGCATTGAAAATCTGTATATTGCTTTTGGCAGGATGGCCATTTTTCTATATTAATCCTGCCAATCTAAGAGCATAGAAGATTTTTTTTTTTATCTTTTGAAGTCTTCTTGGATTTCTTTATTCAAAGACTTGAAGTTCCTGTCATACAAATCTTTCACTTGTTTGGTTAGAGTCCCACCAAGGTACTTTATATTGTTTGTGGCTATTGTGAAGGGTGTCATTTCCCTAATTTCTTTCTCAGCCTGTTTATCCTTTGAGTATAGGAAGGCTACTGATTAGCCAAGTTAATTTTCTATCCAGCCACTTTGCTGAAGTTGTTTATCAGCTGTACGAGTTCTCTGGTGGAGTTTTTTTGGGTCACTTAAGTATACTATCATATCATCTGCAAATAGTGATAATTTGACTTCTTCCTTTCCAATTTGTATCCCTTTGACCTCCTTATGTTGTCTAATTGTTCTAGCTAGAACTTCAAGTACTGTATTGAATAAATATGGAGAGAGAGGGCAGCCTTGTCTAGTCCCTGATTTTAGTGGGATTGCTTCAAGTTTCTCTCCATTTAGTTTGATGTTGGCTACTGGTTTACTGTATTTGCTTTTATTATGTTTAGGTATGGGCCTTGAATTCCTGTTCTTTCCAAGACTTTTAACATGAAAGGATGTTGAATTTTGTCAATGCATTTTCAGCATTTAATGAAATGACCATGTGCTTTTTTTTTGAGTTTGTTTATGTAGTGGATTACATTGACAGATTTCCATATATTGAACCATCCCTGCATCCCTGGGATGAAGCCTACTTGATCATGGTGAACGATCATTTTGAGGTGTTCTTGGATTTGGTTGGCAAGAATTTTATTGAGTATTTTTGCATTGATATTCATAAGGGAAATTAGTCTAAGGTTCTCTTTTTTGTTGGATCTTTGTGTGGTTTTGGTATCAGTGAAATTGTGACTTCATAGAATGAGTTGGGTAATGTTCCTTCTGTTTCTATTTTGTGGAATACTTTGTACAGTATTGGTATTAGGTCTCCTTTGAAGGTCTGATAGAATTCTACTCTAAAACCATCTGGTCCTGTGCTGTTTTTGGCTGGGAGACTGTCGATGACCACTTCTATTTCTTTAGGGGTTATAGGACCATTTAGATGATCTATCTGATTCTGACTGAATTTTGGTAGTTGGTATTTGTCTAGGAAATTGTCCATTTCATCCAGATTTTTCTGTTCTGTTGAGTATAGGCTTTTGTAGTAGGATATGATTACTTTTTGAATTTCCTCAGTTTCTGTTGCTATTTCTCCCTTTTCATTTCCGATTTTGTTAATTTGGGTACTGCTCTGTGCCCTCTGGTTAGTCTGGCTAAATGTTTATCTATCTTGTTGATTTTCTCAAAGAACCAGCCCTGGTTTTGTTGATTCTTTGTATAGTTCTTTTTGTTTCAACTTGGTTGATTTCAGTCCTGAGTTTGATGATTTCCTGCCTTCTACTCCTCTTGTGTGTATTAGCGTCTTTCTTTTCTAAAGCTTTCTGGTGTGCTGTTAAGCTGCTACTTTATGCTCTCTCCAGCTTCTTTTTGGAGGCACTTAGAGCTATCTATGAGTTTTCCTCTTAGCACTGCTTTCATTGTGTCCCATAAATTTGGGTATGTTGTGCCTTCATTTTCATTAAATTCTAGAAAGGTTTTGATTTCTTTCCTTATTTATTCCTTGACCAAGGTATCATTGAGTAGAGCATTGTTCAGCTTCCATGTGTATGTGGGCTTTTTGTTGTTTTTGTTGCTATTGAAGGCCACCCTTACTCCATAGTGATCTGATAGGAGGGATGGGATTAGTTCATTCTTATATCTGTTGAGGTCTTTTTTGTGGCCAATTATATGGTCAATTTTGGAGACGGTATCATGAGGTGCTGAGAAGAAGGTATATTCTTTTGATTTAGGATGAAATATTCTATAGATATCTATTAAATACATTTGGTTCAAAACTTCTGTTAGTTTCACTGTGTCTCTGTTTAGTTTGTGTTTCCCTGATCTGACCATTGAGGAGAGTGGGGTGTTGAAGTCACCCACAATTATTGTGTGGGGTGCAATGTATGCTTTAAGCTTAGTAAAGTTTCCTTTGAATGAGGGTGCCCTTGTATTTGGGGTATAGATGTTCAAAATTGAGAGTTCTTCCTGGTAGATTTTTCCTTTGATGAGTATAAAGTGTCCTTCTGTGTCTTTTTTGATGACTTTGGTTGGAAGTCTATTTTATTGGATATTAGAATGGCTACTCCAGCTTGTTTTCTGGGACCATTTGCTTAGAAAACTGTTTTCCAGTCTTTTACTCTGAGGTAGTGTTTGTCTTTGACACTGAGATGCTTTTCCTGTATGCAGCAAAATGTTGGTCTTGTTCACGAATCCAGTCTGTTAGTCTATGTCTTTTTATTGGGGAATTGAGTCCATTGATATTGAGATATTAAGGAATAGTGATTGTTGCTTCCTGCTACTTTTGATGTAATTTTTATGTTTGTGTGGTTATCTTCTTTTGGGTTTGTTGAAAGAAGATTAATTTCTTGCTTTTTCTAGTGTGTAGTTTCCTTCCTTTTGTTGGTGTTTTCCATTTATTATCCTTTGAAGGGCTGGATTTGTGGAAAGATACTGTGTAAATTTGTTTTTATCATGAAATACTTTGGTTTCTCCATCTATGCTAATTGAGACATTTGTTGGATATAGCAGTCTGGATTGGCATTTGTGTTTCCTTAGGGTCTGCATGACATCTGGCTCTTCTGGCTTTCATAGTCTCTGGTGAGAAGTCCAGTGTAATTCTAATAGGTCTACCTTTATATGTTACCTTACCTTTTTCCCTTACTGCTTTTAATATTCTTTCTTTGTTTAGTACATTTGGTGTTTTAATTATTATGTGACGGGAGGAATTTCTTTTCTGGTCAAATCTATTTTGGAGCTCTGTAGGCTTCTTGTATGTTCATGGGCATCTTTCTTTAGGTTACGGAAGTTTTCTTCTATAATTTTGTTGAAGACATTTACTGGCCATTTAAGTTGGAAATCTTCATTCTCTTGTATACCTATAATCCTTAGGTTTGGTCTTATTTTGTCCTGGATTTCCTGGATGTATTGGGTCAGGAGCTTTTTGTATTTTTCATTTTCTTTGACTGTTGTATCAATGCTTTCTATGGTATCTTCGGCATCTGAGATTCTCTCTTCTATCTCTTGTATTCTGTTGTTGCTTGGATCCATGACTCCTGACTACTTTCCTAGGTTTTCTCTGTCCCAAGTTGTTTCCCTTTGTGATTTCATTATCATTTCTTTCTCCTTCTTTAGATCCTGGGTGGCTTTGTTTAATTCCTTCACCTGTTTTATTGTATTTTTCCCTTAGTTCTTCAAGGGCTTCTCCATGTTTACTTGTGTTTTCCTGTATTTCTTTAAGGGAGTTATTTATGTCCTTCATGAAACCGTCCATGAAGCCCTCCATGAGCATTATGACCTGTGATTTTAAATCCAAATCTTGCTTTCTTGGTGTGTCAGGTATCCAGGACTTGCTGTTGTGGGAGAATTGGGTTTGGATGGTGCCATATTGCCTTGATTACTGTTAGCAATGTTCCTACGTTTGCCTTTTGCCATCTGGTTATCTCTGGTCTCCTTTCTTATGATAGAATGCTTCCTCTCCAATTTGGAGCCTCTTTTCCCACTTGCCATTCATTCATTCATCCATCCATCCACCCATCCATCCATCCATTCATTTATTATTATTATTATTATTATTATTATTATTATTATTTTGTTTTTTCGAGACAGGGTTTCTCTGTGTAGTCCTGGCTGTCCTGGAACTCACTCTGTAGACCAGGCTGGCCTCGAACTCAGAAATCTGCCTGCCTCTGCCTCCCAAGTGCTGGGATTACAGGCGTGTGCCACCACTGCCTGGCTCATTTATTATTTTATTCAGACAATACTAAGTCCTATCAGGTGATACCTTCTTCTAAACTTAGGTATTAAGAAGGGAATAAAAAAGACTTATCCTCTTGTAGTAAGATCTAGAGATATCTGTCTGTCTGTCTGTCTGTCTGTCTATCTATCTGTCATCTATCATCTCTATCAATCATCTATCTCTATCATCTATATTTATCTATCATCTGTTATCTCTACATCTATTATACCTTATATATATTAATGTTATATCATCTATTTATCTATCATCTATTATCTTTGCATCTATTATATCTATCCAACTATCTATTATTTAATCTATTATCTATTATCTATCACTTATCATAATCTCTATCATCTATTAGATATCTATCAAATATCATCTGCTTTCTATCTATTATCTATATATCATCTATCAAACTATTATCTATCACCTGTCTGTCATCTATCATCTATCTATCTATCTATCTATCTATCTATCTATCTATCATTATCTGTCTGTCTGTCTGTCTATCTTGACAGAAAGAGGAAGAAGGAGACTTGTGCTGAGAGGCTGAAGTTCATTTCCTCATCTTAACTCCCACTATGGTATTTTGTATGCTCTCCCTTTAGAGTCCATGTTCATGCTGACCAAGGCAAGATTTTAAAACCACTTGTTAAGAGTTACTTAAGTTTATGTGTTTCATCTGTCTGTTCGTACAGCACCACACACATGCCCGGTGTCCGCAGAGGTCAGAAGAGGGCAGAGTTACACTGATAGTCCTGAGCCACCATTGTGGGTGGGTGCTGGAAACCAAACCCTGGCCCTCTGAAGGACCAACAAGTTCTCTTAACTGCTGAGCCATCTCTCTGCCCCCACTTAAAACCATCCTTAAGGGGGTCAGTTAAACAGACATCAAGGGAAACCAGGCCAAGAGAAATGGGGAGAGGGCGGAGAGCTTGGTAGAGGGGCTGGGAAACCCCTTCCAGTGTAAAAGCTGTATGTCCCCAGTGGGTTTCCTCACGTCCTCAGGGGGAGTGACACTGCTTTAACGTACAGGACATCTGAGAGTTCAATAACGACTTTTATTCTTTTCTGTGTCTGTTCAGAACTGGGCAGCCAACAGCTGTGTTCTTGAGATTACTGTGGTAGATCCCTGCAGTGGAGAATGCCTTCAGCCAGCATAATAATCCGACCAAGTCGAACAACCTCGAGTGTAGTTCATTGACATGAAATTGACCATAATGAGAGAGAGAAAGAAAGAAAAAAAAAAAAACCAGCAACAACAAAGCCCACATTAGTTCATTCAGGCCGTGGCTAAGCAGGCTCCCTTGAACATAACCCACAGATGAAACGCCTGCAGTTCTTAAGTAGATTTCCCCTTTATTGTGCTTCCCAGCATTTTCTGTTTCCTTTTAAAATTGGAATAAATATCGACTTTTTATTGCCATGGTTGATGAATAAGATGGGAGGCAGAGTTCCCCCGTTCTGAGTTGCAACCTGCTATTGTACTTCTGAGTCTGAGGGGAAATTGACTTTGGAGAGACCGTGGATGCGGCTCTGTTGAGCGTCCTTCATCTCCCAATGATGGTGCAATGGTCACTGAGGGCTTTAGAATAAACATCGAGGCTATCAATAGGGTTTTTATGAACGATTTGAATTATCGAGTTTTCCATTTTCTAATGCCCTTTGTGGTTTTGTTGTAGTCAACAGAAAAGAGGTTGCTCTGGCAACACGCTTTATTTATTTATTTATTTATTTATTTATTTATTATGCATTAAGAAGGCTTATCGAACCAAGTATGGTGGCACATGTCTATCATCCTAGCAGGTGGAAGGTTGAGGCAGGGGGGTCATGAGCTCCAGGTCAGTCTGGGCTCTGTAGTTGAGACTCTCTGTTAACAAAAATAATAAAAGGAAGAAAAGGCATATTGAGCTGAGGATGTACCTTAGCTGGTACCCTGGATTCCATCCTCAGCACTGCTTAACCTGGGCATGAGGGTCCTTACCTGTTAGAGCAACTCTTGAGAGTTAGAGGCAGGAAGAGCAAGAGTTCATGTTATCCTCGGCTACATAGAGTGTTGTGGCCAGCCTGGGCTACATGAGGCCCCTGAATGTTATGGTGGAGTATAGAGCACACAGTGGTGCTTGTCTTGTGAGCATGTGTAGGAGGAGACGGACTGATTTGGGAGCCAAGGTTTTGACACCGATCTAAGTCTGATTTCTCCCAGTTGGGTTGTCTTGGTCTAGCATTTGACACACGTATATGCCAGGCAAGGATCAAATCAGGGTAGTTAACAATTAAGAGTTTCCTAAACATTATTTTTTTTTTTTATTAATGTGTAGTGATTTACAGAAGCCTGAGTGAGACAGGGTGTGTGTTTCAGGCCAGCTCCTCAGTGCTCCAGACCCGTGGCTAGGCTGAAGGCCGTGGGAAGTAGCGGGTGTGGGGAGGTGAAAGCGGCTTCCCTCTGGCTTCCTAAGGCGTTCTCCGATTCTCTCTGGGCTTAACTTCCCTGCAAAGTATCTGTGTGTTTTGTTTTAAAATGAGAGAGGGAGAGAGACAGAGAGACAGAGATAGAGAGAGACATAGAGACAGAGAAAGACAGAGAGCTTGTGTGGCCGTCAGGGCCTGAGTCCTCTCCTTCTGTTTCATTTCCAGGCAGGATATCATTCAGTTCACCATCGTGTAACTGGGCTAGCTGCCCTGTAAGCTTCTGGGGGTTCTCCTTTCTCTGCCTTCCGTCTCGTGGTAGGAACACTGGGAGGACACGTGCTTACTGCTGTGCCGGGCTTTATGTGGGTTCTAGGGATTTGGCCTTAGGTCTTCATGCTCCCGTAGCCATGGGAATGCTTTACCATGCTTTTACCTTAGTCACCAGCCTGAGTTTTAAATCAAGGGTCAAAATTCAAGTACAGAGATCTCAGGTAATCTGTAGTTAATGAAACAGATGGGCTGTAATGTCCATTTGAAGACTTAAACTGCTTGGGCATCACAGATTATTTTTATTTGTTTCATCATCATCATCATCAACAACAACATCATCATCAACATCCATCATCTTTTTCTTCTTTTTGTCTTCTTCTTCTTCTTCTTTTTTTTTTTTTTTTTTTTTTTTTTTTTTTTTTGAGACAGGGTTTCTCTGTGTAGCCCTGGCTGTCCTGGAACTCACTCTGTAGACCAGGCTGGCCTCGAACTCAGAAATCCTCCTGCCTCTGCCTCCCAAGTGCTGGGATTAAAGGCGTGCGCCACCACCGCCTGGCATCTTTTTGTCTTCTTCCTGTTCCTCTTCTTTTGCAGTCTCGGGTGTGTCGGGGGTTAAAATCCAGGGTTTCTCTCATTCTCTATTAGCGAACTACCCCTCCAGTCGGCATTCTGGGATTCTGAAAGCCTTCATAGGGAACATGCTTTCAGACCCACTAGAATTCGTGACCTCCATGTCCCCTTCCAGGCTGAGCTTCCAGATTTCACAGCCTCAGTTACCATGCTCTTGGAAAAGGTGTTAGAAAACTTCTTTCTTTTGTTTCCTGTTCTGGTTATTAAAAGTCAGGACAAATTTCAGCTGCACTGAGAGACCAGCTTTGAGGGTAATTTGGATCTTCAAAGAGCGCTCCTCCGGCTCCTTGAAGAAGTTGTGTTAAAGCAATTAAATGTTATTTGAAGGAAAGAAAGAATGCGGGCTGACTACTGAATAACAGGAATAGCATTAACAGAACAAAACAATCCCTACCCTGGGATCAAAGCCAGAGAGGCTGGGAGTTTGTGTCGGGGATAAGGGGAACAGGGAAGAAAGGGAGGCCTTAGAATGGCTTCCGCTCAATTAAAGGCATGGATGTGCAATCTGGGGATAGCATTCCGACTGCAGAACAATAACTGGGAACGGAGTCGTGAATGGTCCCAGGAGAGCTCACTGAGCAAGAAACTCTGGATTCCACATGTCTGTTCCGAAGAGGGTAGGGGCGAGTCAGAGAACAAAACAAGCAAGCGCGCAGGCTTGCTCGCCGTTCAGGGGAGCCACAGAAAGCGCTCGGCATATGGCGCGCGGAGATTCCAGAACGCACGAGAGATCTCTTTCAGAATGATTATTTTCGTTCCAGAGATCTGGGAGCCAGATGATGCTGCTCCTGGCCGAAGCCCCATGTGAAACGCACTTCCCTTTCTTGTCGCTGAACGCTATTTCTCGGATTTATCCCTTGAGCTGTTCACTAAATTTGGTCCCCCCCCCAAAGGCTTTTATTGTTTCCCAAACTCAGGTTTCTTCCATAAACAGCAATGGCTCATTACTAGGAGGGCGGGTTTGAAAGTCTGCTGCAGATCTCAGGAAGAATGCATCCGAGGGACAAGGCTTGAGCAGCACCCAGAAGAAGGGCGTGGTGTCTCCGCGGACCAGCAGGGGCCACCATTCTTGGTGTTTACCATCGGAAATGTGTGTACGTGTGTTGATGTGGGTCAGAGTCAGTCTCAGCTGTCATCCTCAGGTACTAAGGTTCCCTCTTGAGTAGTACTACTATATTTTCTTTTAGACAGAATCTCCCACTGGCCTGGAACTCACCATAAGCTGGCTTGCCACAGAGCCTCACCCAGAGACCTCTCTGACACTATCTCCCCAGTTCTGGATTTATAAGAGGGCTTCACCATACCTGGCTTTTTTTTTTTTTTTATTTACGTAAGATTTATTTATTTATTTATATGTATATGAGTACACTGTAGCTGTACAGATGGTTGTAAGCCATCATGTGGTTGCTAGGAATTGAACTCAGGACCTCTGCTCGCTCCAGCCCTGCTCACTCTGGCCCAAGTATTTATTTATTATTATATGTGAGTACACTGCTGCTGTCTTCAGACGCATCAGAAGAGGGCGACAGATCTCATTACCGATGGTTGTGAGTCACCATGAGGTTGCTGGGATTTGAACTCAGGACCTTCAGAAGAGCAGTCTGAAGTTGCATTGGCGGTGGTGTATTAGCCAGTTGCAGGGCATTGGCTAATATCCTGAGACAGCTTGCTTCATATCCAGGCCAGGTTTCCTGCAAGTTCTCTTTGCCTTGCATCCTACTCTTACGTGACATCATTCCTACGTGTCACTCTACAAATCCACACGTGTCATCCACCAATGCACCAACGCAACTTTCTCTCTCTCTTTTTTTTAATTTTTATTTTCTATATTCTATGTTTACATTCCAAAGACTTTCCCCTTTCCCAGTTCCCCCCTCCCTATGTCCCATAATTCCTCTCCCCCCCAACTATTCCCCAGTCATTCTCCCTCCCCCCACGGTTTCTCTACAAAACTGGATCCAATCTTTCCAGGCCCAGGGTCCTCTCCTTTCTTCTTGGGAATCATTTGACTTGCTAATTGTGCCTTGAGTATTTAGGGCTTCTGGGCTCATTAATATCCACTTATCAGTGATTGCATTTCATGTGTATTCTTTTGTGACTGGGTTAGCTCACTCAGGATGATATTTTCCATGTCTAACCATTTACCTACAAATTGCATGAATTCATTATTTTTAATTGCTGAGTAGTATTCCATTGTATAAATATACCACATTTTCTGTATCCATTCCTCCTTTGAGGGATATTTGGGCTCCTTCCAATTTCTGGCTATTATAAACAAGGCTGCTATAAACATAGTGGAGCATGTGTCTTTATTGTATGCAGGGGAATCCTCTGGGTATATGCCCAGGAGTCATACCTGGCTTTTTATGTGAGTTCAGAGGATTGAACTCAGGTCTGCAGGCTTGTACAGCCAGCAGTATACCGACTGAGTCATCTCCTAATATCTTCGTGTTTATTTACTCTGTGTGTGTGTGTGTGTGTGTGTGTGTGTGCAGGCGCGCGTGCACGCACCTCCCAAAGGTCCCAAGGTCAGAGGACAACCTGTAAGTGCCAGTTCCCCCTTTCCACCATATAAGTCCTAGGTATTAAACTTAGGCCATTAGGAGTGGGAGCATGTTGTGGATAGCCCTGGGCTTGTATTTTGATGTTAATTCCACTCCTTAGAGGGGCTGCAGATGAGGAGTTGCCTTGTGAACTGTCTCCCCACCTTAACTTTTCAAATAAAGGCTTGAGCCAATGATTGGGCAGGAAGAAAATGGGAGGAGCAGAGAGTCTAGGGGAGGAGCTATGGGGTATAAAACAGGAGGAGGAAGAGCAACGAGAAAAGGAAGAAACGGAGAGAAAAAGAAACGGAGAGGCAGCAGGGAGAGAAACTTGGGGTCTGGAGTTTCCGCCAAGTTGTATGGGATTAATATAGATTGAAACAGAGTAGTAGAGTGAGAGGCCTGCTCAGTCTAGGCTTGTAGCTTGTTTTGTTAACCGCTGAGTTGAGCTTTCTTTCACCGGGGAACTGGGTTGGAAACATAGTAGCAACAGGAGCAAGCAAGCACCTTTAATGGCTGAATTCTTCCCCTGTTCATGTGGCTTTCAGTGAATGAGGAGAAGCAGGCAGTGGACATGGGTCTCCATGGGAAGACATTGCACTGCAGCCTGTAGGGCCTTCTGATTTAGATGCAAGTGTTCACGAAGTACTGTGTTCACAACCTGCATGGAGTCCATCCGGGGGGAAACATGATCCTGACATTAAAAATCTAACTCAGGCTGAGGACTCAGGCTTGTCAGGAAGGCACCTGCTATATGAGTGTTAAGACCCGAGTTTGGTCCCTTAGCATCTGTGTAAGGAATTGGTCATGGTGGTATGAGCATGTAATCTCAGAACTCGGGGATGTGCAGCGGGCTTGGGTGGAGACAGAATGGACGAGCCTTAGGACCAGCTGGCCAGCCAGCCTCGCAGAAGCGGCAAGCTTTCGTGTTCAGTGAGAGGCCCTGTCTCAAAAAGAAGGGGCAGAATGATTGATGGAGATCCCCTTCACACACATGTTCAAAGCTTCACAGGTATATCTGCACACACGTGTGTACATATCATGTACACACACACATGTGCACAAATCTAACTAATTAGACATGTAATAAGGGCATCAGGTTACAGGTTCTGGGCTATGTTATAAGGGGAAGAAAGAGATCCTTGCGTCAAGTGCATCTGGGAAACACCTAGACTCAGATGGCTATGTCCTTTCCTCTCTCCCCTTTCCTTCCATCTTTTCTTTCTTTCTTTTTTTTTGAAGCTCAAGGACAATTGTATCAAAGTTTGAGAGATAAAGGAGAGTCAGGCTGAAAGTCCTTCCCAGCTGCCAGGAGGAGGGAGATGAAGAGAAAGGCTTGCCTTTTAAGTTAGGTGTTGTGGTCCGAGAAAGTGAGGACGCCCCAAGTGCCTGGGAAAGGATACTTACGATTTTTTTTCCCCAGTATCCAAAAAGAGATAAAAAGAAGGAGAAGGAAAGAAGAAAACACGCTTAAATGTCGAGTTGCGGGTCCGAGTTCAGAGGCTATGCCATCCCAGGCTCTTGTGTTCCAGGACAAAAGATTGCAACAGAGATGCACAGTTAGGAAAAGAAACAGACAGCTTATTAAGAAAGAAACAGCAGGGTCCGGGGAGATGGCTCAGGTGTTAAGAACGCAGACTGTTCTTCCTGGGGACCAGAGTTTAGTTCCCAGAACCAATACCAGGAGGCTCACAAGCATCTGTATCTTTAGTTCCATAAGAGACCTAAAGCCTCTGGCTCCCATGAGCATTCCACACATGTGTGACCACAAATACATATTAAAAATAAAGTAAATCTTAGAGGACAAAAAGGAAAAAATCTTTCTTTCTTTCTTTCTTTCTTTCTTCCTTCCTTCCTTCCTTCCTTCTTTCCTTCCTACCTTTCTTCCTTCCTTCCTTCCTTCCTTCCTTCCTTCCTTCCTTCCTTTCCCTTCCTTCCTTCCTTCCTCCTTCCCTCCCTCCCTCCCTCCCTCCCTCTCTCTCTCTCTCTCTCTCTCTTTCTTTCTTTCTTTCTTTCTTTCTCTCATCTCTCTCTCATTTTGTTTCAGCTTTCTTTTCTTTTTCTGAGACAGGGTTTCTCTGTATAGCCCTGGCTGTCCTGGGACTCACTCTGTAGACCAGGCTGGCCTTGAACTCAGAAATCTGCCTGCCTCTGCCTCCCAAGGGCTGGGATTAAAGGCATGGACCACCACTTCTTGGCAAGACAGGTTTTCTCTGTATAGCCCTGGCTGTCCTAAAACTTGCTCTATAGACCAGGCTAGCCTTGAACTCACAGAGATCTGCCTGCCTCTGCCTCCCGGATGCTGGGATTATATTAGTGCACCACCTTTGTATCTGGCAAAGGAAAAGCCCTTTTAAGAATGGGAGTGGGACGGGAGCTAAGGGCAGCGACCAAACAGTACTCCCCATTCGTGTAGAGCCCTTTCTGGGATCTTACATAGTATCTGCCTTCCTCACAAATTTCTCCCACATGCTGTCTTTTTAATAAAAGTTCTATGGCTAGCAAGATGGCTCAGCAGCTAAAAACTCTTGCTCCCCAAGCCTGATGGGTAGAGTTGAATCCCTGGCACGCATGTTTAAAAAGCCCGGATGTGGTAGCTCACATCTGTAATCTCATTATTCTACTACATCAGGGGCAGAGACAGGAGGTTGGCCAGAAGTGTATGGGACACCTGGCCTGGAGCACACAGTGGGACAGAAACAAGAGGGGCCCTTTTTCAGTGAGGTGGAAGGAGAGATCCAGCTCCCTTTGGGGATTGGTTCTAAGGCTTTGAATTAATCCTGTCCCTAAAATCAAGAATTTGCATGTCCAAATACTGAAGGTCCTTGTCCCCAGTTGGTTTTTGATCAATCAATAAAGAGCCAACGGCCAATGGCTGGGCAGGTAATCTGAGGGGGGACCTTTAGATTTGTGAGGGCTAGGGATGGAGAGTAAGGAAGGGGAGAGAGAGAGAGAGAGAGAGAGAGAGAGAGAGAGAGAGAAAGAGAGAAAGAGAGAGGGGAGAGAGAGATCACCATGTCTGGAAGGTAGACAGATCAAATTTAGGGCTGCAGAAGAAAATTCATCCAAAATGTCGGTGGGAAGGGAATGTGGCCCTATGGGAGGGGCTGCCCAGAAGGTAACAGGGCAGCAAAGATAAATCATAGATTTAGAAGGTGTTGAACCAGGAGTACTGGAGGGATTAGAACTGCCCAGTCTGTGGTGTGTGTGTGTGTGTGTGTGTGTGTGTGTGTGTATCTTTCATTTGAGAATCTAAATAGCTCCTTGGGAGCCAAAGCAGTTAACAAACTACTGCTACAGACTCCCAGAGCTGTCCTTTCACGTCTGACCATGGAATCCGTGTAAACCCACCACACTAACAGTAAAAACATTCTGGTTTAATTAGGATGCAAGGTAGCCCGTCTTTAGTAACATTTAGTACACGCTTTGTTTTGATTGATAGTCTTTCTCTGTCTTCCCCTCTTTGCCCCTCCTTCCTGCTTGTCCTCCTGCCTCCAGCATTCTCCTTTCATGCCATGTGTGTCCTAGTACCCTCCCTGACCTGTACTCACAGCCTCATGATGATTCCTATATAAAAATTAAAACTGGGATTCACAGATGAGAGGTGACATACACTATTTGTCTTTCTGAGTATGGGTTACCTCACTATATAGTAACTCTCCAGTTACACCCAAAATCGCAGGACTTTTCGAAACCTTTGCTGGGAACAGGAGATTGGATGCAGCCTTTCCAATATATTTTCCTGTGGAACCATGGTATCTGCCCAGCCCTTCTTGTGACCAATGTTCTGCAGAATCTACACTGTATAGAAAGAAACATGTCTAAGAATCTTAAGGATCTTGAAGAAGTCCATTTCCTTTATTCAGAAAAGTATTATAGACCCTCGGAGAGAAAATGATTTTCTCAGGGTCACACAGACAGTTTTGGCTCATGTTGAATGAGAATCCAGAACACCTTGTGCTCACCAATGTGTCTCAGGGATTCTGGTTCAGCCCCTCCCACCACACTTTGACATGGCCCTTTGCTGGGTCTCCGAGGAAAGATCCTGGATGATTTTCAATGTAAATAGTGGGGCCAGAAAAGAGCCAATGAGTCCAGGCTTTAAAGAAGACCAGAATGGCAGGTGTCTAGATTTTTTTAAACAACTGAGCTACATTTCCATCTTGTCTTTGTTGCATAGTATCATAGTATCATGGTAGTTTCCTGGTAGCAAATGACTTTATTTTGCCCATAATTCTTGACTTTCTCCACCTTTATCATGGTGGATATAGTAGGCTTTCCTACCCCACTAATGATATGTTGACCTTACCCATGACTTGGGGCTGATGTTCATCCTTAAGTTTTTATGATGAAGTACTTCAGTATGTGATAATACTTGGAGATACTGTAACAGCACAGATAAATGAAAATAGATCATTGGGGTTGATCCAGATCAACTTGGCTTTTGTCTTTACTAGAAGAAGAAATTTAGACACAGACACTAACAAAGGACAGATGTTCTGAAGATACAGGGAACATCCTGGCATCCATCTATAAGCCTAAGAATAAATCTTAGAAGAAACAAAACCTTGATTCTGGAACTGTGAGGAAATAAACCTCTGTCACTCACATCCCCCTATTCTGATATGTATTTGGTGGCAGACAAATTGTTCTGTGACTTGATTTGGTCCAAGACATGTGGGTGGCAGTCCTACCATGTCAGCTCTGGATTCAGGCCTGATGAAGTTCCCTAAGGCATTGCTCATTCTTCTTGTGTTTCTGCCATGCACTGGACATCTATTGATAGACAACCTTAGGGTGCAGAGGAGCCCCAGATGCCTGCAGACCAACAGGGAGGAAAAACTTAAGCTCTTATAAAGACCACACTTATGAGATCATTTGTCATCAGCAGTTTTGAGTAGCCATTGACAAGTTTGTTCTTCCACTTGGTTTTAAGATTTGTAAAGGACAAGGCTCTTTTGTACATGATAGTATTCCTGGCTTTGCCATGGTAGCTGCTATATAGTAAATGCTCAGTGAATACTTCAGAATTCATAAATGAACACTGATGATCCCAAAGATTTTGAACAATTAGGTGACATGCGTTTAGAGAAGCTTAATTTGGAGGAAATATTAATGGGTTGTCCAGGAAGTATAAAGACATGGGCTAAGGTGTGTGGGGAAACCCATTTACTGAGGATGCTGAAACTTATGACATTTGGGGGGTCTTCATGTGTGTGCAGCTCCATGTGCGCATATAGGTACCTATGCAAATGTGTGCACTTACACGGGGAAGTCAGAAGACAAACTTGGGTGTTATTCCTAAGGATCTCTCTACCTAGTTTGTGTGTGTGTGTGTGTGTGTGTGTGTGTGTGTATGTCTCAGTGGCCTGAACACATCAAACAGTCAAGGCTGGCAAGTCCCAAACATCTGTCCTCCATGCCCAGGGTTGGGATTGCAAGTGCAAGCCACCATGGCTGTTTTAAAGTGTGGGTTCTGAGAATTGAACTTGGCTCCTTAGCTCTAGAGGCCTTTATGGAAGGAGGTGAATGAATAAAAAAATATGAATGTGAAGCTAAGGATTAGTTTTTGAACAAGGCCTATGGGAGTGAGAGCCATAGCAAATTCTCTACTATCAGAGGACATACCAATAACCACTGTCATCTGTATGAGCATAATTATTTATATAGAATTTTGTTGTATACTTGGTAATTATTGATTGGTTTCAGTTAGTACAATATTGGCTTCTCCTGTAATAGATAAAACATAAAAATTTCAGAGACAGCATATGACATCTGTTGAAGACTGAATTTTCTGCAAATCCATATGCTGACATCCTGCCCTCAGTACCTCAAAATGTGACTTGTTTTGGAAAGAGTGTTATTGAAGATGGAATTATTTAAGATGAAGGTTTTTTCCCCCCATGGGTGGGGGTACATACTTTCTGCCCAACATGACTAGGGTCCTTTTTATTGTTTTGTTTTTTGTTTTTTGTTTTTTTTTTGTTTTTTTTCGAGACAGGGTTTCTCTGTGTGGCCCTGGCTGTCCTGGAACTCACTCTGTAGATCAGGCTGGCCTCGAACTCAGAAGTCCGCCTGCCTCTGCCTCCCAAGTGCTGGGATTACAGGCGTGCGACACCACCACCTGGCTAGGGTCCTTTTTATAAAAAGGGGAAATCTAGACACAGAGACACAATCAGGAGGAAGCAATGGAGTGATACTCCTGTAAGCTAAGGAATGCTGGAGACTTCCAGAAACCCAGGAGAGGCTAGAGGAAAGGCAGGAACGCATCTGTTCTTATGGTCCTCAGAAGGAACCTATCTTGCTAATACATTCCTCTGGAGTTCACGTTTCCAGAACTGTTGCAAAAGGCATTTCTTCTGTTTAAACCACTTAGTTTACATATTTTACTATGGCAACTCTAGCAAACCACTGCATCTCAGATAGTGCTCAGCCAGGTAACCGTTGTCCAAAGAGTTGCCAGAAAACCAGCCCTTTCCCACAACGTCTGGTCATCTTCAATACATGGCTCCCAAGATGACTGGAATGGTATACAGGAAGACTAGGGAGGAACACAGAAGATCACAAGTGAATGGGCTGTGGAGGTAGTACACACCACTTCCCTCACATTCTATTGGCTAGAATGTATCACATGGGTGCCTAAAGCAAAGGATGCTGGGAGGATGCTATAGACTTGGTTCATACATGTTCCCTACAGACCTATGCATCAAGTAAGGGCTTGTTCCCCACAGCAGTGGTGCTGTTGGGAAACAGTACTGGAAACTTTAAGAGGTGAGGACCTTGTGAGAGGTCTTCTGGTCATGTGGGGCGTTGGTTTAAAGGATATTCTGGGTCTCTGTTTCCCCACTTTCTTCATTCTTGGGCTTGAGGTGAGCCGTTCTGTTCTTTTGCATGTTCTTGCCTTGCCATAGATCCCAAAGCAACAAGTCAAACCAACTATGGGTAGAAAAAAAATCCCCAAACTGTGAGATAAATCTTTCTTTTTTATAAAATGAATATTACAGGTATTTTATTACAGCAATGAAAAGTCTATGTGCCCAAGATAAAGAGGAAACGGATTTGGAGACGGGACAGCTGGATTCAACCTTGTTTCTGACTATGCTATAGGAGAGGTAGCATGATGAGATTAAAATGATTTGTTTCCGATCACGCAGCTAGACAGTGGCAGCTACTTTACACACTTATATGGAGAATTTATAAAACTAACTGTTAAAAAACAAGTGTGTGGAACTGTGAAATGTAAGAAGATCAGACTCATTTCTTCTCTGTCTCCCAAAGTCAGTTTCCTGAGGTGATATGGCACCAGCATGACTGTGGTAGATCCCCAGAACCTCGTGTGCATCAACTTGCCACAGTAGTGTGCTCACGTGAGCCAGGTGGGCATTCATCCTGATGCTCAGGGAACCCTCACAGGGACAGCGTCTCCTCTATACGACAAAGCCACTTCCCTACCCTGAAGGTGTCCTAGTTGGAAAACTGCACTGGATTCTCTATGCTGAGAACCTAATGACTTCTTCATTGCCGACCTGTCTTTAATTCGGTGGGGATGAAGCCTCCGGCACATTTAGGATGTTAGAAAAGCATCAACTCACTATGGCTGAAGTAAGTTGATTATTGGCTAAAGGACCCACTTAGATATGGACTCAAAAGGAAATAGCTGAGATTTCTCAATGATGAGGACTAATTTAATCTTTTTTTGATTAATGAAAATAGGATTTCAAATAGTAGCCTCAACTTGGATATGACAGGGGTCTTTTGATTCCTATGCTTACCTCCTAATAGTGAAAACGGTTGATTGTAACTCAGTTCCTCTTAAACCTGGGGCAATTTAAGGTTTTATTATTTTTCCATTTAGACAAAGAGGCAGATTTGGCTGGACTAGTGTCTGGTCCTCTGTAAGCGGGGATGTTGGCTGTAAGCTTGGGAACGCCCCTCTGGCTTTACTATCCCTGATGCTTGGCACCGCTGGCTCACCTTGGCTTCTGGAGGGTCACATCTCCCCGGGGTCTCTTATCTTCCAGGACCACTGCCGGGTTCAAGTGCTGTTGCTTTGTTAGGAAAGAGGTTTGAATTCTCCCACAGCAAGCCCTTTCCCGCATTTACTTTCCATTCATTCTGCAAACATTTATCAAATGCCTTCTAGTGCCCGGTCTTCAGGGGCCCAGAGTGAATAAGATAGTCTCCACCCTCCAAAGAGCCCTGTGTCGTTGGGCTGGTCCCATTGTGTGGGGAACTTGTGCTCTGCATTGTGAGGAGTCTAGTTATCTTAGCCTGTGCTTCAGGGGAGATGAATGCATTGTGCGAAAAGATTGAACACAATCCCAGTAGTCTCAAAGCCTTAAAACATGTCTCTCTAGATTCATGCATAGATAGAATTTTTCCTTATTATAAAAGGTAGTTGAACAGGAAGTGGAGACGGTATCTCTGGGAAATAGTATATTATTCAAAGAGAATGGGGGATGAATCATGGACTTTTACTTTATTAGCTAGCAGCTCCCAATTAAATAGATTATTGAACTACATTAGTGGAACATCTGATAGGAAATGGTCCCAGGATGGTAATAAATGCCCCATCATACTGCAGTGTTGGAAGGTTGGCTACTCATGGCTTGGATTCTGCTGTTTCGATTCCTTCCCCCTCTTCCTTACCGACTCTGCTATTTCTTTCTTTCTTTCTCCTCCATCCTCTCTGTTCTTCCTTCTATCATCACTTTCCCTTTTCTCTTTCCCTTATTACTTAATTTAACATATAGCAGAAACCTCCTGTTTATGGAAGAGCCCAGAGGCAGGTGTGGGATCCTGAGGTGAACAGGGCTGTTCCAGTGCAAGGCTGGTACCCACATCTCTGTCCTAAGGTAGGACTGGTGAGTGCATACCACACCCAATCAGCCTTTCTTTCTTTTTTTATTTTTAAACTTATTAATGCTGTTTTATACTTGTTTGATATTTTTTCACCCTTTGAGCCCTACCCCCAAAGAATTCAAGATGAGTTTAAGTAGCAACAGTCCAGTTGCCATTTAACTTGTTTCGTTGCTGTGCACCACCATTGTCCCTGTTTATGTCAAACCTGTGGCCCGCTCTGTATGCACTTTGTATACTCTTTATACAATAAACGTGCTAAAGACTTCACATGCTTATGCCTTTTAATATTAAGCTCGCATCTTGAAAAGCATTTCAAACTATTAGCTGACACAAAGTGAAGGAATCCTTCCTTTTTATTTTCTCTCTCCACACTTACATTAACAATCACCATCTAGACAATATGTTGCCCAAGATACTGGCTTTTCGCTGATTTGATAAAATCCATCACTCCACTCATGGGGAGAATTTCCGGTATCCTTTGTTGCATATTGCAGGGATCAGCAAACTCTTGGTTTTGTGTGGCACATGGGCTAAGAAAGGATTTCAGATTTTTTAAATGATTGGAAAAACAATCAAAAGGAGAGTATTTTGCAGTAGGAGAAAATTCTATACAATTCAAATTTGCGTGTCCATAAATAAAGTTTTATTGGAACACAGCCATACTCATTAAGTTATGCATTGTCCATAGTTGCTTTTGCTACAATGGCAGATTGAATAGTTATAATAGAGGTCATGTTTTCCAGAAATAAATCTGAAAATACTTACTATCCAGTTTTCTAAGAAGGCCTATTAGCCCCTGACATTTTATTTGCTAGTAGATATGTTTTAAAAAATATATCTTAAAAAAAAAAAAGAACCACAAAATAGAAAAAGGACTATGTGTAAAGGAACAATCATGGAGGAAGACACATATCACATACTTTCTCTCATGTATGGACTCTAGATTTAAATAATGCACATATGCATGCATAGAAATGCACACAAATGTGTTATGAAACTAGAACAGAAACAGAAAGGAAATGAATGATGAGGCGTGGGGCCAAGGGAGGATCATGAGAAGAGTAAATTTTCTTCAATGAAAATAGATGAAGAGAATAAATGAGCAAAACACAATGACATATGTGTATACAAATGTTATCATGAGAGGCCGGGGGAATGGCTTAGTCGGCAAAGTGCTATAGGGACCAGAGTTCAATCCTTAGAACCTATGTAAATAAATAAAAAAAAAAAGCTGCTTTTGCCATCCCAGGGATGGGGATACTGAGAGGGGCAGATCCCTGGGATTCAGAGTTCAGCTGGGTGAATTCTGGGCCAGTATCTCAAAAACACAAGGTGCACAGCTCTCGAGAGATGATGCCCATGGTTGACCTTTGGCTTTCATATGCACATACACATGCATTCTTGCATACCACCCTCACAACATGTCATAATGAAATATGTAATAGTGTACCCTCGCTTAAAAAAAATAGTGAGCTAACAAAAGACATCTTAGCGCCAGGGTATCTCTTAAACCTTCCGATTAGCTGTTTGGATATGAAAGAATAGGTCTCCTCTATTTGAAGAGTGCACTTTGCTCTGAGTAATAACTGGGGATGGTACCTCTCCACCTTCTTGCTAAGATGGGAAGGTATGGCCTTGCTAGTCAAATCTGTTCAAGGATTCAGTCCCAGCTCTGTGACTCTGCCCATCGTTTAACCTTTCATAGTTCGAGACTCTTCATTTGTATCATAGAAACGAAATGAATTTCACCTCTTGGGTTTGCCTGAGGATAAAACGAGTTAATGTACACAAAACACTTGCCATTAAGCCTGGGCCTTTGCAAGCTGCTATGAATTTTGCTTAGTATAATTATGGTATTTGTGGTAAAAGGAAATTAAGGGAAATAATGTGGGAAGGGCCTAGAATACTAACAAAAGTATCTTTTATGGACTTGAAGGATCCCAAGGTATTTGATTTCTCTGATTTGCATCCACAGTCCAGTCTGACCCATGGCATTGGATGCATGCAGACAGATACACAGATGTGTGTCTGAAGCCAGATTTGGAACAGAGGCACTTGGAGGGCCTTTGTGTGTTATTAAGAATGGGATTTGAGGGCGGCAGAAATGGCTCAGTGCTGTGTAAACACAAGGACCCTTCAGATGCCCAGCACCTGTGGGAAAGCTGTGCATGACACCCACACACTCGGAACTTCCTTACTGAGTGGTGGAGTCAGGATTCTGCGGGCTTATTTCCCAGCCAACCATCTAGATGAGCTCTAGGTTCAGTGAGAGGCCTTGTCTAAAAAAAAATACAGTGGCGCAAATAGTTGAAAATCACACACACACACACACACACACACACCCAATCATACCAGTATGCATGTGTACACATAGGCATACTGTATGTGATTTCGATGCAAGTGACTGTCATTGTATAGAATAAACAGTGATTACAGAAGGGGCTTGTCTTCTTGGGGTTTGAGCAGGAAGAATTAGGTGAGTGATACAGGTGTGTGAGGTCCAGTGCTGTGGAAAGAATCCAATGATAATGACGGTTGGGAAGTGGATTTGCTAGGCCAGTGAGGCAGCACTGGGCAACGGGGATATTTGATGCAGCATAGCAGGACCAGGGGACACCAAGGATCGCTTTACTTATTTGTTTTTTTTTGTTTTTTTTGTAATGAGTAGGCTTAGAGCTTTATCTCAGCAAAGGTTTCATATCAACTCCTTATTTTGAACAGACAGAAGTGGATGTCTTGATTTTGAACCATGCATTAACTGAGCAGAAACAGTTATGTGTCTAAGTAGTGATCACGAGTGTAGACTCCGGAGCTGGAATGAACGGCAGGCATAGATGTCGATTGTGTCATTTATTAATAATGGCCATGGGCCCACTGCTTCACTCGTGTTTGACTCAGTTGCCTCACCTGTGACTTAATAATAATGATGCTTAGAGTAGCTTTGGTAGTGTAGCCTGCAGTGAGCCTCGCCGGCTGGTCTTTACACACGCCTACATCTCCCTCTGATAGCATGCCAGGGACTTCTCTGTGGCCAGTGGGATGTGGAAGAGTGCTAGCATGCCACTCCTAATATTAGGTTATAAAGGATACCATGGTTACAGCCACACTTTCTTCCCTCTCTTTGTGTGTGTCTCTCTCTCTCTTGGCTCTCTTGGGTCACTTGCTCTGGGTATAGGTTCAACAGTGAGGACATTGAGGTTATCTGTGAGAAATCTAGACCTGTATAAACCGTGAGTGAGCTTGGAAGTCGATTTCCTCTCCCAGGAAGGCTGCAGGCCTGCTCAGAAACTTGACTATATCCTGGTAAGGGACCCTAAGCCACTACCTAAAACCCCTCCCACAGTTCTGACATATAGAGACTATGCAATAGTTGACTTTTTTTTTTTATTCCAAGCTGATAAAATTTTGGAGTAAATTTTTATAAGCCTGATAATTTGTTTTTGTGTCTATATATGTTTATTTATAAGCTTCAGGATAATACTTGGCACACTGTAAACACTGGACTAGTATCAGCCAAATACGTAACTTCACATTTCAATACACTATACCTGGTAGATTAGGGTAGAAGAAAGAGCATCCCAGTGGGTCAGAACCCAGTCAAATCTTGTTTCACAACTGAAGACTCCTGCTTTTTAAGGCAATTTTGCCTGTTTGTCTAACAGTCTGTAATAAGCAGGCGACCCTGATTTATATTTTCCACAGAAGGGAAGAGAGATTGAAATGGTAAGTGTCAAAGAAATTAAAAGTCATTTCATTTTTTTTCAATTCATTACTTCTGAAAAAAAAATCCAAGCCCAGCTTCCTTACTAGGGCTCTGTTTTAGTGCTGATGATAATTGCTAAGGCAGTATTTTAAATTAGAATGTATAAGACCACATGTAATTAACCTGTACAGAAGGCCTGAAACTTCATATTAGACTATTAAATCAATCCCAGCAGAATCACTAATGCTGAGCAATTGGTTAGAAACTACTGTATGGGCAAAGGAAGGGAACTGGATGCTGATTAGCATGAGGGAGCATTCACACCCTCCTCAGACTCAGGGAGTCTGGCAGATTCTTTTCTCCTGGTCCTTAACCCACGCAAAGCTGTGCATTCAGATTAGTTCAGGGTGAAAGCACAAAACTGGCATGGAGCTGAAGGGCTTTTGTAGCCTGAGCTTGTGTGTGCAGGGACCTGGTGGAAGATCCTTGGAAAGGCAGTAGGTAAGCCTCCCTCTGAGTTCGTACTTTGTATGCTCTCTGTTTACGTGCATAGCCTTTAGGATGTTCTGTAGGTTAGGGTCTTGTGCATGCAGGGAACATGTCCTACCACCGAGATACATCTCCAGCATACATGGTCCTCGTTCAACACTCAGCACACCTTTTCTTTTCCTTTGAGACATAGTCTCCTTATTTATTTAATTTACATTCTTTTCTCATACGGTATAGCCTGATTACAATTTTCCCTCTTTCCACTCTTCCCAGTTTCTCTCCACCTTCCTCTGGATTCATCCCTTTTCTGTATCTCATTAGAAAAGAAAAGGCTTCAAAACCAAACGTGACAAAATAAAATATGATGAGATAAAAGAAAAAAACTCCACATTGAGGCTGGACCAAGCAACCCAACTGGAGGAAAAGAGCCCCAAGAGCAGGCACAAGAATCAGAGACCCACTTGTTCATACACTCAGGAGTCCCATAAAAATACTAAGCTGAAAGCTCTTGTGTGTGTGTGTGTGTGTGTGTGTGTGTGTGTGTGTGAGTGTGTGTGGCACACACACATACACAACTAGAAAGTGCCTATTATTTACCCACAGAAAAGATGAGTAGCAGAATGGTAACTATTAAGTTTAAGGACAGAGACTTTAAGCTGTCTTTATCAGAATTCAGCTCTTGATTTCCCTAGAGCAATACCACTGCAACCAGGTACATTGTACCTGCATTTCCTGGATGTCTGATCAAGTCTTCTCCATGGCATTAGAAGGAGAAGAGATATATGCCATTTCCAGGTGGCCCTTTAAATAAATGACAGTTTATCCTTTGACTTACTTCCCATACCCTCCTTTGGGGGTTGGTTGGAAGATGATGACATCATAGTCCTAGAAGCCTAGGAAGGAGGGAGTCTGGGCATTTTCTATAGATTGAATATGGTTTGACTGTGTCTTCACAAGGCATGTTCTGGAGGGCTGGTCTTCAGTGTAGCAGTTCCGAGGTGGAAGCATTAGAGATGGGGCCTACTGGGGAGTTAACTGGGTCACTAGGCACATAATGATGGCATCACATAGTGGGTTTGTTCTCCAGAACTACCCAGAGTGGGTAGGTATAAAGACCTGCTTGCATATTGGCTCCTTCTAGTTCCCTTTCTACTACTATGCCATGTTGTTACCCAGATCACAGGGCCCAAAGGCCAAAAAAGTCCTACCACCACTCCTAAAACTATGAACTAAAACCTCCTTTCTTTATAAAGTCCTAGATTATTTTCAGTGGTAACAGAAAATGGGACTAAGAGATTACCCACAATGTAGAACAAACTCAGTGTCAACCACATCCACATGATTGACCTGTCTTTGGGGAAAAAAACCATAACCACTTTCATACCCAACTGCTGTATCCCTTTAGCTTCATCCTATTAACATTTACATGAATTATCTCAAGAAAGCCACATAAGAATCCTATTAAATTGACATTGTTAGTTGTGGGTCTGCATCACTCAGGGGAGGGGTAACATAGGGGCTCTAGGCTGCATTTCTTCCTTACAGCTGGAGTGCTGGGCTTTTGGGATGCCAACATACCCCTCACAGAAAGTGAAATGCAGTCTAAGATAGGAGTCCCAGCCTGTGTTTCTCTGGGTGAAAAAATGGTGTGGGCTGGAACAGAGACTCCTGGGCACCCTGACTCTGCTGGGGACCATGAGGAGTTGAGAATGGGCCCCACGGGCCTGCAATGAGCCCAGAGTGGGGAAAGGCAGGTGAGGGGGCATCTGACTTAGCTCCAAGTGAGTGCCAGGAGTTTGGAGAGGCCTTCTATAGGAGACTTAGGTGAGGAGACTCTGTATGACAAAAGCCTCCTCCTCCTGAGGTGGTCCTTGATGAAGGAGACAGCTCTTGCTTATCTAAACTGCTTTATTCATGGCAGATAAAGATGCATATGACTTATTCAAGGTGAGCCAGAGATTAAATACCTTTTGCAGGAAGGGATGCCCAGGAAGAGAAGCCCATTGGCTAAATACTTGGGCCCTATCTAATACCTCATTAGCATGGAGAACGCTGGGCTCTATGCTATATGTCCAGTTGTCATGGTCGTCTTAGTGGGGTGGCATGATCTTGTGTTCCAGGACAGGACCTGATTGGGTCATAGTTTGGATGCTTGCTGTCCTCAGTTATGAGATTTACTGGGGTTCTGACCTTGCTACTACTTTACCAGTTCTTCTGTCTGATGCTACTGCCCCACAGTTAGTCTGTTTGTTTGTTTGTTTGTTTGTTTGTTGTTTGTTTTTGGATGATGCAAGAAATTTTACAGAAAGATTTAATAACTTGTATGATGACATCTAGATAGTAAAGAATAGGCCTGAGATTAATCTGGAGGAAATAAAAAGTTTAAGGAATTGTCTTCGAGCTCAAGAAACCCACAGGTTGCAGAGAAGTCATCTTCTTTGTGCTCAAGAGCAATTACAGGATCATGTGAGGCTGGTTGTCCATTCCTCTCATCCATTCTATTATCAGCCCATGTCATGTCGTGTTGACGACTGTGAACATCATTCCTGATTAAGACAAAGCATGGTGACTATTGTTTCTCTGTGGATATTAAGATTCCCTAGAGATCTAGAACCAAATCTCTTTGGATACCAAACTTGAAACCACTCTGCCTCCTCCACTATACCATGGCTGTCTGGGGCAAATACTTCTGGTTGTGGTTAGATAATAGTCCCTAGCCCATTCATGGGTTAAATGTAGAGGTTGCTGTGGCTTATTTGCATTATCGAGGGGGAGAGCGGGGAGAAAGCTTTTTCAGTAAGATTTAAAATGCCTTCAAATCATTTGCAGGCAACTCCTCTTAAGGAATGTTGTATACCAAAGCCATGTTAAATAAAAAAGTAAGGAAAAAGGAAAGAACAATCCTTAAGTTCCCCATAGAGTCTGATGTTACCGTTTTCAAAATGTCTTGGCCAACACCCTCCTGCGTTGTGCTATGTGGAGTTTGTGCCAAGTTTGGCTTTATCATCTAAGAACACTCCTTGGAGCTCAGAGATTTGGAGGAAGAAGAAAGAGAATCCCATCTGAAGTCTTCAGTGAGCTCAAAGCTGCCAAAGAATGTCCAGGATTTGAAGTTGAATTTTAACAATTTCTCCCTTCGTTTGTAAAAGATTGATAATCCAGAGTGGGATTTGTGGATGTTCAGTTTTGTATAAATGGTATACTTTTGGAAATTAGTGAAACCTTCAATATCCTGAAGCTCCACAGACCCAAATTTAGCATGTGTGGCCCTCTTCTTGGAGGTGAGGTTATTACAATGCTCTGACTGGCTACTAGGTTAGATGATCAGGCCATATCTGACTGATAGAACATGTTCTCTGAAGGAGAGAAGGGTCCCTGGCTTCCGAAGGTCCAGTATTTGAACTTAAGGAGATGCTCCTGATTCATTGAGCTCTGCTCCTCAATCCTTTGTTCATGTTTCCCAGGTTTCGGAAGGCGAATCCTCCTGCATGGTAATCCATGTTGGGAGGTGGAGGGTAGCCTATGAGGGTGGTGAGGGGCAGGGGCAGGGGCAGGGGCAGGGGCAGGGGCAGGGCAGGGGCGGAATGTGAGTACAGGTTTTCCATCTTGTGTTGGTTCCTGAGTTCCTCAGTGTAGTGATGGTCTGGCTCCCATCTTAAACAACAGGCAATAGGGAAATAGTCATGTTTATCTCTAAATCTTTCAACATTCTATTGGTGCTTCTTCCCACATCCCTATTCTGTTCTTTTCCCCCCATCTCTCTGGGTTACTTTAACAAATGTCTGACTTTACAAATGTGTACAGATATATCTCATGTCAATCACATTCCACAGGGCAGGGATCTTGGTATAAGGTATGAGCTGTTGTCATGTTGGGATTCATATGAAGTAGTCATTCAGGTGGTGGTATGTTTTCAGCCCAGTCAGGTGGAGTCTGCACAGGTTGGCGGACCCCATGAAACCAGGTTCTAATCTCTGTTTTCTTGCAATTCTGTGTTTGTTATTTGGTATTGACAGTGGGAACAAACTTTGTTATCTGGGGTGTATTGTCATGGCTTTAGACACCATGCAAACAGTGCGGTATTCTTGCATTAGCCACAAACTACCCTGCAAATCAGAAATACCTAGTTCAGAGGGAGTTCACAAAGGACTAGCATATGAAGGCATGACCAAAGATTACAAGCTCCCCTTATCCCCCTGCTGAGATGGATACTGTAAGGGTTCCAGGCGGGGTGAGAGAATCTCATCGAAGGAGAAGAGTTTGCCCACTACCAAGTTTCAGGGTAATTTATTTTCATTTCATTGATGTATTGACTGTCTGAGTCTTAGTGTTTATGGGGAGATGATAGGTGTTTGATCTGCCTCTCCAGTGTTGTAGCAACATACCAGAGGTGGGTAATTTAGAAAGCAAAGAATTTATTTGTTCTTCTTCCCTTTTTGGAGGCTAAAAGTCCAAGATCATAAAGATCATCAATTTGGTGTGTTTGGGGACCCCTGAAAGATCAATCACACAGCAAGATGGGTAGATAGATACAGGGGCCAGGATTACTTGTTTGCAATGTCTTCCTGTTTGCAATGTCTTCCTGTTTGCAATGACTTCCTTTCACAGGGACTAACTGTGCTTTCATGAGAGTTAGCTTAATCCTTGCCCAAGACAGGTTCCTGATGATAGTGTCTTCTTGACTGCTCCTCCCTTTAAGGGGTCCCTACTTTCTAATATGACTACACCAGGGAGGAAGCTTCTGATACCTAAACCTATGGATGAACCTACCTGTATCCAAATCTTAGGAACAAGTGTTCAGCACAAAAAGAAGGGAATTTATTTAGGGACCGAGAGCCTTTCCTTGCCTTTATAGGTAGATTAACTTTTGGGGGACTCTCCTGAGAGTTCTAAGATGAACTTAGGGCCTCCACTTGCTTTTCTCCAATTCCTGCTTGAGGACACTTTACTACTTTATTAGAGAAAGGAGATAAGAAACTTGGGGGTTAATTGGTGTGCATCAGACAGTGGAATCCTAGGCTGGGATGGGAGGGGCTTGATACTGAACTGTGTGCGTGCAGCATCTGGGAAGCAGGACTCCTGGTCTCCTTAGAACCACTTACCTCTCTTCCTTGGGTTCCACGCATAAATGAAAGATGATGACCCAGCCACTTGCTGAGGAAAAGGTGCCCAGGCTGTGTCCACAGCACATGCTATTGATGGGGGGCGGGGGGAGAGTGAGGGCAGGGAACTGGGGGTGGAGAGCAAACAGTAAGAGAACGAGGGAGGGAAGGGCCTACGAATCAATGGATTGTTGGCAGGTTGTAAAATCACCTTTAAGCGGCCATGTAGAATTATTGGTTTGTGGATAATGGGGACAAATTTAGTGTGAATTAGACTGGGAGGCGTGGAGGCAAAGACATCCCCTCTGGGTGAGAGTAGGAGAGGAGCTAGAGATTTGTCTGCTCCCTTAGCCGGAGGACAAATGCAGCAGCTAAGGTGGCAGCTAGGCCAGATCACCAGGTGGCCACACAGTGACATGTGTGGCACAGTGGCTCCGGGCCAGCTGTGGGTCTCAGAGCCCGAGGGAGCAGCAGTGAGAGAGAACTGCTTCCTGGAGAGGGAGGGGGAGGGGGAGGGGGAGGGGGAGGGGGGAGGAGGTCACCCAGGGGTAGAGGTCCTAGAAGGAAGACTGAGTGAGAAGGCCAGCATGACTGAATGCCTTCATCCTCAAAGATATCACAGGGTGGCTGCAAGCTCAACAGCCCTCAGTTGAGACCAGGGGACATTTACACTGACCAGTGTGAGGAGGGAGCTTACCAATTCCCTGGTGTTTGCTTAGATAAGTCTAGAGATCGATCCAATGGCTGCAAAGTCCACGTGGCAGCAGGAGATGTGAACCTGCGAGTTTCTAGATCCGAGACACGGCCATCACTGTTGTGTTTTTATAAAAAAGAAAGAAGCAGGGTATGTCTATAGAGGTGTGGTATGGTGAGGTGGAAGGGGGTGCCTCTGTGGGCCCATGCTAAGGCAGCCCTCCTCCCTGAGGTACCTGCCACACTATGGATGTAGTATACAATAGAGTTTATTTAGGGCATGGGGAGGGGAGTCGAGGAGACAGTAGGGACAGAGAAAAGGAGAGGGAGAGAGAGAGAGAGAGAGAGAGAGAGAGAGAGAGAGAGAGAGAGAGAATGGCCATGAACATGTGGACAGAGGGGGGAGGGGAATGGGGAGAGAAGGGGCAGAGAGGGTAAGAGGGTAAGAGAGTGAGGAGGGGGCAAGCCCCTTTTATAGTGAGTCGGGCACACCTGGCTGTTGCTATGTAAGGGTGGGGGTGGGGTGGCACCCAGAAGGAATGCTAGCAGATCCACTCTCTCCAAACTCTCTAAGCTCATTTAAAATCTTATAAGAACTCTTCAAAGCCTCTATTTATCTATTAGAAGGTCAATTTTGTCTCCGAGTTGCTTTGTGTCAAGGTCATTTACGTAGAACTTGCTGCAGGGAAGGGCACTTGCTTATCCAACAGAAAGCAAATCCACTTTGTAGTCTCGGTCCCCTGCCCCTCTTCTCAAAAGCATCAGATACAACTCATTCCATCTTTTCGGAATGTGGCTCTGGACTGCCATGCCTCAGGCTTCTGAGTAACTACCCTAGTCCTTTCCGTCTAAGGTTAAACACGTTCTCACTGGTTGTTTAACCACCGGGGGACTGACAAGACATCTTATTGTAAATGTCAGATAAGATTTAGGAACTTTTTTACCAATTGTAAATCGGAGCCTTGAGCCTCAGGGACTCCCACTTGTCTTCCTTCTTGGAATTATGCAACAGAGCCCCGTGGGTATGGTTCAGTGAGATCTCAGACAAGAAATTTATTGAAAGTAATCCCCAACACAAGCAGAAACTTTAAAAAAAAATATCTCTGTTAGCAAAAAAAGAATAAAATCTAGTTTCCTTCCCTCCCTTCCTCCTCTGACTCCAATAAGTGAGACACCATCCGTTTCTCCTCCTACCCCAGTTTTGGAGAAGACCAAGTATCAGAACCTGAGATTGGGGCCATGTCTATTTTCCTTGCAAGTTCTTGGAAATAAAAATGTCATTATTAAATGCCGTTGGGTTTTTAGAACCCTTGCTGGGTGTCACACACAGAGGATGCTGGGCCTGGGGACTGGCACTGCTCAGCGTGTAACTCTGCTTTGGGGGAAACAGAGATCTGCCTAAGGAGAAAGACAGAAGGCATATGTCATAGCATGGTGTGGTAAGGGTTACAGGCAATACGCATGCATGTGCTTATTACGTGTACATGTTTTACATGTGTATTTTCTCTACAAAGATGAAGAGCAGAAGAGAAAGCTCTTCTCCTTTGTAGGGTAAGGGAGAGGAAACTGGCAATTTTTCTCTTAGAAGACACATGACAGGATTTGAAGGTGGCCTTCAGAGGCCATGGGAGCTGGCAAACAGCCTGTTATACCCAGGATACCCTCCTATAAAAAAAAGAAAAGAAAATATAGGCAAGGATTATTAAAAAGTTTTCAGATCTGAGTCCAGTTTCCAAATGTAATCATTTTATCTGACACATGACATCTTCATCCCCTTCTGATGAGGAAGAATCTTGCCTCCCTGGGGACCCAGGATTAAGGTCCGGATTGACATTGTGGAGGACATCTTCATCACGGAGGACATCTTCTTCATGGAGAATAGCCTCACAGGCAGGGTTTAACCTTGGTGCCTTTGGAGATGACACCGTAGTTTGAGAAACCGAGCCTCTGAGCACCCTCTCTTAGTCCCATGATCACAGAGAATGATGCATAGCCGCTCGACAGTCACAGACTGAGTCTCCCCTCTGATGTGGTCCATTGCGACTCTCCCAGACCTCCACCAGCTTGATTCACCTGAAGGCAACAGTGTAAGACAGCAGTAAGAACTTGGTCTGTTAAATGTTAGGCTAGCTTACGTTGGAGAGCCAACTTCCGTGCAAATGACTCCTCACCCGAAATGTCAAAACTATGACTAGAAGGACTAATAAATTTGTCTCTGACGTTGCCCAATTACCTGGCAAATTTGAATATATATGGTCATGACCAGACCTGTCCCATCAACGCTGCATGCTGGGAAGACACACTTCCAAGAACACAAATGCCCACCTCCAGGACCCATTTTGGGTACATTGTAATGGTGCAGAGTTGCAGTCTATAAGAGATCTGTTTATTCTATCCCCAGTTATCAAAGGCTAGGAAGGGTGCCAGCTGGGTGTCAGAAGACAACTTTGCTCAAGTCGGTTTTAATCCGGAGCCTTTTCAGCAGCTGTGTTTGAGCCACTTGACCAGGTGTTGGCCAGCACCGTGAATTGGTGAGCATCATTTACTGAGGTCGGTAGCAGTCCTAGCTATCTTCAGGGTACATTGGATGAACTCACTCAAGGGTACATTGGATGAACTCACTCAAGGGTTCGCCAAAGTGTCCTTAGCTATCCGGCTGCTCTCCTGTCCATAATGAGGCAAACTGAAAATTTAAAACAGCCTGCTTCAGTCAAGGATCTTAAATCCAAGGGAGAACTTCCCCAAGATTGTCATGCAAGGCTGAGGACGGTGGCCAAAGGCGCTGTCACGCTGGAGAAATGATGGCTCTGTATCTGTGCAACCTGGGGTGGTATCATGGGGTTAAAATCTGAAAGAGAGTTGATTATGGCGCAGTTCTTTTTGTCTGCTATATCAGTTATCATTAAATACAGTGGTTATGTTTTTACCTTTTAATTGCTATAACGAAATCAAAAGGGGAGGGTACCATTTGTTTCTAAACACCAAGGATTGGGGAACAGTACTACAGACTAGTATCTGAGCTGGCCCAAAGGTAATGAGTCCACTAGGCAGCAACTAAGGAAGTCTGTTCTATTCAGAGGCATCATTGCATAGGTAGCTTTGGGGACCCTAGAGGGGATAAGATCAGAGGCTCTGAGTCTGGGGCATCAGCCTAGTGATGCTGTCTCTGGGTGCAGGAGGGTTGGCTCAGGGACTTTCCATTCACTGGAGTGTGAGCCGGGGTGTGTGTGTGTGTGTGTGTGTGTGTGTGTGTGTGGTGGGGGGGGTGAGGGTGGGGGATGGGTGGGGCAGCTGGACAGCAAAATGCCGTGTCTTCTAAGCTCAAAGAGAAGAATCAAGCAGTTTGTCTCTGGGGCTGGAAGAGGAAGGGTGGACAGTGTGCACAGGAAGGGCTGAGGTAGTAACTATGGTGAGTGAGCATTATGGGATGTCGTTACTTCAGACTAAGCAGCCGTGTGGGCCCCCACAACTTAGGCTAAAGATCAACCTGAACTTCCTCGTGCTGAACTCCCCAAAGGTCATCACCAAGGTGAAGCTAAGCTCTTAGTCTTATCTGAGAAGTCAGAATTTGGGAGATTATAGCTCAATTTCCCAAATAGATCATTTTCAATTTCCTGAGAAATCCTTTCTGCTTTAATTCCTATATAGAAAGATACCTCAAAATGACCAACGTTAACTAGTAGGTCTGTTTGTTTGTTTGTTTATTTATTTATTTATTTATTTATTTATTTAATGGTCCTGTTTCCCTTTGCCTGTGTAATAGGGAATGTAACATAAAAATCAAGAGTTTGATCTTTGTTTTCACTTTCTTTAGCCCCTTTCTGTCTGTAAAACTAAATTCTTCCAGACCTATTAGAAAACATCCCATTTCTTCAATGAAGTCTTGTCTGCTTTTAGAATAGAAAAAAAAAAAAAAAAAAAAAAAAGGCCGACTGAGATCCTCTAACGCCTGCAGTTTTGTTTTCTGACATCGCCCACAGCATGTGGGTTAACGTGGGTTGATTTCCTACAATACGCGAGGAGGCCCGACATTGCATGCGAACACCGAGAGTTCGAGATACAGAGGTTAGCCCGCTCCACCCAAAACTGTAGATGGAGAGACCAAGCTATACCAGTGAATCTGCTCATGTGAAAGTGCTCTCGCGTGGAGTAATATAACATCATCTGAGTGGGTAATCCCCAAGCCAGTGTGGCTTACCAATGCCATTGCACAGGGAAGGAAGCTGAAGTTTTCAAGGGGAAGTACAAGGGAAGGAGTCCTGACTCAGCACGATTGAGATGCCATTGTGCTGGAAGTGTTGATAGCAGAGTCCAGGTGTGGCTGAGAATTCGGTGGAGCTATCTTCTGGGATTTCCTGTGGTCCTTGATAGACTCTGCTGCCTATATATTTGATTGCTCTTCCAAATCATGCTGGCATTTATTTTTTTCTGTTTTCTCCTAACACGTATCGCCACAGCAAAAAAATTACTTCAAGCGTTAGAAGAATGAGCTCTCTCATCCTAAGATAACTGGTTTGTTTCCTGCCATTTTCCTTACAGATCCCCAGTTGCAAAAATAATGTAATTGTTTTGTCACACGGTAAGAAGCTCTTGTCCCCCTTCTCATGTAGACTCTGTGGATAATTTTAACTAACCCACAGTACCCATCTTAGTGATGGGCCATTATTTTCCTGCCAGTCCCCTAATTTGATTATTTTGTAGGCTTCCAAAGTTTCAGTATCAGAAATAACATCTCAATATTTTTGTTTTTGTATGTGAATATTTTTGGTCTTTCTTTCAGAGGTTTCTTTAGGATACATTTCCAGCATTGGGATGGAACTGTCAAAGTGCATAGACATCTTCATGGCTCTGGGTAGATATTGTCAAATTTGGTGGCAGTAGAATATAACAATATATACAATGTGCATAAGTAAGTGTAGCATTCTTGGGGGGATATCCTCAGCATTGATGATTATTTTTATTTAAAAACTCTTTTTGCTGCTTTAATAAGTATAGAATGATTCCCCCTCCCATGATTTCGTGGTACTGAATGCTAGGCACTTGTACTGTGCTTTGGCACGTGGGGTTTTGTTTTGCTGTGCTCCTTTGGGGTTTCTGATACTTAGTCTGAAACTTGGGTCACGTACTAGGCCTGTGTCCCACACACTGGTGCAACCTTGATTTTTTTTCATATCTTCACAGGTACCTGACTTTGGTTTGTCTCAGCTTCTTATAATGTTAGCCATTAATGGTGATACCTGGCTTCCCGATGGAGCCTGTGTGCGGCACCATGGTTAAAAGGATGCCTACATTTCTTTACTTCTTCATCTATCAGCTGTATGACCGTCTATAAATTATTTAATTTCCCCATGCCTGGGAGTTACTGAGACCATGTATGTTAAGTGAGACATACCGTGCCTGATACAACATGAGAAACATTAATCTTCACAGCACTGCTCTATTCTCCTAAACGGTATCAACCTTTGAAATAGGCACCGATAGTATCCACCTTAAGGAAGAGACACTGAGACGAAGAAGTTGAATCCTTTGACCAGTGTGGGCACCCACTGCAGTATGAGCTCTGGCCCTTTCCCTGTGGCGCTGGGGAGCAGGCTGTGTGTAGTAGGAGTGCTCAGAAAAGCTGTTTCTGTGTTGACACCCAGCGGGAGCACCTATGTGCAGAAGTGACTATAAGCCACATGTATACGGCTCTCTACCCTCAGGCTCTGTAAATCCCACCCCTTCCCCCTACAGAATTCCAAAAAGGCCAGCAGCTGTTCTGCTACTACCCAGTCAGAGGGTAAGTAGGGCAGGGTGGGGGGGATCAGAGAGAAAGCAAGTGTAACCAAGTGTAACCACTGCACTTGGAACGTCTGAGAGTTACAAAAGCCTGTGACCGTGTGAACTCGGGCTCTGGCCTCTGAGGTTGATGCCTCATTAGGACTACAGTAAATGGGCCACCGGCCCAAACTCATGTCTAGCACTTACCCAGTAATGGGGACGATGGCTAGTTACTTGTGATTGCTGGTCCCTTTCCTCCGAGCCGAAACTTTTGTCATTAGCATAGTTTCAGCCTGAGACTTACTGCCAGGGTGGAATTACTCTAATTAAGAGGAAAGGAAAAATATGTTGGCAGTCATTAATTTTTCTTGATTAGAGGGTGACCCAGTTTGAGGTTAAATGAAGAGGACTGGGGTGGTAATTTAGCACTCTGGGGGTTCGCAGGGAATTTTGTGAGCTGGAGAAGCAACAGCTGGAGCCCAAGATTGCCTGTCTGATTTGAATTTTTACCTACTCATAAAAAGGTGTGTAAGCAAGGGCCTCTCAGCAGCACCAGGCTCCTTTTTAAGAATAAACAAAAAAATCAAAGATAGGGCCATCAGTGCGGCACTAGGAACGTTTTTAACCTCTTTTTTAAAATTAGATTTTTGAGAATTTTGCACAACATGTTTGTGCCCACTTACTCTTCCCCAACTCCTCCCAGATACTTTTCTGTGCTCCCCCCCGCCCCCGTGTCCTCTGTTTGTTTTGAATTCATCACAGCCATAGCCCACAGTGGTGGCGGCAGCTATGTTGTATTCCAGGGTTGATAAGCTGCAATACCATGTCTCAACGCAAAGGAAAAGAACAATGTGGAGACTCCACTGTGCCTGGGAACTGGCTTGATCTCTTACAGAGAGTCTTAGGAAACGAAGCTTGAGTTGGGGTGACAGGGGACCTTTTGCTGCTTAATCACGTGATCTTGTGGCAGCCTCTGAAAAAGAGGCCGTGGTAGTTTTCTCTCATCAAAAATTTCTTCTTTGCATAGACCCTTGCCCAAGTTAAAATGAGCAATGGGCGGGGGGTGGGGTGGGGTGGATAGTCTAGTCTGTTGAGCATCTGCCGCTTGAATTGATCCCCAAGAATGTATAGAATCCATGCTGGCATCACTTATGATTTCAGCTCTGGGGACAGAGGCAGGAGGATCACTGGGACTTGCTGGCTGGTTACTCTAGCCTAATTGGTGAGTTTCAGGCAGTGGAAGTAAGTCATGTTCTTGAGGATTACACCTAATGTTGTCTTCCACATACATGTGTATACATGCACACTGGACATGCTTATATATACACAGATGTGTACATGCATAGACAGACACACGCGCGCGCGCACACACACACACACACCACACACACACACACACACACACACACACACACGACTCACTGTCCAGCTATAGCCCACTCATATCATGTCCTATCTAAAAGGTGGTAGGGGGCCACAGAATCATGAAAAGAGGCCTGTGTTTTAGATACCTTCTTCTCATAATTATTCATTAAACAGAGATTCACGGAGAACCTCCTATGCTCAGGTCCTTTTCCAAGAACTGAAGCCATTACAATTAAAGTGGACAAATCCCCTCTCCTTTCAGAGCACATAAATGGGGGTAGCACAGAGAAAGTACACCAGTCACGATCAAGTCATGTTTGAGATAGCGATGATTCCTGCAGAACAAAGGAAGCAGAAAAGACAGTGTGTGTGTTTGTGTGTGTGCACACATGCTTGTGAGTGTGTGTGGTTGTGTGTGCACACACATGCTTGTGAGTGTGTGGCATTTATGGGGCAAGCTAGAGGTTGCTGTTTTGAATGGGGTGCTTGGGGAGAGCCTCACTACAGGTGTCAGGCAGGTATTTTTCATCTCTGTGATGAGGTACCTGAGATGAAGGATTTAAGGTTTCTTTCGGTTCATGATTTCTTTCCATGGTAGCTTGGTCCTATTGCCTTTGGGCTGTGGTAAGGCAAGGGGTCATAGCAGGGAGTTAGTTCATGGTAGAGGTCTGGTGACTTCATGGTGGCCAAGAAGGTGTGTGTGTGTGTGTGTGTGTGTGTGTGTGTGTGTGAGAGAGAGAGAGAGAGAGAGAGAGAGAGAGAGAGAGAATATGAATGAGAATATACCCCCCATGACCTAACTTCATTATATTAGGCCCCACTTCTTTTTTTTTTTAAATATTTATTTATTATTATATGCAAGTACACTGTAGCTGTCTTCAGACATACCAGAAGAGGCGTCAGATCCCATTATAGGTGGTTGTGAGCCACCATGTGGTTGCTGGGACTTGAACTCAAGACCTTAGGAAGACCAGCCAGTGCTCTTAACTGCTGAGTCATCTCTCCAGCCCTAGGCCCCACTTCTAAGGACCTAACACCTTTTTCCCCCTCCCCCCCCCCCATCCCACACTACTTTCTTAATAGCTCAGGTAGGTAGGACCAAGCTGTGCAGGGACATTTAACATTGACATCTGTGAAAGCTTTAAAGGAGAAGTCCGGCCCAGCTGGTGTGGGGAGGAGCATGCAGAGGGAATGACCAACACAAAGGGCCCCGAGCAGCAGCGAGCCTGTCATGCTGAGGGGATGGAGGAAGGGCAAGGCAGGGAGATGAAGTCAGGGAGGGCAGTGATGAGAGAAAATGGCGGCCATGACGAATGTCACCCTGAGAAACAGTGTGGGGCCTTCCTGACTGAGGCAGAGGGCCTGTCTGTGGGAGAGGTTTTATGCTGGCTTCTCTGACAGGCCTAGTCTCAGGCAGAAGACTGTAGCTGTGCTCACCCAAGCTGCCTCCTCCATGTTGTTGTTGAAGTGGGTGTTGTGAGTTCTAAGTGGGAGTGACTGACTTTAAGCACGGGCCTTAGAGCTGGCAGGAGGGGTCTGAAGAGAGAGAGGGAGAAGAGAAGAGAAGAGGAGGAGGAGGGAGCGGAAGAAGGGGAGAGAGGAGAGTGCTTCCAGGGACAAATGGAGTGGAACTTCTATCTGCAAGTGACTCAGTCCTTCTGTGAAATTCCCAAGGACGGCAGTGCGAGCCAGCCTGGATGGCCACACGGCTTGGCAGTCCTGTCTGTGTGCAGTCTTGCCTGGCACGGAGAAGACTTTGACAAGTCAGTATTGAAAGAATGAGTGAGTGCATTGCTGTTTGGATCTTAGATGATCCCAAAGGCCCAGGGGTTAAAGCCTTACTCCACAAGGTGGCCCTGTTGGGGCGGGTGGTGGAAGGTCTTTAGGTCACTGGGGTGTGTGTGTGTGTGTTGTGGAGCGTACATCTCTTTTTGGTTTTGTTCCTTGGTTGTGAGATGTACTGCGTTGCTCTACCACCCAGTTCTATGATGCACTCGCTGCCTTGCCACATGTCTAAAAGCAACGAGGCCAACTGGTTGCAGGCTGCGACTCCAAAACCACGAGCCTGTTTAAAATAAACCATTTCTTTATACGTTGATTATCGAGGGATTAAAAAAAAAATGACAGCAGAAAGCGAAAACAGCGCTCTAGCTTCTCCAAGGAGTCTCCAGGTGCTCTTGGATCCCTAGTCCCTCCCCCAAGTCACCGAGTCACCAGTAGGTCGCTGAGGGCGGCTGGAGGAAGACTGAGGTTTCTGAATTGCATCTGAGTACTAGGACTGTGTAGGAATGCTTATTGCACGCATTTCCACTTTGCATATGAGTATTTGTTGCTGTCAGCTTCTCTCTCATTTTTTTTTATTGGATATATTCTATATTTATATTTCATTTCCCCTTTTTGGTTCCCCCCAAAAAATTGTGTGTGGATATTTGTATATTTGTGTGGCGTGTGTGTGTGTGTGTGTGTGTGTGTGTGTGTGTGCGTGCGCACGCGCTCCAGCATGCATGTGTACATGTATGCAGACCAGAGGTCAAATTGTCCTCAGGAGACATCTATTTGTTAAGACAGGTTCTCTCACCTGGACTCACCCATTCAGCGAGAGAGCCTGACCAGTGAGCCCAGGGAATCCTCCTGCCTCTACCTCTCTAGTACCATGGTTGGATACCCCGCCATGCTGCCCTCTTCTATTGGTTCTGAGGCTCTAGTTCAGATTCCCACACTGTTGAAGTGAGCCCTCCCAGGCCCCAAAGTTTCATTTAAGTACAAAACTGCCCGAGTTACAAACTGGAAGCCTCTTGGGGACATAACTGAAGGCTTCCGGGTTCCGGGATCAGAGCAGTGTCTCTGATCAGCCATGGCTGCCTGGGTTCTGGGGATTGGCGCATGCGGAGATACTACTACTACTACTACTACTACTACTACTACTACTACTACTACTACTACTACTTCCTTCTCCTCCTCCTCTTCCTCCTCCTCCTCTTCCTTTTCTCCTTCTCCTTCTCCTCCTTCTCCTTCTCCTTCTCCTTCTCCTTCTCCTTCTCCTTCTCCTTCTCCTTCTCCTTCTCCTCCTCCTCCTTCTTCTTTTCTTCTTCGTGGTGCTTGGCTGACTTTAAAGAACTTGTTAAGGTTTTATTTATGACGAGGTTTTCAGAATGCATTGTTCACAGGTACTGACAAGGTTAAATTTATGAAAATGGAGGCCATTTTAATGTTATCCTCCTACTTTCCAGAGTTGCCCCGGAAGGGGAGGCTGGGATTTGGCCGTGGTGAATGGCATCCTGGGAATGGCAGTTCTCATAAACGCTTAGCGAAATTGCGTTACAACTTACAGTTGAATGGCTAAGTGGTGTGAACTCAACTTGAAACTCACACATAGATTTCAGTTTGGCTGAATAAATTTTTGTTTTCCTGGGTTTATCCTTAATTACTAATTTGATTCAAGTTTAATTAGCGTTGCTCACTGAAGCCTTTGGCCTCTTTAGCATTCCTTACCTTATTTGAGTTGAGAAGGAATAAAGAACCTTTTTTTCCCCCTTAAGGGCAATTTTTTTTTCCAGCGGGAAATATTATAATTCATAGTCATTTGTAATTGGTATCGACTGAGTTGAGGCCAAGCCTGGGAGGATGGTAACTGACTTATATCCTCCAAGACCTTGTCCAACTGTCTCCTGCTGCAAACAGAAACTGACTCATTAAAGCCTTGATCCAGTGTACAGACATGAAAGACTGCTTGGCATGTTTTTGAAACTTGAGCTGCCCTTTGCAAAGGTCTTGCCTTTATTTTTTTTAAGGAAAAGGCTGAGTATCTAGAAGCACAGAAATGACAGGTCATTTCAGAGAGATTGTATGTGACAAGAGAAAGAGATGACGTCATTCAATGTGTAGAGAAATGCAGTGATAGAGCAATTGATGGTTTCTAGACCCATTGTTCTTTTAAGTAGAGAGCATTCCAAACCAGAAACATAAGAGAACTATTTCATTTTCCCCCAATTATCAATGTGAACTGCGTGAAACAAACATGTTTGTGAAACGAGGCTTCCCCAGCTGTTAGAGTTTCTTGGGGAATATTCTCAGGGGTCTGTCTATCAGAAGTAGGGGAAAAGAATCTAGAAAAACTTGCAGATCCATGGGTTTTAAAGCCATTGATTCAATCAATTACAGATTGATCTGGGAAAAACACTGCAACTATACTGAGTGTGTAAAAGTCTTTGGTTTTTAGTCCTTGACCTACTGACTTAGAGCTTATGTTGTTATTATCTACTGTTAGTAATCTAGAGGTGACGCAAAGTCTGCAGTGGGTGGCCTGGAGAGGTTCACACTGCCCCAGGGTCTGGGAGAGGGCTGACTGCCTTAGTCAGTGTTCTATGGCTGTGAACAGACAGTATGACTGATGGTGGGGGCCTCTTATGAAGGAAAACATTTAATTGGGGTTTGCTTACAGTTTCAGAGGTATAGTTCATTGTCATCCTGGTGGGAAGCATGGGGGGACTAGCTTGGGTCCTCAAAACCTTAAAGCCTACTTCCAAAGACTCACTTCCTCCAACAAGGCCACACCCACTCCTACAAGGCCACACCTCCCAATTCCTCCCAAGTACCGCTACTCCCTGATAACTAAGTATTCACATATATGAGCCAATGAGGTGTGGGACAAGGGGGGCATTTTAATTCAAACCACCACACTGGAAAAGAGGAAACTTTCTGAGACCAGAGTGGACAGGGTAGGACCTAGGTCCTGGGGGGGCTTTTTGACTGGGGTTACAACATGGCTTCTATTCTTAAGAGGAGAAGAAGAGTCTTGTAAACTTTGTTGCCTTGTCCTCTTCAATTCTGTAACCTTTGTTTCTTCCCTTAGCAATTGCTATGCATGTATTTTAATTATTTTGTGGTGCTGGTGCTTGATCACGGCTTTGTACCCAGTAGGCAAGTGTTCCATCACTGAGCCACTGACCCTGGCCTTTCCGACTCTGAGGGAGAGGCCTGTTGCCTATGCCTGAGGATATTTTCCCAGTTGAGATTATTTTTTATAGTTTCATATATTTTCATGTCTAGCCCTACCCATGTTGGTGGGGTGGTGTCAACTCCCCAGAGGATCATGAAGGCTCTATTGCTTTGTGGGTGGAGAATAGAAATGGGAACCACATTGAAACATAAGTTAAATATTTTAATGCCCACTTTGTAATTTTTTGTTTGTTTGTTTGTTTTGAGACAGGGTTTCTCTATGTAGTCCTGGCTGTCCTGGAACTCACCCTGTAGACCAGACTGGCCTTGAATTAAAAAATCTGCCTGCCTCTGCCTCCCTCGTGCTGAGACTAAAGGCGTGCGCCACCACTGCCTGGCTGTAATGGTTTTTAAAAACAGAACAAAGATGACTCTGCGCCTTGTTGAACACTGGTTTAGGTTTTCTGCTGAGCTTCACTTTCACCCCCATTGGGTGAATAGAGACAAACAATATTTTGGATCCTTTCTACTTTTTTACACTGTTTTCCCTCCCAGTGTATTTGGTGAATGCATGTGTGTATGCATGTGTGCACTGGAGAGTTTGAGGATTCTGTGTCCTTCTTTCCTTCCTTTCCTCCCTTCCTCTCTCCCTCCCTCCCTCCCTCCCTCTTTCCCTCCCTTCCTCCCTCCCTCCCTCCCTCCCTCCCTCATTCCTCACACAATGGAAGAAAATGGGAGTTTCAGACTGTCTTAGTTGGGGTTTTACTGCTGTGAACCAATGCAAGTTTTATAAAAGACAACATTTAATTGGGGCTGGCTTACAGGCTCAGAGGTTCAGTCCATTGTCATCAAGGCAGAAGCATGGCAGCATCCAGGCAGGTTCCGTGCAAAGGGAACTGAGGGTTCTACATCTTTATCCAAAGGAAGCCAGTGACAGACTGGGCATGCTCAGGCATCTAGGAGGAAGATCTTTAAGCCCATCCCCACAGTGACACACTTCCTCCAGCAAGGCCACACCTTCTAATAGTGCCACTCCCTGGGATGAGCACATACAAACCGCCACACAGACTGAAGAACTGTTATTCCACACACCAAGAAGCATGAACTCCATGAAAAATCAAATGTAGTCTTTTCCATGGCTTTTTCTTTTCCTCTGCTGCTCGGGAAGGCCAATTTCCAAGAAGTCCTCTAGGGGCCAGTGAATCACAGCTGTCTCTGTCCTATTCCACAAAATAACAAACCAAGGGAAGAGGGCAAGGAAGGGGCTAGGGCAGCATGCAGTGTCGGTTCATGCTGTTCTGTAGCCTTACCCCTCTCCTGTGTCCCTCCAAGTGTTTCTTGAGGCCTAGACCACGGGGAGTGTGGGGGTGCATGGTGCTTGAAGCCTTTATTTTAAAAATCTCTACTCCGTCCTTTGAAAGCAGGGAATTATTATTATTATTATTATTATTATTATTATTTAAGAAATCACGTTTGGGGGCTGTTGGTGATGGTAAGGATTCAGATCAGAGAGACTGCAAACCTTAGCAGAACTCTAGAATTTCAGAGCAGAATGGCTTTTGTCCAATTTCGAAATCATGTTTGGGGGCTGTCGGTGATGGTAAGGATTCAGACCAGAGAGACTGCAAACCTTAACAGAACTCTAGAATTTCAGAGCAGAATGGCTTTTTGTCCAATTTCATGTTTCAAAGGAAGGATGAGAGACTCAGGGAGATTAGATGTCTTCCTGAGTGACCCATAGCACCTACTTATGCTAAATCCGGCTTGCTTTGAGGGACTGAGGAGACATCGAAGACCCAAAGGGGTGTTGCAGAGGAGTGGCCAGCCCTCTGTCGCTCCTTCCCAATGTCTTCAGACAGTGCCACTGTTTCTGGGTCATTTAGCCTGTGTGATTTCCTTCGTATGGTTTAATGAAAGGAAGTGGCATACATGATCACTGTGGGTGTGGTATGACCAGGTTGTGTGTATGTGTGTGTGTGTGTGTGTGTGTGTGTGTGTGTCTGTCTGTCTGTCTGTCTGTCTGTCTGTCTATGTATGTGTCTGTATTTTGAAGGATTTTTCTATCTTTCCTTCCACGCAAAAAACAATGGGTAAAAGTGTGAGTCTCAAATTCAGGGATATGTACCCCTAGACTGACCTCAAGCCTGAGATCCTTCTGCCTTAGCCTCTGGATTTCTGGGATTAGAGGTGTGTACTGGAACACTTTATTGGAGAAAGACTTTTAAAACCAAATTTGACTATATCCTGTTGATATATCCTGCTGAATATTCAGTACCTATCTAGTAGAGGGACACAGTATGGAAAAAAGGTTCCTGGTCTGTGACCAAGGTGGGAAGGCATCAGAAGATCTGGTCTAGTCCCAGATCAGAGCAACGAGGCAGTCACTTTCCTGGTTCCCTAAATCCTCATTGTTGTTCTGAAGATTGGACTAGGATAATTTTCAGATTACACTATAACAAGAAAGCTTTGGAACTTTATATGGTTGTGGGAGTAAGTATTTATTGGTTCCTAGTTTCTGTAGCACCTAAAATAGCAATGATTTAAACAAGATAGACTTGTATCTCTCTCCCATTAGAAGGGACATCTGACCTGGTGGCTCTGCCCTCCGAGGTTATCAGGAGCCCAGACAGCTTCTGCACTCTTGGCCTGCCAAACTTAGAGTATTTCCTCATCCTCACGATCTATGGTGTTTGGTCAGCATGTCCGTGATCTAAGTATCAGCATGAAGGAAGATGAGAAGGAGAAAGATGACCCCTTCTACTCATGAGCATAGCTTAAAAGTTGTATTCATCACTTCTGCTCAGCCTGGATGCAAGGGGGCCAAGAAGAGTGGTCTTCGCTCTGTCTGGACATGCTTCTGTCTACAAGTTGTAGCTGACCGGTGAAGAGGAAGTAGATGTTGGGAACAACTGTGAGTCATTGACACGCAAGCTACACTTCCACTGTAGAAGCCAGGACTGCCTGTTATTTTTAAGAGGTGAGCTAGTAGGAGATGATATCTTAGCCATGACGCAAGCCTAACTTGGAGGAATAGTGGTGGATCTCGGAGAGCCTGTCTCCAAAATTCTGCCATTCAAGCTGAATGGTCTCTTGTGGTAGAATCCTGCCTCATGGTCCTTTATCTCAACACTCCACTGTTCATTCTTGAGCACAGTGGGTGATAGCAGCCATGTTTGTGCCTTTACTTCATTAGAGGGTATAGATGAACAGATGTGGAAGCTTAGTTTGCCCAGGGCTGTCACAATCCTCTCTCCCCGACCTTTGGAACTATGACTGATGCTGAGGCGGTGTAAGTCACAGGCTTGATTGTGGGTAGTATAAACTTAGAAGTGGAGGGGGATGCCCTTTCTTGGAAGAATGAAAAATTAGAGAAAGCTGGTCCTTGTTGAGAGAAAGTAGCTTTCAAATATACGAAGGGCCCTAGGAGAAGCGGAGGTTGGGGGAATAACTGATCCCTGATTCTCTGCAACCGACTCTGTTTCTTATAAGCTGAAACCCATTCTTTCTTATTTGTGAAGACTCCTTTAAACACATCACGTGTATAAGGGAGCCCTTAATTAAGAAAAAAAGGTTCCTTATCTGACAGTAAAAGATATTTCCTGCTCCCTCAACAAATCTTAAAATCTCATGTATCATCTTAACAGCTAATAGCTTGCAAATTTCAATTTTCTGCTTGTCACTAAAAGTGACAACTCAGGAGAGACTATAGCAATTGATTTACCTAGCTAAAGTTATCCAAAATAGGGACGCTAAATAGGTCAGTCAGTGGAAACCCAAAGCATGGCTTCTTTTTCCCAAATAAAAGCAGCAAGAAATCCACACAGGCAGGGGTGGGATGCAGCGTAGCGATTCCAAAGGGACATGGCAAACAGCTCATCTTTGGAGCCGTCTTCTTCCTACATCCATGAACCTGTGGGTTTGGAGCAGATCGGAAGTCGGTATTAGAAGACAACACTCACTATACATGTTTAAATTGATTTCAAAGGAAAAATAGACAGGTAAGTCACCAACTTCCTCAAATAAAATTGACGAGCAAAGACTCAGATGAAAGAGTTCATGTTACAAATCTCCCTTTATGAAATATGAAATCTGCTAAAAAATATTTATCAGGGCATGACTTCAATTAAGTGGAACCTAACACGTCAGAGCTTATTATTATTATTATTATTATTGTTATTATTGTTATTCCCACTTAAATTATCTCTGTAACAAAACAAATTTGTCCCGACATTGTTAGGGCAATGGTTTAGGTCTCTCAAACTTTTTACATTGACATTATTTATCTAGCCCCATAGAACTGGCCAAATAGTTGGGGCTGAGAGCTGGAGAGACTTTTGGGCCCTCCAGCACAGTGACTTGCAAACCTTGGCTTTATACTATAATTAGCTTTTAGAAATCCTTGTGTCAGGGCTGGCAAGAAGGCGCAGTCAGTAGTGTGCCTGCTGAGAAAATATGAGGACATGAGTTTCGGTCCCTGACAGCCATGTAGAAGCCAGGGGTGGTTGTGCGTATCTGTGACCCTAGCCTTAGGGTAATGGAGACAGGTGGGGTGTGCCGGCCAACCAGTCCAGCCAATCAGCGAGCTCTGGATTTAGTGAGAACCGTTATCTTAAAAAGTAGAGAGTAATTATCAGAAGAGATTTCACTCCAACTTTTGGTCTCTGTACTACTTTCACACATGCAATATATATAACTTACACAATATATACAATCACACACACATATGTACACACATACACTCACACACAGATACACATATTCACACACATATACACACACTCTCACACACATGCACACACGCACACAGACAGACAGACACACACACACACACACACACACACACACACACACACACACTGATGCCTAGGCATAGTAGATAAGAAGGAAAGCAGAATATATGGGTTGAGACCAGACTGCCTGAAAGTTTCCACGTGATTCTAAGGTATGGTCAAGTTAAAAGTCAGAGATCTTTCACAGCTGTCCCTAGAAGTGAAGTGACTGACCCTAACTGCTCCCTTGGGGGACAAAGTTAGGCCTATAACCAAGGGCTTTCTAAAGCAGTACAGCCCTTTCTGACATGGCTCCCAGGTTCCCAGCAACATAGGGCCAGTGTGTACCCCCCCTCCCCCCCCCCCCCCCCCCCCCCCCCCCCGCACTGGCTGTTGAGCCAGTGATATCTCACTGTGACAGGTTTTCAAGTTACCTGGAGGTCTTCTGAACTTGGCTTCTGTCTCATAGGTCTTGAGTGGGGTTGATAATTGCATTTTTAGCAAGTTTTCTAGTGGCTTTCCCCAAGATTCCCACACTTAGAGACGGATTGCTTTAGGCTATTTCAGGATGCCGTCCTTCCCCATAGCCCACCTGCCTAGCACCAGACGCTGGGTTTGTGCCCCTCCTCTGTTGTTGTTAGTTGACGTTTCTCTTTGTTTTTCCACATGCTCTTCTGTTCACCTGGACGGTAAGACTTGCTGTACACAAACTGCCCTTTGTCGGACGACGCCCCCAGCCATGTGCTTTGTGGAATAGCGTTTGGCTACATAATTCCCGCGGAGCTTTATTTTGAAGCTCATTCCCGAGGGAGTGAAGGATGTGCTTCATAATGGGCAACACCAAGGAGGTCAAAGTTCCCTGACAAGGACCATTCGTTAGGTGGGACTCGTGTCTGAGCTCCACTTATCGGCCTCCACATGTGGCTGGAGATGGAAAAGCCGACCGGCCATAGAATGAAACTGGGGCACCTGAGGAAATCCAGGCCTAATCCTCTCCCATAAAACATAGTGGAAGCTCAGCGGAAGGTTGAAATCTAAAAGCAGATGGCTGCTTTCCTCCATGTGGGGCTGTAAGCGGGGAGGGGGCCTTTGTGACAGAGTATTTGTATATGTGGGGTGTCTGGACATGGTGGTGGTGCTGTAGATGCCAAGCAATCCACAGACTTTGTGATAACTGCAGGGAGTTTGGGGGGAAGACTGCTGCTTTGCACGTGTGTTTCTCGCGCATGCGTTTTGGGAGCAACGAGGCTGTGAGCAAGACAAACATGGTGGCTGGAAGACAGGGCTGCCAATGAGATCCTTGGAAGGGCTTCTGCTAGGGACAAAGTGACCTTTTGGTCACAGAGAAGCTCTATGTGGAACTAGGAATGGGGTGGTGGTGGAGTCAGCACCTTTTCTTTCTTTTTTTTTTTTTTAACTTCTAAAGGGCCATCCCCTTGCAACAAAAGCGTCTATATGGAATTGCTGAGTGAGGCAGGCCATTCCTGGTCCAATGGGCTCCTTTACTGCACGAGGCTGTAATACTTGGCCCGGTGCTGCCTGGTATGGCAGGGTTGGGTTTCCCCGTGTACAGATATCAAGCAGTAGCTAGGTAGCTAACATCTTTCAGGGGACAGTGAATATCCTTGATCTTTTAAGGTTCCATCCCCAGTCTTTGTCTGACTCACAGAATACCTTTGATGGGTAAGAAGCATTCCTTAGCATAGAAAGGCATAACTAACTGGACCTTTGAAAACTATTCTCTCTGGGGGGACAAAGTACCATATGGGATATTAAGAAATCCATTTTTAAAATCTGAAGAGCCCTTCCCCATTGCAGTTTTGAAACAATCCTGCAGAGCTGTGTGCTTTGGGGGAAGGGACATCCCTTTAGTCTCCAACACTGAGGAACATGTGCTCCCTGTCTCAAAGTGGATGAATCAAGCAGACGGATTTCTCAGCTGTAGTTTAAGCTGAGTGGACCCTTCGGATTTTCCCAGAGCTCGTCGGAATTCTATCTCTGGGAGGCCGCATTGTGATCAAGTAAGACAAGAGGGAGAGGGGAGGGGAGAAGAATCAGAATGAGAAACATGTGAAGAGAAAACAGATGTCTCCGTGTCACACGCAGAGCGCTCATTCGTGCTGTTCCAGTCTGGAGGGACAGCTTCGGATGTGAACAGTAAACATACACAAGAAGGAATGGGTGGCCCCAGAGCCTCACTCGGGGCTTGTCCCAAACTGTGGAGTCTGGCTTCTGAGAGCTTCTGCAAGCTGCATGTGTGCTTGGGAAGGAGCCAAGAGCGGGCCCTCCTTCAGACAACCAGAAATGGCCCTCTTGGATCCTGCCTGATTCTCAGCCATGTCTCTCTTTCTCCCTAGAATTTGCTTTCCGTTAGGTCTGGGAACAGGATAGGTTGGCCTCTCAGGTGAAGCCAGGAATCATACTAAGAGGAAGTCACACTGCATTGCTTTTTCAATGATACTGAAAAGATTAAGTTATTAAAAGCTTTACCTGGTCCTCACCAGTGTTGTGACTCTTTTGCAGTGTGTCCTAATTTTTCAGGAAAGAACTTCCCAGGTCTTTTCTGAGCTTGGTGTAGAGGTTTGGGGAAAAACAAAGAGACTGGGTATGAAATGACAGAGGTGTTTCCCAGCTGCCGTTCTCTGGTGGGACAGATAGGGAAATACTTTCTGTTGAGTGTCCTTCCCATCTGGGAAGAAGGCATCGAAGTCCTCAGATGGTGACCACTGACTGGATCCTTCCCTCCTGGGGGCTGGAGAAGCATCCCAGGTGAGGGGAGAGACTAGTTGGGGAACACAGGCTGTTGGACAAGGTGACCTTATGTGTTACACACATTTTGGTACTGAAAGGGGACCATGCACTGGAGGTCAGGCAGAAGCAATGGGCCAAGTCTAAAGACGTACAGGGCCAGAGACGGGGCCAGAGCCCTGAAGGTGATGTTGGGGAACAGAGCCAGTGAGCTGGGGTCCGTATTCAGCCATTCCCTGATGCTGTCTACTGTTCCAGACATTTCCTGTTGCCCTCTCTACTGATCCATTTTCTCCAAAACCTCTACTCCCCCCCCCCACCTCTCTAGATCCACCTCCTTCCTTCACCAGCCCTGTTCTGTTCCCAAGGAGGTGAACTCATGTAAAAACAAAACAACAAAGCAAAGCTGTGTAAACTGAGCTTATTTATTTGCCAGACCAATCAAATCCACATCAGGAAATTAAACCCAATGTTTGTGAGATGTGAGATGGGCGGTGGGGGAGGGGAGGTTCCCCCCTGGCCCCCCCTCCCCCAGACAGGGTTTCTCTGTATAGCCCTGGCTGTCCTGGAACTCACTTTGTAGACCAGGCTGGCCTTGAACTCAGAAATCTGCCTGCCTCTGCCTCCCATGTGCTGGGATTAAAGGCGTGTACTACCAACGCTGCCCGGTGGGGGAGGGGAGTTATTAAAAAAGTTTTTGTGCTTTTTTTCTTTTTTTTTTTTTGTATAAATACTTAAGAGGGCTTCGGTGTGATTATACCATTAAGGGTAAAACAGTGAGATGGCAGGTCTGAGTTCTTTTGGTTAAAACAAATGTCGCGCTGCCTGCTGGCTTGAGAAAGGAAGCACTAGGTAGGAAAGCCCATTGGGTTGTTCCAAGGTCATGGTGGCTTACTGATTTTAGCTCCTCGGGAGGGCACTTAGTGAAGGCCGAGCAGGAGATAAAGGATCCAAGGAAGGATGAGGACATATTCTCCCAGCTTCTTCCTGCTGGGAGGCTGGGAGCCATCTGCAAGCCCCTCCCCAGGCAGCCTTCTCCCTATCACTTCAGGACGAGGGGTGGGAGGAGCCTCGGCTGTTGTTGCATTTCGGTTTTATTCCAGCTTTGGAAGCAATCCCTTTATCCAGCTGTTCTCAGTTTTCTCAGTTTTGAGTTTGCTGTCCTTTGCCTTCCAGAACCTTGACAGGGAGATCTGACAGACACGACCTGCACTGACAGAAACTGTCCCTGCCTCTTTATTTATAGAGTTCATATCCTCTCTGCTCTGTCTTGTGCATGGTCCATTATCTTCCCAACAGATCGAGAGCAACAAGAGATAACCACATCTTTTGCCGCATTGAAGCTTTGCAGCCTGAGCTCTTAATACTGCAAGCGACCATCTCTCCGAATTCCTAATTAAAACATTTTGTATGAGTATCAGATGAGCTTCTCTTACTTCTCTGCCATATCATATTTGCCTAAAACCTCGTAAATTAGCTCATTTGCTTAAGTATTCTTGGTTCCTGTGGCTTTGGCTTCAGGTAATCACATAGTACAGAATATTTATGGCAGACCATGGCTGGGGGTGGTTCCCTTAGATGTGGAGTGGCCATTGCAGGTGCTGTGACTGACACAAACCTTATTTATTCATTATGTGTGTTTGTGTTTTATGTCTGTTTATAGTGTGTTTATGTGGTTGGTGTTCCCACACACACATCTGCCGGAGACAGATGTTAACTTTGGCATCTTTCTCTATTACTTTCTGCCTTTTTTTTTTTTTTTTTGAGACAGGCTCTCACTGTACCTGGAACTTGAGGATTTAGCTAGACTAATTGGCCAGAAGACCCCGGAGATCTTCCCATCCCTGTTCCACTCCCAGCAGTGGGGTTATAGGCATATTCCCCCCATACCCTACTTTAGTATGAGTTCTGGAGATGTGAACTCAAATACTTGCTCAGCAAGTATTGTAACCACTGAACCATCTCCCAAGTCCATAGCTGTAATACATAATGATTTATCACAAGTACACATTATGCGGTAATTAAATCAAGCCAACGGACATACCCATCACCCCACATACTTATCCGATTTGTGTTTAGACTGTTGAAGATCTAGTCGCTTAGCAATGCGGGTATAAATTATTTGTTTTTCCACCAGTGGCCATGTTGTTCCACAATATTGTTCCTCAAACTCATTTACTCTACCTGAAACTTTCCATCCCTTGACAACGTCTCCTCCTCTCCTCCAGTCCCTGGTCACTCTCTCCTATGAGTTCAGCATCTGTAGATTCCACATGTAATTGACATTTCCTGGCATTTGGCTTTCTGTGCCTAGCTTGTTTCATGTAGCACACGATGCCCCATGTTCATCTTTGTTCTTTTAGATGGCAAGGGTTCTTCAAAGGATCAGTAGTATTCCACTGTCTACATTCCATACTCCATCAATGGACATGTTGGACATTGTCATAGCTTGGCTAGTGTGAATATTGTACAGGAGTATACATAGACGTATACAAGTCTCTTCTGCATACTAATTTCCTTTCCTATTGATATATGCCCAGCAGCGTGATCGTTGGGTCATATATTCACTCTATTTTTAATCACTTGAGAAATCTCTGTATTTTTTCCTCATAATGGCTGTACCCTTTTACATCCTTACTGACAACATTCTTATTAAAAATTAGTTCTTTTAAATTTTTGATTAATTAGTTTATTTTAATTGCAGGGTTGTTTTTGCCTGAATGTATGTCTGTGCAATGAGTATGCAACATTCACAGGGACCAAAAGAAAGCATTGGGTTCTATGGGACTGGAGTATTAGACACTCGTTAGCCACCGGGTGGGCACTGGGATAAAAACCTGGGTCCTCTGGAAGAGCAGCCAGAGCTCTTAAACACTGAGCCATCTCTTCACCCTGCTCTTAACTGTTTAAAAATGGTTGGCTTAATGTGAATAAGATAAATTCTTGTGGTTTTGATTTTCATGTCTTTAGTGTTAGTGAGGCTGGGATTTTTTTTCCCCCTCTGACATAATTAATTGTTGGCCATTTGTAGGTATGCTTTTGAGAAGTATTTTTGTAGCCTATCCATTTTCAGTGGGGTTACCTTCTTCTTGATGTTGAGTTGTTTGCATCTGTGTACTTTGCATATTAACCCCTTAGCAGTTTTATTATTTAGAAACATTTCCCATTTTTGTAGGCTGTCTTTCAGTAATTTTTTTCCCTTGATGGTAGACATGTTTTAGTCTGACATAATTTCCTCCTGTACCATTTGTCTGCTTCCGGGTTTATTTCATGTGATTTTGGGATTACATTAAGAAAAACAAACCAACCGACCAAGCAAACAAACAAAAACCATTGCCCAGAAAAATTTCAGGGGATTCCCCTATGTTTTCTTCCAACAGCTTCACAGAGTCAGGCCTCGTGCTTACTCTTCTAGCTCACGTTAACTGATTCGAGTACAGCATGGAGCCAAACGGGTGCGATTTCGTTTGTCTGAACGTGGAAACCTGGCTTTCCCCACACAGGTCATGGACGACTGACTATCTTTTCCACTTTTTTTTCCCCTGCAACTTTTGTTAATGATCCATTTACTGTGAACATGCAGATTCATCTTCTGGGCCTTCTATTACGGTTTCTTAGTTTGTATATCTGTTTTTGTGCCAGTACCAGGCTGTGCTGGGCGCTGTCATTCTGTCATGTCGGATGGAATGAGGAGTACAGCACCAGCATTATTCTTTTTGCCTAACTTCTTTTGTTGTTGTTGTTATTTGGGTCTACACTAATATCTCATTTAACACGCCCGGTGCTATTAAACACTCTCACATGGTAGAGCAACCATAAGTGTTAATTTCTAGAACTTCCTCAATCTTTTTTTTTTATTTATATGGATTCACTTCTTTTATATACTCATGCATGTGAAATCAAATAATATTGTCCCTTTGTGTCTGCCTTATTTCTCTTAGCATAATGTCCTCAAGCCATAGTTAGCATATATCTGAATTCCATCCCTCTTTTAGACTAATAAAATATTTCATAGGATGTATATATATATATATATATATATATATAATCATATTTTGTTTATCCATTTATTTATTGAGGGGCATTTGGGTTGCTCCTACATTTTGGCTATTGTTGTATAAGATGTATAAATTGAATTCAAGTCTGTTTCCTTTCCCTGACGTATGCAGAGCCTGGTTCTTTCCTCTGGGCTATTCAGGGAGTCGAGGTGGGTGAGGGGCCCCTTTATGAGACCCTTCCCTCTGCTGAGAGTCAGCAGGCTGCCCAGTTCAGTTTATAGAGAGGGGAAAATGGCCTTGGAAGCTGTCTGGTTATATTACCTTTTCAATTTCTGAAATACCTCAATCATCTTTCCCAGGGTTGGATCCAATTTCTCTCTCTCTGAAGCAATTCTGTTTTCGCTCAGCCCTGCATCAGTGAGCAGGTGAGCTGACAGGACCTGGGTAGGCTGAAGAGTTTGCCTTCCTTGTGTCCAGATGCCTTTGCACGAGACGGCGAAGGGATGGGAGCTAAAGGTTTATGTTTACTCTGAGCCAGCTTTGAGCTCTTGCCAAAGATTTTCCTTATGGAACAAGGAAGAAGCTGGCTCAGTTTCAGGTGCTTTTTCTAGCACTCTGCACAACCCATCTGTTTTGATTTGCTTTTAAACCCCATGATGCCTGTGTTGTTGCCCCCATTTTACAGGTAGAGAAACTGAGGATCACACAAGTCCCTGGCCTAAATTTAGTAACATGACTGGGACTTGGGCTCTTGACTGAGCTGTTTTCATGTCCATTGGGTCACAATGTGAACTCTTGACATAGGAATAGTGCCATCCCATTGGTGGTTGTTCCTCTACTTTCATTCCCAAGGGGGGATTTGGGGAGTTCCCAAGTCTTGCTATCTATCATTGTGACTTCCCTGGATGGTTTGGAGCAACGTGAGAGAGAAGGGTTGTAAAGTTAGTTTTCTGTTGCTATGATAAGTTGTCATGACCAAAGTAACTTATAGAAGAAAAAGTTAATCTGGGGGTTACAGTTACAGAGTATTTAAGTCTATGACTGTTATGGTGGGCAGCATAGCAGCAGGCTGGCAGGCAGGCATGGTGCTGGGGCAGCAGCTAAGAACTTACATCTTGAGACACAGCCACAAGGCAGAGAGAGCTAACTGGTAACGATGTGGGTTTTTAAAACTACAAATCCACCTGAGTAACGTACCTCTTCCAACAAGGCCACACCCATGAATCCTTCCCAAATAGTTCCAAGCAACTGGGGAACCAAGTATTCAAATATATGAACCTATGAGGGACATTTTCATTCAAACCACAAAAGGGGCATTTTTCTTTATTTCATCCAATGCTTAGGGCGTAGTAGGTTTTCTATAAAGGTATAGAAAGTTGAGCAGCAAATGGGACAGCAAGCAATAGTTTTATCAGGTTATTTCAAGGGAGAGCAGAGCAGCAGAGTGGAGGGGAGATGTCTGTCAAATAATTTATCATATCTATCAAACCACATTGTTTCTCATTTTTCTTTCTTTCTTTTTTTTTTCAAGGATCTTATAGGAATAGATGTTCAATGTCCCCCATAGCTAGAATCCAATCAAAGGACTGCAAGGCTCAGCCTTTGATGTCCTCTCCAAAGACTACAATTTTGAGAATTGCTTTCTTGATTGGCTATTGTGGATAGGTAAGGAGAAGCCAGTGCTCACGGAGGGTAGCAGGAATGTTCCTGGAATTCCAATGGAGATCTGCTTTGAATGCTTGGTAGTTATTCATGAGAACTCCTTCATATGGAATCACACTTTCTTGCAAATGAAAATATTTATATATGATAGTATTCGTGCAATTTGGGGAAAAAATTGCAACTGCACTGGCTTCCCTTTCCTCTGTGTCTGGCATCCCGGAATATTTTCATTCCTTCCCCAATGTTAATAAAAAAAGAGATCAAACTTTTGCAGGCTTCACTTAGTTCCCGACTTTCAATCAGATCAGTCTGCGAGTTGAATATTTCATTCTCTTCTTACAGTATCCACAGGGGAGTGTTTGTGGCTGGGCTGGTGGGTTGTAGCATTCGTCTACAACAGGAAAGGGAGGTTTGTTCTTTGGGAGTTGCGTGTAACTTACAACCTATATATTTCTTGCCCCTCCTCCTCTGGCTTTCCCATCTTCCCAGCCCTGCCTTTGAATTTAGAAGACTTCACCCTCTCCCTCCCAACCCAGTTTGCTCTTAGTACAAAGTTAAAGAGTTATGGCTTAAAATATCGACCCAGGTTCTCTACAGAGGCTTTGATATCTGGGTTCTGCATTTTGATATGGCCGATTGAAAGTGGTGTGGGTTAAATTTGCTTAATAGGATGTTGCACTCCCTTCTTGAGTCAATTTTTATCCATTCTATCAAGTTACTTATTGATTACAGCTCTCACCATGCTCACATTTATTTTCTGGGAAACGTAAAAGAAATATTATGTTTCTTGCTTTGAGTAGGGTAGGAGTGTCAGAGCATCTAGCTCATAAGGGACTCCAGAGATCCCAATACTTTAAAGTGACTCTGTCTCCTCACTGGGACTTAGCTCAGAATCAGTATTGGCTATTTTGAATAGAATACATATCAGAGGTTTAGCTTTTTGAAGACCAATGACTGGTTGGTCTGATATGAGGCCTCTGGTTTTTGCTGTTCTATCAATACTGGGATCTCATTGGGACTCCTTTGAGATAGCCTGTTGTTGCCCAGTTTCATGGAGATCCTGCAGTTTTGGATCTGCAGAACTGGCCCCTTCATGCACTCTGGCAGTTCATCGATGTTGGGGTGGGCCAATTCAAAGTCCTGGATCTGGGCCGGAGAGGTTTCTGAGCTGGTCAGCAAACCAGCTTTCTTGCTCTCCTGCCCTTAGGGCAGGTTCACTAGCAACTCTGGCAACCAGGGCCAGCTCTAACCTGCCTCCCAGGTGAGGTCCAGGGCCCGTTATTCCCATGTGGCAGTCGACGAGGGACATGGCCAGTTCTCCCACTCTTATGACCCCAGGGCCAGTTCTCCTGCCTGTCATAGGTGGAGAGGATTGAGAAGAGGGGAGGAGTACACTCTGTCCCTAATCTGTGCCACTGCATAGCTGACCGAAGCAGGGCCAAGTCTCCTGCATCATGTCCTTAGGTCAGCTCACCTGGATCCCCATATGCAGGGCTAGCAAGCACTCCTGTGCTGCCCAGGTCAGGTACAGGTTCCATTTTTCCGAGTGCTGCAGCAGGTGAGGGCCAGGGCCAGCTCTCCTGCTCTCATGACCCCAGGGCCAGCTCTTCTGTCTGCCATAGTGGCAAGGGGGGAAGGGTAGGAGAGGGCATCTCTCCCTTGCCAATGTTACCACATGGCAGACAAGTTGTGGGACCAGCTCTTCCACTCTCACACCCTCGGGGTTGGCTCACCCATGCCCTTGCCAACGGGGTCAGCTCTACTGTGCTGCAGCAGGTAAGGGGCAGGGCCAGTTCTCCTGCTCATGGTTCCTTTGGGAACCATGCTGCTGGTGGCAAGGGCAAAAGTGTGTGTGTCGGGGAATCTCTCCCTCGCCAACAAAGTTATTTTCCTCCATTATATTCTGGAAATCTGTAGATGTAATCTCATGCTTGAATAAAAGGAATCCAAAGGAAGAAATAAGTCTGGTTAAGTTGCCTGGTTAAGTTAAGGGGGAGGGGGATCTGTTCTCGAGTGATTGGGCAGGGTGGGGGGTAGAGGAAATGTGTTTATTCTCCACCGTGAAATTTTGGCCAAAATTTCACACACATTTTGCTTCCTTGATTTGGAATCAGATACAGAAAAATCCAGTGTGAGGGCAGAGAGCTATAATGAGCACGATTCCGACCCCGAGAGAGCCGTGTCTCTCTTCCCTGCCCAATTCCATTATCAAGGTCATTCCAGATGCTGAACAAAAAGGGAAATGCTTGCTTTGCTATCGAGTTGCAGTTTTGTTAACGTTAACGGTGTTGTTTCTAGAACCAAGGTCTGTGACACCAGCACGTGTAGACAAATGTATGTTGTATGCAGTGTTTTTTCTTTCTACTTTTGAGACAGGATTTCATGTAGCCCAGGCTAGCCTTGAAATCATTATGTATCTGAGGATGACCTCGAACTCTTGATTCTCTTCTCTCCATCCCATATATATATATATATATATATATATATATATATATATTATTCACTTTCAACTGTGCTGCCATATCTAGTTTATTTCGTCCTGGTTATTGAACCCAGGGCTTGATATGTGCTAAGCAAGAACTCTTACAACTGAGCTAAATTCCAAGTTTGTTTTTATTGTATTGAAGTTTCAAGAGTTTAGAAAGGAAACATGGTATACAGGACCCATGGTGGATTTTAACTAAATGGGTTACCTAGTCTCCTTATTTTGGAAAGACCTATGTTTATCTTCCATCCTCTAAGGCGGCCACCACTGATCCTTGGCCCTTGTCTTGAATCCCTTGTGTAGTTCCTTCCTTTATTGTACAGGATTCTCTTGTGTGACCAATACGATCTGCAGAAGTGATAGTATAGGTTATGAGGCTAGGCTATAAGAGTCTGTGCCCCCTGCTCTGCACTGTCCTACACCCCAGTTTGTGGAGGAAGCCAGCAGCCATGCCCTGAGCACACTTATGCAACTGAATGGAGAGGTCTGTGTGGTTAGGAGCCGAGGGATGAAGGATGGAGTGTTATTTCCAGCCTGTTTCCTTTTCGGAATCTATTGATCTGACTCACTCCCTGAGGTGTAGTGCAGCTTTGTGAGAGTCAGCATCTTATTCAAGTCTAGAAGATGGAGTGTTGCCCAAGCGAGGATAGAAGCAGTTGGGTTCGTATAAGGAGGAGCCCAGGTAAGTTTTTGCGGCTGCTAATTCAGTGGCTCTGATCTCTAAATTACTTACTTGCAGTGGGCCTTCCTCGTTCCCTTAGAGTAAGATAGTAGTGGGTGTGGATTCTTGTCCCGGCTTACCACTCTTGTTCCAGTTCTGAGTCATGCAATAAGGCAGCTGCTGGAAGAGAGAACTCCAAGGTTCTCATAAGCGTCCATGTTCTTGGCATGCCATGGCCTTCTGGAAGGCAGCCTGGCGCAAGGAGAGGGATTCTGCGTGTCAGGGTCTTGCTTTGAAACTTGGTTCTGTCATAGTGTAGTCACGTGACCTCGGAAGTCCTTCAGTCTATTTGGGTTTTAGTTCTCTCATCTATGAAATGGAAAACCAATATCAACTCCATTGAAGGTAATGAGGAAGAAGGTGGACACGCTGTTCCACGTGTAGGCATACGGTAGGCACTTCACCAATATGAGCATACCAATTTATTTTGCTTGGATGGTAATATTTAATGATAATATAGCTATCCTTACATATTAAAAACTGGATTTAGTTATGCCAATTTTGTGAGTGGCAAGTGGACAGAATGAAATCTAGGAGAGGGAGAAGTCGTCTAAGGCTAGGTATATAGAAAGCAAACAGGGATTTAACAGATGGTAAGGGCCAAACCAAAATGTGCCACCCTGGCTTAGTAAGCTCTGACTCATCTGAAATAACATAATGATGCATTTGTTATTGCCATTGGGTGCTGGCATTTGACTGTATGGCATTCTCTGAATATAGCTATGTCCCCATTTATCTGTTAGAGGAATTAGTTCATTCAATTGAAGAGGCTGATAAGACCTGTGATCTGTCATCTGCAAACTAGAAACCCATGTGAACCAGTAAGGTCATTAATATGAATCTCCTAAGACCTGGAGGAGCTGGCGGTATATATTTCCATCAAAGAGAAGAAGCCCAATAATACCTCAGCTCAGCAATCTGGGGACAGAAGGAAAGGCCTTTAGCAGTATGCAATGGAAAATGACCTTACTGTTATCCAAAGGATCTACAAAGATAGACCTTTGCTCAGATAGGAATGCTACAAGAACCATAGGCTAAGTGTATATTTCAGATGCCTGGGAATGGTGACAGTGAGGGCCACTGGCTTTTGAGGGATTCAAGAAGGACTGGTAGAGAGGATGTGGGTGGCTGTTGCCCTGGCAGGAGATACTGCTGCAGAGGGACTCCTCTGTGTGTGTGTGTGTGTGTGTGTGTGTGTGTGTGTGTGAGCAGTGTATTCCAATCCACAATCTGAAAGGATGCATATCTATAAAATTGGATATCACAATGGGAAATTGCTTGATAGTGATTTCTGGGAAAGCCTGGGAAGACTTAATTTAAGAGCCATTTGGGTTATCTTTTGAGAAATGTCTATTTGGAGCATTTGCCCTCCTTTTTTTGAGCAGATATCTCCTTTTTTTTTTGTTAGTGATTTTTTTTCTAGTCCCTCTTGTGTTCTGGACATTAGGCTATTGATGAAAGAAACAGCTTTCCTCTCAAAGGAACAAAATAAATAGTTTATCCTAGAGCTAAATATGAGTGACCCTGGCCTGGGAATATAGATTCATGTTTCCCTAAATTCTGTGTTCCAACACAGTCACAGTCCTGCTGTGTTTTTATAGAAACAGAACAAAGAAAATCATAAATCAAGAACCTTTTCAAATATGTTTGTGTGTACATCAGGTAGGTGGGTTGCAGAAAATTGGGAAAATCTCACTAATAGGCTTCAGATGCTAATCTAATGGCGTTCTTAGCCTTTTGGTTGGTGAAAAGTAGAAGTCTAATCATACATTCCAAAGGATTTACATAATCATCACAAAGATGTTTGACCATATAGAGAGAATAGTAATGATAGCTTTTAAGGAGGCTAAAGGTGGTCCAAGTTATTTGGCTCTGAATTTGAAACATTTTCACCTTTCCACTGAAGTTCTGATCAGTACAGTAGTCTTTATAGCCACTGCTGCTTTCCAGGAATTCTCATTCAAGAGCCTTTTGTTGAATGAATACTTTGAAAAAATTTTATATAAATATATTATATATAGCAATATAACTATAACTAACTATATATATACATATATATGTGTATATATATACATATATATATGTGTGTGTGTGTGTGTGTGTGTATATATATATATATATACATATATACATATATATATATATGAAATTCTGCACCCTGATTTTCTTCACTCTACTTTGTTTTGGTTTTTAATCAGCCAAATGCAATGTCATGATGCATGGCATAGAATCTCATTTCCTAAGTCTTACCCCAGAGCTATGTTTCCAGCCTCCCCAAACTCTCCAAGGTACCTAAAACTCTCTCAATAAACTTCTTTTCTGCTTTCTCCCCCAATGGTCGATGACCACGGCATGGCTGTACTCTGAGGACTTGCATGGGCCCCATCTGCATGCTGCACCTTTCTCTACACTTGACTCCACCTCAGGCTGACGGAAGGGATGGTGTCCTTAGGACATTTGATTGGCTCAGATGATTCCCCATCCCCCCCCCTCTGAACAAAGGCTCTATCTCTTTCAGAATCTAGTCCCCATTTTGTACTCTAAAGTTTATACTTGCTTCTATGTCTTCTTCAATCCTGAATCTCTTCTTATAACTCAAGGGAGATGTAGAAAGAAGTAGAATTATAACTCATATAAATATAATCGAGTCCCATACTCTTCTCACCTGGTCTAGTGACATTGGTACAGAATTACATTGTGAAGAACACACTCCACTAACCAAAAGCAATTAAGTTATACTAAAACTGCCAGTGTCCCCGGAAAGAACATTAAAGGAAGTAAATATATTTTTAAATGTACAGTAAAACTTGTTAAACGCCTCACCTCAGATGTTTTATATCTAGTCCATTCCTGACCCCAGCAGAATGATCTCCTCTCCATTCACCTTCTAGCCAGGACCTTTCCCATCACCTGCCTTTGTGGATTCCTTGTTTATCCCTCTTTCACATCTACGCTGATCACTCTTATTTTTGACACATACCATTTGCTGGTGCTCAGAGCTACTCAATGATAAGATCGACTCCCTTGTTAAGAAGTGATTCCTGCCATATTGAGAGGTCAGGAATGACGGGACTAGAGTCAGATGATGTTGAATCAGATGGAATACTCTTGCCATACATAAGATCCCAGGCTTACGTTTGTGTCTCTGCATTGAACTGTGCTACAGCGCTGGTGTTGAGCCTGGTTAGATTTTACCCTCCTTTCTCAATTGCCACATAAATGATGGGGGACCCTTGGACCTGAATTAGATCAGGCTTCTGTCTTTGCTTTCATTTCTTTGAGAGGCGTTGCTGCAGGGATCTTTTCAGCAGCCCCACCTTTTCCATAACAAGGACAGATATGCTATGCTCAGGTGGCCCCGATTCTCCTCATGTCGGCTCTGTAGTCCGGCTGTACCAAGCCTCTGCTCTAGGATTTGGTCTTTTTTTGAGGGGCTGAATTGGCACTGGCCAGTGTGAGAGTGGCAGGAACTAGCAGCCAGGTATGTGGACTTCTCAAGTAAGGGATGGAGCAGACGACTGGCTGGCAAGCCCTACCATGCTCCTGGGAAGCGGAGGGTAGAGTAAATTCATGGGGGATGGTGGATTTGAACTAGCTGCCAACACATGAGCAATAGTAGTCATTTCCATGTGTTGTGGAAGCTGAAGTTGGAGAGAGATAGATAATAGAGATAGATAGGTAAGATAGATAGATACGTAGATAGATAGATAGATAGATAGATAGGTAGATAGGTAGATAGATAGGCTATTAGTTCGCCCAAATGTGTCATGCAACCACAGTTGTATTTAAGAACTCAAGGGACTTGTGAAGACTCACCTTTGCCTACTCTTTCTGCTTTCCCACTCTTAGTTCCTCCATGTTCCTCCTGAGCTTCCTGTTCAGTCTCAGCAGAAAGAACTCTTTCTGAAAATCTTGAACACATTTTCAAAGTGAAATTACATTGTGCATGAGGGCACATGTTCACCCCTAAGTCTGACTAGGAGATGGATTATGCTGTGGGCTGAAAGAGGGTTTTTCTCAAAGGGCAAGGGAAGCTTTGTTGCTAACAAACCTGCTCAGGTCCACGTTGGTATAATGCAACCCATGATACCCCTGAGCCCAGTTTCTGCGCAGGTAAAATTTCTACTTCATAGAGCTGCTGCCAGCCCTGTAAATAATAAATACCCAGCACCTGGCCGGCAGCAGGCCTTCAGCAGTCAGCAGTGGTTCTTACTGTTAGATGCAGAGAGCCAGATGGTGGGAGAAGTTTTTACTCAGTAGGAAAGTGTGTACATGCGTGCTTGTGTGTGTGTATGTGTGCATGTGTGCATGTGCACATATGTACTCTTGTTTGTATGTGCATGTGTGCCTTCTTGTATTAGCTATTAAGAAGCAGAGATTAATAACACTGGGTTTTTGTTGTCTCCACCAGTTCTGTCTTTTCTTCTTAGTCTCTTTATGTGTATGTGTGTGTGTATGTGTGTGTGTGTGCACACACATGCACCCGCACGCACATGCTTGCTTGTGCGTGCATGTGGAGGTCAGAGATTAATTTCAGGTCTCTTCCTGTAGTGTGTATATACTTTTTTTTTCTGTGTTAAATAGGTCTTTTTCCTTTATATTTTTATATTTTAATTTAAATATTCTGACTGTTTTTCTGAATTACTCAGAAAAAAGGTAACGTTCCCTTTTTCCTCTTTATATCCTGTCCTAAGCATGCTTTTCCTGACACTTCAGACTCCATGCTTTCTCCCAAGTCCCTCCCCTGCTGTGTGATCTTTCCTTCTTAAAGGATAGAAAATTTTCTATCTTGACTTAAAAAATGATTTATTTATTTTGAATTTATTTTATTTTATTTGAGGTAGGATTCTTTTTCTATGTAGCCCTGGCTGTTCCCCAACTCACTATGTATACCAGGGTAGCCTCAGACTTGAACCCAAAGAGACCAACCACCTCCCTCTGCCTCCCAAATGCTAGCATTAGATGTGTATCCATATGCACTCACTGAGAGTGGGAAGTGGATATCAGCCCAAAAGTTTGGAATACCCAAGACTCAATTCACAGACCATATGAAGCCCAAGAAGAAGGAAGGCCAAAGTGTGGGCGCTTCAGTGCTTCTTAGAAGGGAGAACAAAATACTCACAGGGGGAAATATAGAGACAAAGTGTGGAGCAGAGACTGAAGGAAAAGCCACCCAGAGACTGCCCGACCTGGGGAATCCAGCCCGTATACAGTTACCCAACCCAGACACTATTGTGGATGCTGAAAACTGCTTGCTGACAGGAGAGGCTCTTCCAGAGCCTGACAAGCACAGAGGCGGATGCTGGCAGCCAACCGTTGGACTGAGCTCAGGGTCCCCGATGGAGGAGTTGGAGAAGGGACTGAAGGAGCTGAAGGGGGGGGGGAGCCCCATATGGGGAGCAACAGTGTCAACTGGCCAGAGCTCCCAGAGCTCCCAGAGCTCCCAGAGCTCCCAGAGCATCCTCATAGAGGCAGGGGAAGAGGAGATGGCATGGGAGGTTTCTGAGGGAGAGACCTGGCAAGGGGAAAAATAATTGAAATGTAAATAAAAATTGAAAAAAAAAAGGATGTGGCACCACGCCCAGTCTTTTCTGAGAGGTGCTTGTCTGTCAGTCTGCATGGTGCTTGTCTGTCAGTCTGTCCTCCGGGCCTAACTCAGCTATGGCTCTCTCTCTTCCTCCTTTTTGTTTCCTTTTTCTGGGCAGCTGCTGAGACTTAACGGCTGGCTTTGGAGTCTTTCTTTGAAGATCTAATAAAACTGTCTCAGAGTTTCCCTTTGAGTCCGTTCCTCAATGCATTCACAAACTAGACGAAGACCCCGAGAAGGAACCCTCATCTCCCAGGAATCATGGTGACTCCACTGCGGTGCCCCAAGTTCCCAGGAACACCATCTCCTCAGACCCCCTTTCATGTTCTTTTCCCTTCTGACTCCCTCTAGTTTCTGAACTGCCCTCCCCGCTCTCCCGTTCCCCTCCCTCTTCCACCCACTGTCTAATCTACACATCCATACATATTGCTAAAATGCAGTATTTCTTATTGTTTGTGACATGAATTGAATTTATGAAATTTTTCTATCCCGACTTAAGAAAAAAAAACCGATTTGAATTATTCACCCAGATATGTGCTGCGGAATTATGTAAACAGTTGCATAAATCAGACCGGATGGAATAAATAAGAGAAAGTTGAATTAGAAAACAAACGTATGTTACCCGTCTCCTGTGGTTGCTCCAGGTGGGATCTGTTTACCGAAAAAGAAAGCTTCACAGTCCCCAGCCTTCATTTAAAAACCAAGTCAGCTGAACATTCCGTGTTTGCTTCAACCCAAGTCAAGCAGTGATGTTAGTGGTACATGCCTGTGCATGTGTGGCCCTTGATCTCCACCATGGGGCAGTGACTCGTAATAAAACCGTTCCACCCAGCTTTATTGAGACCAGAGAGGGTGTTAAAAACAAACCAAGGGGGAGGAGGGGAGGGAGGATGATAAGCCTTCAGGCAGGCAGGAAGAGGGAAACCTCAGATCTCTCCTCTGAGAGGCCATGGGCTGCAGAGAGGAAGAGATGGCCACAGTGGAGAGGTATAAATAAAGATGAAATAGAAAATCCCCCCCCCTTGCCCTTTGCTCCCTAAGAGTTAGACACGTGGATTTGCTTCTCTGCTGGACCCATCTGTAGCCACCAGGCTGTCTATTTTCCAGCCTGTACTTTTGGGAAATGTTATCGTTGCTGGGAAAGGTGGGTCCATGCCTGAGCAGTTAGTGTAATGTGGTGGCCATCTGGACCACTGTGTATAAACCAATTTCTTTTACGCTGTCTTATGCACATGGCCACCTGTCCTTTCTCCTTTGAAGGGGGGCTGGCAGTGCTGGGAAGATGGGTAGCACAGGGTATATTATGTGAGAGATGCAGAATTCTGCCTTGTCTCAGTAGAGAAGGGCTGTTCTGCTTGGGGGATGCCGTTGAACTTGAGATGTGGGACTCTCTGATGGAGAGGGGATGTGTTCTAAGAGGGAGTGTAGGCTTGAGTGGCAAGACCTATGAAGTTGGAAGATTGTGAGAGGCTCCATCTGGACTCTAACAGTGCCTGAGGATGTGGCCTTTGATCTAACGCCATCAGAGAGCAGCAAAAGAAGGTTGGCTTCATCTTAAAACCTTTCCAGTCCCCGGAGCCCTGCCTGAGTCCAGGGGAACTTCTGTGGGCTCCGTGCTCCTCCTCTGTAAGCCAGGACTCTAATCTGTGTCTTACATCCTTCCTGGGACCATTGTGGGGATTTCCTCACTCGGAAAGAATTCACGGAGCCCCGGCCACACATTTAGCATTGGGTGGGACACTTTGGAGAAGAGGGAACACACTTAATTCTCAGCGTTATCCTTAAAGGACTAACAGATGTGGATGGAGTTTAAAGAGCCGTGAGGGGTGTTTGTAGATGAGTTATGCAGACTGAGGTAGGTTAACCAGCTCCACGCAGTCTGGGGGCTCAGTTCTATTCTGCCCCTTCCTGATTAAGGCCGGGTACCCCTTTCGTAGGGCTCCCCTACAAAACAGTTGGTAAAGAACAATTTCTCTAGGGAAGTCTTGTCCAGATCTGGCTAACACAGATCTAGCCATTCAAACTCTCCTCTTGTCAGGCCCGGAAGTAGCGACAGATATGGGTAGCTCTAAGGCATCAGCTTCTCATGTATGGGACAGTAGGAGGGAGTCATGCCTCCATAGCCCGGAATTTCAGGTCGTCAGTGCAAATGACTTGACAAGCTTGAACTGTGTGAAAGCGAGGCTCTGGCCAGGACCTCAGCAGTGGAGGCTCTGGGTCTGTGCTGGGGCTGGAGGTGCGCAAGCGAGGCCCGCTGGCTCAGCTTGCAGAATGACAGGGCACTGGCTATCATCCTCACTGCTGTCACGGGGAGGAAGTTATCAGGGTGATCCTGCTTTTATAAATTTTTCTTTAAGGGTCTGATTGTGGCAGCTAGAGGCTTGCCGAGCCTTTCTGAAATCAAATATCTTCAGGTTTGTTTTTTTTTCTTCTTCTTCTTTATATTTCTTCTTGGCTAGACTCTTCATGCTGTCCCTCGGCAGCCACGACAAGCTTGCATTCCGGAGCATTATGCTTCTTCCCATAGGTCTAGGGCAAAGGCGGCCTAAAAGATGTTCCCTAAACCGGAATCCACATTGCAACCCATTCAAAGGCCAGGGGCAAATTCCGGGGCCTCTGCTCTCCCGGCTCTGCTGTCTGGTAAAGACAGAAGCTCGGCAGGCCTCCTCGATTTAAGGCGGTATAAAGCAAAACAGGTGCCCCCTGGTCTAGCCGCGTCCCCTATAAAACAGTAGGACTCTCTCCTTTTTGTGGGAACCGCAGAGGGAGGCTGTACTAATTAGTTTCCTCTCAGGAATGTGATTAAGGGAAGGTTGTGTGAGGTGGGAAAGGGAGAGGCCCAGCAGGGAGAGCTTTCACTAGGGAGAGCCTTGAATGTGTGCCCCAAGGCAGCCAAAGGTGCAGTGAGCATCCTGGCTGTCACTGCTGCCTGGGGAGGAAGTGGCAAGACGGTGACTCATGACCTTGGGCCTCAAACTGTCTCACAAAGTTGAAATATAAGACAAAGCATAGCTTTCTCTCCACCTATCCATATTATTTGCCAACGGCCACCAAGACGTTGGCTGTTTTTTAAGTGTCTTTACTCTTTTGGGTTGGGGGTGGGGTGGGGAAGGTTTTTAACATCTTTAAAACTGTGGTAAAATGTACACAGTATACAGTTTGTCCTTTGCATCATTTAAAAGTGAAAAGAGAAGCATCGTTAGGTGTACATTTGTCTCCATGTAATCTGAATTCCCTCGTTACTAAAACCAGGCCTAGGGGCTGGGGAGATACCTTGTCATACAAGCATAAGGACCTGAGTTCAAATCCAGAATCTACGTAAAAAGCTAAGCACGGTGGTCGGTCCCTGTAACCCCAGCACTGTGTGTGGTGGGGGTTCACTGACAAAGGGCATCTCTGGTGCTTGTTGGTCACCAGCCTTGGCTTCAGGTCCAGTGAGAAGCTTTGTCTTAGGAGAATAAGACAGTGTAGTGGTTGGCACGCCTAGCCTCCTGTGGCCTCCACGTACACACATGGGCTCACACCCCTGCACAGACATGCCTGTGTGTGCCACATGCATCACCAGGAAATAACAGCTCCCTTCCTTCCAGGCCCTGGCAATGGTCATTCTACTTCTGTTGATAGAGGTCTTACTATTCCAGGTGCCTCACATGAGTGGGATTAGATAGTCTTTGTTCTCGTGTGACTGGCTCATTTCAGGTGGCATGCTTTCTTCCAGGGTCACTGTGTCCTAGCGCGTGTCAGACTTTTCGTTGCAAAGGCTTGGTCACGCTGCATGATGTGTGCACGGCCTGTCACGCTTACCCTTTTGTTTGTTGATGGGCGTTTGGACTGGACCTGCCTCTCAGCTACCGAAGACCATGCTAATATGGGCACGGGGAGCCAGGCTCCTCACTTTGAGTTCCTTTCGTGTATTCCTGGAATCACTGGACCCTACAGTGGGTCTAAGGCAAAGTTTTAAAAGCACCGTCGTTAAAAGTACCGTTTCCTATAGCAGTTACACCATTTCTTTTTAGTGTGTATATGTGTGTGTGCTCATGGGTGTGTGTGCTCACGTGCATTCATAGCTCATGTGTGGAGCTCAGAGGATAACCTTGGGCATCTTGTCTTCAGGTACCTTCATTTTATTTTATTTTATTTTATTTTATTTTATTTTATTTTATTTTATTTTATTTTTGTAACTTGAGACAAGGTCTCTCACTGGTCTTGAAATCACTGATAGACAAGTGATTTCACAAGCTTACTGGGATTGTAGCTGTGTGCCACCATACCCAGGATGCTTTTTTTTTTTTCTTTCTCCCCATGTAACTAACCATAGGAACCGGAACTCAGGTCCTCACACATGTGAGACCAACACTTTGCCAACTGAGCCATTTCCTCAGGGCTAGCTGCCTCGGTTCATATTTTCCCAGAAATGCAGTCTTCAGTGACTCTCTCTGCTTGTTACAGGTGCTTCTGTGTTGCCCTTTGACACTCACTGGGGGCCTGATGAGAGATATGTGCCATTACCCTCAGTCAGGACCATCCAATGAGAGAAGGAAGTGGGGTCCCCGCTGTCTAGCTACAAGAACCTGGACCGTAAACAACTTAAGAGGTGTCTGTAGACAGCAGAGACAGAAGAGCTGGGAAGTGGGTCTTTGCTCCTGTTTTAAAATAGCGGGGTTGAAGAAGTGTCCCTGGATCTTGAGGGCAAGTTGGCTCATTTCACATGCAGGCCTTAGTGACACCTTGCCCGAACAGAGCCAAAGGCATCTTTAGCACCTACTATTTATGGAACACCTGCTATGTGTCAGACATTGTATAGGGACCATACATTTATTTCACATAACTCTTTTTTTTTTTTAACATCTGGAAGATGCATGCTGTCCCGAGAGTCACCAAATTAAAAAATATCATTAGCAGATGCTGTGGTTTGACTGTGTCCCAACAACTTCGTGTGTTGGAAACTTAATCGGTGCTATAGTAGTGTTGGCGAGCACAGATTAGCGGTTATACGGGCTTTACCTCATGGATTCGTTTTGTTATCACAGAAGTGTGTCTGTTACCTTGAGAGTGTCTATGAGTTCAACACCCAGTCCTCTCTTGCTCCTGCTCCTTTACCTTCCAACACAGGATTCAGTAAAAATTCCCTTAGCAGATGCCCACACCTTGAAGTTGGACTTTCCAAGCCCCTGGACCCATTAGAAATAAATTTCAATTGTTAAAATAAAAAGTAAGCAGGCTTTAGGAATCTGTTATAGAAACACAAAAGCAGCTAAGACAATCGCCTTCCCCATAAGTGCAAGAGAGTATAACCAGAAGCTCAAGAGCGCATCGAAGACCTTCTACCAGAGCTTCCGAGAGTGATGTTAAGGGGACAAAACGCTTCGTAAAGATTCAGATCCTGGGCTCTGGGCTCTGACCCCAGACTTTCACCTTTTATTTTGCTGCTTAATGAAGGTGTATTAGTTGTTTTTGGAGAAGTGGCTCAGCAGTTAAAAGCACTTGCTGCTCTTCAAGAGGACTTAAGTTCAGTTCCCAGCACCCATATTGGGTAGCTCTCAACCACACATAATTCCCATAATTCCAGGGACAAATCTTCGGGCTTCCAGGGGCACCTGCGCACATACAGGCAGATACCAATGATACAGAGACATCAATATACATATTTGTGCATGCTTGCATTGTACACACACACACACACACACACACACACACGAGAGAGAGAGAGAGAGAGAGAGAGAGAGAGAGAGACAGAGAGAGACAGAGAGAGAGACAGAGAGACAGAGAGACAGAGAGACAGAGAGGTTGATATTGTATTGGCTATCTTGTTTCTGCAGTGACTCAACATGTCTATTAGTTGTTGCCTGGCTGGGTCTTCGGCCTAGCTTTCGACTCAGAACAAATTGTGCTTCTTCTCTGAGTCATAAGGAGACCCGGAGCTACTCTTACAGGCTCTGAAGGCCCAGAGCTGCTCAGGTGACTCAGTGGAGGCTGTCATCACTTCTTTCTTAGCTCTGACCTTTGCATCATCGTTTTGGATCTCCCAAGGGCGCCTGCCCAGCCTCTTACTCTTGCTTCCTTCTTTGTTCAAGGTCCTCCTGGTGGCAATTCCGTCTCTGCAATCTGACCTTGAGCCACACAGCCTGGCCTCCCACGGAGTCTCAGCTCCGATCACCCCTCATGCTGACTTCCGCAGTAGCCTTCTTCCTGGCGGGCATTTCCACCTGCGGCCTCACCTCTCGTTGTACACTCCGTACCCCGACAGCTAGGCTAATTTTCTCCGAGTGCTATTTTGATTTTGCCGTTCGTCCATTCGGAAATCGGCAGGAGTTTCCATTTGCCTCCCACCTTTAATCTAAACTCCTCAGCATGTGTTTCAAGTCCTTGGCAAACTCCCATTTAACTACCCTCATCTTCTGCAACCTTCTGACTTTTCATCTCAGCTCTGGCCTGATACAACCGGCATAAGTCGCCAGCTTTAGGGCACAGGTCTGTTCTTACTTCTTCGCGTCATGTCTCTATCAGGACAAAGCAAAGGTGCGCGAGCAGGAACCCTGGAGATTTGTTTGGACATTATAGACCTAGTTCGCCTGCAATGGCTGTCACATAAGAAGTGCTCAACAAATATTTCTCAAAGGAATGTGAAAGAGCCTTGTCTTTGAAGACCCTTACTTGGGTTAATCAACAAACACATAAAAGACTTGAGGTGTTTAGGACACAGAATGAATTAGCTTCTTTTCAAGGAGTGCATAGTTCAGCCTAGACCTGTAAGACTGCACCACATTCCCTTGATCATAATCTTGACAGACCATAAGAGATAAAGTCAATTGTGGTAGTGTGTGTGTGTGAACTCATAATGTTAGTTATACACAATGCATGTTCAACTTCAGAAACTTTGGAATGGGAAAATTATATGCCACAGAGAATAGAAACAAGTCTCAGGCTTTAGATGCAACCACAGAGAAAGGGTCTTTTATACCCCGCCTGGGCTGAGACTCGGTTACTGCTTCTTGTGTGTCTTTTTTCATCTCTCTGTCTTAGGATGGGAGCCGCATCCTGTCAGGAAGCACCTTGCCCCTTGGGTCTAGACTGTTTTCACCCTGTGATACTATATATTGCTTGAGGAGTGTTTCCTGGGTTTCAATCCTGGCCTCCAGTTGACAGCCTGGACCTCTTATGAAAATCATAATTGGACCCATGTATGCCTTAGTTTTTCTATTAGTAAATGAGAATCAGAGTAATCTTCCCCTGAGACTTCTGGAACAGTGAAAGGATCCAGTACCTGCTGTAAGCATTTTGTCTAGGCGCCACCCCACAGCTACCTGGCAGTGGCCGGGTATGCCTGACTCACTATAAAGGGGATGCTTGGCCCCTCCTCCCTCCCTCCCTTCTTCCCTCCCTCCCTCCTCCTCCTCCTCTTCTTCCTCCTCCTCCTCCTCCTCTTCCTCCTCCTCCTCCTCCTCCTCCTCCTCCTCCTCCTCCTTCTTCTCTCTCTCTCTCTCTCTCTCTCTCCTTCTTGCCCTTGCTCTGTCCTCTTGCCCCTTTCCCCTCTCTACCCATTCCCCTCCCTGTCTCTCTCCACATGCTCATGGCCAGCCTCTACTCTTCTCTTTCTCTCTCTCTTTCTCTGTCTTTACTACCCTCTCAACTACCCACCCCATGCCCTGAATATATTCTATACTATACTATCATGTGGCTGGTCCCTCATGGGTAAGGGATGCCTCAGCATGGGCCCGTGGAGGCCCCCTCTTTCCCCACACCTTACTGCACCTTCACCGAACATATTCTCTCTCTCACTATCTTTTGATAAAACACAATACCTGGTGCATAGTTAGGCGACACTGTATAGGTCTGTAGGTACTACAGTTTCCATTACCAGTGCTTGTGGAGACAACGGCTTAGAGTGAGTTCCTAGAGATGGCTCTAGAGATGAGACAACTCTCACTCAGTGCGGTTAGAAGCCTTGACAAAGGCGGTAGGCAGTTGGGGATGAAGAGCTCAGCAGATTGCTACTGTTCGAGGAGCGTCCTCAGCTTGTCCCCCCAAATCTGCTTGAGGTATTTGTGGGATCCGTTTACCTGTCTTCTCCACCCCCTTCTCCTCCACCTCTTTGGGGTCCTATTGTTGGCATCCCTCTCTGGGAGCCCCTGACCCTGACTGGCACGCCAGCGAAATTCCTCATGACTGGGGTGTGGCATAGAGTTTCTTCTTCTTCTTCAACTTTCCTTTCCTTTTGGATGCCAGGAGCATCTGCTTGTAGGATTTCCAGCACTCCAGGGATGGAGCAGCAATGGGGGTCTCACGAACGTACGGTCCTTCCGCTCCCAACATCGAAAGACGATTTACCTAACAGATGGGCTCTTTTGAATATTTATGTCTGGGCACATCTGTTCTGGACTTGAAAGTTTAATAAAGCTTTTCATTTTCTGAAGCGCTGGTGAAGCCTGTCTGTGGTGAGCTGACAGCCCCCTGGGGTCAGCTTCTCCATGGTGACTCTGGGGCATAGGGGGTTCGGCCGGGGTCACCCTATTTGGCAGGCAGCCATACTCTCTTCACTCCCCCCTCCTCTTTCTTCCTTGCAGTGATGGAGTGAATATCCATGAGGCCAGAGGCAGACAGGGGCGGGGCAGGGAATGCTCACACTGTGGGCCAGCTGACCGTGTTTACAGAGGGACAAGTGGCAAGAGCTGTTTGCAAAGGGGAAAATGATTTCCTGTACCCCATTCTCCTCCCTACTGGGGAGCGTTGCATGTTCTGGGAAAAGGACAGGGCAATCTAGCCTAAGCTAGGTCTTTACAGCACACTGTGGCTTTGGAAAGATTCTAGGTACCTACTTGTTACTTTTCTCCATGGTGTGACAAAATATCGGAGGCTAACAACTTAAGAAAGGAAAGATTTCGTTTGGCCCACAGTTTGGGCATACTGTCCACCATGATGGGTGTGGTGGTTTGAATATGCTTGACCCAGGGAGTGGCACTATTAAGAGGTGTGGCCTTGTGGGACTGGCACCATTAGGAGGTGTGGCCTTGTTGAAGGATTTGTGTCACCTTGGGGGTGGGTGTTAAGACTCACGTCCTAGCTTCCTGAAAGCCAGTCTTGGAAAGTCTTTGCCTTTGGAACAAGATGTAGAACTCTCAGCTCCTCCAGTGCTATGCCTGTCTGGATGTTGCCTTGATGATAATGGACTGAACCTCTGAACCTGTAAGCCTGCCCCAATTAAACAATGTTGTTATAAGAGTTGCCTTTGTCATGGTGTCTGTTCATAGCAGCAAAACTATAACTATAACAACTGGGAAAGAAGGGCTGGGGCGGGGGCCGGGGGTTAGGAGGAGGCCATATTGCAGTTGTGGGCAGAGAGAGATGAAAGCTGGTGCTCTCCTTTCTATTCAGCCTGGAATCCAGCCCACAGAATGGTGGATAACTCTTCCCATCTTAATTAACCTGACCTAGGAACGTTCTCACCGATCCTGACATGTGAACAGCAGTGTGTACCGCCACAACACGGATGTGTAGCGGGACTGCTTGGATCTTAATACCTTCAAAGTCGGAGTATTGGAGGAATTTGGATTGAGCACACTCAGCCTTAACACAGTTTGAATGCTGTTTGTGTCTCTCTGGCTGAGTGCTGGAGGTTTGGTCATCAAAGCGGTAGCACTGAGAAGTTGTGGAACTTCGAAGAGATAGCACCTAATGTTAGGTATTTAGGTCCTAGTGGCACTAGCCTAAAGATTTAATGCTGCTCTTGCAGGGTAAGGTAGTTCTTGAGAGAGAGAAAAAAATTGTTTTAGAGACTAGTCCTACTCTGGTCTCTGGCTTTCTTTCACACAGTGTGATTTCTTCACTACCAGGTCTGAAACCATGTGCTTTGACACCTTTACCAGAGACATTTCTGATGGCGCCATCTGATCCTGAATGTTCCTCCTTTAAAATGGAGGAAATCTTCCTGTCTTTATAGAGTATCCAGGTGCAGATATTTAGTTACAGCAAGAGAAATGGCCTAGTCCAGGCTTCTCAGTGCTTGCTGCCCCTTCTTGTCCAACCGTGATGACATTCTCTATTATCCACTCATTTAGGCTCAGGTTTAACACACAGACTTCACAGTAGTGACCACATCTGTAACAACCGCTCTTTCTGATCCATACATTGAATCCTTACACACGCCAAGAACTATACCATTGTTTTTGTCTTCACCATGTCTAATTATACCTACCATAACCAGGCAAGAACTTTTATTTAAGTTTCCCAGAGAAGGACACTGAGATACAGAGAGTTTGTTTAATTAACTTGCCAGGTCGAGAAATCAGAGTTTGAATCAAAGCTATCTCAACCTCAGACTATAAATTTTTACTCCTGTCTTGCCAGCTGATTGGAAAATGTCGATCAGGATTTCCCAAAATGTGTTGTTTTGGAGCCTTTTCCTGAGAGGATCAAACAACTCTAAATGAGGTCAACTTCCCTGAGGTCAATGTAAAACACACATCAACTTCGTAGAGGCTACTGGGAAATCTGTAATGAAGAAACTGTAACTGTCGGTTTTCCGAAGTCCCCTAACCACAAGACTGCCCTTTCTGTAGTATCTATTCACAAATATCTCCTGAGTTTAATATGCTGATGGTTATTTGGGAAACCTTATTGAGAACAACATTGGTTTGAGTGTCAGCTCTCCCTGGGACACTTGTTCTTAAAAAAACTCCTCTCAGAGAGCATCAGGGTAGAAGTGGGAAGACGTCACACTAATAGAATTTCTAGCCACCATTAGAGAGGGAGACTTTGGAAAGCACTGGATTACTCTCAATGTGAAATATCTTATTTTAAGATTACTTTAAACTCAGAGAAATCTGTAAAGATAAATGTAAAGCATTGCTATGTACCTCTGCCCTGGGACCCAGTATCCCACCTTTACAGCGGTGGGTCCAATTCAGGGTCACACATAGTATCTACTGTCATGTCTAAGTATTTCCATTCTGAAACTTGTTTTCTTTGATAATGATATAGGTCAGTTACTTTCAATATGTTGTCTTTCAATATGTATCTAATGCATAATGATTAGTCATGTATACGGGGGCTTGTCTTGTGCCTCAGACTTTTGTCATTCCCTGTGTTGGAAGCAAAGTCCTTTGTCATGCATTCTTTGAGTGTTCTCATTCTCTGGCAGCATACACTACTCCAGACATGTTTCTACTGCTCCAGACACATTTCCTTCCTCTGTCTCAACTTTGCAACCACCCATTCCTCCAGCTAGTCCCATTCTTGTGATGGGAATTATATTCAGAAGCTTTGAGTGACAGATGTGCTCATTGTTCTGTTCTTTGATGAGGGCTGAAGAGTGGCATTGAGAGCCGAGTGTGATAGATAATACATGCCTCTAATCCAAGAACTTGGACAACCAGGAGTCTAAGGCCAGTCTCAACTATGCCAGGAGTCTGAAACCAGCCTGGATCAAACAAACCCTGTTTATACTAACAGAGGAATGAGCAGGAACTGCTTGAATATTATACATTGGTTTTATATACTAGAGACATAACCTGTTTCTGAGCACTAAAAACCTTGCATTTAGATGGGTATTTCCAACTCTAACCCAACATTGTGGGGTAGACTCTGGTTCTCCCCTTTCTGTAGTTGTAATTCCTGTTGTTACTGTGGAGGCCTGACTCATCTTAACCACATTTCCTTTTAGGTAAAAAGAGTTTGGATTCCTGTTCCCGGAGTGTGATGGTGACACCCATGTTGGTCTGTCTTCCTTGAGGCTCCTGTCATATATGGGCCTGCTTACTGATATTTTTATGAATGAAAGAGAAAGGAAGGAAGAATGGAGGAGGGAAGTGGGGGGGTAAGAGGAGGGCTGGTGGATATGTTTGTAAGAGGGAAAGGGAATGAAAGAACATGAGCTCTGTGCGTTTTGTAACCTGGGTTTTCATACTCAAAATGAGATTTGAGACTTTGTAGAAAATAATATCATTTGATCTATTACAATATTAAATTACTGTATTGCTAGTATTCCAATTGAGACTGGTAAATATGAACGAGATAGCAGCTTTTCCTTTCTTTTGTTAGTTCTTCCTTCCTTTCTTCCCTCCTTCCTCTTCCACCTCCCCTTCCCCCCTCTTCTTCCTCTTCCTCCTCCAGATAAGAGCTTTCCATGGGGTCTTGGCTGGCTTTGAACTCAATATCCTCCTATCTCAGCTTCTTGAGCAATGGGATTCTTGTTACCATGCCTGGCTTGGGGGCATCTTTCATCTAATCATGAAAAGTACTCTCCATTCAGAGGTGTTCCGTGGTAGAGAACCATCTTGGTTACAGAGGAATGAATCGTTGACAGTTGACAGGTTGACTGTTGGGTTATCAGAATGACTGGGAAAGAATTTTCTTGCATGGGAAGAAGATTTAGATCGAATGTTCAGTGTTTCATAATGACTTGGTGATCGTGGACTAGCTGAACCCTGAATTTGATCAGGCTTCCATTGAGCTGTGACCTGAGGCTCCCCATCCCCAACCCCCGTGGCTGATGATTGGACAGAGCTGCAGAGGGACAATGTCAGCAGTCAGATGGCTCCCTGGGGCATCCGAGGATGCACCCCAAGTAGGAGTCTGAGCACCTGCATGACAAATTAGCATCTCTAGATAAAACACTGTGCAGACTGAGACAGCCCTTAGTTCCAATGCCAGCAATCCAATGCTGGCTTCAAAGGAGAAATTAAAAATGTCCTGCTTGGATCAGGCTCTGACCCTTGGAATTCATTTATTGTTCCCAAATGGACCACATAGTGGTGAGACTTTGTGATGGTCTGACAACAGAAGCCCATCAAACGCAGCAAGGAAACCCCTTACCAGGCCCCTGCTCAAGAGCAGCTTTGAACACCAGGGCATCAGTAATCAAATTTTTATGCTCTGGTGTCTTCATTGTTGCAGTTGCTGCTTGGCCAACCCACGCAGAACCCAAAGAAGCTAGAGTTTTAAATCTTTTCAAATCCTGAAGCAACCATAAGCTTTATAATTATATATAATGCCAGCAATGATGGCGCCAGCTGCCTGAGACCAGTGACAAAGTGACAAATATTCTTGGAGTCAGCTTTTGAGCTTTGTAGCCATCTAGTGAGGTGTCTGAGATCTCTTGTCACAGATAGCAACACTGAGGTAGAAACAAAGCAAGCAGAGCTGCAGTGTGGGGCTGTTCTCCCTCACATTTCCTATGAAATGAAGTGGTTGCCTTGGTGTCTAGGAGGAACACATTGTGGTTTACCCACCTTCCCTTAGTGGTATTGAGTGGTAGATTTCACGACTGCTTCATTTTCTTGACGAAGGTACTCTAAGTCAGAACCATTTTGGATTAGTAATCAAATCATCATGGCACCCTGTGTCTAGAAACATTAAACATTGTCTCAACAGCCTGATGCTTTACTAGCTAGCTGCATTTATGCAAATACTTTCGTGCATTTGTGTCTTTCAGTATGAGGTATGTATTAGTTACTGTTCTGTTGCTGTGACAAAATGTCCTGATAAAAAGCAAGTTAAGGAAACAAAGTTTATTTTGGCTTACGGTTCCAGTGGGATTACATCCATTAGGGCCCCAAAGACATGACAACGGGCAAGGAAAGCATGACCAGAGGAAGATGGCTGGTCATATCTTCATCTACACACAGGAAGCAGGGGTGGGGTACGGGGGGGGTGGAGAGCAGGAAGTAGGGGGGTGAGACTATAAACCTTTAAAGCCTGCTCACATTGATGTACTTCCTCCAGCAAAAATTGGACTTCCTGAAAGTTCCATAACTTTCCCAACTGTGCAGTTTCACCAACTGTAGACCAAGTATTCAGATAGACAAACAGTGTGTCTTCTGTAGGTAAACCATTTTAGTCATCACAGCTCCTGAAGAACAAGTTGGGTCACTACAGAATAGGAATCACATAACTGACTATTCAGAGATCAGTTCGTTATGTGCCTTTTCCCCTCCCCCTCCCCATCACACTATTTCCTCTGGTCTCTGTGGCAGTGGGGGCGAGGAAGGATGAATTTGCAGAGGGGACTGAGAAGAGTTGTCATGTTTTCCAGCCCAAGTGCCACAACTACAGAGAGGCAGAGTCAAGCTTTAAACCCAGAATGGTCCCATTTTGAAGGAGCAATGTCTATCCTGCTGTGTGGACTCTTAAAGACCACGTCTCTTTAAGACGGGCAGACAAATACTGGGCGGGAGCTATACAAGGCGGTGGTGGCCTGGAAGACAGAGATTATATGAGCTACAAGGTGAGATTTTTTTCATGTGCCGTTTCTAAAGGCCAGAGTTCAGACTTATCACAATGGAATATTCATGAGTTGCTGTGGCATGTACACTCGTCTCAGCACTTTGAAGGAAGGTTTCCTAGCATTGAAATTAACCCAAGGCGAGGGCTCTTTCTGAGCTCAGACATGGCAGATGTGATCAAGGCAGCATGTAAGCTACTTGAAGTGAATTGATATCTTAAAATGCTATTCCGTGATTTGGAGTATTAAAGTATATACTTTTAGTCCATCCATACATATCCTTGTCCACCCACCCACAAATCTATCATCTATCTATCTATCTATCTATCTATCTATCTATCTAACATCTATGCATCATCTATCTACCTATCAATTTACCCATCTAGCTATCTATCCAATTATCTATCCATCCATCCATCCACCCACAAATCTCTCTCTCTCTCTCTCTCTCTCTATATATATATATATATATATATATATATATATATACACATATATATATATGTATCTGTCTATCCAATTATCCATCTATCCATCCATTATCAAACAAACTAAAACAAATAAAATCTGTGTGCTGTAGTTTAGATCCTGAATGCTCCTCAAAGGTTGGGTTCTTAGCCTGTTGTATTATTGGAAAGTGGCAGGAGTTTTAGGTTGTGATGCCTAGTAGGAAATGTTATGCCACTGGGAGGGTACCTTTGGAAGGGATGCCAGGATCCCCGTCTGCTGCTCCTCTCGTTCCTGGCTTTTCCACTGTGATGTGAAGAGGTCTTCTCTTTCATGCACTCCAGCCCTCATGATGTGCTGTGCTTCCATGGGACCAAACTGGCAGTGCCACCAACTGTGGCCTGAGACCTCTCCCTGGGAGTGAAAAGGAATGCTTCCTTTAAATATGTGCCTTCAGGCATTTTGTCAGAGCAACGAAGAGACACTGATAAACCTTGTAAGTGACAATGGGGGAAGTTGGGAAGAGATAGACTTATATAAAAATAGACCACAGAATAGACATCCTGGATTATTAAAATGAGTGCAGGAGAGAGTAGTGGTTTGCAGGGCCTAGACAAGGGAGGCCTTTAGGATATGGGGTGCCTACTTTGGCTGTCCTAGTTGACACCAGGGATGATGGTGGGACAAACCAGGAATCCAATTAGTCCCAGCCTTGCTACTTGAGCTGAAAAATTGGATTACGGGCCACCCACTACTGAGATACAGTTTGGGTCTCTTTAGCTCTATGGAAATGGGACGTCCCTTTTAATCTTCAGTCTCAGTGTGATTCCCCCATAGGACCGATCGACGATGAAAACCCACAGGGATGCAGCTGAGGACGATTCTTGGCTTCCATTCCCCAGTTTCACTCTCTCTAAGGAGAAATGGTGTGTCCAATTGTGGCAACTCAGTGACCCAGTCAGCAACCCAGCAGCAGATTCCCTGGGCTTTTATGACCTCAGAGGCTGTAAAGCTGACAGTGGGGGACCCAGACACTGAGGGGCCCTAAATGTGGGGTGCAGATGTATGCGACATAATTAGGCAGCCTTTATGAGCAAAGCAGGGAGAAGTCATTAGGGCTGTAGCTTCACAAAGGGTACTTCCTGTTCTGCCAGCCTGTTAAAGAGCCACTTTTCAACGATGCTGCACTTCTTTGATCCCGGAGCTGCCCCCCCTTCCGCGCCCCCCCCCCCGCCTCCCCCTCCCCGACATTTTGCTCACATCCTGTCATGATATTTAATGACCCCTCACACATTCGGTAGGAGCACGGCCTGACTTAGCATTGTTTGGGGGAAAGCATTGTAACATGACAAGGTTTTGATGTGGTGTCTCGCACAGCAAGGTTAGGGAGGCAGCCATTTAGGTGCCAGCAAGAGGCCTGATGTCACTTGGCAGTGAAACGGGTCGAAAAGAATGATGGAGAGATCCAGCTAGTGCCAAGTGCTTTGGCATAAACTTTGTTTACTATGAGATCCACAGCGTCAGCTGGTAGGTGTACGCTGCTTGGGAGGAGAAAGAGAATCTGGCCTTTTGGATAGCCTTTCAAAGGGCTGGAGAATGTTTCTTAGGAATAAATCTTTTTTTCCAACCCGTGTTCACCCATGATCACCCTCATGAACAGTTTTCTGAAATGAGGATTAATAGGTCCCTAGGGCTTACCAGCCCATAGCCGATTCAGGAATCCAATAAAACTCTTGATTGACTGTATTCCTCCATCTGCTTAAAGACTTCTATATGCCGGAAGGAGCTGGCCCTCTGGGCAGCCTCTGGGACAGCCATGATGGTTGAAGGCTCTCTCTTGCTTTGTTGAGGCAGAGGTGGTTTCTTGGCGGTTGCAGGGCAGGTTGTCCTTTGTCAGAATTTTCAGAGAGTCAAGGGTGAGCTGAGTTTCCCTTGAGCATTCTTGTTCCTCGAATCAGCACCCCATTTCTGCTACTGTCCCTTCCAGGGTCTGGTTTCTACACCCCTGCTTCTGTGTTCCTTCTTAGAATGTACGGGACAGGGGAGTGTTAGTGGTTCTGTAAGCACTGGTTAAATCTGCCTTGGCCATTTGAGTAGGTGCTAATCCTGGGTCTGTGAAATGGGTCAGTAATCGCTATATATGAAGGCAATCTCCTATGAAATTTCAGAATGAATCTGAGTTTACATTCCAACTGTCGACATACATGTAAGTATTGCTTGTCCTTCTCTGACTATTTGGATTTAGGCATTTCAAGGGGAGGGGTCGCTTGCACTGCTGTATTAGGAGACTTCTCCCAGAGAACCACCTGTCTGTTCCGCATGGACAGAGGTAAAGTGCCCTCGCTGCCTTGTGGTGAGGATGCTTCTCCATCTGTGTGCTTAGCTCCATCTGTGTCACCGCCACTGCCACCTCAGTCTGGATCATGGCAGGAGCTCCCCAACAGCCTCCCTGTGGTTGGTTACTGCCCCTTTCCAGTCTGTTCTCTACGCAGCCCCCAGAGTATCTTTTTAATCTTTGCTTTAAGCAGAGATTGCTTTTTAAAAAAAAATGTCAGCAGCTTCTCACGGCACATTTGATAGAATCCAGACCTTATCTCGGCCTTGAAGGGCTTGGAAGATCTGATCCTGGCTTCCGTCTCCAGAGACATTTTGTATATATATATATTTTTCAAATTCATGCTGGGTTTGAAAAGCCGTAGGTGCTTTCAGGTCATTGGACACATGGCTCTGTCTTCTATGCTAGGCTTTTTTTTTCTGCCTAGAGCGCCCCTTTCTTCCACACCTTTTATCTCTTTACTGCTTCTTTTTTATCTCTAGACCCTGCATATTTATTTAATTTTAATTAATTAATTAATTAATTCCATGTGTATGGCTGTTTTGCCTGAATGTATGTCTGGCCACTCCAAGGCCCAGAAGAGAGCCTCAGATCCCCTACGACTGGATTTACAGTTGTGAGCCGCTATACAGATGCTGGGAATTAAATCCAGGTCCTCTGCAAGAGCAGCCACTGCTCTTAACCATCAAGCTTTCTCTTGGGTCCCTAGACTTCCCATATTCAGAAGCTTTTAGTTAACTTTTCTCATTTGCCGTGACAAGATGCTTTCTTGAGAAAACCAGCTTTAGAAGGGTTTACTTTGGCTTGCGGTTTGAGGGGATACGGTTCGTTACGACACCACGATGGTCATGGTGGACCCCTTTGGCAATAGACCAAACTGAATACTGGTGCTTGGCTGGTGGCGTTCTCCTGTTTATTCAGCCTGGGTCCCTTGCCCATGGGACAGTGCCGTTCCAGTCTGGGCAGTCCTATGTTATTCTCTCTGGAAACATTCTCACAGGCACTTTGGAGTTGTTTCTTACTAACGCCCTAGGCATTCTTTAATCCAACCAAATTGGCAATAGCTATTATTCGTCAGCCACAGAGAGAAATTCCCATATCCTGAGTTCCCTGTAGCCATGGTCAGAACTTGCATTTCCTCACAGACCTCAGCATATGTTGTAATCATATATTGTTTATAACTTGGTTATCTCTCTCTTTCCTTTTCCTATCTCTATACTGCAACTCCAGTCGGCTGGATGGTTGCCTACCCCAGCCCTAGGAGATGTTTTGAGTAGTGAAGACTCAGCATTCACTTGTTAGATGAATGAATAATCAGGATGTGGATGTGACCCAGTTATTAGAGTGCTCACTGTTAGCATTCTGTCTAAGCTCCACCCCACAGCTACCTGGCAACAGCCAGGTATGTCCCTCCTCATAATTACCTGGCAACATCCAGGTAGGTCTGGCCCACTATAAAAGGGGCTTCTTGTCCCTCCTCTCTCTCTCTCTTACCCTCTTACTCTCTTAGCTTCTCTCTTGCCCTCTTGGCCTCTTCCTTTCCCTTCCCTTCCCTTCCCTTCCCTTCCCTTCCCTTCCCTTCCCTTCCCTTCCCTTCCCTTCCCTTCCCTTCCCTTCCCTTCCCTTCCCTTCCCCCCTCTTTTCATGTGGTCATGGCCGGCCTCTACTTCTCTACTCTTTCCCTCTCTCTGCCTTTCTCTGCCTCTACCACCCCCTTAACTCCCCTCTCCATGCCCTGAATAAACTCTATTCTATGCTATACCATCGGTCCCTCAGGGGAAAGGAAGGGATGCCTCAGCATGGGCCCACTGAGGCACCCCCTTCCCCCATATCGCCATAGAACATATCTTAATAGCCTCTTTCTCTTTTTATGATCACAACACTCACCTAGTGTGAACAAAGCCCTGAGTTTGACCTCCAGCACCAACTAAACTGGCTATGGTGCTGCTCACTATAGCCCCTGAACTGTAGAGGTGGAAGCAAGCCAATCAGAAGTTCAGGGTCATCCTGAGCTATGTGTTGTGTTCTGGGATAGCCTAGAGTACATGTGGTTCCTTTTTTTCTGCTGTGTGTGTGTGTGTGTGTGTGTGTGTGTGTGTGTGTGTTTGTGTGTGTGTGTGTGTGTGTGTGTGTGTGTGTGTTTGTGTGTGTGTGTGTGTGTGTGTGTGTGTATAGCCTAAATGAATAGGCAAGTGGACGGATGACTGTTGGGAACTGGTTCTGATGCTTTGTCTTAATTCTGCTTCCAAAAGCCCTGCACCCAGCTGGCTTCAAACAGTAATAAAGAATTGCTGTGCAGCCAATGGCTGGGCAGGGAGAAAGAGGCAGGATTTTTAGATTGCGCAGGCAAGGGACCAAGAGAGGAAAAGGAGAATCTCCATGATTCAGGGGGAAAGAGATCAAATTTAAGAGCTGTAGGAGAGAAAGCAACCTACAAGGTAGGTGGAAATGGAATGAGGGAGCTGCCCGGAAGGTGACAGGGCAGCAAAGATAAAATGTAGATTTAGAAGGTGTTAAGCCCAGGAATATTGGAGGGGACTCTGCCCTAGCTGCGGGGAGGTTTAGAAGTGTCCAATCATTGAGCTGGTCAAGGCGTACCAACATTAGCTGGTATGTGCATGTCTTTCATTTGCGAATCCAGGGAGCGCTTGGTCTCGAGCAGCATGTGCAACCCCCTGGGAGCCGAAGCGGGTTGACAAATTCACAGCTACAGATGACTGCGGCGGCTTATTCGTCCCTAGCTGTCCATCAGCTTGAATTCAAGATCCATTCCTGAGCTGTAGGCATCATAGTTTAGGACACATTTGAAAGATAAAACAACCTTGCTGAAGTAAGCTTTCTTTGTTTGCTTTCTTTGTTCTCTAGGTCTCAACAAGATGAAAATTTTATAGAGTTTAATCACAGTGTAAACGCAAGTGCTAGCTGTCCTGCCAAATTGCAGATTTTCCTTTTAGATTCATATTGCTTTTATTTTTGACCTAAAATATTACATTTTACTGTGTGTGTGTGTGTGTGTGTGTGTGTGTGTGCGCGCTCAGTTCCTTCGGAGTTGGTTCTCTTTTGTGCAGGTCCTGAGGAGTAAATGCCTTTGCTGGTTGAGCCATCGAGCTAGTCCTGAATAATTTTGTTTTTGAAGTTCTAAGACCATTTTGTTAGAATTTAAGAGTGAACCACAGGACATAGGGCTGGAGAGATGGCTCATTAGGTGAAATTGCTTACTTACCATGTACACGTGGGAGTCTCAGCATCAACTTGAAGAAGCTGGATGTGGCTTTGAACACGCGTAACCCCGGTGCTTTGGAGAATGGAGACAGGAAGAACACTGGAACTTGTTGGTCCCTAGCCTAACTCCAGGTTCAGTGACCGATGCTGCCTCAACAGAATAAAGCAGAGAGTGATGGAACAGAATGTCTGATGTCCTCCTCTGGCCTTTCCATGGGTATGTCCAGACACACCCACTCCTTCATGTACAGGTGTCTGCGTGCGCACACACACACACAGAGGCATGCATGTACACGCACGTGCACTTGCACACACATAAGGCAAACTGTAATTCTAGGCTGTTCCTGGCAGGAGACAGATGGAGAAATGAGAGAAAGCCATGCCTTTGAATTAGGGTCAGCAATGGGGGGCGGGGGGAGGGAGACTTCAGAGAAAACAGAGAGGCAGCCCCATAATGTCAGGGCCAACATGCTCAGAATTTGGATGGATGTCTGAACAGTTCCTTCCCGAGTGCCTTGACTCATATAAACAGGCGTCTGCAGCCACACCACTAACACCCTGGATGCACATGATCTCAGATTTTTAAAACAGGAATTGCGATTTGAGTACCATCCCTGACTTTAACCTCCCCAAAAGGTTTCAGATAAGTCACTTTAATATAAATTAGCCCCCCCCCCACCGAACTCTCCCCAAACTGCAGGATGGTTAGAGCCGACTCTAATCAAACCACTCTTCCAGTCTCATTTCTGAACTTGAAAATCTGTATGCATTCTTACGGATGCTCTAAGGACCATAAGCTGAGTAGTTACAGCCGACAGGAAGGACCTTATTTACTCAGTTCTGCAGGCTGGAGATCTGAAATCAAGATATGCCCTATGGGTGGCTTCTTCCTAGAGGTGCTGGTGACATTCTGTCCAGTGCTCTCCAGCTCCTGGTGGCAGCAGGCAGTCTTTAGCACACTCATAGATTCACCGCAATCTCTGCCACCGTCATCGTCTCCTCTGTGTCATTGTATCCATATCTCCTTCTTTCTTTTGTAAGGACATCGCTATTTCGACTTAAAAGACTAATCCAGGTAGTCGTCTATTGAGTTCCCATTAGCTCAATTATATCTGCCAAGGCACCACTTCCAAATAAAGCGACATTCACAGGTACCATGGCCTGTCTCAGGGAAAAGTTATAGGGCCTGGAGAGATGGCTCAGTGGTTAAGAGCACTTGTTGCTTTTGCATAGATCCCAGATTTGGTTCTCCGTGTCTACAAGGGAGCTCACAATCACCTGATATTCCAGTTCTAAGAGATCTGATGCCTTTTCTTCTCTTCTCTATGTGCATCAGGCATGCATGTGGTATGTATATGTATATGTATATGTATATGTATATGATGTATATGTTTATGTTTATGATATATGTATGTGTGTGTGTGTGTGTGTGTGTGTGTGTGCAGGTAAAACACTCATACAAATGAAAAAAGTGAACTCTATGAACTAAAGAAATGGTTGCATTGGTAAAGTGCTTGCTTCACAAGCATGGGAACCTGAGTTCATATCCACACAATTTATGTAAGAAATCCAGGCATGACAGTATGCCCCAGAAATTCCAGAGCTGGGATGTGAGAAACAGGGCCATACCAGAGCTTCCTGGCCTGCTCGTTTGGCTGAGTCAGCAAGTTCCAAATTCTGTGGGAGACCCTGTCTCCAAAGAACAGCAAATGTGGAATGACTCGTGAACACAAGTCACCATGGATCCTTACACACATGAACACCAACTTGCACAAGCATGCACACTAGTGAACACAAGTCACCATGGATCCTTACACACATGGACACCAACTTGCACAAACATACACACTGAACTCTGGCTTCTAGGTAGTGGTTATCCACAGTACCTTTTTTTACTGTAAAATCCCCTTCACAACCTGGGAACTAATTCTTTGAGCTACTGCAGTGGTTTGAGTGGGAAATGTTCCCTGATAGCTCAGGTATTTGAACACTTTGCTCCCAATTGTTGGTGCTATATGGGAAGGTCACAGAGCCCTTAGGACAGTGGTTCTCAATCTTCCTCATGTTGTGACTCATTATATATATAATATAACCACATATTATTTTCGTTGCTACTTCCTAAGTGTAATTTTGCTGCTCTTATGAGTCATAATGTAGATGTCCTTGTTTTCTTAGGTCTTAGGTGACCCCTGTGAAAAGGTTGTGACCCACAGGTTGAGAACCACTGCTTTAGGCGCTGGAGTTATATCCCTGGTGGTGGACTTTGAGGCAGGCACAGCTTTGCTCCACTCCCCCTTTACCTCCTGTGAATGGATGAGAATGTGACCAGCTGGATTCTCACTCCTGCCAACATGCCACACCTCTGAGGCCAGGGTGGACTTGTATCTCTTTGAAACGGTGAGCCAAAATACACTTTCTTCCTAAGTTGTTTTTGGCCATGACTTTTCATTACAACAACAGAAAAGCAGATAGCACAGCCGCAGTACATGACTAATGATTAAAGTGCTTTGTGATGGTGACAATTTGTTGTTGTTGTTGTCGTCGTTGTTGATGTTGTTGCTTAGAAAACAGGATAACTCCCTGTTTCAGATCAGGCTATTTTAAAAATTGGGTTATTGGGTTTCCTGACTCTGTTTTTTGAGCTTTTTATATACTCTGGATAGTAATACTTTGATGTAAAGCTGGCAAAGATGCCCAACCTGTGGTCTTCTTTATGCAAATGATTGTTTCATTAGCTGTTCAGAAGCTTTTACTTTGATGAGGCTCTACCTGTCAATCACTGGCCTCAATTCCCAGGGTAATGGAATCTTATGCAGAAAGTCCTTCCCTACCACTCTATCTTGCAGGGTAGCGCCTATGTTTTCTCCTCAAAGTTCCAGCATTTCAGGCTTGATTTATTTGTAGTTAATTTTCGTGCAGGGGGATAGATAGGGGACTGATATCATTCTTCTACACAGGAACATTCATAGGGATACTGTTCCTTCTTCAGCTTGTGTTTTTGGATGGTTGTGAGGCATCGGAGGGGGGGCAGTTAGTCTCACTCATGTTCCATGTTGGTTGGTTGGTTTTCGTGCCTGTGCCATACTGTTTTGACTGCTGTAGTTCTATAATATGTCTTGAAATTTGGAACTGTAATCTCTCTAGCCCTGCAGTTTGCTGCTCAGGGTTGCTTTAGCTATCCTGGATCTTATGTGGTTCTGTAAGAATTTGAAGAGGCTTTCCCACCTTCTATTTTATGAAGAATGTTATGGGGATTTCGATTAGGATTTGCATTGAACATCACACTTGTTGTTGAGATGTGTTGCAGTTCTCAATTAATTCTAATCAAATCAACCCTGCAGTCGTGGTGCCTGCGAGTTTTTCACTACCCACCCCAGTGTTCTGAGTCCCCAAATGAAAGACACACACAGGCAGCCTTATAGTTTAATATGCCTTAAACAATTAAGTGGTCGGGCCAATCCCGAACCTCTGTGTGGCTGAAGCGCCTTCCGATATTTCCTGATTATTACTTACTAAAATCTCTATTCCATTCTTGCTGCCCTAGCCCCAGCGGTGGGGGTTGCACCTGGAGCCACTCTTCCCTGGCTCTTACACGACTGCTATGCTCTCTCTTCTGTATCACTCCGGCCTGCTCCTATTCCATTCCCAGCATGGCGGTCTGTCTCCTTCCTCCCACAGTCCCCTTGCCCGTGAATCCTAAAGTCCCGCCTCTGTCTCACTGCCCAGCCAATGTCTGTGGGCAACTTTATTTACCAATCAAAACTGACTAGGGGACAGCGAACCTCAGCATCTTTTTTTAATTGGATATTTCCTGCGATCCTGGGTGTGTTAGAGCACCTGGGAGTGGAGCTTCCTCTGGGTGTTGTGTGACTGTCTGCGGAGTTTGTGCCCAAGGTTTGCTCAGGGCACCAGCCTAGACCAGAAGGGACCCCTGCCACTGGTCGGGTGGGGTTCCTGGGTCTCTAGAGCCTGCTGGTCCCAGTTACTCCTGGTGCTGGAAGAGGTGTTGTGTCCTCCTCACTTCTGATCCTATGATCGACCCTCAGCATCTTATATGTAGATCTGCAGATTCCTGTGTAATTTGGGGGACCTAATTAACATAAGTAGTATTAGACCAAATCCACAACAGAGATGATGATGTTTATCTGGCACAATTATGTTGGTTGGTGGTCAATGATAATAATTCAAGCTTTTACTAAATAAGCATATAGTGTTCTCAGTTTTGTCTCTGACTGGAAAGTCTAGAGATATTTGATACTCCTGTAATAGATGCAGTGTCTCTGGTAGCAGCCAAGGTTGGCATGCTCATTTGGTCACAAAGCAGTGGTCCTTGACCATGTTCTATTCCAACACACCCCAGGACATACATGGCACATAAGCACACCCATATTTTCACAGAATTTAAATCATTCTGCAGCAAAATGAAGCCAATTGAACCATAACTGTTCCTTTGTTCTCATTCTTTTGGTGGGGGGATAGTGTGAGGGATTTGATATTCATGAGATCATTTTACAAGCATGTGAATAATGAACTCCATCTTTTAAAGATGTAATGTATTTTGCAGGTTTTCTTAATCTGTCCTTGCTTTCCTTCTTCCTTATAAAAAATTTAGTGATGATTAAATTAAAACGAAAGCGGAAGTCATAATAAAAACTCACAAGCTCCGTGGTCATTTGTAATTGACACACATATTAATAGGCTATCTTTACTTGGCATTCACTACTCCTGTGGGCTGCAAAGGACAGTATATGAGTACCTATAAATTCCATGTATCTGCCTGCTATATCACCGCTCCCTTTCTCATTCAAGAGAATATTTGGAAGACATACGACTAGAGAACTATAAATAATTCATTCTTAAACTGCAAAAGTAAACCTCATCATTACATGGCCATGTAATTTAAAACAAAACAAGACAAAACAGTTTGACACTCCTTTAACAATGAATGTATACTAACCTCTTGCCTACTGCCCTTCATAAATGCAAGATGGCTACCGTAGTTCTCCATATGAGACTGCCAAGCATGAGGACGCTGTTAGGAAAGTGAGTCCTTCTTTCTTGTGTTCTTCACTTAAAGCAGAAAACCTTTCCTAAGAGCACCCAGAAAGTCTCACATTCCATTTATTGGCAGTTTGGGATCATATTTATACCCTAGAACAATCCTTTATAAGATAATGAAACTACAGTCATGCTAAGTGATAGAGCATGTTCTATGAAATGCACCCATAGGTGATTTCATCATTATACAAATATCTGAGTATACTTATATGAAATAAGATAACTAGTGATAAAATCTATCGTCACATCATAGTATGTATGCTCTGTCACAGATGGAAACATTGATTGGAGCACGTAACTGTGCAACTGAGCACAGCTAACCATATAATCTAGTAGGAATTATGTCATTCAAACAAAATTGGCATTTTGTTCCAAAGAAACAAAGGACTAGAAAAGATTAGGTTTAGGGGATATACTATGATAATTCTGTTTATAAGTTTTAGGATATCCATAGGAAAATGGCCTAGAAATAATGAGCATGCTACCATCTTACATAACAATAAGACTAGAGTGAATGGTCCCAGAGTTGGTAGAGTCAGCAGCCCAAGAAGGTCAAGCTCCTATAGTCTCTCTTTCATGGTCTTCTTGTCTTTACATGATTGGCTTTACCCGTAGCTGCTAAAATTCAAAAGCATTGTAACGTGTAATTCAGGACTAGGGTGAGGTCCTTGACTCCAGACTCCTTTCTGAATGCTGAAGACTTTCCTAAGGTCCACACAGCCTTTCCCTTGGCTGTGCTATAGGGTGTGGTTTCACCTATTCATGTCAGTCTAAGTGGATGAAAGGAGCCTGGCTGCAATCACTATCCACACTTAGCACTGACCCTTGGAATGAGATGAGGCACACATCCTTGGCTGAAGATACACAGATGAGTAAGGGAAGGTTGCTGCAAACATCTGGAGAACGCTAGGCATCTGGTGACAAGGAAATGAAGTTCTGGAGATGATTCTTGGGTAGAAAGCCACCCATCAGAGTTACTTCTCTACTAGGAAGCAGGGAACCATGGATATAATATAAAGGTTGTTCACAACTGACTGGAAAGTGTTAAGGCCCACAGACTTCTCAGTAATGAAGAGATAAAATGTAGCATCAATCTCTAATACTTAGGAGCAGCAAGCCTTAATACTTTTTAAACGCTTTCTCCATCTTTGGTCTAGAAGCAGAGAGGAATAGCAATACTTTTGAAACACAGGGGTTAGTAAGATTTCCCTTGGTAAGCCTCTGGCTTGAAGGGCTAGGGAAGGGCACAGCCCTCTTTCTTGCTTAGCCCAGCTTCCTGATTTTCAGGGCAGAAGGGTGGTTCATCCTTGTTCACAATGCTGGTGGTATAGAAACCTTTCTTTTCCTATTCCCACTGAATTGCCTACAAATATCTCTCTAAGCTATGCAGGTCTCAGGCATTTCTGTGTGAAGTATAATGAATACCACTAGAGTTAATATTAGTATTTAAGTTTGGAATAAAAGAACCATTGATTGCCAGTGGCCACATTTAACAAGTGAACTCAGTAATACATGATGAATTTAATGCTAGTCAATAAATTCTGACATTGTGGAAAGCCACAGATATGTCTGTCTATGTTTCTGATGAGGCATACTTATAGTACAGAGAAAATGGGGTTGTTATTACAGCTTTTTATCAGTGTATGACATAGTTGCATACATTTTTCTGCAACTGAGACTCAGATTTGAAGGCGGCTCAACTGACTCTACTTCCTCAAGTCCCCTGAAGACAGGCTAACTGAGTCTGTTGGCACAAGCCAACAAGAAACAGACTGAAGGCCGAAAGTCATACAATCTTACTATGTGCATGCAGAATCTCAGAAAAGTTAGTGCCCAATATCCAAATGAGATTTAGGAGCATAGGGACTCTTCTTCATAGGGAACAAGGGAGTAGGGGCTAAAGGCAACTTTAGAAAATGAGTTTTAGGAGAGATGAATACCCTTAAAGAACAGACAATGCAGGATGAAGAGAGGACTTAATCAGCAGAGCTCTTGCCACCAAGTGCACAGATGTGAGTTCAGATCCCCAACATTCACATAAAAAGCCAAGAGAGAGGTGTGCGCCTATCAGCCCGCCACTGGGGAAGTAGAGCCATGTGGGGCAGGGCTGGGCAGCTGGGTTAGCTGAATCAACAGGCTGCAGGTTCAGTGAGAAACTGTCTCAAATAAGTAAGGCTGAAGGTGATTGAGAAAACTGATGCCAACCACACACACACACACACACACACACACACACACTGCACACAATGTACTCTTGCTCATGTGCACACGTGTGTATGTGCATATACACACATGCGCACACATGCACACACACGTACACACACACACACACACACACACACACACTAAACAGTAGTCTAGAACAAAGTTCCTCTGGGCTCTGGATACAGCGTTGAGTTTTAGTTTTCTTCCCTGTTGGGTAGGTCTCATTCAACATGGTAGCATCCTTGTAAAGGAACATCCTTTTCATCAGAAAACAGAACATCAGAGAAAAACCTTTGGAAGGATGAGAGCTGGAGGTAGAGAGTGAGGATGGAGAAGGAAGGCCTTGGTTCTAAGGATGCCTTTCAATTCAAAGTCGTCTCCACATCAAAGCACCACACTTTGAAGTATTGTTTTCGGAGACCCAACACCATCCCCTTATGTCTGGAAGTAAAACTTAACTTGAGTTTGCCAACTTCACCACTGTCTGCCCTGCATGCTGAAGTGGGGTAAAACTTTGCCATTGAAGAGTGAGCCAGCCAGCTCTCCACAGTCTCTTCATAATCATTATATCTAAATTCCTTGTCTCTGAAATGGGGACAATTGTTCTGGTCTTGATGAAAGCAATGTGCACCGGTGTAATGGAAGATGGTCTCTTCTCGATCAAAAATCTCTTTCTCTTTCCCCGAGACTTTGCTCCCTCTTGCTTATGTCTTCCAATCTGTTTGCTTGTTTGGTCAGTTGTCTACTTATTTATTTTATGGCAGTGTAAGCTGGGCCCTGTCACCTGTCACCTGATGGCCAAGTTAAAAAACACGACTCCTCCCTGGGCTTTTCATTAATATTCCTCCAGCGTGATGCAAATGGCTCTGGAGGTCTCTCCTCCCTGGGATGCTTTAATGTGGCAGTTATGAAAGCAGCTCAGACCAAGCCCGATTAGCATAATAATGAAGCTTCGGCTGCAGTGTTATCATCCTCAAAGGAAATCGCTGGAGTGGCCACCTTAACAAGTGCCACTTTTCAGATGAAGAAGGACAGAGTGGGAACTGATAGATGGTAAATATGGGGCTAGCAGGAACTCTGCCGAGGGGTTTGCTCACTGCCTCCATGCCTTGTTCTTTATAGCATGGGCGAACACAGAATTTCCATTAGTAATGTCCCTGTGGAAAGGCACAGTGATTTATGTTTCCAGAAAAATCTAATGCCAGCATCTCTTCTGGTTGTAGTAGAAAAAGCGAGTTGCCGGTTAGGACACTAGGCTGTGTTTTACTAACCCCTCCCACAGGCTGGATAGTGACCATTGTGCCTCCTTTGCAGATGAGTGTCCAGCCGTGCATCCACCCATCCATCCAGCTTCTGACTTAATCCAGAAACGAGTTAAGGCAATTTACAGATCATGGTTTGAAAGTTTCAGTGCTAGGGTGAGGCAGAGCTAACGCTGGAGCTCGGATCTGCTGTCACTCCGATAGTGTGATCCTTATGATCACTTCGAAAATCCAGACCGAGGATCTGAACTCTTATAGAGCACCTTGTCGAGACCAGGCTCAGCGGGACTCTAGTGGTGAATCTGCAACATTGCTTTTCATTCATGTTTGCATACTCCATGCTTGGGGGTCCTCGCTCCCATATGGAGTGCACCTCCACACTTATTCAATTTATGCCAGTGTAACAACTTCAGTTTTCACGTATAAGTTGTTGGCTGCGTTCCTGTGCTTTGGAAAGCCAGACATCAGCTGTTCTCTCGCCACACAGCCGCAGAATACAGCAGAGAAACCACAACACTCCGCCGCCGTCTCCAGCCATGGAAAGCAAAGGAGCGCTCGGTAGAAGGAACAGTCTGGATCCTTCAGGAAGCTCTCATTAGGCCCCTCCCTCTCCTTTACTGGCACAGGAGCCTAGATCAGGACGAGAGGAAATCTCTACAACAAGGGAGGAGGGACAGCCGGTTTGCCTGGCCAAGCCAGCTGTGTTTCACATTAGGGGAGAGAGAGCCCTGCATTCACAGACCCACCCAAGGGGCCTGTGTGATGTGAACATGAAGCGTCCACCCCACCCCCGCCCTCCCAGCTCTAGAGGATGATGGAAAGCCAGAAAAAAAGAGATCTGAAGTGGTCTGCGTACTTTGAATATAGGGCCGTGTTAGAGAGAGGCAGTGATGGGGAGACCGAAGCCCTGAGATGGGGAGCTTCTGAGAGAGACAAGCATTCAGTGATGGATACCCCAAGCTGGGAAGACCCCAGGAGCTAGAGTGTGAAGGTGTCTATGGTGCTACGATATCACTTCCTTTTTAGGAAAAACCTGCCTCTGTTCAGAGCTTCAGTGTTGTCTAGCTTTGCTGGAGGCTGGTTAGAACAGGCTCATTCAACCTGGTGCAGGGGCAGCAAGCAGTACGACCATAGAAGGAGACTTTGACAATCCATGAGACATGAATAAGGGATACCAGCCCCAGACCTTTAAGTACATGGGATTTCTTTGCAGATTGAAAAGCAATGGTGCACCAGAGGTTCCCTAGGTAAATATATGTATTTCCTTGAAGTTCAGATAGATGTCTGAATTTGGACGATCACTCCTTCAGACCTCCCTCCCTCCATCTTTCTGTAGAGTCTGCAGTCCAAGGTCATTTGCCAGAGACATCCTACTCATTTGGTTCTTTACTGAAGGAGAACTAACTTTGTATGATTTCTTTTTATCTTCACAGCCATTTTGGAAGGAAGCTGAAAACCCAGGTCACTCTGGGACTAAATGATTTTCAGCCTCTGGCCATTGACGTGCTCTCAAAGTGGTTTACCTGGTGCTATGGCTTTGGTCTAAAATGCTCCCCAAAGAACCATGAGTTGAAGGCTTGGTCTCCTGCCTTTGAGAGGAAAAGGAAGTTAGGTCATTGAGGACGTGTTCTTGAAAGGTTATTTAGAGAACCTGGTTACTTTTAACTCTGTCTATCTCAGTCTGTCTTTCTGTACCTGCTGCACCTCTCCCTTATCTTTTTCTTGATGAGCAGTTTCCTTTGCTATAATGACATATGACATGGCATATATGATATATATGATATATGATATGGTGTGATATATGATATATGACATGATATGCTATGTTACCAAGCAACCATGTGGACTGAAACATTATTCAAAGTAAACCTTTCTTCCTTTTAAGATAATTATGTCAGGTGTTTTGTCACAGTAACAGGAAGCCTCATCCAGTGTCTTGACAGAGAAGAATAAATAGTGTCACAAGACTCTTGGAGAGGGGAAAGGGGGTAGAGATAGGAGTGACAGAACAGTTTCTCTTTCCATGTCTTTGAAGAGTTTTTATTCCTCTTTAAGCTGCTTGACACTTTTTAAGTATGAGCTGAGAAGAATTAACACATGCAACCCCACCAAAGCTGTGGCCACAGAAGCTTTCGATTCCACTTTATAGTCATAAAACCAAAAGTCAGTTTCATAATACTTCTAGCAGCTTTTACTTTTCAGATACCATGTCTTAGTCGCTGTCTACTGTCATGAAAAGACACCATGACCAAGGCAACTTTTTATAAAAGAAAACATTTCATTAGGGGCTTTCTTACAGCTTCAGAGGGTCAGTCTATGGTCACCATGGCGGGGAACAGACAGGCATGGTGCTGGAGCAGTAGCTGAGAGCTTTATATCCCAATCTCTAGGCAGTAGGCGGTGAACGAGATTGGGCCTGGTGTAGACTTTTGAAACCTCAAAGTCAATCCCCAGTGACATCTCCTCCAAGAAGGCCATGTGTCCTAATCTCTAGTCCTTCTTACTCAGTTCTACTCCTTGGTGACTAAGTGTTCAAATACATGACTCTGTGGGGGCCATTCTTACTCAAACCAGCAAACACCATGAGTTAGATTCGAAGCCCACAGCAGCAGGAGTCACGATTCACCATTCAGTCTGATGAATTCTCCATTCTTTTGCTTCTCCAGAGTGCCTCTCCTTACACTTGTCTGAAACAATCAGTCAGGATGAGCCTGAAGAGTCCTACTGGTTCTGTCTTTCTCTATTTCCCATCCCTTCTTCCAGTCTGACTTCTCAAAGGCTTCCAATAAATCACCGGGCAAAGGCAGAGCCCACCTAAAAGGGACAACTGGGTCTAGGAAGCTAAAAAATGTTTTTGATATATTGGGAAGTCAAAGTCTAAGAATATTAACAACTTTGTCCCATTACATTTACATAACCATTTCAGGGTTGTAATAAATAAATGGTAGAATTTAATCTAGCAATAATATTCATGATTATTGTTTTGCTGTATATTAATTAGGTAATAAATGGTAATGGTTTATGCAAATGATGGTAGTTACATTTATTTCTAACACAAAAATTGTGTTTTTATAGTTGGGCCTTTTTTTGTCTTTGCAAATTCAGTGCTTTTAAATAATAGCAATTTCTGTGTGTGTATGTTTAGATGTTTTCCACTTTGTGTTTTTGAGACAGAGTCTCTTACCTCAGGTCCCCATGCTTGCAGGGCAAACACTTCACTCATGGGCCATCTTCTTGGTTTCCCCAAATGTTAATTCTTGGCTTGCCACATGGAATGGGTTCAAGTCTCATCTTAGGAACCCCAAACCAAGCACATAATTAGTTAAAAGACAGTGCTACAGTCAAATTCCTTAGTCATATTGCTTCTGGCAGTTCTCCAAAATTCTTCATAATCAAGGGCTGTGAGGTTCTATGCACATATTTCTTTTATTTCTATACTACCTCAAAAGAGTCAAATCTGGCTTGCCTTCCAGGTTGGTTTTATAAGCTGGGTGTGGTGGCACATACCTTGATTCCAGCATTCAGGAAATTGAAGCAGAGGGCATGTGAGTTTGAGGCCAGCCTGGGCCATGCTAAGTTTCAGATCAGACTATAGATAGGGAACTTTTGTCCAAACAAACAAACAATCAAACAAACAAACAAACTGGGACAAGACCCACCCACAGTGGTTTGCAGACATGATCTTTTTAGAGGGAGAGAATGAACCTTCTTTTCTCTGCACATCTGCCTCTTTGATAAAATGATTTCACTCGTCTATGCATCTATGCATTTGCTCTCTGGACTCAAAGGGAGGTAGCATTTTGATGTCTTTCTTACATCCCAAAAATGAGCTGAGGAGGGAGGCATTTTAGATGCTAAAGGGTGACCCTTTTCAGTTTTCAGGGAACCGTGCACTGGGTGTGGCCATGCCTGACTTCCTCGATTTTGCCAATTCTGAATAAGAGACCTCTGCTGCCTGGGTAGTGTATGTGGCCTGAGAAGACACACCAGTTTGAGAATGAGGGTGGGGCTTGCCAGAGAGGAATTCAGGAGCTGATGTGGGTGTGTCATGCAGGTCTGGTGACTGTCCTTTCCACCTAGCTGAACTGTAAGGAGCTTGCAGTCCCCTTCCAGGTAAGGGGTGCTGTCCAATTCACATGATGTGTGAGGGCTTTGGGTGTGTAGTAGTTTTCAACAGTATGATGAACAAAAAGGAGTTGAAAGCGTCCCAGAGCCCAGTTTGGCTGTGATGTCTTTGTTCTATCTCTCTTGCTCTTCTTTGGTTTCTGTAGGTGATCCAAGGCTACTTTTCCCCCACCCCTCCCCGCTTCTTTGTTTCCTAAGTTATCATTTGAAGTCCAAGGGCTTCGGGACACTTCTTCTCTGCCTCTGAGCTGCAGGAAGGTCGGCCAGGGATCACGAGGGCAGGTGCTTACTGTCACTCTTCTGGACAAGGTTGGGCAGGCTTTCTCCTCCAAAGCCTTCGAGCAGGGGCTGATCAGCAGCAGTGTCAACCGTGTTCTGCCGGAATGGCCTTTGATTCTCCCTGCAGGGAGAAGGCTGCACCTAAGGCGGGTACCAGGCCGAGGAGCCACAGCAGGGGAAACTGCTAGAGGTTGCACTAGTCAATTAATTAACATCGTATATAATCAAGGGGAGGGGGGATTTTTTATCTGATATGCAAACGTATGCAAAATCATATGTAGATTACTCTAAGTTCAGAATGGAAACTATTGGAGATCTGCTGCTTTCCTTCAATAGGAAGGGATTCAGTGCTGACGAGCCACAAGCAGAACAGAGAGAACTATTTTGAATGGAATGGTTATGTCCTCTTTAATTCAGCTTAACAATGGTACCTGCCACTTATAATTTGGTGACCGTATGTAGGGCAGGATTCATTTGCCTGTGCAGTTGTATCACTCCGTTCTCCAGAAATTTCCATCTTGAGGTGCGGGTCTACACAGCCACCATGCGATGATATATATATATATATATACACACATATATATGTATATATATGTGTGTATATATATATATATACACATATATATGTATATATATGTGTGTATATATATTCTACACAGCCACCATGCGATGATATATATATATATATACATATATATATATATATGTATATATATATATATATTTTTTTTTTTAACTGAGGGTTTTTATGGCATCCCAGGTAGCCATGTAGTATGTTAGGGGGTGAGCTTGAGTTTGGATCCTGATTCTGGACAGCATTGCACAGTCTTAATGGATCTCAGTTTTCTCTTCTGCAAAATGGAGGCAAGAGTACCAACCCTCCGTGGAGGATCGTTGCTCTTACCCTAGGACGTGCATCTCTGAAGCACAGAGGATGCTGGTGGCTGCACATAGCTCCGGTTATTATTGCTCCTGTGCGAGGCTCAGTTTGAGACTTCCTTCATGGACGGTTTCATATCCACCACAGCTTGAAGTCATCTATCCATTCTCTTGAGGTATTAGCTGGGCCATTCATCTGGAAATTAAAACCACATTTCTTCACGGCTTGCTTTTTGTTGTTGTTGGTTTATTAACTAACCCTGTGTTGTTAGTTAATTAACTCTTCCAGTCCTCCCCAGCTGCCCAATTTGACTTGAAGTCTTTGAGGATGGCAACTGTGTCTTACTGGCTTTTATCCTAATAAATACTTGATCATACTCCTTTCTAGGACTAGGAAGCTCAGTGTGTTATTAGCACCTAGAAATGGCCATCTAGACCCTAGAATGTGATTCTTCTTCCGGGAGCTTCTGTTGCAACAGGAAGACACCCTTGCATTTGTGTGTCCTTGTTTGCAGTCTCCTATGGTGTCTTTTTAAAACAAGGAACAATAAAGCCCAACGTCATCCCACAGTGTCAAGCAGAAGTTAACAGCAGCAGGTAAGAAGCTTTTACAAAACAAACAAAGATGCGGAAACTCTGATGTGGAAACTCTCCTTAATTAGATCCTGCTCTTTGAGGGAATAGAACTTTCTGCCTTTTACCCTCCCCCCTCTTCTTAACCAAGTCCTGCGGAGGTGGCTGTGGACCAGTGAGATCCTGATCCCCAGGTTTTAGGCACAGACACTGTCACAGGATAGTCCTGCTCTCTCCTTATCCAAGCCACATGTTTTCAATCGCAAAGATGGGGACATCGCTTACGGAGCGAAGTACCTTGCCATGTTGCTTGGTGTTCTGGAAAAATCTTCACAGATTAAAATTTTTATTTAAAACTGGTTAGTATCTCAAAACATCCCCCTATACACATGTTGACATGCATCCCTCTTGGAAAGCAGACCTAATGAAAAGCAGGGTTATCTTGTGGTTAAGCGATACAGTCTATATTTAGGGCCATGTTTCTTGGACAGGTCTCTTATTTTCTATATGAGTTCCAACATGAGACCACAGAACACGAACAATTACAAGTTTCTGAGAGTTTCATATTTCCCCCAAGATCATCGTAGGGATGAATGAAATGTGGTGGAATCTCAGTTTTATATTTTTTTGGGGTAGGCGAGCGGAATGAAAAAGCAGACACAGAAAATGCTTTTGAATGTACACTCAATAGTAAATACTCTGAGCACTTCCGTTGTATTTGCATGTAAAGCAGGGTTTGTCTGAGGACCGAGTCCAGCTCAGGAATTCAGCCCAAGTGACAAAGGTGCATTAGCAGACCCCGGTGTCCCCCATGCCTTGTCCTTGGGTTGGCTCTCCCTGCCCTCTAATCCTGACCAGCGGCGGCTGGCACTAGCTCTCAGGCTAGTTCCTAAGAGTTCATTTTCTCTGCTTTTTGCTGTCTTTCTCCTTCCTTTATTCTGCTTTTTTTGTTGTTGTTATTGTTGTTGATTCTCTTCTTGTTGTCATTTTATTTCTGTCATTTTATTCTACCCTCCCTTTACATCATTATTTTCTTTGACTTCTTCACCCACCAGTGAAAACTCTAACTAGTAAGTTATACATTGTGTAAGTGGTATACTGGCTATCTGCTGTTTAAAAATATGCTCTGGGGGTGATGGATTAATGTTGTTCCCGGGTTTCGGCACCAAATGGTGGGTTTATAAAAGGAGAGAAAGGGGATTAGAGAGTGTGGCACGGGGGTGTGGGGAAGGGGGTGCCTAGGCAGGCCCATGCCCAGGCACCTCTTCCCCCTGAGGGACCACACACACACAGACATGGTATAGAATAGAGTTTATTCAGGGAAGAGGATGGGAGTTAATGATGTAGTGGAAGCAGAGAGGGGCAGAGAAAGAGAGAGAGAGAGAGAGAGAGAGAGAGAGAGAGAGAGAGGAGAAGTGGAGGAGTAGAGGTCAGCCATGACTGTGTGGAGAGAGGGGGGAGGGGAGAAGAGCCCAAGAGGGGCAGAGAGGTGAGAGTGCCAAGAGGCAAGAGTGATGAGAGAGAGAGAGGAGGGGCAAGCAGCCCCTTTTATAGTGAGCCAGGTCTATGGGGTGGGGCATACCTGGCTATTGCCAGGTAATTGTGGGGTGGAGCTTAGACAGCATACTAACATGGGGTCTGGCTTAAAAATATGCTCAGGGGTAGAGCAGTTTGTAGCAAACCTTGGCGTGGTCCTCAGTCTCATGTGTGTATGCCTGTGTGTGTGTGTGTGTGTGTGTGTGTGTGTGTGTGTGTGCACGTGCGAACACTTACATTCAAGTTGTACTTATATTCAAGTTTAGGTTGGACATCTCAGTGCCTGGACAGAATATAAACAAACTGGTTTCAAACACTAGCATTCTCTTGTAAAAAGAAAAACAATAAACGAAAACAGCCACAATAAAAAAGATTCTCTTCTTGGCCAAATTTTAGCTGTGTTTTTCGAATGCTTTTCCAGCTAAGAATCACTGCATTCATTGCCTATGTGTATATGAGGTAGGAGTGGACTGGGGAGGCATATGTGTGTATGTGTATACATGTGTATAAATGTGTGCACGGAGGTTGGTATCTGCCAACTTCCTCTGTCGCTCTCCACTGTATTTTTTGAGACAAAGGCTCTTCCCAAACCTGGCTCTCACTGGTTAGCCTGAACTCAGGTCCTTGATGTACTAACCAACCATCTTCCCTGCCCTGCCCTGCCTGATTGTGCCTTTACTTCAGTTTGATCACATCTCTTCTGCCCAACCCCCACCTCTGATCACTCTCAGGTCTGTTATTAAAGATGGCTTATACAAAGGTTGTTCATCTTCCACCCCACTACCCCCAGGGTGGTGACTCATCATCCTGGTCTGCGCTCAACAAGAGTCCTGGCAGCTTGGTTTTGGCAGAACTTCCCTTCCTCGTGAACCCGGCCTCGCATCCCTCTTCTCCTTGGCCATAAAGTCCGCCCACACTGCCCGTGCCGTGTTCACACTTGAGCTCAGGTCCACAGAGTCCTCCTCTTAGCACCTCTCGCCTCTGTCACAGCAGTCCTATGGTTTAACCACTCTCCTGCCCAGCTCCAGTCTTCTTTGACATCTAGAAGTAAACTGTACACACACTTATTTCTTTTTTGGTAGTCAGCCGACTCCCGATCTATAAAATCAGAGCTGTGGTTGATTTGTTGAAGACATTGAAAAATACTATGTGGCAGATCCTGCTGTTTGCTTTAGATTTTTTTATTTTATTTTTTTAGTAGTTTTTCATACTAGCTCTCCTTTTAAAACATATCCACTAGGGTCCTAGAATGTGTGGCTTGGTTCCTTTCATGAATGTTGTAAGTCTCTGTTATTCCCCTCAAATGCTGGTCCTGCCCAATTCTGTCTTCCAAATATCACATACGGTGGGTCTTTTTATTGCATGCCTTCTGTGTCCCACTCTCTGCTCTGAGGGCCTCCATCTGTCAGCGTATGCATTTCCATCCCTCTGACCTCGTCCTTCAGGTCACCGGCTCACAGCTGCAAGTCCTCAGCTGTTGAACCTGTCCACTGACTGCTTGGTTTCTGTAATTGTGCATTTTGGTTCTAGAAGTTTCACTAAATTCTTCCTTATATAGTTTCCATTCTCTAATGAAAATCTGTATCTTGTAGTTTAATGGTTTGAGCACATTAGTTGTACTTACTTTCGAGTTTAGGTTGTATGGCTTCAGTGCCTGGATTCTCATTCTCTCCCTCTCCCCCTCCTTCTCCCTCCCTCCCTCCCTCCCTCTTCCTCCCTCTCTTTTTCTCTCTTTCTCTCTCCCTCCCCCCTCTCTGTGTGTCTGCTTTTTTTTTTAAACTTAGATTTTGATTCTCTATTATGTTTTTTGTTTGTCTCATTATTTTTTTAGGATTTTATTTTTAAATCTATCTACCATCTGTCGATCTATCTATCTATCTATCTATCTATCTATCTAGGGATGAGTTTGCATGTGGAGCACAGTGCCTGTGTAAGCTGGGAAAGAATGCTGACTCTCCTGGTGCTGGAGATACCGGCTGGTGTGAACCACACAGCAGGATCCAGGAAACAGACTCCAGTCCTCTGAAGAGCAATATGTGCTCTTCACTACTGAGCCATCTCTCCAGCCTTTGTCTGCTCACTTTGATTTCATGCTGTACATTCTGTATGAAAAACTGAACAGACAGTTTGCAGCTCTGGGTTGTGCTTATCCCAGAGAACACTGCCTTTTTCCTGGAAAGGCAGATAACCTTGATCTTCTGGGGCCAGATCCTTGATTCTCTGGGAAGGTTCACCTAGTTCTGATTTCCCCTTTTCACCAATGTGGTGGCTCATCTATATTGGTGTGCTAGTCAGGTTCATTACGTGTTGCTATGAAAAATATCCAGGCTGGGTATTTTGTAAAGAAAGAGTTGTTCAGTTCATAATTTTGGAGGCTGGAGAGTGCTGAGCTGGTATTGGCTGAGCTGCAGGAAGGGCCTTTAAATGGGTATCAGCATATGGCGGGTTTGTCTTTAGCAGAGGACCAATAGTAAAAAAGCCAGGGGAGGGTTGAGAGTACTCTCTTACAAACCCATTCTTGCAGAAACTGATCTGCTTCTATAAGTCTTGGCCCTTTCTGGCGAGATGGCATCCATCCATGAAGGTGGAGCCTGCTATGATAGATAGGCCTAGCCTTTTAAGGGTTCTACCACCTTATACCTGGGACCAAGAATCTAGCACACAAATCAGTGGATATATCCAGATCAATCCCCAGACACGCCGACCCTTGGACTCTGGACTGTTCTTACTTTTTTTTGACCTGTCAGTCTTGCTTACTTCAGAGCTGTGAACTCACCCGAGGGAACAAGAGGCCGCAAGATCACCTATTTGAATTTTTTTTTTAATCCCCCAGATTACATTCCTCATATTCTGTTTTGATAATATGTCAATGCTGCCAAATAGATTTTTTTTCCTGGAAAAAACAATCTATTCAATTGTCTTTTACTTGTCTCAGTGGGATTGTTGGTCTCAAACAATCTAACCCTTCATTTCTATCAGTAGAACTCTCCTAGAAACACAGGATTATCTCAGTCACTCACCACGGCAGCTCTGTGCCAAAGGTGTGATTATTATTATTATCTTCTTCTTATAGGTGAGGAGAATCTCAGAGGGAATTGGGAAAATGGTCAAGTCCATTTGATTCGGAAGTCCTGGGACCGAGAGGTTTGAGAACTTCCTTTTAAAACCTATTTAACACATATCATCTCTATACAATGTAATTAGCAAATTATTAATTTGTATCTAGATCATCTGCTTTATTTTACCTTTTATTTGTTCTTTTATTTGTACCAGTATTTCTTCCTACTCACGATGTCTAAATAATCTACATTTTTCTGAACTAAATGCTGGAACTCATCAGATTTCCTGTCTTCCCTTTAACCTTGTTCTTCTTGTTCAGCTCCTACATATCTGTCCTTCCTATTCATTCTTCCCCCCCTCCCCTCCCATTTCCCTGTTTCCTACTCTTCCAGTATTCATTGACTTTAAATCTGGAGGCACAAATCAAATATCTATAGTGTTGGGGGGGTATTAATTAATTTTTCTATTGTTGTGATAAAATATCTCAACCAGAGCAACTTTAGGATGAGAGAGCTTAGTTTGGCTCACGGTTAAAGGTGTGGTCTACCATTGGGGGGGAAGTCATGGCAGCAAGAACTTGAGGTGGGTCGTGTCCAGGGTCAGGAGGCAAAGAGTGATGACTGCTCATTGCAAGCTTGGCTTTCTCCTTTTCCTGTAGCCTGGGCCCCCAGGTCTATGGAATGACCCCACCTACATTTGGGGTGGGTCTTCCTACCCCAGGCAACCTAAACTATATAACTCATCCCAGTCATGTGTAGAGATCTAGTTCTAGATCTGGTCAATTTGCCAATCAATAGTAACCACCATAGGGGTTAACCTTGTCTAGGACAGAAAGACATTGTTTTGGCCTTCCTACTTCTGAAGGACCTGAAGGATTTCTTTTTCCCTTTGTCTTTAGATTCTCAAAGGACTTGTGCTCTTGGGTTGGCTTCTCACTCTGATTTCCTGTTCTTGCTGGAACCTCCGACCAACAGAAGTCTTGCCACCTTTATGTCCTTTCTCTCCACCCTCCCCACATCATCTTGAATGCTGCAGGTATCCGCCATCACATCACAAGGCTCCAACAACACAAAGATCTCACATTCAGCAGATGCTGCCATAGGCTTAGGATCACATTTCAATCTGCAGACAATACTTTGCTGTTACACTTGCCTTGGCCTTTTAGCATGGACATTTCTCCCTGGCTTCCCCCTTCAGTGCACAGCCTCTCCAGTGAAAGGCTCTGCCTTCTTTTTTCCATCAATTCATTTCTTTCAAATCTCTTCCTTCAGTGATAGCCACCAGTAAATTTCTTTAGCCCTGGTATTTCCCTCGCCAAAGGAACTTACTACTCCATTTAAGGTATTTCCATGGGCCCAGTCCTTCCAAAAATAAAATATTTTGATATCCTTTTCTTTTATAACCAAGAGAAAAGTTTTCTATGAGAAATCCCGTCTGTCTTCCAAGTTTCCTGGCTCAAAAATATGCCCTGCTTATAAACATAACAGTTTCTTCCTGTTACATCATCTATATGAGACCCATATCCTTGCTATATCTTTTTATTTTTATTCCCTTTTGGCCTCTGGGAGTACAATGACATAGAGCATAAACTTCTCACATAGTGCAGTTGACATTTAACCCTTATTTGTGTGAGGAGCTGCTCTGCCTATAACAGAACAAATGAATAAAATCACCTTTACCTTTTTTTTTTTTTTTTTTTTTTTAAAGACAGGAGGGGAGTAGAAGATAACTTTTATTGTTGCTCTTCAGTAATTTTTTTACTTGGGTTTTTAAAGACAAGCTCTCTCACTGGTCTTAAATTTCCCCACATGCATAGCCATTGAGTCCTAGGAATTCTCCTGCTTCTGCCTCCCTCGTGCTGGGATTACTACTGGGACCAACTTTTACATAGATCCCAGGAACCGAACCCACATCTTCACAGCTGCAAGGCAGGCATTTCATTGTCTGTGCCATGCCCCGGGTCTACAAAAAAGGCATTTTGTTTGTGATTATTGAAGGTTTGAATTATAAATAGATCCTGGTTCACTCCCATCAGTTTGTCATACTTTTAGATCCTGTCTTGTCTCCAGTAGCTTTTCCGGAATGACCACTTTTCTTCATGAAGCTGCATAGCGGTTTGCAGTTTTAAGGCCAGCATCTTCAACATCACGGAGGACAGACTGCCTGGCCATTGCTTCTGTCTTTCCCGATGCTGTCGAGAATCAATCTACTGGCCACATCCTTCAAGTCATCTGCCTGCACCTCTCAAGTGACGATTTCCTCCTGTGACCTTCTTGTAGCCTTAGGTAGCCTCAGTGGTCCTGAGCACAGGAAGTCTTTGAGTATCTTAGCATAGTTTCAGTATCTTGAGTTTTGTAATGAACCTAACATGGAACAGATACAGCAAACAACCATAGCTAGTCTTGACACGAGCTTTAATTGTGCTTTGCTGTGTTCTGATCATGTTTGTCACAGACAGGATCCATGCACGGAGGCTAGTCATACAGTTTCTTTCCTGAACATCTTCCGTAATCAGCTTGAGTTTTCTAAATGCGGAGTCAGCCGGTGTTGTAGAGCGCCCTCCTCCAAGCAAGTGAGCCTCCCTCAGCTCTCTTCACTAGATCACCCGTGCTGCTTATGAGAGACCATCAAGATTAGCCTGTTGGCCGTTCACCTCCCCTAAACGGAAGGGTAGTGTAGATAGATAGTGTCACCCAAGAGTCTAGCAGGATCAGGTCCAAGCTGTTTGTATGCAGGTCCCCTCTAATTGCACACGACTCTGGATGTGTTAGAGTGTACAGGCTGGGGAAGGTTAACAGAAAGGGCTCATCTATCTGGCTATAGGAAAGCCACCATCTCTTCTGAGTGAAGACATTCCAGCATGGCTGCCTATAGCTCACCCACACTCCTGCCCTAACCCCTTCCCACCCATGCTCTGTAAGTAAGCCAGTGAACTCACTGGTTTCCTAGGATGAACCTTGGGGGCTAGAGTTTCAAGGTGTGATCTTATGAGGAGGGGTTAGATGTTTATATCCACCCCCAAGGGAAGGAATCACCAAAACAGTAAGTCTCACTTCAAACACACAACCCTCAAAGGCTATCAGATACAATTTTGATCCTTTGAGTCCTTATAACCTGGGCTATCCCAGGTGTTTTGTTTGGTTTGGCTTTTGCATCAAACAGTGGCTGTATTTCTAGTATACTAATCTTTTTTTTTTTTTTTTTAAAGAAAAGGGATCATCTTCTTGGCTCCCTTTTTTGCTGCCTTCGTGAGGTATTAGTTCTTGCCAATTATCAAGTTCAGAGATTGAGACCCTCAATCTCACAGATGGATGACTGACTCCTGGATGAAACTCTGAACTGAAAGATCAGATTGAAGCGCCCTCATCCAGCAGCAGCTCTCCGTTGTTACCTACGTGTGGAGGAGATCTTAGGGCTCCCTAAAGCAATCTTACCTGATTAGACGCTCGGGCGGAGTCCAGCGCACAGCAGATATTGACTTCCTCACTTACTTGCTCAGTTCACGTGGCCAGATGCTGGATGAGCAGCTGGAATCTTCCCCCTCTTCTCTCCTGGCTTCTTCCTCCATTTTCCTATTTCATTCCTGAGAATTTTCTCATCCTGGGGTCTTGGTATCATCTTGGTTCTCCAGAAGACCTCCGTCTCCTGGGGGTTAATCTTGGCTTAGGTTCTGTAGAGTCTACCAGCTGGAGAGGGAAAACACACCAGGTTAGTGATAAGGTTTCTTCTAGACCTGCATCTATTCTTAGGCACTATGGGTTTGTAGAGGGGCCACGCTGGGCAGTAGAAGAGGTAACATCCAAGCCAACATCTGGCTTTAAAGGGCCTTCGTCAGCAGGAGGAGCTCACGGGCTGGTAGGTGTTGAGACCATTTATTTTGGAGTTATGTGGAGTAGAGATTCTGCACATTTGCTGGGGTGTTTGCATTCATCAAGCTGTGATTTTTGTACCATCCTTACACATTTCCTCTCGGTTAGTAATTACTGTGTAGGGTCCTAATTTTGCCTGTTGTCCAGACTGGCTTCTCCCTTCTGGGAAGTGTCTATGTTTGCTGTAATTGGATGATACCACACAACCCACTACCATTGCCAGATTTCATTATGACTTGGCTTCTTCTGTATTAATTTCCCCACTTTGGGGCTGTTTTGAAGCAAGTGAGGCCAATTTCCTTTTCAATAGCACAAATCTGGAGGTCCAATTTGATCTGGGAGCTAAGTGGGTGCGTTTGTTCAGCTCTGATTGACTGACAGTGTTCGCTTTGTTTGATTTGATTTTTTTTAAAATAAGAGCTTGCTCTTGAGAGGCAGCTGGCACTCACTGGAAGCCAAAGGAGTCATCCTTGGAAGGTCCAGGAAGACATTGGGCAGCTGGCTTTATCTAGAAAAAAATAATTTTTTTTTTTTTGAGTCAAGTTGTAGAGGAATGGGACCAAACGCCTGAAGTTTTCGCTCAGTACTGCTTCTTGGTAGCTCCCACCTCACCCTGGCTGATCCCACAGGCCCTCAGGAACCAGAATTTCTTCTCTGGTTGTGGAGGAATTCAGAATCACAAGACTGGAGGGGCCACGAGTAGATCTATCAGAGACAATACAAGATTCCCAGTTAACCGGTAATGTCATAATCAGTGGATCTTATAAGGTTGTGGTTATCATAAAAGACAAGGAGAACAAAGGAACCAGTCCCAAACATAAAGGAGAAAGAAAAATAAAATGGATCATTTGAAAGGGAGGGGGCAATGGAAAACTCATTTAATTGGCACCAAAAATAAAAAATGAAAACGTATAAAAATAAAAACCTATCTCCTGGGAATGAGGTTTGCTATTATAAGCTCCCTAGCAACAGGCCCATGCTGAAAGGTAGTATCTTAAAGATTCATGTCACTGTTAGACACTGCCAATGCCAGGAAGCAAGAGCAGATTGAACAGTTTTGGCTTGTGATATACACACACACAAAGATCCACAGCTTTCAAACCTGGGTATGCATCACACATACCTGGAGGCCTTGGTAAAACACCAATTGCTGAGGTGCACACCACAGGTCCCCCAGGGGCCAGCCACGGACTACTTCTCCTGGAAAGGAAAACCTTTGAATATCTCCTGCCACTGTTCCAGGGCCTGTCTGTCCTTGGCATGCCAATAGTTTTAACCTGTTCTATTCGCCTTGATGACAGTGCTTAGAATATAGTTGGGCCAAACAGAAATGTGTCATTAGTATAAATACATAGCAGGGTTTGAACATTCCCTATGGTAAGAAAAATGATACAAAGTATTTCTATATTTTGAGAATGTTGGTTATGAGGAAATGGCTTATACTCAGTTAAGTAAAATAGGTTTTAATATAAATTTCCTGCAGAGTGAGTTCCAGGACAACCAGGGCTATACAGAGAAACCCTGTCTCAATAAAACCATAAAACCATAAACAAACAAACAAATATATATATATATAATAAATACATAAATAAAAACATAAATAAATAAATTCCATGTCTTTCTCTTTAAAAAATATGACCGCCCTGGAAGGCTAACTATTTGTTAGAGAGTCTGACATGTACAGAACCCCAAATTCCATCCTTAGAACCACATGAACTGGCAGGAATAATGATGCCTGTGAGTCTAGTGCTCAGGAGGCAGAGAAAAGGAGAGGTTCAGGGTCATCCTTGGCTAGATAGTGAGCTCAGGGTTAACCTGTGCCACTTGAGACTTTCTCTCAAAGAAATATGGTCACTAGAAAAGATGCAGTTACACCTGTGACACATGTCTATGGTCTATTCAGATGTCCAACACACTGGGCTCTCCTGCCGTGTATTTACGGGGATGGGCCAAGAACATCATTTGGGTTTAAATTTGGGCATCCATAAATTAGTGAGGAACATAGGTCAAAATCCTTAATTTTTGTGATATCTTCTGTTTTGAATTTATTGCTCTTTTAAAATTATGTATGTGTTGGGTGATGTGATAGAATAGCGGCTTGCATCCGAACACAGCACACCAGGCCAAAGCAGTTCCACATGTAAGAGGTTTTACTAGGGACCAAGAGGGGGGAGGAAGAAAGACAAAAGGGGAAAAGACAAAAGGGTTGAAAGTGGGGGAAGGTCTCTCTTTATATATGCTGTGACATAATCTGTTCTCAGGTGAGTATGTGAAATGGGCTTCTGGGAAGGTATGTGGTAACCATAGGAATGGGTGACACTTAGGTGTGACATCCTGAGTCTGGAGCTGATCTGCCAAGCTGGTCTTTGGATGCCAACACTGGGGGCATGGGGTGGGTGAGTATGTGCACATTAGTTCAGGTGCCCACAGAAGCCAGAGGGCACTGACTCTCCTGTAGCTGGAGTTATCAGCAGTTGTGAGGCACCTGGTGTTCATGCTGAGAACTAAACTCAAGCCTTCCATAAGAACACTGTGTGCTTTTCACCAAAGAGCCAGCCCCCCTGACCCTTGTGACCAGTTCTGAAATTTACTGTCCCTTCTGAGGTTTAAAATATTTCCCTCTGATGGGTGTGTCTTTTGGAACTTGATCCCATGTCCTGGTGCTTAGCAGAAGTAGGATTTGGGCTAAACCTTTGGTGGGAGGGTAGGCCGTGACAGCAAAGTCTTTGATTACAGAAGCACCTTACCATATGTCTTTTGCTTTGTGGGGGGGATGTCTCTGGGATATCTGTGAAGGTGGTGGTATCTCACATCCTAAAGGCAGCTGCTTCTGTTCCAAGGTTGACTCTTTGCCCTGTCAACTGTCTTGTTAAGTTGGTGGAAGTGCTAATGACCTGCCTTTAAATAGCCTTGAGACATACACCACTGAGAGCCACCCCCACTCCCCACTCCCACCATCCCCATCTCCTTCCTTTTCTGCTCTGCAGCCAAAATTCAGCAAGAAGCCTGGTCCAGGGCTGGGTTCCACAGCTAATAAGGACATGTGGATTGTGGGCAAGGTTAGGGACAAAGCCCCAGAGAAGGTTAAAGTGTCCGAAAATTGAATTTCTGACAAGAAGCCAACCTTGGACTGTTTCCTCGGGAGAAGAAAGCCTTCATGTATTTGAAAGGTTACTTTATAGAAGGTTGTGGATAATTGTTCTGCCTCCACCACGAATAAAACTGGTGGAAAAACATTTAAACTGCCACACAGGGGATTTGCTTTTCAGGCAAAGGAGAATTCCCTGACATTGAAAATCATTTCTCGTTGGAAGATACTGTTATTGTTTACCCAACCTTGTTCCTCATTCTTTTTTTTTTTTCAGACTGAGATGGCATTCCCTAGTTTTGGGGTCAGAACTTATGTCCCGAGATGTAGAAAAGGCTCAGAGACATTGTAGTTTAGAGAAATTGCTCAAAAGCGGAGCCCCCACCTACCGAGCCTGCCTAGCAGTCTAGCCTAAGCCTTTGCTTCCAGCCTTTGTGTGCTTCATCCTCCTCCCAGCCGGTGTTCAGTGCTCACTGTGTTCTGGTTTAACACACTAAGCTAGTTTATAGAGAAAAGGACCTTATTTATTTATTTATTTATTTATTTATTTATTTATTTTACGTTTTAAAAGCATGTGTATGTGTTTACATGTGTGTGCATGCAGGTGTACATGTATGTGTTTTTAATGTATGTATATATGTATGTTGATGCCAAGGCTGCGATTCGGTGTCTTCCTTGATTACTTTCTAACCGTATCGTTCGAGAAAGGGTCCTCTGCTAAGCCCGGAGCTACACTGACTCAGCGACACCAGCTCGCCCCTGACCTCTACGGATGCTCTTGCCTTTCTCATGCTCTACAGCCATGTGCTTCTGCACCCAACTGTTCCAGGGATGCCGAGGCTTGAACTCAGGTCCTCATGCTTGCATCACTTACCAAATGGACCACGTCTTCTAGAAAAGGAATCCATTAAAAAAAAAAAAAACAAACAAACAACTATTCAACAGTTGTGCGCTGGGCTGGTTATTGAAGTTGCCAGTGCTTTGAGGTTGATGTCATGTTGGTAGCTTGAACTCACCTGGGATGGGAGATTCGCACCGTGGGCACAGGCACGCATTGCAGGCAGAGCCCACGGTGCCATCTTCCTCTCAGAGACCCGGTTGTTAACGTTAGCCCCGTCCAGCCGGAGAGAAGTTGGGAGGCACAGCAGGTGCGTCTGCGCTCATCTCCCAGGCACCCTCTTTTCAGTGGTGGCTGTCCCACTGCCACAGGATTGCGTCTGTTTCTTTTGTTTCCCCTGACGTGGTGCTTCTCCTGAAGTTTGCGCAATTCTTTCACAGGGCATTCATTGTGGAAGTGCGAAACAGTCAATCCTGTCAGATAGCCTGGACAGATTGGGGCTGATGCCCACGTCCTCATCTTTTGAGTGAGCCTCTGATCTTCTTTTTCGAGGGTCCTCAGTGGGTCCTCAGGAGGTCGGAGCCCCAGTCGCTCATACTTTTCACTCTTCCTTCTCCTTTTCCTCTCCTGTTGCCTTCCTAATTCTGTGCTTTGGCCTCTGTGTCTGGGGTGCTCCGTTGAGGCTGGGAGGCCACATACCCAGAAAGAATGCTTTAAGTCATCTCCAGAGTTGGTCCCTTGGCAGCATCATTGTCACCTCCACAGGGCCACAGGGCCATCGCTGACCCTGGATTCTAGAGACGCCAACATCCTTTGCCACCATTCCTTGTACCTCTCTTGACCCAAAGTGAAGGTGTCTTACTGTTGGGCCTTGGATCACAAGTATTTTTTTTTCTACCTATGATGAAGGTCCAAGGAAAGTAGTTTTTCTTTTCTTTTGTCATTTATTGCTGTATGATAAACCACCTCAAAGTACCGTGGCTCAAAACAGCTAGTCTTGTGCTGCATAATGACTTTTTTTTTTTTTTTTTTTTTTTTTTGGTCGACAACAGCCCACATATATGACAGTAGCCCTTTAAGATTAGAATGGAGTTGAAAACTTCCTCATATCCATCTTGACATCCATCCTATTAGTCTACCTTACTTGTATGTTTGTTGTGAGGCTGATGTAAATAATCCTACCACGCCATTGTATAAAAGTATAATATGCACATTTGAGTTCAGTGCACAAATCTGATGATGAGAAAATACCATATTACCGGTTTCTGTATTTATTATGCTATGCTTTTAACTACTTGTTTTAGAATTTAATTCTCCCACGTACATGAAACAAAGTTTATAGAGATACAATTTGCCATGTTATGCCAGCAGCGGCTCATGTTTACCCTGTCTCTTGATTGCACGGAGAGGCCACCGTGCATAATTGAGCTACCATCTAGGTTTGTACAAATGCACTTGGTGGCATTTTTATAACAAGGAACTCACCTGATGAGCCTTCCTTAGCACACAACCTCAGATAACTGGCTATTATGCTCTGTGGGCTGTGGGGCTCCTTCAATGGGCCTGGAGGGTCTGTATGGCCTCACTTGTGTGATTGGTAGCTGGTCTTTCTAGCTATTCCTCATTCTTTACAAGGCCTCCTCTTCAAGGAGTCTACCTAATACGGTCTTACAAGCACAAAGTTCCAGGATGGTGATAATGGAAACTGCCACTTCTCTTGATGCTTCCCAAGACACGACTTTTGCACAGATCCTGTGGGTGGGCTCTGATGTCTGATGGGAAGATTGAAGATCCATGGCAGGGGCAGGAGAGAGAGAGATCACTCAGAGGTTAATAGCGCTGGCTGGCTGTTCTTCCAAAGGTCCTAAGTTCGATTCCCAGCAACCACATGATGTCTCAGAATCATCTGTAATGAGATCTGGTGCCCTCTTCTGGTGTGCTGTCACACAAGCAAGCAGAATACTGTATACATAATAAATAAAGGAATCTTTTTGGTTTTTTTGTTTGTTTGTTTGTTTTAAGCATGGCAAACGGAGATGTAGACTTTGTAGCTGTCAGTCTGTCTTGGGAAGTATCTGAATGACTGTGGGATGGAGATTCATGTTGGAATTCCTCAGATGTAGAAAAGATGTTTGAAGATGCTGGAAGAGAAAAGAGGGAGACATATTCACTACAGTCAGCTTGCTCCTGAGGCTACTCACCCATTCTCATTCCCAAGATCCTCCCATGTTACTGACGTCCTGTGAATTATATCTTGTTCATACCTTTATGGGTGCATAGCTCTGGGTCATGTCTGGCTTTGTGGCCAGTGTCACCCTGAATGGAAGCACTAGACACTGAGCAGCACCGAAGCCCAAGGGTGGGCTTATTTTTAATGGATACAATGAGAGATCTTCTAAGGTATTGCTTAGAAGACACACAAGCTAGAATACTTTTGTGCTACCAATATTTAGGAAGCAAATGATTTTGAATATCTATTTTTGAAGTCTGACCAGTGTCTGAGCCAATGACCAGCTTTGGTTAAGTGATGTTTTTCCCCCCTCCCAAAAGAGGTTAGACCGAAAGAGGACAGAAACCAGAGGGAGTGGGCAGCAGTGCTTACCGAGGGCCAAGGTTGAGCACTGACTTCCATTTGTACATGCTCACTTTATGAGTTGGGGAAATCACAGCTCAGAAAGTTTCAGCAGCTTGACCGAGATCACACAACTAAGAAAGGTGAAATGATTTCTGTGCCTACCAGGTTTTTCATTTTGACATAAAACTTTAGAGTGTGCCAAAGATATTCCCAAAGAGGTGGAGACCTGCAGTGGTGTTTGTTATTCAAGAGTTCACACTCTGCTTATGCCTTTAATCCCTTGTACTCCTTAATGGTAGTTCACGTCTACGAGGATGGTGGGGATTAGTCGATTTTCTTTGGGAGGAAAGCCACCTGTAAATTGTCTGTGCTCCAGTAGATGGCCCCATCCATGTGCATATGGGCAGTGCTAATACTAATTGGCCTCAGTGGGTTATAAAAAGGACAGAAAGGATATAAAGTTAAGAGGAAGATGTGCTAGGGAGGACTTAGAGTGGAGGATCTGGGATGGATATGATCAAAATAGCAAAATACATTGTATATATATATATATTTGGAATTTTCAAGGAATAACAGAAATATTATTTTAAAAAGGAGTTCATATTCCTGGACAAGTATAGAAATAAATGGCCTTCTAAAACCTTGATTGTGTTACTTGGAAACTCTGATCATAGTTCCCTAGACCCCCCAGTTTCCTTATCTATAGAAAAAGGATAATACTAATAACTATTGATAAGGTTACTGAGTCCTTAGCGTGGTACTGGAAGCTAACTTAGAAAAAAAGCTAAATTGTTTTTGTTAATAACAGCTGTTAGCAATTTGTTTTATTAGAGTATGTTTGATATTCTACCTGGATAGTTCAGTCAAACTACAAATAAATGCTGTTGTTTTTCAGAGTACCGTGAGTGCCGCCGATGGTATAGTGGATGGAATAACTGCATAGACAAACTAATTTGGTTACTAGGTACTTAGGTTCTTCTTGAAATGAATTGTGGAAAAGAGCTGGAAGTACCACGTTGGCTGTTTAATGATATGTTTGGTAGCTCTGTGATAATGGCTGAGTTGGATTAATTATGGGGTCCTTCAGTGGATTGTTTAGACTTGAATCTACAGATATGTTTTCAGTTAAGTCCACATGTTCAATGAATGGTTTGGATTTCAAGTCTACCTGGAGAAATGGAACAGGTCACTTCTGAATGGGCATTTGCAATTACAAGGAAGGGCAGGGTTGAGATCACTAATTGGCATTAATTTCTGTCTCTATTAAATTCTATATAATAATATTCCAGTGTCCTTTTGATGCTTACTGGCTTCCATGGAGTACTTTATCTATATTTTCATATTTTTTCCTTATATTTAACCCATATCGGAACAGGTGCAGAAAAACTGAGACTGATGCCTACACTTTTGATAGCTAAGGATAAATAGGAATAGACCCTCTCTCATGAAACTAAAACTTGCACATGAAAGTGTTACCAGTGAGATTCTTATTGGTGGAAGAATAGGAGAGAGTGCTTACTAAGTGCCAGACATAGTTTGATGTTTATGCTTAAGAGGCTCGTTGCTCTAAAGAGAGATGGACCCGAAGCCAGGTGTGCTGGTTAGTAGACGTCAACTTGGCATAAACTAGAGTCTCTTGGGAGGACCTCAGTTGCAGAGTTGCCTTCATCAGATTGGTCTGTGAGCCTGTCTATTAAGGACACTTTCTTGATTGAAGGTTGATATTTGAGGCTCAAGTTCACTAGGACATCAACCTAGGCAGGATGTCCTGTGTTGTATATCAAATGAGACTGGAGAGCAAGCCAGGAAATGACATTTCTCCACGTGCTCAGCCTCAGTTCCTGACTCCAGATTCCTGCCCTGAGTTCTGTCAGTGATGGATCGTGACCTGGGAGTTGTAAATGAAACAAACCCTTTCTTCCTGAGTTGACTTTGGTCTGTGTTTTATCACAGCAACAGAAAGCAAACACATACACACACCAGGCTCTTCTGTTGGATATCAATGAGGACAAATGTAGCCTGATTACTGGTGGCAGTCACCAGAAACTAGAGGGGCTCTGGCCTTAGGCTGAAGCCAGTGCTCTGAGTGGAGGGATGGGAAATTCCTGGGGGTGAGAGATCATCACTGTTGACCCAAGGGCTTGCTTGGCTTCTGGACTTTGTCTAATAGAGTTGGTTTTCTTGTTGATCACAAGCAGACACGCTCAGCTGTCTTTCTACCCATCATTCTTTCCTCTTATTAACCAAACCCCAATTTTGTTTAGGATAGCTGCTGTAAGTTAGAGTCTGGTATTCCTCGGGGTGTTTGTGATTGTTGTTTGTTTGTTTTTGTTTTGGCATGAGTGGTCTAGCAAACAGATCTAAATAGGAATCTCCAAAGGACATTTCTAGAATATTGTGCTTTTTCTGATAAGGGCTGTACTTCCTTTTGGATACCTGGGATGCTGGTGCCTGGTGCTAGGCTAATGTATCAGTGAAATGAGGGGAATGTGAGAGACTTGCAAAGACTTGAGTTCCTAGCTGCCTAGGCAATGTTAGAGAGCCTTAACTCTTGTTATAAAGGAAAAGAAACATAGAATTTATTTAACTTTGCATTCCCGTCTGTAGTCTTTGCATATAAAGGTTTTTCCTAGCCTAGAAATGGAAATCTTGAATCGTTGTAGACTTTTGTTGGTGTTATATATCTGATGATGAACAGCTCACCCCTAAACTTAGTGACTGACAACTTGCTATTGTTGTTGTGTAATGTTTGCTGTTTGGATGGAGCCGCTCAACTCTGTCCCAGCCTGTTTGGGGCCTCAGATGGAGGTCTCAAATGGATGGAGGCAGAGCTACCCAAGCTAACCTGATTCAGATAGCTGGCACTTCTGTGATGTTTCAACATGGCCCCTGTCTTTATCGGCATAATGTGGTTTCTTACATGGTGGCTTAGGCCTCCACGAGGGAAAAAAACAGCACTGCTCTTCCTTTTCAGACTTATGCCTAGAACTGGTACTTGATCATTATTATGTTACTCTGTTGGTCAGAGCTACATGGGCAAAGAGGAATAGATGTAGAGATATCTTCTTTCTAGGAGAAACCAGTTATCTCCATGACAATATACCAAACAACACTCTTTCTTCAGTATAAAGGTTAATCTGAATTCATACCATATCTGCAAAGTGTTTAGTACTCAGATGTGAATCTCAGACTGCTGTGTGGCTCTTTATATTTTTCGTCACTTAATACATTTGACAATTTACCATTTTGCCATGGTATCTTTATCACACTGGCAGGGAAGAAAGTCACACGGGAAAAGGGAGGATGCCGCATATTAAGGGGTCAAGATGGGGGGCAGTGACTGAAAAATAGCCTTCTCATGAGGGAGGCATAAACTCATCTGAGCATATTGGAGTGCATTACTAAATAGAGAAGCTGCTGGCTGGTACCCTACCTGTCTTAGATAAGATTTCTATAGCTGTGAAGAGACACCATGACCACTGGTAACTCTTATACAGGAAAACATTTAATTGGGGTTGACTTACAGTTCAGAGTTTTAGCCTATTATTGTCGTGGCAGAAAGCATGGCAGCACACAGTCAGACTTAGTGCTGGAGAAGGAGCCGAGAGTTCCATGTCCTGACAGGCAGGCAACAGGAGGAGAGACAGTGAGAGACCAGGCCTGGTTTGAACTTCCGAGACCTCAAAGCCCGCCCCTAGTGACATACTTCCTCCAACAAAGCCACACCCACTTCAACAAAGCTGCTCCTCCTAATCGTGCCATCCCCATGACTCTATGGGGGCCATGTTTATTCAAACCGCCATGTGACACAGTACCTATCTAAGAGCTAAGGAGTGTTTACTGGTTACCAGCCACCAGCCGGGTGTTGTGCGGCTGAAAACATAGGAATGCCCACATTCAGGCAGTGGCTATGGCATCCCCTGCTGCCAGCCAGATATAGACATGGGAAGTGCCCCAGGAACAAAGTGCCGAAGGAACTTTGTTCTGCCTCTGGGTCTTTGCAGGATCAGTACGAATATGGAGTCTTCAGAAGATGCAGTAGCGTCACTGCCACTGACAGAGATTCTGATTGATTGAAAACAGATGAGTTCAAGAGGAGTTAGTTATACAAAGTTTAGTAGTCTCACGGTGAACAAGAGAACACTTGGGACATCAGCCCAGTAACCAAACAAGAAACCCAAGCTAAACTAAGCTGCCTTTTGGTATGACTTTGTATTGAGGAAGAGGCCACGTTCTAACCCTAGGGCCTACGAGAGGATCCACAGATCCTTGTGGGGGCAGGGAGGAGGCCTCATACTGAGGTCAAGGTTTCGTGGGAATTCATTAAAATGCATTCTGAAACTTGGGAATCTTGTGGTGGCAAGAGGAAACAGGACTGACAAGGGTCAGGACAGGACCTTTGTTGACCAGGGAGTGAGTGCCCTAGTGACCTCCTCTCCTGAAGAGGAACCTGAGTCAGAGTTTGGTTAAGGCCGATGCCCCTATCATCACAGGATAGCCCTGAGGTGTCTTTATTATGGTTTTTAAAGTTAAAATTATTTATGTGCCTGTGTGTGTGTGTGTGTGTGTGTGTGTGTGCAGGTGCAAGTGTTTGTTTGTTTGTGTACCATGGTGCATGTGTGGAGATCAGAGGACAACTTATGGCAGTTGGTTCTCTCCTAACATGTGAATCTTGGAAATCAAACTCAGATCATCAGTCTTTCTGGCAAAAGCCTTTAGCTGTTGAGCCATCTTTTTGGCCCTTAGATATTTTTTTATTACATTTATTTAATGATGGGGGGGGCATGTGTGTGCCATGGCATGTATGTAGATGTTAGAGTGTAATCTGGAGAAGTTAGTTTTCCTTCCACCATGCAGGTCCCAGGGATTGAACTCAGGTCATCAGCCTTGGCAGCAGATACCTTTACCCACTGAACCATAGCTCCAGCCTCTGAAGGTAGTTTTTGATGAGCTGGGAAAGACCATGGAAGATGGCCCTGTGATTGCACTTGAAGTTCTATAAAACCACCTTGGAGTTCATATTTGTGCCCACTGACTATGAATGTCTCTCTATAGCCAGACCCCAGGAAGGAGATGTTTTCTGTGTGTTGTTTATAGCAGAAGGTGGGTGTTCAGCAATCTCTCCTAGCTGGCTTAGTATTAGTCAGCCTAAAAAGAGACTAATTTATTGACTAAGGAGAGGAGTCTATTTATGGTATCAGTGCTTTCTTTGAGTCAGAAATTCTGGACTCATCCACAACACTACTTCTAAATTTATGGTTTTTGTTGTCTGTCTATTTATTTATTTACTTTTGAGACACAGTCTTACTATGTAGCCCACATTGGCCTTGGATTTGAGATTCCCTTGCCTATAACCCCCCAAGTACTGTGATTATAGTCTTGTGCCTGCTCATAACTCAGTTATCTTTTTAAAAACAGGATTTTGTTTTGTTTTGTTTTTACCTTCCTTGTAAAGGGAGCAAGCAGGGAAGTGACCTATGGACTTAGGAGGTCTCATCCGAGGTCCTCCTGGCTGGATGAACATGCTGTCATGAGGGTATGGGCAGATTCCCCAAGAACTCCTGAGATGCAGAGAGTGGTCCGTGATACTCAGAAATATATCCTGCCAGCAGCCAAGCCGTAGGTGCTTTTGCTAGTTGTGCATCCAATCAGAGTAATAGCCTGAGTCCAGAAGAGAGGAGATAGCTTCTGATGTTCATATCCTAAGAGACAGTATGGGGTTCCAGGACATACGTGTGTGTGTGTGTGTGTGTGTGTGTGTGTGTGTGTGTTGCATGCCCATTGCTTCTTTGCACCACGATAGGCATCTCAATCTCTTATGACCCTGGAAGACAGACTTATTTCCAGCAAGCTAGTGCAGGCTTTGCATCCCTGCAGCAGGAGGAGAGGCTTGGGTGGGGAAATGGAATCTTCTCTTTCAAAGCACCAGTCTAGCCCACTGCCTTTCCCCACCGCACATGTGTTCCTTAGATCCATTTAGGTTTTCCAGGCCTAAAAATCTTTCATTCACTGGAATCAAACTACCTTAAATTTAACGACAAAGATTTACTTTTGTTATTTATAATGTGTGTGTGTGTGTGTGTGTGTGTGTGTGTGTGCATGTGGGTACACAGGTATGGAAGCCAGCGTTGTGAGGTCACCCTGGGGAACCAGACTCATTGGCAGTTGTAAGCCACTCAGTGCTGGTCCCGGGAACCAAACTTGGGTCCTATGCAAGAACAGTATGAGCTTATCACCGCTGAATCCTCTCCAGTCCTGGATTTGATTTTAAGCGTACAGCTCTCCATTTGCCATGCTCAGGGACGGAGCTGCCCATAAGATCAACATAAAACAGTCCCTTGCCTCAGTAAAGGCTGCCATCTACCTGGCAAGAGATGTACACTATTCTGTTCCTATTAAACTGTGGCCAGATGAAGTTAGACACAGTCTACACTGCTTGTGTGCACTCTGAAGAGCCGTCTTTGAAGAGCTCTGAGATCAGGGTCGGTCTCTCTGGTCGGTGGGCATTGCTGGGCTCACTGAGAGCTACACCGTCTAAAGGAAGCTGAGAGCAGAGCTTTGTGGGAATCTCCCAGACCACCAGGGCAGTCCCAGGTCAAAAGTTCCTTTGGTGAGAGTTGTTGAGGAGACGACTCTTTTATTATTGATGACATCATGTTATCTTGATTTTTGTCAGAACCCAGCCAGAGGTAGTAGTTCACATCTAGAATCCCAAGCACTTAGGAAGCCGAGGCAGGAGACTTGCCATGAGTTCCAGGCCAGTGTGAGCTACACGGGGACAAAAAGGAATTTCGGAATCTGTTGTCTGACCTTGGGCCTCACTTTTGGGAGTTCCTGTCTGTGTACTCTGGCTATGACACCATTACCCCAGTGGCTGACCAAGGGCTCATTAATGCAGACATCTGAGACACTTCCCTGACGTTGAATATGCTAATTGCAGGTACCCTTCAGCCCAGCCCCCCTTCCACTTGTCCCCTCTTGCTTTTCAGCTGAACCCTTGGGGAAATGGCTTTGTCACATTGCTCATTTCGGTTTTTCACCGCTTTTCATTATTTCTGTGGTAGACACCAAGGCAGATTGAAAAAAAAAAAAACAAAACACATTACTATTTTTAATACAACCTAGCAAAATCCAGAAGGGAAGAAGATGTAAGCATAAGTTTCACTGAGATCCATACCATCTTCGTTTTCCCCTGAGGTATTTATTTATTTTAAAAACCAAAGTCCTTGGGGGAATCTTTTTTTTTTTTTTTTAAATCTCTAAAAACAAAACACAGGAAAACAAAGCCTGCTCATGATTCTCAAGCACATGACAGGGAAAGGAAGAGAAGGCATCTGAGCATCTACCTGCTGTGGCAGATTCCTATACCCCGCTCAATGCCAGAATGGCTTAGCTGCAAACATCACTGTACAGGGCAGATGGTCCTCAGGAGACTTGAATTTGGCACCAAAAATAAACAAACTGAACTGGTTTGATTGGCTGGAAAGCTGCAAGAGAGGGGAAGATGCTGGGAACTGGGATGTAAAGAAACACTAAAAAAAGCGGGGCATAGTTTTTTTAGTACTGGGAGTGGTGCCCAGTTGCTCCTTGTGCTTAACTTACTCCTTTGTTGTTGGGAGGGAACATGCAAGGGTAGAAGGGATGCTGATGTGTAGGGAAGGAAGGGTAGCATGGGATGCTGATGTGTAGGGAAGGAACAGAGGCTGCCATGAAGATAAGGTCACCATGCTAGCAAGTTTGGGTAGGGTACTAGGGAGTTGGCTCCAGCATGAAAGTTGGAATCTGATCTTCATCTCCAGAACCCACATAAACAAACAAACCCCTGGTGTGTCTGTGATCCTAACACTGGGGAGGTAGAAACAGGAAGACCCCCAGGGTTTGATGGCCGGCCCCCTTAGCCAACTTGGTGAGCTCTAGGCCAATGAGATACTGTGTGGCCAATGAGAAACTGTGCTTCAAAAACCAAGACGGAGGCTGGGACAATGGATCAGTGGATGAAAGTGTTTGCTGTGCCAATCTGGAAACCTGACGAAGGAGTCCCCAGAACACGTACCCAATGGACAGATACAATACTGCAAGTGCTTGTAATCTATGCGTATCTTCAGGACTTGGAGGTGGCCGACAGTTGAATCTCCAGAAGATCTCAGATCAGCTAGCCTGAGGTATACTGTTAAAACAAGAGCCATTCGAAAACATGGTGGAAAGGTGAGGGCTAACACTTAGCTTGTCCTTTGACCTATGCAAACACACCATGGTATTGTGAATTGTATCCTCCCTGACCCCCCCCAATAAAAAGAAGTTGAAGATAAACAATGCTCTTGAGGAACAACACTGGAGACTGGCCTCTGGATTCTCCACACATGATTACCTGTACACATCAACGCAGATCCACTTGTAGGAAAAGTTGAGTGTTCCATTGACATGGCTTCATGGGTCTTTGGGGGAGAAGATGGACATGTAGAAAATGAATGACCTTGGACACAGCACTTGGGACGATATGAAGAAAGGCCATGAGTGCCACACCACTTTTGTCATGATCCCAGTCTTCTATGACATCATCAGGTAAACAAGAGGCCATCAGCCCATCTTTCTCTGCACGTTTAGCTACACCAACCCTCAGCATTTTACCTGCCTAATTCTCCAGTTCACAAATAATCCTAGTACAATAAACTATAGTGAATGCCCTAGAAGGATTTCCAGAGAAACAGAAATCATGCGTGCGTGCGTGCGTGCGTGCGTGCGTGTCTGAGAATCAGCTCAATCAATAAAATGGTTGCTTTGTAAGCAAGAAGGTACAAGTGAGATCCTCAGTTGCTGAGGTAGAGGAGGTGGGTTGGCCTCACTGGTCACCTGGACAGCCCTCCTTGGTCAATTCCAGGCCACTAAGAGACCTTATTTTAAGGAAAGAAAAAATGTCAGGCGACACCTGACTCCTCTTGCTTTGACAAACTCATGCTTGCATGAATGTCTGTGTGCATTGACGTGTGACACGGGCATGTGTGTGCATGTTCACATGCATAAATGGAATCAGTAGAGATTTTTGGCTCTTTTATTTACTATTTACTTATTTTAAAGATTTGGAAGATGGGAGTATGGAGGAATCTTGAATTCAGAGTCTGCTGGGGATAATTTTGAAACTCAAGAAGGGGCTGAGATTCAAGGACAAAGGCTGTCTGTTGGCAGGATCCCTTCTTGGTCTGGACAGAGGGGAGAATCGGCTTACTTCATCTCCGCTTGCGGTTACTTGGCTGAAGCTTACCTCTATTTATGTAGGTTGATCTGCTTTGATCAAAGCCTATTGCTTTAATATATCCCTTATCTATTAAGCATCTTCAGGGAAATACCTCAAATACTGTTTGACCAAGTAGAGGGACACCACGGTCAGCCAAGTGGACACATTGAATTAACCATCCTACTGCCCATTGGTCAGTCTCTGTCCAAAGGTAGAGGGGATGTCCAGGCTCTCCTGCACAGTCTCTTACAGGCATGATGTTGAGAGACCAAGCCACTGACCTTAGTGTAATGTGGAAGGAGGCAAGGTGGGTATTTTGTTTGCTTTTCAACTTCTGTATTCTGCAGAGATGCTTGGACTGAGGTCACGGGTCTTTCTGATTCTTAAGTTTTTCCAGGGGCCTCCGAATAATACAATATCTCCTCCTCCTCAGTCCCAGCAAATGAGCACAAGCTTTAAGAAGAAACGAAATCTCTTAAAATACTGCTGGTTCCCCTTTATGCTTTGATTTAATTTTTCCCTTAAATGACATGAATGGCAGTACAAGCCATGTGTGATTTCAAAAGGCACCTGGACAGTGTGGAGAAACAGGGAGCGCTAATATCCAGATCTGCGAGCCTGTTTCCTTGTAATCCACCCCTGGACACTGGCTGCCTGCATTCCCAGGGCCAGCATAAGGGGACCCAGCTATTTCCAGAAAGGTTTAAGAGAGATCCAATAAGGAGCTTTATTGCCAAGCCTGTGAAACACTGGAGGGGATTCTCTGTTGAGTTACTTTGGATGTTGGATGTTATTGAAAAACAAATATACTAGGGTCAAGTTTACATGAAAACCACACGTGGAAGATGGAGTCTTGGAGAGTTATTCAGATATTAAAAAAAAACAAAACAAAACAAAAAAACCAAAACAATGGTTGTAAGGCTTCAACAATTTATTTTCCCTTTTTTTTTCTCTTCTTCTTCTTTTTTTTTCTAATAGTTCTTGTTTGTTTCTTGAGACAGGGTCTGACTATATAGCTCAGGCTGGCCTCAAACGTATGCACTCTTGTGTTACCTCTTTCCTGTGCTGAGGTCACAGGCCTGTGTCACCATACCCAGCTCAATCCTTACCCTGTTTCTTCGCTTTGTTCCGTATGATGAAACGGCCTTGCTTTTTGCAATAGTGCTCTGCAAGAAGGGCCAAGAATTTGAAACCTGTTGTCACAAAGAAGCTGAAGACAAAGCGCTGACTAAGCTAGGGATCCCACCAGGCTGAAATTCATGTGACATAAGGGACAACTTCTAGGAGGAGAAAAGCAAGATGTCGAGAAGCCTCAGTCCTGCTTAACCAAAAGGGAGCTGGCCGCTGTCTGTCAGCTTTGGCAGAACAGCCTTTGTTGGGTCTTCCCTAAAACAATAGACCCACTCAGCTGTAGGATAGTAGTAGTAGCCAGGAGCACACCCTTCCGAATAACATAGCCCAGACCACTTGTTACATGCACCTTTCATGGGTGGATGGAAAATGTTCTTGTTTGCTGTGAAACATGCCTTACAACAAGTTCCTGTGTGTGAACACTTAGCCCCATCCTCCCCACCCCCGCCAGTTGGTGGCATTCTTTGGGAAGGTTGTGGAACTTTGAAGAAGTAGAAATTTTCAAGGGAAGTACATCACTGGAGGAAGCCTTGAGGTTTCAGAGTCCAGATCCACTTCCTGTTTGCCCTCTGTTTCCTGTCTGGAATCAGACGTGACCAGCTGCCTCATGCTTCTGTTCTTCCTCTTTCGCTACCATGATAGATGGCACCCCCAAACTATAAGCCAACAGAAACCCTTCCTGTCTTAAATTGCTGACTGTCAGGTATCTGGTTATACAAACAACACAAACAATACAGAAACAAATGCTAGTATTCAAGTACAATTGAGTGGATTGTGCAGATGTGCTGGGGAGAGGGACATGTGTCTTACCATTGGGGACATCAGAGGACTCTGAGATGCTTGATGGAATTGCCTTGGGTTCATTGGACTGACAGAAAACCAACCAAATCAAATCGTCTTCTCTTCCAATGTAATGCCAAGAAACGTGGGCACTCACCTGAACTCTGCCCTTCTGAAAAATGATACAGGCTGAGCCTCCATCTCCGTGAGCTTGTCACCATGTGTGTCAGTTGCTCCTATCACTGCTGTGACCAAACATCTGGCAAAAACCCCCTAAGGGCAGAAGGATTTATGTGGGCTCCTGGTTTTAGAAGCCCCAGCTTATCCTGCCAGGGCGAAGGGAGGGATGGGGGAAAAAGCTAAGAAAAAGTGGATCCCCAAAGGACGTGGCCTCACCGACCTTCCTCCTTGTCTCAAGGGATCAAAGGGTCAGTGACCTCCTATGAGGTCAGAGCAATCATCATGATGTAATTGTTCCTGGAAACATCTTTACAGACACCCCCAAGTGTGTACTTTGCTAATCCCCTACGTCCTTCTCAAACTACATAAGCTCAACATCTATTCATGGAACTTTGTCTCAGAATTGGGGTATAAAGTTGAGGAACCCTTCTGTGACACCCATTTTACCCATGAATCCTTGCAGTGAATCCTTATCACTCAGGGCGATTTGAATGTCCTTCTCTGCCCACTTGCCTAAGTTGGCTGACCAGTCACACTATATCTAGCTTTAATATTTGTCTTACATTTTGTCATGATGCACTATGGAACTAGGAGGGCAGGGCGATGAGAATTCTGTGGAAATCCACTCTGGAATCAATTGTTAGATTCAGGTGGACTCTGCCAATGAGGTAGAGTACAGATGTTGTTTCCATAACACATACCGAATAATGTATGTGTTACAACATGTATGTGTTTAACAAGGAAGGCCAGAGTTCATTTTCCATTCACACAGCAGTGTGGATATCAATAGTTCAAGAGCAACAAGGTAGGGAGCCATTTGAGGGATGCAGCCTCCGCCTTCCTCAGGTTGCTGTTTTCATCTCCATGTTTCATGATGGCTCACATGGTACCCGCACTCAACCAGAAGGAAAGAGGAAGGAGGGAGTGTGTGTGGGTGAGCGTGGGAGGAGGATGCTCACATTCCCAGCTAAATCCCGCTCACTAGAACCTAGGCCCATGGCAACAGCCATGTGTTGTACCCAACAGCTACAAAGGAGTTCGGAAAGGGTAATTTGTATTAATTTTCTATTGCTGTGTAACAAATCATTAGTTTCTGGAGGTCACAAGTACTGGCAGGGTTTGCTAGGTCCTTGGCTCCGAGTGTCTCCAACTAGAAAGCAAAGTGTTGGTAATTTCTATCACCTTATCTGAAGCGCTCTGGTTGGAGGCAGGCTCAGTTCTGTGTAGGGATAGGACTGAAGTTCCTCTTTTTCAGGCTGCCTGCTAGAACCCATTCTCAGCTTCGAGAGGTTGACGCTAATGCTGACACTTGGCACTTCCTTTTCAAGGTCAGCAGTGACACTCTATGGCACTGACTCCTTCTCCCTCAATGGCCCAGTCCTTTTAAAGAGCTCACTTTTATCACAAAATCTAGGCCAAGTCCCCACCCAAAGTAATCACTCTTTTGGTTGACTCAAAGTTGACTGATTTGAGATTCCAATCACATCTATAAAAATCACCTTCCATAGTGTCATATAATGTAACCAAATCAAGGGAGAAAGCTTCAAATTTTATTCATAAATTTCACCAATGTTCATGGGAAAGAAATCTATAGGGCATGAATACCAGATGATAGGATTTCCGGGGACCATGTTAGAATTCTGCCTACTACATAGTCTTCATTGTATGGCTGCATACTTGATCAACAGCAGACAATACAATTCTGATTTCTCCAGGTCTTTGAGTAGAGAAGAATCAAACACAAGATATTGAGGTCACCTGGTGGTCTCTGCCCCCAATAACTTTCTAGCAATGCCATCACGTCAAGCTATTCAATTTCCTTTCACTTCAGCTTTTCCTGCAAATAGAGATAATAACAGTACTTCATGGTTGACTCTGTTGTGAGGCTTAAGTTAGATCATATGCATACCTTGCAAATATCAAAAGCTCACAAAACATTGGCAATAACTCTCCTTTTCTTCAGGGCTGAAACACAGAAATAAAACCCTAGAGAAAATTAAAAATGTGAGTATACCTTTAATGACTCATGAGTACACAGCAGCTTGTTGAAGTCTTTCTGGTCTCGACTTTTTCAAGAGATGGGTCAGGACAAACAAAAACCTGCAGAATATTCCCAGGACCTCAGAGTCATCATTGTATAACCAATGGCATCATTTAGCAGAGATGCTTATAGGTGATGTCATACTCTTCAAAGAGCTACTGCTGAGGCAAATCCTCTGGAATTTGATGTGCATTTTTCCAGAGGAAACAGACTTGCATAATTTCAATAAGCTTAAAAGATCTTCATGCTGAGTATGTCTATAAAGTATGTTGGTGTTGGTTTGTATGTGTGTTTGGGTGCACATATATCTTTGTGTGTGTGTGTGTGTGTGTGTGTGTGTGTGTGTACATGTGGAAATAGCCTGTGATGTGCCAACATGTGAGATTAGCCACATGCTGATTAAACTTTCCTACATGTAAAAAGGCACAATGGTTTCGAGAGAGCCATCGGAGGGAAGAAAACAACGAGTTATCATGTTACTTGACTCAATGAGCTCTGAAATTTAGACACTAAGGCCGAGCCATTAGTGTGCGGTTTTGCTTTTTTAATAGGGAAAGCATTCTGTGTCAGTGTAGTAAGGTTAGCGTTGTTTAACACTTTCCCCTGCTCCTGCGCCTGCTCGTGCACAGTGCGTCTTGAATAATGCACAATACAAACAATTATTTCAGACATCTCAAAAATGAAGTGCTACCAACTTTGCTATGTTCCTCTGCTCTGGCGAGTAATGAAAGACATATTCTTAATGTGAAACAAAAGAAGATTGTGAATATTAAAAAAGCAGCCCAGCCAGCTAGAGTTAAACCGTCGGGATAAGATATTAACTTGAACCACATGTGAGGTGCAGCTGTTTCTGTTGAGGCTTTCATCAGGCTCAAGTGGAAAGATTGGTGGGTTTTAATATGTGGTTTCCAGCCAAGCCAATAGGAATCTGGGGAAAATGTGTGTGAAATCAGCCCTCTGCCAGGGGGGTCCTGGGCTCTGGGCTGCCTTTTCTTTCTGGTAACATAAACAAAGGTAACTCAATGCTCAGGGCTAGGCTTTCTCCTTCCAAAGGCACAGCTCAAGGACTCTGGAGTGACCAGCTGCTTTGTGGCACTTTAGGGTGCTTCCTGCTGTGTTCACATGCAAAGACCAAAGGGTGGCAGGGCCGGGAGGGGGGTGAATTTCACATGCTGGCACATCACAGGCTATTTCCACATGTGCATGTGTGTGCGCGCGCGCGCGCGCGCGCGCGCGCACACACCCACCCACCCACCCAAACACACATACAAAACAGCACCTACATACTTTATACATCATGGGCATGAGATCCTTCCAAGCTTATTGAAATTATACAAGCCTGTTTCCTTCATACACGTCTCTTCTGCTTTTTCCTCTCAGGAATATCTAGAATTTATCCAGCTCCTAAGAACTCACAGTTTCAACTCCATGAGATCACTTTGTGCTTCTTCAGTTCAAACTGAGGATTTAAGTTAGCTCAGAAGAGTGATGACTTATAGGGCCATGCGTACATACACACACAAACATGTACAAGTGTGAGACTTCGAAAAATCCATGAAAGAAGGTGAGATGCATGCAGAAATCAAGATTAATTACTTCTTCTTTTAATTTAATTCATTTTAATTTTTCTTTTAATTATCTCTTTACAAAGGTGAAATTAGTTAACTGGCTTCGGGGTGGGTCTGACTGTTGGGATGGTTTGGTCTAGCCTGTTCTTTGAGGCTGTAGCTGTCATTTCTGGATTGATGACGGAATGACAGTGTACCCCTCCCCCCAAGCACCCCGGCCTTGCTCCGGCTTCAGAGACAGGGACCGGGAGTATATTTATGGGCCCACAAACTCAGAAATGGAGTCAGGACAACGAAAACGACTGAAATGCCCTCACTGACCTTAGGAAAACAGCCGAACACTCCCGTTTATGTGCACCGATTCATGTGTTCAACATTTATTGGACAGCTCGGAGATTCAAGAGATTTTGCAAAGTGCTCTTGGGGTTGCAGCGATGTGTAAGGGGGAGAGGACCTGACATTTATTGAGCACGTACTAGTTGCCAGGCATTGTGTGGGCCCGGTGGTTACATTTTCTCATCCCATTTCCTAAACCTGGAAAGAGAAGTTAGAAGACAAGATCTTTTCTCTCAAGAGTCATCCAGTCTAGGATTAAGTAATAGATAAAAGGCACAGCCAGACACCCATGAAATAAGATCATTATAATCACGTGCCAAAAGAAAGGTTTTAATGGGAACTAAGAGACTGGAGTGAATTCTTGGGGACCAGAAGGAACTTTATTGGGGAATGGCACAGTTTGAACTGGACTCTGTAAGTTGTGCTGGGTTTATATTTGCAGAGCAAAATGGTAGATCAGCAATGATCACAGGGTAGATCCCTGTGAAGGGGAGGGTGCGGGGGACCCAAGGAGAAGGGACACAGTACCTGGAAGTCACATGCTATTCAGCAGTGATAACTGAGAGCCACCTATAATCAAATTTTCTCTTGGTATTGTTTCTTGGCTCCAGTGCCAAGTGAGGCAGGTAGTGTTAGAGCCACACCGCATGGAAGGCACATGCCTGCCCGTGAGCCCTTGACACACTCAGGGTGTGGAGACACTGACCATAGAGACTTGCTCAGGTTACGAGCAGTGAAGGGGGGTTTCTTTTCAAACCACCGAGGAGGAAACCTGGCAAAGTGAACAGTACTGTTTCACGCTTGGTCATGTCGGGGCTATGCGGTTGTGTGACAGAGATGACAACAGAGACGAGTCTGGCTTGATCCTAGGGTAGGTGAATGTGTGTGCTTATGGGTAATGGTAGTGGCAGTGAGAAAAAAAAGGATATGAGTAGTCAGCCCAACAGGGCCAGAGAGTCAAGGGCATGTGTTTGGACTATACTGGTCATTGCATTTTGTGGCAATAGAGTTTAAGGGAAAGATTTAGGTAAGTTTGTCCTATAAGTCAAGACACTGAATTATAGCCGGGAGACAGGGGTATACTCTCTGAGGAAATAGTGACCCAAATGTTACACCATCCTGTTCTAGCACTTATTCAGTCTGAGTAGAAACTAAGTGCTCCTTTCTTTAATTTAAAAAAAATTATGAATAAGTTTTATTATAAAAATTGTCATACACACAAATACACACATATGCATGAACTTAGCCTTCCTACTGTAAATTACCTTTCTACTGTAGCATTTCTGGTTGGAAATTACCTTTCTACTTTAGCTCCATTCCTGAAGGAATATCAAGTCATTGCACTTGAGGGTGAAGGAATCAAGCTAGCAGGTACTTTGTATAAAGGAGGCTACAAGCACATTAGATAGACAGTTCTTGTCCTCAGGCACCTCAGACCTGTGAGTTACTGTTGAGACGGTGACCAGGAGTATATGATGGGCCAGGTGTCCACCCACCCATTAGGAGGCCTGAGGTATCATACTGGTTTCCTTGGGCTGACATAAGAAAGTACCATAATCTGCATGCCTTGAGATAATAGAAAATACTTTGGGAGAGTAGAAGTGCCAGATGAAGATGTAGGCAGATCCATACTCTATCCAAAACTCTAGAAGATCCCATTCCCTTTTCTAGTCTCTGGAAGATGCCAACAGACTGGTGTACCGTAGCATATGCCACGCTCCTCTATATCTTTATATGACTCTCTCCATGTATGGGTAATTATCTTTGATTTCAGACCAGCCTCAACCCAGTATGACTTCATTATATTATTATAGAAAGAAATCCCTATTCACAGTAAGGTCACGTTTAAAGGGATTAGTGGCTTAGCGCTTCGGCATCTCTTTTTGGAGAGTCAAACCCATATCTATGTGCAAGCTGGAAGAAACAGAGGAGGACAGCTATGAGCCGGAGCAATCAGGCCCAACATCCTGGCGATGACAAGGCTTGAGCTCTCTCTCTCCTGGATGGATGCTGTTTGATGTAGAGGTGGTGGGCTAGATTCCAAGATGGGTAGATGGGAAGAATTATATGGCTGGAGTCGCAGAATTTAGCATGTGTGAGGCACATCAGAGGATGGGGAGGCCGCCAACCTGCTGGGGACAGAGGGCTCTCCCAGGGAGTGAAGGAGACTGAGACTAGAGAAGTTGGGGCCAGACTGGGGAGTCAGCCAGGCATCCTAGGAAACTGGATGACTGGGCTTGGACTAGGTTTCTCATATTCTGGAAAACTCTGTTCCACAGTCTCAACTGCTTTCAGAAGGCAAAGACAGTTATGTAGAAAAGGCCCGATGCTCAAATATGCTCCTGAAGTGTATATCAGCACATCTTGACACCGATTACAGGCCACCCAGTGTGGTGGGTGCTTGTCTAAGTCTAGCCTGAAGAAGCTTTGCACATTGAGGCAAGCGCAGCTGTAAATTTAATGACTATGTCATCAGCAAGACTGGACAGTCCTTCTTCTCTTTGGACAGCAGTGTTCCCATCTGCGAGAAGCAACAGCTCTGCCTGCGACATACTGCAGTCCCTTGACTGTATAACAAAGTGGCACAACTTATATTTGTACAGAGTTGAACTAGACCTGCTTGAAAATACTATTCCATCTGCCTTAGCATCTCTAAGAGGTGGGGAGAGGAGCATTTTAATCTCATTTTGATAGAGGAAGATGTGAGCTCAGAGATGGGCCCCTGATTTACCACAGTGCTTAGCTGGTTAATGGCAAGGTTGGACTTGAACTGAGTACTCCAGTGTTTCTGATCTCCCAATAATGCCTCCTTTATAACCCCACTTCCAGTTTGCTCATTCAGTCACCCACCATCCATTTATCCATCCATCCATCCATCCATCCATCCATCCATCCATCCTTTCAATAAGCAAGCCTGTATGAAGGATTTGTGATGTTGTAAGTACTCTGCTAGGTTCTAGAGCTACATGGATGATTAAGAGAGGGCTTCTGCAATTGAAGGATTTTTTCCATGCTGCTCCAATATGAAGTTTTCTACACAATGGGAGGACAAAGAGCAGAATCTGGGAGGATGATCCTCATTCACTGAGCCACAGCTGCCATGAGATCAAAGTTCCACTGGTCAATGTTCTTGAGCCAAGGTTTCCTATGCCCATGTGTAAACATGGAGCTGCAGTGAACGGCACCTTTGAGCCTGTACCTACTGCCAACAACACTTAACGTTAAGTAGTCAGAGGGCAGAGGTCAAGGTGGAAGCTCAGAAGCTAGCCAGCCACTATTAAAGCACAGGGACAACAAAACCACTCCCAAGCTATGTTTGGTGAGCATTATGTTTACAAAGCCCTGTGACGCGCAGCAGCACTTCAGAAGATGGTGTCTCTTCAGGATCAGAGTGTAGACATTACCACCTCTAGGTGAATGGTTGCATGTCTCCAACCTCACAGAGTTTTGATGAAAGAGGATGTGTAAGATGCTATAGCCTCTTTCTGAAATGTGAAGTCCTACCAAACAGGGCAGTGAATAAATAGCCTTAAGTTTGGGACACAAACAGAGCCCTTCCTTAAAAGGCTTTTCTTTGCAGGACTGTTAGACTTTAACTAGCCTTTGCAAGTGGAGGACATAGTTTTCCTGGTCCCCATTTCTTCTAAAATTTTCATATAATCTTCTGTATGGAAACCAGCCAGGTAGGCAGTGATGGATTGGAGCAAGGTAAACTTCTGGCTGGTCCAATCATTTCCGTTGCTTTTAATTTGGGCATGTTCAGTTCCAAATGCACAAAATGATAAGCTGGGTTCTCTAGTCTTGCTTATTTTTATTTTATTTTATTTTTCTTTAAGCCACTTGTCTGTTCAGGCTCCAGATATGGAGAGATCCTCAATGTGTCTGGTTAGTCCAGGCAACATCCAGTACTACCCTGGTCCTTCTTGCTTTGGGATCCAGGTTGAAACCATCAGATTCAGGAGCTACCCTTGCTCTCGTACAGCCTGGGGCTGTGGGGTGTAGACCGAGGCAGCTTTGTTCACTGCAACCATTTAAACCTAGTTTGTTCTATTAGGTTTGCCTGAACCCCAGGTTCTCAACACACTAAGACCACAGCTCACATGCAGGACTCCCATACTAGAAAAAAAAAATTCGGGGACACATGGAAGCCTTAAGAATATTTAGATGGTTTTCTTAAAATATAATTCTCTACCCAACTGAACTGCTAGAGATGGAGTGTTATGAGTGTGAGAAGAAAATTTAGGGTGATGAACAGTTAAAGTGTGAGAAGTGTAAGCAACAGAAGCAGGAATTATTCACGCTCGCCAATGCTGGCGCTGTGTCTGGGGTGTGCGTCCCATCTCATACATCTAGACGCTGCCACTGGGATACAGGCGTTCTTTCCTGCACTGGAGCCAATGGAGCTGTTAGAAACACCCTATAAATCTCATCTTCGGGACCATGACCTTCAGCCCCTTGGGGGCAGCTTTCACTTTATGATCATCTTGAAAACCGTGGTGGAGGAGACTTTCAGTAACACCCAAGGGCTCAGCATCCTGCATCTCTGCCAGGTGAAATGAAGGGACCGGGACTGCTCTGGCCTGAGCTGTTCACAGGCGAGGGGCTTAGTCCCCCCAGCCAGAATTCCAGCTCATATTCCAGAGAACAGTGGGGCTCCAAATGAGGTCACTGCGCTCCAAAGGGGTGACACTTAATTCTTCCTGAACTTACTCTTCTTGGTACTCGGTGGGGGAAGACACAGCCCTCCCTTTTGCCTGCCCCCAAATGAGCCTTAGAGAATAAACCTGTGAACAGAAACAGGGCTGCCTATGGAGGAGGGCGCCTCATGTTTTATTGGGCTATCAAGCTGGTTCCTTCCAATTCTGTTCTTTCAATTTGATACAAGGTGGGCCTTGAGAAATTCTTATGCTAATTCGAAACAGGAGTTGAGCCATGCCCAGCTTTTGTGTGGCAAGACCCAGTTTGTGTGACTGGAGTAGGCACCTGGTCTATAAATCCACACCAGGCTGAGACCAAAAGGGCTGCCAGGCGTTGTCTGGGCTTATGGAATCGGCCTGTCTTGGTCCTAGCCAAGCCATGTCTTAGGTGAGACCCAGGGAGATACTATGACAGGAAGCACCGCAAACAGATCTACAGCACGAATACCAGTAATGTGGCTCTGGGGAGAGGATCAGAGTTGAAGGAGTTAAAGCGCACCTTTGAAAATAGTCCAAACTGCATCGTGAGCGTTGATGTGCAGCTCAACATTATGACATCTCCCAAGGGTCATGGTAGCAACCGCCCCTTGCTTATGACATCTCCCAGGGGTCATGGTAGCGTGCCCTTTTGATACAGAGATTTTAATGTGTGCAAAGTGCTTGTGCAACCTCTTTGGGCAGTCCGTTCTTTTCAAAGTATTGCTTTGCCAAGTCCCAAATTCCTCAAGAGAATTTGTGAGAATCCAAATGTCTTAAGGTGCCCCCGGAAGTGCAAGGTTCCTGTTTACCTCCCTGAGTTTCAGCAGAAAACTGAGGCAGGAGAATTAAGCCTGTACTTCAAGCTTGTGAACGGCTCACTGCCGTCCTCCACAGCTGTTAGCCTGACCTTTGGGGACCGGTTCTTTGCATTCTCATGGCTAAAGGGACACTGTGAAGATTGACTCAGGACACAGCGGAAAGAGCATCCCTGTTCTATACTCTGCTGTTGGGCAGTGTGGAGCCCTGAGAAGGAAAAGCTCTGTGCTCCAGCTTCACACAGGCCTGAGCAGGCTCCTTCTCAAGAATAAGTCTATGAGTGGTTTCTCACATATCTCGTTGGCTGCCAGGGCAAACTTGACTGTCAGGGGTGATCTTCCTGCCTTGAGGTACCATTGCCACATTAAATCTCACAGAGTGTTACAGGCAGCCGACCTAGATTGCTGTTCTAGTCCTGGGAAACCCTTTCTCTGCTTAGGAGTTCACTCTGTGAACTTGACTATTAGAGTCAAGTATCGCTTGGACCGTTTACATCAAGTATGTGGGGGAATGGATACCTGTTGCTGCTAGATTTTGTCTGGTTCCTGAGACTGAGTACCCCTTCACTGTTTTGAACTTCCAGAGCCTGAGTTTGCAGCTCCTCATGAGCATAGCGGAGCTGACAGATGGCTTCACTTCTGACTATCCGTGCTGTCCGTATTTTGGCTAATGGATTAATAGCTGCAGGGAGGCAGGTGGGAGGGGGGTGGGGAAGGGGAAGGGGGAGTTAACACAAGTGAGTTCAGAGGAGAGAGCTTGGCTCTGCGGTCTTGACCAGACCTCTGGGCATACCCAGAACCCTTTGCTAGGGACTCTACTCACTATTCTATAACAATATCCTATCAGCTCCTATAGACTGGTTTGGTGAAGGTCTATTCTGTTTTTTTTTTTTTTGTTTTTTTTTTTTTTCAGATGGAGCGAGTAGACTCATTCAGAGTTAGCAATAAAATAACAGATGATAAAATAGATATAAGTCAAAAGCAAGGGTTTGGAGATGGCCCATTTGATTAGATGGTCGCTGAACTAGCCTGACTTGGAATCAATGCCCCACCCCCCCAGAACACATGCAAGAAGCAGCATTGTGGTGTGCACCTGTGACTCCTCTGTTGGGGAAACGGAGGCAGGAAGATTCTTGGGTCCTTCCAGCCAGCCTACCTAGCTGAGTCAGTGAGTCCCAAGTTTACTGAGAGAACTTGCCTGAGAAATAAGTGATGGAGGAAGGGACCTAATATTGACCTCTTGCCTCTCAGAAGTGGAGCCATCTGTCAGCTCCACTGTGCCAACCTGTGCTCTCATACACACATGAGCATGCGCGCGCGCGCGCGCGCGCACACACACACATACATCTCTTGCCTGCATGCCAACCTTCGCTCTCTTATACACACACACACACACACACACACACACACAATTCTTGTCTGCATGACAACCTGCACTCTCATGCATACACACTTACATACAAGTAATTCCAAAAGTCAAGTTGCGGTTAGGTTTTCGTCTTGCCTCTTTTAAACCCAGCAATGGGTTGTTACTGTTCTTTTCAGAAAGTAGCTTTCATTTTCTGTGGGTTTTCTACTAACTGGAGCTTGTTGTCTAAGGGATGGAGGTAGGGGATTTTCATGACAAGAGGACTGCAGGACAGCTGTCAGCATCCCGCAAGGGTTTAGCGGATGCTCAATGGACTTAGAATAGATCTCTCAATTATTATGATCATTAAAAAAAAAAAAAAAAAAAAAAAAACAGGTAGTACTGAAAAGTGAGCCCCCTCCCCCAAGGCTTGTTAGGAATTAGAAGCTGCCTGGTCACCCCTTTGGTCCTCATGATGACCCCTTGCAGGAGGTCCTGTGATTATCCCCATTTTATGACAAAGAAATCAAGGCCCAGAGAAGTTTTTGAACACACTGGCATACCTACTTCTCAGGGAGTCTTTTTTTTTTTTTTTTTTTTTTAAGCTGGTCTCTTACTTTAGCTCCTTTATAGAAAATTCTACTTTCATATGTAGAAAGAAGTGTTACCTGTGGAGAAGATGGTATTCACTAGTTAGGGAAAAAGCAACCAATCCAATGGAGAAATAGCAATGGAGGACACTAGAGTGTTGGTCGGTGGGTCTTGAGAGTGGAAGGAGAGGAGAGGACGAAGTTGGAAGAAAGACAAAGTCTTCTTTGAGACCACTCACTGTTTTATCTGAAGCGTGAAGAAGGATTAAGGGGCCCTCTGAGTCTTAGGCCTCTACTTTGTGATCTCTGCCTTGGGCCAGGGAAGGAAGTCCAGCTCTTCCTGTCACTCAGCGCTTTCTGACATTTGTCATGGAGACCAGCACACACTTGGTTGAATTCTTTCGGCTACTGATCCAGAAAATTGGAAACTACTTTGGCTCCCTGTTCAATCAGTTGGATAATCAGTGCACGTCGAGCTTGCCCCCAAATTGTGGCCACCGGGCTGTCTGAAAGCCGGTGGGGAATCCGTTATGCGCGGGCTTTCGGAGGCTCTGAACGGGGCAAGCTAGCACGGAAGCAATTGTTATAGAGTTGAGGTGCTTGGAGGTTGGTGTGTTGGGGATTCAGAAACAGAAGGGGCAGCTCTTGTTCTCCAGTGAGACAGTAGGAAACCCGAGTAGAAACTATTTTAACGGATGATGTCTAGAGATACTACCCAGAGTGGAGAAGTGGTCCAGCGTGGAATGGTTGTGACTCATAAGAGAGACACAAAGGTTACTTGTGGAGAAGTGTGTGTGTGTGGGGGGGGAGGTGGTGGTGTCTAGATGATAGAAAAACACCTGAATGTTGCGTCAAAGTAAGAACCTATTATGGAGATGTGGGGTGAGATCAAGGAGAAGAGAGTTCTTGGCAAGAGATTGCTTCTGTAATTTATCCCAGACCCTTTAATTCCCGACCACAACCCTGAGAAGGAGATTATCACCTCCCCCCAGCCAGCACAATTGACTGGTGTGGAGGCTGTTAACTTGAGAAAATCACCAGAGATAGTATTGAGCGACTTCAAAAGTCCACTGTCCTTTTCAATGAGGACGTTGTGGAAGGGCTTATGAACACTAATAACAGCTGAAGGTCTAGCTGCAGGTGGCTGTCTAATTCCAATCAAAATAATCTTCCCCCAGTCTTAGTGGATAAAGGACGGCAGAATTAAAAAGGGACCGCGAGTGATTTTTGGCACAGGCACCAAGTCTGTTGTGGGAGGAAAGCTATTGGTGTTGGCAGTGTGTAGTTAGGTCTCCTCCCAGCAACAAATTCCCCTCTCCCCTTGATGGCCCGGGAGGTCACACACGTGCCTCTGTGTCCTTCGTACACAGCTGCATACACCATGTGGTATTTGCTTTAGTTAACAGTCCAGCGGGAAGAGGGTAGATTGTTGGTGTTTGAAAAATCCAGAATATTATGAAATCGGATGTTCCCATCCCAAGACGTTTCCATGCTGGTGTGAAGATAGGCCGTTTGAGGATGACAGACTCAGTGTGCTTTGGGTATCTCTCTTCCTGGGAGTTTGTCTCATTGGAGTTTCTGAGTCTGTCTTAACATGAGAACGGCTTCAGGAGTCAAAGATCACCAAATGCTGGCTTAAACAAAAGTGTGGGTATCTCTACTGTAGGACTTTCTAGAACAGTGGTTCTCACCCTTTGGGCTGTGACCCCTGTATATCAGATATCCTGCAGGTCAGATATTTAAATTATGGTCCATAACAGCTGTAGAATTTCATCTATGAAGTAACAATGAAAACATTTGATGGTTGGGGGTCACCACAACATAAGGAACTGCATTAAAGAGCCCCAGCGTTAGGAACGCTGAAAACCACTGTAGAACTTGCAGTATGCAAGTTCATTTGGAATCACCTAGTTATATAGATTTTTCTCTGAAATAAAATATAAAAGTTCACATATTCTCTTCACTCTGTCTTAGCTGCCCAGATGCATCCTGGGAAATGTTTCCCTCTCAAAGGCAAGAGTGACCCAGGGCATGAAGTAGGTTGAGCAGAGCTTCTAAGCAGGAAGGCTATGGTCCCTGGACATCCTGTGAAGATGCCAGGCTCTCCCTGCAGAGGAGGCTGAAGTGAGGTGACCCATTCATTCTTTGGCAGCACAGGGCACCAGGATATGCTGAGTCGGGGCCAGAAGGTGTCTGGAATGATGACAGTAGAATGTAGATCCATCTACTAATTATGCTCAGGAAGAACCGGGCTCAGGAATTCCCCCAAGAACGTGCTCATTCTGGGCTTTGGGTGCCAACGCGCTATCCCAGGTGGGACTCTTCAAAGACATCCCCGAGCGCTTCGGTATTTATAGCTTGTCATAGATGCGAGCAGATTCCTGCAGCCAAATATAGTGACATGTAGTCATTTGAGGCAATTTGTGAGTTTTCTTCAGGGATATATGTGCAGGGAAGTAATTCTGGGGGCAAGAACGTCCCTGGAAATAGCTGTTTTCCTGAAAAGTCTTGTCTCCTCATTTTCCCTTTAAAAGGAGATAGCAGTTTTCAGAACCTTGGGACCCAAACACCTCAATTGATTGGCAAGGACTCTTCTCTGGCTGGGCCAGTTCTCAAGAAGTCTATCATTCCATCTTCTCTTGGTCCCTAAGAGGGCTTGAACTGCGGGATTTTCTGAGTCTGTGAAGGCCCCATAGTTTCTATCTAAATTGTTTTATCTTATTGGACTGCTAAGAGGCACACCACCACCAACAACAACAACAATAACCACCACAAAAACAAAAACCCAAATCCACAACAACCCAGGGCTCTTCTTTATTCTTCCCAGGCTTCATGAGCACACACAGAGGATTCTGGGAAGGGTGGAACCTGAAAACCCTTCCAGACATGCTTTTTTGGAAGACGCTTTAGAAACGGAGCTTAGAAGGGGTTTTGGCGAGCCCCAATCATGCCAGCAGATTCTCTTTCAGTAATTAAAGATGGAAACCGACCTCCCAAGAACTGTAGTTAGCAGCTGTATCAGGTCAGAGGACCCCAGGAAGGGATGGGGCCTGTTTATTCATCTAGTATCCCTTCCCCAATAAAACCCCAGTGTTCTGTCTTAAGCATGTCACCCCACCACGAGAGCCAGGTCTGTTGGTTATTTATTTATGTAAGATGCTCAGCCTGTTTGGAAATTAAACACTTTCTTAGATTTCATCTCCTCAGGCCGATGGCAGACCCTCTGGGGGGTGATCCTAAGAGGGATACAATGATAAAAAGCCTTCACAGGGTAGCGCGATGGGAAAAAGCCAGGATGAATTAGCTTGCTGTGACATGGCTAACATCATCACATTTATATATGTTTCATTAAGCAGGGCCTTGACAGCTTTATGAGGAAACAGTGGGGTTTGCAGTGGAGGAAGGCCCTGTAACCCTGCCAAAGCTGATCCCGGCCTGTGCCATGCGCGCTCTTTAATAGAATAATATTTGCGCAGTGAAAATGTCATTTTAAATGACTGGTTTGATAATCCCTTAAGCTTTTAAATGATCTGCAAAGTCTGGAAATTCTACCCCAGTGTTTAAAATTGACGGGGACATTAATGAATGCAAACATTAAAGGATGGTCCCTGTTTTTGTTTCCTGAGTCAGACATGCATGGCGGGAGGGCTTTTTTTTTTTTTTTTTTCCTTTTGTCTCCTTGCACCCTGACACCACACGGCCACATTGAAGCAGCTGTAGCAAGTCTTCACTGCAGGAAGGTTTCACAGGACAGAGAGCTCAGCCCAGGATGGGGCCAGGAGTTCCTGGGGGGGTTGCTGCCAGCTTGGAGTTCTCTCATGCACAGTCGGAAAAGCACCGGCTCTGGGAGGACGGTTGCAGAAGGGAAGCCACTCTGAGCAGAGCGATTAGCAGAGGGCATGCCTCTCTCCGGCGGGTGCCCTCTGAGTGCCTCTCACCTGGTGAGCAGGAAGGGGCTAGCCTCTTACTGGAGCCCACAGACGCCGCTACACTCTCACTCGCCATTCCTGGCGGATGAAAGCTTTCCTTTTTCCCAGCTGTGAGAGGCTTCTTTCTCTCAGGAACTCCCCCCACCCCTTCTTTCAGCGCCTCTCAATAGTCTAGAAGAGCTGGCATAGAGATTGTCTTCTCATGAATCATACAGCATAATTAATACAAGGGCTGCCCCGGGGACAAACGCAACCCCTTGCCCCTTTGTACAAATAAAACTTTATTGGAACACAATTATGCCCACTGGTTTATTGTCTGTGGCTGCTTTTGGGAGGTGGTGTTGGAGCCAGGTTGTAATGGAGACCGGACGATATGACTCATAAGATATGCATCATTGGCTATCTGGTCTTTTACAGAGTCCGACGACTCTGCCTCAGGACATCGATCAAAAAGAAGATAGAATCCTTGTCTTGGGTTTAGGTCGGCTAGCTCCTGGGAGTCTCTGGGCAAGCCGCTTAATATCTCTGTGCTTCGGTTTCTTCTTAAGTAAAATTGGGGCAACATTTCTGTCCATTCCAGGCAAATGCTGAGAGGACTGAACGGCTAAACGTAAGGAAATGTAAGGTTAAGATACATCAGAGGCTGGCTGTCATGTGGCCGTGGCACCTGGCCAGAGTTTCTTGATTTCCTTAGGGTTGTTTCCTCATCTGTGAAACAGGCCTCAGATCATAGGATCAGTGCTTCTGAAATGTTAATGTGTATATCAGTTCCAGGCGGGAAAGGGACCGGGTTGGCAGAGTTGGGGAAGCCGGGAAGGGTAGGGTTGTGAGGAGGTGGTGTCTGCGGTTGGTAAGGTTCTGGTGTTGGAGAGTTCTAGGATGGGCGCTGCAGATCTGCATTTAAGTGCCTTTCTTCCACATTTAGTTATTTATGTGCATGGCACGCAAGTCATGACATATGTGAGGATGGCCGGGCGGTGGTGGCACACGCCTTTAATCCTAGCACTTGGGAGGCAGAGGCAGGCGGATTTCTGAGTTCGAGGCCAGCCTGGTCTACAGAGTGAGTTCCAGGACAGCCGGAGCTACACAGAGAAACCCTGTCTCGAAAAAACAAAACAAAACAAAACAAAACAAAACAAAACAAAACAAAACAAAACAAAACAAGACATATGTGAGGATGCCAGAGCTCGTGTGAGTTTGGTTTTCTCCATCCACCACGTGGGTCCCAGGGGTCAAACTCGGGATTCTCACAGTCGTTGACAAAGACCTTTACCCACTGAGCCATCTTGCCAGGCCCAAATCTGTATTCCTAAGAGGCTTCTTGAGATGCTGATATTATAGAACTAGCTTACTAGTCAAGGGTCTCCAGAGAGACCATACTCAGTAGGATGCAGGAGAAAGAGAATTCCTCAAGGCATTGTTTTCTCATTTGAGGAGGCTGGCAGCCTCATCCTCTGCAGGATGCCCAGGTCTTAGGTTCCAGTCCCAAGAAGTGGTTCTCAACCTGTGGGTTGAGATTCCCTTTGGCAAACCTCTATCTCCAAAAATGTTTACATTATGATCCATAACAGTAGCAAAATTACAGTTATAAAGTAGCAACAAAAGTAGTTTTATGGTTGGGGGGGTCACCACGACATGAACTATATTAAAAGGTCACAGCATTAGGAAGGTTGAGAACGACTGATCGAAAGCCTTACAAATTGAGTATAGTGATACGCGCCTATATCCCCAGCTTGGGGGTTGAGAGCAGGGAAATCAGTAATTCAAAGTCATTCTTGGCTACGCAATTAATTTAAGGCCAACCTGAGTTACATGACACCCTGTCTCAAAGCAAAACATAAAATCGCAAAAACATCAAAACCTAATTGAGATCTTTAATCCTTAAAAAAAAAAAATCATTAAAAAAAATGTTCTTAGAAGCAACCAGAATATCTGAGCACCTGGTAGCCCATTTCAATAAACACATAAAATTAACTATCACAACTAGGCATCCTACGATGAACTGCAAAGAGCTTGATGATTTTGCTGACACTGCCTGGCACGGAAATCTGTGAGCTATCTTGCCGATGTCCTTGCGCTCACGCCTGGACGTGTGTGTGTGTGTGTGTGTGTGTGTGTGTGTATGTTCTCTTGTGTGGCGGGTGCACACGTGTGCAGATGTATGTTCACAAGCGTGTGGAAGCCAGGGGGAGACACGGTCCATCTTCTTTGATTGCTCATCCTCACACTTCACTTGTTTTTGTTTTGGAGACAGGCTTTCTCTGTGCAGCCCTGGCTGCCCTAAAACTCTCTGTTAGTGTGCTAGGATTAAAGGTGTGCGCCATCATCAACCTGAAGCCAGCCAGCTTGCTTGAGGGACCCCTTGTCTCTGCCTTCCGAGTGGTGGGACCACAAGGGGCCACCACACCTGCCCAGCGGTGTGATGAAGGCTTTCTCCACTGAACTGTCTCCTGACAGTGGCTTTCCCAGCCACCCTTCCCACGGGGTCTCACACTGGCCTTAGCTCGCAGCCGGACTTTGCGTCTGCTGGGTTGGGATGGTTATTTCCCTCCGGTTAGCAGGGCTGTTACCATACCCTTCCTTTGGCAGCCAGGGGGCTGGAGAAAGGAGTCAGTGACAGACCGGATCCTCCTTGGCTGGCCTCATGTCAGTCTGGATGCAGCTTACCCTGGGAATGATGGAGCAGATGGAGACCGCCCACCCCTCCCTTCCAAACTCTAGTTAGTCACACACCTTGTGTGTGAGCGGTGTGCAGAATTTCAATCCTTTTGCCCTGCAGGGAAGCATTTCCTGGGCTCCAAATGGCTACTAAAGAATCCTCTCAGGCTATTGTTCCAACCGCATTTTCCACAGACCAGGGGAGCCTCCTGGCTGCTTGTCCTAATTGTTACCCTAAGCCACTTAGTAGTGTGACAGGTGAGAGAGTAGACAGGGGGGGGGGTGGTGGTGGAGGGGGGGGTGGGGTAATCCATGGCAGGAGGGGGGGTAATTGTCACTGGTTAAAGGGAAACAAATGAGGTTTGTGAACAGTGAGTGACACCTCAGGCCAGGGTGCTAGGTTAGACCTCAATATATCAAAAGCAGCCTGGGTTATGATAGAAGCATGTTTTTAGATTTGGATAGACCTGTGTTCAAACACCAACACCTTTGGTGTTTGTTTGTTTGTTTTGTTTTGTTTGTTTCATGACAGGGTAAAGATGTCAACATTTCTGGACTTCTCAAGCACCATTGTGTGGAATGATACCCACCTCCCTCCCCAGAACCCTCCAGGGATCCTCATTAATATCACATCAGCTCCCAGACATCCTCTGACTGCATCTTGGATTGTTACGTGATCTAGTTTCTGTCTCTAGGAAATCGGCCCAAATGCAGCCGTCCGTATTCAGTCAGCACTCAGGCTGGAGAGCTAGCTGCGCACAACAGATGCTTTCAGAAAGGGGGGAAAAAAGCAGATGCAGGCGCTGGTTTAATCCAGTCACTTCTCTGCCCCATCTACACCCCGCTCCCCTGCTCCACACTTCTGAGATCTGGAACCTCTGGTCCTGGATTTCTGTGTTCACACTTTGCTCACCCAAGCAAGACGATCCCCGGGATGGGTTGGCAGGATTGCTGGAAGGCCACATTAGATGTTATGGCCGCAGGTTGGTAAAGAGCATCATGTAGATTTTCTTACACTCCAGATCAGCTTGGTCGGGCAGAGAGAGGATCGGCCGGCTGTTCTCCCACCCCCGCCACGCCCTGCATAGCTAGGGCCCTGTTAAGGTACTTTAAAGGCAATGCCTAAAACCTAAGACTGCGCTACTTCACAAAACAAAACAGAAAACCTTACCCACATTGTTTAAAACTAACTGGGCTCCTGACCCTTGCTTCGAGGGTGGTAGGACTTCTCACTGAACCTTGGGCCATGTGTATGCTGGGCAAGCCCTCCAGCACTGAGGTGAAACATTAGCCTCCAAAGCATTGTCTCTATGATGGCCGATCTTGACTAGCATGATTTGAATGTGGTCCCTGAAGTTCAAGGGTTGAAATCCTGGTCGCTCATGTAATGGTACTGATATAAGGACCCAAGAAGAAGTGATTAGGCTTTGCCCTGTGGGGCCCTGCCATCAGGGATAATGTTGTTACTGAGGCAGTGGGCCAGTTGTGGCTAGAGAGTATTTTCTTTAAAAAGCAAGGTTGGCCCTCCCCCACACAGGCGCCCTTCTCTGCCTTCCACCATGGCATGACACAGCACGCAGGTCCTTTCTTGAGATGGATGCCACGCTCTTGGACACCTCAGCCTCTGCAACTACGCTCCAAATGAATCTTTGATCTATAAACACCACCTAGGTTCAAATATTTTGTCATAGCTGTAGAAAAGATTCCAGGAATGCCTCTCTGATCATCTTCTACAGGAGGCCCCTTCAATGATTCCTTTGTTTTTTGTCTAGCCTCTTATCAGGATCTTCCTCCACTGTGCCCCTGAAGTCCACCAATTTCGCCATTTCTATTTACCTCGTCTTTATTGGTCTTCCCTTCCTGTTTGGTGCATTACAAGAGCCCAAGGCCAGCAGTTCTCAACCTGACCATGCTTGACTCTCCCCTAGGGAAGTTTGAAGAGGAGAAATACAGCCCCAAAGCCCCAAGCCTCAAGAATCTGGTCCAGCTGCTCAGGATGGACCGGCAAGCTTCCCCAGCTGGTTCTAATCTGCAGCCCTCTTAAGACTCTGCTGGAGGCTTTCCTGTGTCCAGCTGCAAGACCGGGAGCTCAAACAGCTTCTCAGAGTTCTGGGATCTCAAGCAGCTTCTCAGAGTCCTGCTTTTCTCACCCGCAGAGAGGAGAGTCTCGCCACTCGCCCACTCAAGCCAGCCCAGTGCAATAACTCTGGATGCTGAAGCGAACACCTCCCTTCCCCATGAACCAGAGGAGAAGTGACTACCTTTCTTTGATCCTATTTTGTCTGTCACTTATGTGGGGACTGGCATTATTCAGCAGGCCGCAGACTTCTTGAAGAAGGAACTACAGCTTATTTAACTTGGTACCTACCAAAATATCTCCCATAATACTTCATGCACCATAAATCTTTAGCATACTAGATTGATGTTCAGTTGCTTTTCGGATCCCACATGGTCTAGACTAGTGATTCTCAACCTTCCTTCCTAATGCTGCAAACACTTTAATACAGTTCCTCATGTCGTGGTGATCTCCCAACCATGAAACTATTTTTGTTATTAGTTCATAACTAGTTTTGCTACGGTTGTGACTCATGATGTAAAAATCTGTTTTCTGATGGTTTTAGGTGACTTCTGTGAAAAGGTCATTCATCCCGGAAGGGGTTGTGACCCATAGTTGAGACCCACTGGTCTAGAACAACACCAAGAGCATAGTAAACACTCAACAAACTTTCCTTGATCGATTGATTAGTATTTCTTCCATAGAAAGGAAGTAAGAGGGCACAGAAAGATTCTTCAGCCCCGTTTTGACTGGATGCTTGTATCTTTACTGGGTGATTGTCTTTAATATGGATAAGTGCAAAAACCTGCAGAAACACATACATGTACACATGCATTCACACATGCACACATACACCCAGGAACTAATTATCTGCTTAGATGAGCTTACTTGAGCTACCCGGTGACAACAGAAATGTTAAATGAGAAAGTATTTGGTCATGCTCGGTGTAATGAGGTTTAATACAAGGGTATTCTGGAAATACCCTTTACAGCATTCTGGAAATACCATTTACATGCTGCCTGTTACAAATGGGCTGAGACCAAATGAATTGGACACAAGGCTACCAGTTTCTCCTCCCAGAGCCTCCATCCACCTGCTAGAGAATAGCGCTCATGTCTGTTAATCTCTTTGCACTTCAGTTTTAACATTTGGAAGTAAAACCTGAAATCCAGTCAGTAGATCCCGTGTCCTGTGGCATATTTTAAAAAATACACTGGCTTCTGAAAATATTAATGATGTTAATAAGTATTCAGAATGAATTAAATCAATAAACAGAAATTCTAAGGATCAAACAAAAATGGGGGGGATAAGAATATTGCTTATGATACTGTACTGGCTGGTTTTGTGTATCAACTTGACACAACCTAAAATTATCACAGAGAAAGGAGCTTCAGTTGAGAAAATGCCTCCATGAGATCCAGTTGTAAGGCATATTCTTAATTAGTGATCAAGGGGGGAGGGCCCATTGTGAGTGGTGCCATCCCTGGGCTGGTAATCTTGGGTTCTATAAGAAAGCAAGCTGAGCAAGCCAGGGGAAGCAAGCCAGTAAGAAACATCTCTCCATGGCCTCTGCATCAGCTCCTGCTTCCTGACCTGCTTGAGTTCCAGTCCTGACTTCCTTTGGTGATAAACAGCAATGTGGAACTGTAAGCTAAGTAAACCCTTTCCTCCCCAACTTGCTTCGTGGACATGATGTTTGTGCAGCAATAGAAACCCTAAGACAGCTACATTATCATGGCTTTTTCCCCAGAACTTTCTAGAGGCATTAGTTTTTGGTATCTACTGTGACTTCTCAAAGGGCTCAAGATGTTTTCCCCAAAGTCATTTGACTGTGAAATGTTACCTCTTCTCCCGCAGAGAGGTAGTGGCAGTGGCTGATCCGGTGAATTGTCAGGTTGGTTTTTTTTTTTTCCCCTCTTGGAGTAATACTTCTCAGATTGTCCTGTCTGTCCTGTTGTTAACGTAGGTCAGGTTACCAGGTTGGGGGTGCACCTAGTCTTACTTATCCTTCATTAATCCGCCTCTCCCAGGAAGTTTTCCACTTTTCTCCATCCTACAGTGATAGCCCATTGTTTTTGAAGCTACCCATGGTTGTTGTTGAAGCCAGAGTTTGAATCCACTACCCAGCCGGAGAAGGACCAGATTCTCTCAAGTTTCAAAATATATACTGCAATACATGGTTAACACTATGTGCACATCTGTGGTTTGTATTTAAAACCCCAGTTTCCTTCTGGAGGCCATCTCAGCCATACTCTGGGAGCAGTAGTAGGAAGATGGCCAACCCAAGCCTACCAGGGCATCCATCACATCTTACTGGTCAAAGCAGTTGCCATGGTATCTAATCAGAATCAAGGAATACAAGTAAAACTTTGCTATGCTGGTCTCCCCAGGCGAGGAGAAACACGTTTGCTGGGTTTTCCCCTGAATTTAAGGTGTAAGGAGGAAGAGGCTTGAACATGCACCAAACATCCTAAAACTGAGGGGACAGCTCTTCTGACAATAGAATCAACACAGTAGAATGTAGACTTAATGGTAGCCATCTTTGACAAGAAGGTGGCCTTAGAAAGGGAAACGGAAAATGTGGGTTCCTGATACCATGGAGTAGGATTCCAGTTTGGGACTATTTATTGCCATTTAAAGATAAGAAGTAACAAAGAATATTCTACTGCATTTAGTCACTTCTACTGTTTTGGTTATTGTTATTCATAGGTGAATCTAATCTTAACTCACAATTTAATTTACTTTTTTCTCTTTTAGTACTGAGGGCTGAATCTATGCGGCAGGTGATTTATATTAAGCTAAATTTGTACCCTCAGCCATCTCTTAACTTTTTACTTTTGAGACAACTTCTTACTAAGTTTCTTAGGTTGGCTTTGTAGTCACTCTATAGCCCAGGTTGGTATTGAACTTGGTGCCCTGGTGCCTCAGTTTCCCTTGCTGGAATTCCAGGCACCAAGTATTGGAGTCACCACACCAACTTTGTTTGCCTTTCAATGTGAGAGTCCTACTTGGCATTTCCCTCCCCACCCCATAGTAGGTTATGTTATGGGCCCAGTTATGCCCTCCTATGTCCATATATTGAAATCATAACCTATAGGTGCCCTTCCTTGGAGATCAAGTAATTATATTAAGTCAGAGTTGGTCCCAATACCCAATATGACTAAGAACTTATAAGAAAAAAGAAATACAGATGTTCTATGTGTGCTCATAGAGGAAAGAGAAGAAGAGATAGGTGGACTTTGTATTAGACTCGTTGTGTGACCAAAATGCCTGACAGGAAGCAATTTAAGGGAGGAGGGTTTCTTACTTATTTGATTTGTTATTACAGTGTGTGTGTGTGTGTGTGTGTGTGTGTGTGTGAGAGAGAGAGAGAGAGAGAGAGAGAGAGAGAGAGAGAGAGAAAGAGCGCGCACACACACACTGTGGCATGTGTACAGTTTAGAGGCAGCTTCCAGCAGCCAGTTCTATCCATCCTTCCACCATGTTCTAGCATCAAGCTTGGCAGCAGCCATCTTTACTGATGAGCCAGCTCACCTGCCAGTAGGTGACTTGAAGTTCTACACAGTCCATTATTCTGGGGGGAAACTGTGGAGTCAGGAGCATGAGGCAGCTGGCCGCATCGCAACCATAACCAAGAAACAGAGTGCAAACAGGAAATAAGGCTCGGCCGTGAGGCTTCAGCCTGCCCACAGTGACCCGCTTTCTCTAGCAAGGCTCCTCTTCATAAATGTTCTAAAACTTTCCCAACGTGGCCACTCCGGCTAGAGACTAAGTATTCAAACACACAGGCCTGTGAGGTGAGGTTGGATATGCAAACCAAATAGCCCTCTTCCAGCTGAGGAGAGTGTTTTATGTATGTATGTATGTATGTATGTATGTATGTATTTTGTTTTTTTGTTTTTTAACAAAATGTCAATTAATTGATTTTACCAGTGAAGACTCAGGTGCCAAATGCTGGGGCGAAAGCCTCCTAGCACAGAGAGACACAGAACACAGCAAGTTGACCTTCCTCCTCAGCCAATATCCCAGAGGGAATACCCTTCTCACAACTCAAAAGATCTTCAAACTGAATATCCCTCCCTTGTACTTCCTGCGTCTCTCTCTATCTGTCCTCCTGACTCCCTCTTGCTCTCTATGGTTTCTCCTTAATAATCCTATGTTCACTTCCTGTCAACTGGTTGCTCACTTCACCTCTTGACCTGTGGTTGACTTTATTTAGTCCTGTCTACAACATTCAAGCAGAAGTGGAAGTCCAAGCTCATGGATTAAAGGTGTGTGCTAAGGCTGAGCTGTACCACAATTTAACACAGGGTTTTCCAGTAAATTACACAATCTTGGGGTTCACAGTGTGATCAAATATCCTGCAACAAGAGAGAAAACCTTGGACTCTAGAACGCAGAGGTGGGTTGTGTTGTCACATCTTTGTGTTGTCAAGGCCATCTGATTTGTGGTTCTTTCTTATGGCCACTCAAGTAGACTAGCACAGACTGAGACTCTGGGTTGTGGCTCAGGGCCTTCCTAGCTGGCACTTCTTTCTCCTCAAATTCTAATTCATCCCGCCCAGAAGCCTTCTCTCCAGAGGGCAATGTGCTTCGGTTTTTCTGATGAGGTCCGTGAAGGCCCCACAGCACCTGACCCAGGACTCATGTATATTAGAACACTCAATAAATGCTTATTGATTAACTAGGATTCCCTAGGCCACACGAGGCAGGCAGAGATGGATGAAGTTATTTAATAAAGTCTGTCCAGATGTACCACATGTCTTGGGTAGACTTTTTTAAAGGGAGGAATGAAGTGGCGGGCAGATTTCACAGTGGCTTGTACTATCCCAGAAAAAGAAAAAGCCTTCAGGGGAAATGACTGTGGAGATGAACATGGCAGTGACAGCCCAACTGCCCTATGTCATCCATGTCCTGTTAAAGTTATGTCTGTTTTAATCTGGGGTGTGTGTGTGGGGGTGTTTTCATAACAAGGTGCTCGTGTGAATCTCAGTAATGCAAAGTTAATGCTGTTAACATATGCCCTACCATGGCTTTGCTTTTGAACATCAGGAGATTTCCTTCCCCCCACTTCAGACTGTAATAGGATGGAAATATTCCTGCTCGCTGTAATTTTGAGAAGTGTAAGTGAATATACGCTCTTGTGCCCCTTAAATCCATTGTAGCAAGTCTATTCCTTTTAAAGCCTAATTTTAAAATGGAGTCAAGACCTAGGACTCTAGTCTTTTAAGCAAGTGTGTGGCACGGCAGAGGTTATATCTTTACTCCTGTAATTTTCCCCCAGGGGATGACCAGACCTCTGCTAACAAAGTATTGGTTAAATTTCACCCACTGGGAAAAGAAAACTGACAAAAAATTGTCACATTGCCTGGATACAGGGCTGCAGAATATTTTCCCAATGAACCTAGTAACCATGGATGAACACTACTTGATCCTTCGCCTGTCCCTGGGTGCAGTGGCAGGCAATAGATGCACCTGGACGATTAATTAAGCGAAATGACAAACCAACAGAATACCTGTTTACATTCTGACTGGACTCTTAGAAGAAGTGTTTTTTTTTTTTTTTTTTTTTTTTTGGTAAAAGCAGAGAGGGAAGGCGGGGGAAATCACAGAGAGAGTTACCTCAATTTAGTTCTTTTTAGGTAGGGGATGATTCCTAACCTGGGAGGTTGAGCCTTTCCCTGGAGTTGGCTCCTTTTATACTGTTGCCTAGTTTCTCCTTTTGAGAGTATCTTCTGAGAAATCGTGCTGTTGTCTTTTGAGGAATGCCACAGAGCATACATTAGATGTCTGCCTCCTAGGAAGTACATTATAGGAATAATTTCTCATCAGGGCCACAGGATGACCTGATACTTCTTAAAATTTAAATCTCCTTGTACCTGGCTAGGTTGAAAGAAATATTCTCTTAGGAACTGTGATTATTAAGCATTTTATTAAATGTTCTGTGGATAATTTTTCTCTTACATATTAGTATCTGATGACATTTGATGTAAAGGCTCCGTTTTAAAAGAAAAGCTTGATACTTTTTACTATTATTTTTTACATCTGACCTTGAATAAGATGAGGAAAATCTCACAATTAAATCTCTGCTTTTGTGTGTGTGTGTGTGTGTGTGTGTGTGTGTGTGTGTAATGTGGTGTGCACTTGGTATATGCATGCTATCTGCTATGTGTGTTGTGTATATCTTAGTTTCTTTTCTATTGCTGTGATAAAACATCATGACCAAGGCAACTTATAAAAAAACAAACAAATCAGTGACCAAACAAACAAATGCTTTCCTAATTTATCTTGTGGTTTCAGAGGGTTAAAGACTGTGAATGTGGAAAGAAGAAATGAAATCTTGATCTACAACAAGGTAGAGAGAAAGAACACCTTGATTGGCAGGAGCCAAGTTTTAAAGCCCACTGTGAGTGACATACTTCTTCTAACAAGGCCACACCTCCTAACCCCTCTCAAACAGTCCTACCACTTTGTGGCAAAAAATTAAAATACGTAAGACTAGGGGTTCAATCTCATTCAGACCACCACTGTGTTTGTGTGTGTGTGTGTGTGTGTGTGTGTGTGTTGTGATGTGATGTTTTGGTGTCTAGTATGTACTTGCTATGTATGAATAGTATGCCTCTGTTTAAATAGGGGAGAAAAATCCACTTCCTATTTGGAAAGATCCCTGAATGGGCTGACACTACTTGACCTGTAAATAGCAGACCTTATGGTCACAGAGGGGAAAGGCTCCTGTCCTCCCAACAAGAACAGATAGTGATTCCATGGAGGTGGGGGGGGAGCTGGTCTGTTGCTGTTGCCAGCTCTTAGGCCGGGGATTCACACAAAGGTCTTCTCTACTAAGATTTCCCCTTTCTCTCCAGCATTACCCAGTGACTGTCAGATAAAACACTGGAGGTTGGGGGTTGTGGATATGGGGAACAAAGAGGCTGTCCCCAAGAGCGAGTGACCAGAATCTCTTTCTAGGAGCTGATGGCACCACCTTACTGACTAGATGAGGATCTGTTACCTAAATGGGCTAAGGTGGCCTCTGTGCCTCTCCCCCTGCACTGATTACTTCTTTGCTACAGACTAAGACCCATTGGTTCTATAGGCTGTTGGTACCAAATGCCAAGTCTATGTATTCAGTGAGTTTAGAGATAGTCACCACAATCAAATATTTAGCTATTTAAAATGGGCCTGCTTGCCTTGCACATTTTTATTTATTTATTTATTTATTTATTTATTTATTTATTTTTATTTTTTTACAGTATCACTTAGCACCCTCTGACCATTTAATGATGGTACCTTCGGAATTGAGAATCTCTACTCTCTTGCTTGCATACATTGCCTATATACAGACTCATTCCTAGCAGCTCCTGGGTCTTCCTATGGGCAGCTCATGGTATGAGATACTGCCATCTCTGGGCTTTCCAAGAAAGCAGGTGACTTGGTTTTTTCCTCGATTAATGATCAGACTCCCTTAACCATCTTCAGGATGATGTCATCAAGGCCCTGTTATATCTTGCCCATTTTCACCAAACTGTCTCTGAGCAAAGGGGTGCCCACAGAAGATAGACATATTGATGGCACCGGGTTTCATTTGTGTCCTAGTTGGAAAAAAAAAGGCTAGCATATAAATGTTCTGACTCCTTGTATAGCCTCATTCTTAGTTCTTGTTCTCTGAATAACGTTGTTGAGTATAAATACTGAGAGGGGAAAGATGACCAGAAGACAGAAGATACAGAGGGAAAGAGTGGGATCAGGACTCAGGGAAGAGGGGTAATTATGAAAGGGAGTGTAGCTTCACTCACTGTACTGGCTAGTTTTGTGTGTCAACTTGACACAGGCTGGAGTTATCATAGGAAAAGGAGCTTCAGTTGGGGAAGTGCCTCCATGAGATCCAGCTGTGGGGCATTTTCTCAATTAGTGATCAAGTGGGGGAGGGCCCCTTGTGGGTGGTACCATCTCTAGGCTGGTATTCTTGGGTTCTATAAGAGAGCAGGCTAAGCAAGCCAGGGGAAAGCAAGCCAGTACGGAACATCCCTCCATGGCCTCTGCGTCAGCTCCTGCTTCCTGATCTGCTTGAGTTCCAGTCCTGACTTCCTTTAGTGATGAACAGCTGTGTGGAAGTGTAAGCTGAATAAACCCTTTCCTCCCCAACTTGCTTCTTGGACATGATGTTTGTGCAGGAATAGAAACCCGCTGACCTCAGGCAAGTCTCTGGGCCTCAAGTTCTGGTCTGCTAATGGGAACAGGATGGAAGCTGTCACTATTACAAAAACGAAATGTTTGTACTGGAGCACAGCCATACTTGTATGTCATGATCTTCCTTGTGCTTCCAACACATGAAGAGGACCCTTAGCTTAGAAGAGTAGCTGATGGCTACCTGGAATCATCAGGAGTTCTCAGAGAGTTAGGCAGAAGTTCCTGGAGCTTGCTTTGGAAAGGTTGACGTTGCCTGAGGGAGGGGTCTTCTGGTCAGGGTCTTTGTATTTGGGGGCGTAATATTCAAAGTCTTTGCCATGGATTGGAAGAGGAAGAAAAGGGGTTCTAGGCTCCCCCTGGGGCCTGTGTGGGTAGATCCTGAACCTACCTTCGACAAGATCCTGAGACTCATGCTTCGGCTAGATGTGGCACCATCAGTTAATAAAGTGTGAAGCCTGGATCTCGGGGGCCCAACACAAAGGCGTCATCAGAGGAGCTAGGCATGTAGGGAATGGATGGCGCTTGTAGAGCGAAGGGTGGCCACTGCCCCAGGAATTGCCACCCTGGAGAAGCCTTCTTAGCCAGTGTGAATTAGCAGAGGGCTGGAGGAGTCTCAGAAGGAGCCCTCAGACTCCATGCTAATAAGTTGTGTGGGGATTTGGCTGATTGGTTGGGAAAACAGCCAGTGTTTTAGAATTTGTGCTTCACATCCACGGAGCAGTTTGGGGGAGCGGTTGTATTGTGATTAGCCATGCAGTATGCCTCCCCAGGGAGGGAGAACCACAGCATGATGAAGGCAATCATGAAAAGACTTAGGAAGATGTCAAAGTTATTGATTACAAGTCTCCATCACTCTGCTTTCGTGGTGCTGCTGCCTGGGCTCTCTCCCTGGTGAAACTACATGAAAGAAGAACTGCTTTTCTTTTCCTTTCTTATTATTTTTTTCTGGATTCCACCGCACATGGGTGACATCAGGAGGTAAAAGGCCTTTGTACCCACAAATGTTAGTGGGACTTCATCCAACTGGTTTCAAAGAGTCAGGGGGGAAAAAAAGGCTACTTAAAAATTGTTTCCCACTGTGACAGATTTCAAGTCTACCTTTTCCTGCACAGGGCAAGAACCAAGTGGTTTCTGGAAGGTTCTGGGGACTCTTCCAAGATAATTATGTCACCTTGGCCTGAACACAGGGCACAGCTACCTACTGAACCTTCCCTCTTTGACAGTGTCTAATCAGGCTGCCCTTTACCCCAGGCAGCAATATACATCGAGTCCTCCCAAAGAAAAGCCCATTTGCTTTGAAGAAAAATCTCTTCGATTGGCTCACTGGTATAAGAAACCTTAGAAAAGCCATTTTTTTTCAAAAGCTAAGTTTTTCCCTGTCCAGCTTATAATAGAAAGTTGAAAATGATAAAAAAGTATAAAGAATCAAAATGTGTACCTGGATCCTAACATTCCAGGCACAGTTTGTCATATACCCCACCCCATGTAGAATAGTTTGCATATACACATTTTGGTATATATACAAGTGTATATATATATATATATATATATATATATATATATATATATATAAAAGTGTATATATATATATATATAATGCATATATATGTATTTAAGTTGTTTCTATAACTGAGATCATATAGTGTTGAATAAAACCTTTTGCTTTTTTTAAACTCAATATTTAACATAAACATTTCTCCATGTCACCAAAAAGGTTTTAGAAACATGTAAAGCAAATACTTAACATTTTCTCTCAAAGGCCACCATTTGCCTCTCTGATCTCCCGGTTCTGGAGAGTACCAGTTGTTTCCTGATCCTTTGTTGTCATGGATAGCACTGCAGTGAGCATCTTTATGGGTGAGTCTTTCTTAGGTGAACTGGTTTGACTGACAAGAACTTGGACTCTTCATGTGCACCGTCAAGACCAATTTCAGCCATGTGTTACCTTATTGTTAAGTAAATGACTAATTTTTGAGGTAAAAAGGTACACTTGAATGATTTTGTTTGTCCTTATTTACTTGCGGTTCATGTATACTTCTTAAAGATTTATTTTTATGTTTATTTGTGTGTCCTACACACATGAAGGATCCTCCTGTGGACAGATGATGGTGTCCAATCCTCTGGAGCCCGAGTTAGAGGTGGCTGTGAGCTTTCGCCATGGGTTCTGGGAAACAGACTCAGGTCCTTGGCATGAGCAGCAAATGCTCTTATCTGCTGAGCTGTATTTTTAAATACAATAGTGGGGCCTCCCCAGGAGCCATCCCCTCAAGTGCTGCTCCAACTGTATCCCCGCACATCTTGTAGGCCGAACAGATTGTGAGTCTGAGGTTTTCTGTTCCCATCCATTCACCGCATGTCTTGCCTGTTTACTGGAGATGGCCATTTCAGACTTATTTCTAGGAGTCTTAGCGAGGGTCCCCCTTATAAGTTCCTGGGAGTTTCTACTGTCCTAGGTTTCTAGCTCACCTCAGAGATCCCCTCCTACTGATTCTGGATCTCTCCCCCAGTTCTCTCTTCCTCTGTCCTCCCCACCCTTGAACCCTCCTGTTCCCCTCTCCATCCTTCCCTACCCAGTTCCCCCCCTCCACCCTCTCCCATGTCTATTTTATTTTCCCTCCAAGCATCGCCCCCTGGGCCTTCCTTATTACTTAGCTTCTTTGGATCTGTGGATGGCGGTATGGTTATCCTGTACTTTATGGCTAATATCCACTTAAAAGTGAGCACATACCATGTGTGGCTTTCTTGGTCTGGGTTACCTCACTCAGGATGACCTTTTTTCGTCCCATCCATTTACCTATAAATTTCATGATGTCATTGTTTTTAACAGCTGAGTCATATTCCATTGGATAGATGTACCACATTTTCTTTTTCCATTGAGGGACATCTAGGTTGTTTCCATTTTCTGGTCATTACAAATAAGGCTGCTATGAGCACAGCAAGTGTCCCTGTGGTGTCCTTTGGAAGATTCCTGAGATGAGCTTTAAATGAACATTCCTCCCCAAATTGTCAGAATTGCATTGACAGTACTACTTTTCATTTTTCCTACCTGTGTTGACTGACTTTCTATATATTGAACACTTACACATGAGTGTCAGCCCTACGCTTGATGTGTTTTATTGAGCTGCCTTATCAATTCATATACTAATAGTCTTGTGATTGGATGTCTGTTGTCCCACTAACTGGTTTAAAACACGACAGTCTCTACTCATTACTTTTATTTTTTTATTGTTCTTGATTGTTTTCAGATGTTTACTCTTTAAGACATACTCCAAAGTTATTTGCTAGGGCTAAAAGGAACCCTCCATGGAAGTTTTGTCTGCACTGCTGTGGAAACTAACCTTGTGCCAACAAGCAAAGGCCCCATCCCCTGTATTTTGGTGATGAGAGACTCGCAGGCAGACAGAAGAGATGAAGGCGTGTCAGGAAGGTCTCAGGTGTGTCTAGTTGGAAGCTATATACCCCGGGGAAGCTCTAGACTTCCTAGAAGTACTTATCAGTTGGGGGTGTGCGTTTGACTTGTCCTGTTAGTCCTCAGTTAGAAGCAGGACCAAAACGAGAGATGCTACCATGTAATAGGCAAGTCCCGATGATTTGGGATCAGAGAAACTAGGAGTTACTTTCTTGGTTGTTAGTAGACATGGCAGACTGACTTCTACTGATGTGATATGTAGTGGGCTGCCACACTGGGCTGCTTATCACAGGTGCGCCTGAACGACTGGTTTTCCAGGAAGCTCTGATTTTTTAAAGATTGATTTTATTTTCATTTATGTGTATATGCAGGTGCCTGTGACGGCCAGAAGAAGGTGCCGTCAAGTTCCCTGGAGCTGGAGTTACAGGCAGTTGTGGGTGCTGGGAACTAAACTCCAGTTGCCTGTTAGAGCAGCAAGCACTCTGACAGCTGAGCCATCCCTCCAGCCCGAGTTCTATTTTTATACAGGATCTTGTCACTGTATATTCAGTTTCCTGTTTTATTAAAACTATAAACTATCTTGAGGTAGTATCTTAACACTATTAAGCATTGCCATCCGCGAAATAACTTTTGATTTATTTGTATATTCAGTTGAGTTCTGAGCTTTTTGTGAATCAGTTATGGTGTTTTCAAGGCTATTTCTAGACGCCATGTAGGGTGCATTGTTTTTTTGTGTTTGTACATGAACTACCTTACTGTTCTGGTTTTTTTTAATTTTTTTTCATTAGTTTTTAAAAGACAGAATCTCACTCTGTAGCCTTGCTTGGCCTGTAATTCACTGTGTATCCCAGGCCCTTGAATTCACAGTGATCCTCCTGCTTCAGCCTCCCAAGTGGTAGGATTACAGATATAAACTGTCATGACGAAGTTATTCTGTGGTTCTAAACCATTACCATGTGGTATAATGCTAATTACTTTAAAATATTTTCTGATATTCAGATAATTTTCCAAAATCCTGATTTTTTTTTAGGCAGATAGGTATTTTCTCCTTCTCCTCCTCTTCCTCCTCTTTCTCTGTGATGCAGTTTACTGTATCATGTACAACATCTCAGCAGAGAGAGCGATAAAAATGTAGGGCTCATGTATGAAGTCCTTAAAAAGTAAAAGGAAAGAAAAAATATCCCAGCATTGTTACTTATCGTAGCTTATGGTAGAAATGGTTAATTTTGGCTTCAGTTTTCATGGGGCTGGCTCTAGGAAGGTGGCTTACCACTTAATGTGGAGATGGTACAAGTTTGAGCATCTTCCATACGACACTGATGAAACAGGATCTCCTAAATGTCAGATCCTTTTATTTTCAGGTTTAAACATTCTTAGCATTTAAAAAGTGTCTGCCTGTGTTTTGTGTGTGTGTGCATACCTGTGTTGTATGTGTGTTTTGTGTGTGTGTGTGTGTGTGTGTGTGTGTATGTGAGAGTGTGTGATATGTGTGCCATGGTACACATCTGGAGGTCAGTAGGCAACCTTGACTCTCTTCTTGCCTCCTGCCTTGCTCGAGGCACGGTGTCTTCATGTTTGTGGCTGCACGTGACAGGCTGGCTGGACCATGAGAGTTTCAGGGGTTCTCTCGACTGTACCTCCTATCCCATCCGTCACAGGCATTCCGGGACTGCAGATGTTATCACCACGTCCGGCTTTCTGTGGTTTCTGGGTCCTCACAGCTCCACGGCAGCTTGTCTCCCACTAAGCCATCAGTCTCCCCAGCCCCTTCTTAGTACTAATATTAAATGTTACGGATTTTTTTTATATTCCTTTGATACAAATCATTATGTTATAAAATAATTAGTTATCTAAGTGATTCTATAACTGAATATTCTTTGTTTGTTGATTTGCTTATTTATTTTAAAACGGGGTATTGATACTATACGGCTCAGGAGAGTCTCAAATTTACAATCCTTCTGCCTCGGTCTCCCAGGTGCTGGGGTTACAGGAATGTGGGATCACATCCCACTTTCGTTGGATTTTTAACACATCTTAAAATCTAAAGCGTGGCTCTGGTCTTACATTGACTTTCAGCGAAAGAGCTTTTCTGTGTGTAAAAGCTCTGACAATTGTGTTGACCGTCCTCGGTTGGCTCTTTTAAGTTGGTTCATTTCAACGGAACATGAGTGGGACGCGCATGTCCCCACGTTCAGGCACAGGCTATGGCTTTTGAGCCAGGAGACAGAATGAAATAGTAGAAGGACAGTGCATGCACCGGAGTTCAGAAGCCCAGAGGCACACGCTCTGGATGTCCGTATCCAGCGGGTCAGGGAGCATGTTCTTTATGTCCCAGCAACATCCATGACAACACTGGAGAGATGAGGTCCTTCAGGGAGGCTCACTGACTAAACATCTGAGGCTTTTATTGGAGGCTGATTGTGCAAGTCTTTGCTCGGAATATTCAATGAGAAAAAAAAAAAGAAGAAAAGAAAAGAAATCCCAGACTGATGGAGGAAAACTGCTGTTAGCATCAAACATACTGTTTTCATAAACAGCTTGGACGCAGTGAGCTGCTCGTCAATCAGAGGGGTAGGAATGTATCCCAGTGCCAAGATCCCAGATGCTCGCCAGGGGCCAGATTTGTAAACGGTTCTTTAAGGTTTAGCAGTGTGACCCGCGGTGTTCACCCTTGTCATACATGTGTGTAAGCATGATCGTGTGCATGTCATTGTGTCAGTGTGAGGTGTCACAGCTGTAAAAACTTAATATAGTAAGTTAGATCCTAATTTTTTTGTATAACAGAATGAGAATTTTCTGTTCTTTGAAGATTTCTAAGCACAGCTGAGTTAAACTGGTGTGGTTGTATGCACCTGTAATATCTGAACTTGACCCTGCAAACGTTTCCTAGCTACTGAGATTCATTAGTACATCTGCGTACCTGGTGATTTTTTTTTTTAAATTCATGATTAAAAGCCTCTGAGGCCCATTCCCCTGTCATTGTTCATTCCTAAATGACATCACTTATGATTTTTCTTTCTATATTTATTGATTAGTTCTTCCAGATATTTGCCTGTTTTATTGAATTTTCAAAGAACCAATCCTTGGTACCATTTATCAAATTTGTCTTTTTATTTTAAATTTGTTTTTGTATTTATTTATCTTCATTATCTTCTTTGCTTGAGTTCTGTTTTTGTCATTTTTTTCTAAGTTTTTGAAGCAGGAAAGCATTATATTAGTTCCTTTTGCAAGAGTATAAAATATTTGTGGTTACATGTATATATTACATATAATTATCAATGTGTGTATATATGTGCATATGTATACATGTGTATTTTTATGCATGTGTACACAAATAGATTTAAATGATGCTGTATTTTTACATTTCTGCCTCGAGCCGGTTACTATATAAGATTGGTGTTTTATTTTTTTATTGAAAAAACTTGTTTTCATATAATATATTCTGATGATACTTTAACCGTCTTCCAACTCCCTTCAGACTTTTCAACCTCCCTATCATCCAGCTTTGTGCCTTTTCTTTTTTTCTCTTCTGAACAAACAAGCAAAGCACAAACAGAAAAACAAAACCAATAAAATGAAACAAAACAAAATCCAAAAAAATTAACTTCCCTCTCCTTGTCCCTCTGTCTCTCTCTCTCTCTCTCTCTCTCTCTCTGTCTGTATATCTGTTACACACACACACATACACACACACACACACACACACACACACACAGACAGAGAAAGAACCACAATACAATAGCAAAATCTAAAAAAATGCCCAAACAAAGCTAGATGAGACAAAAAGTCTACAAAAATACCAGTGAGTTTGTTTTTTTAAAGATATATTTATTGTTATATGTAAGTACACTGTAGCCATTTTCAGACATACCAGAAGAAGGCTCAGATCTTGTTACAGATGGTTGTGAGCCACCATGTGGTTGCTGGGATTTGAACTCAGGACCTTCAGAAGAGCAGTCAGTGCTCTTAACCACTGAGCCATCTCTCCAGCCTGTTGTTTTATGTTGGCCATGTACTGCAGGCCATGGAGCACTGCCCGTAAGTGTGGTTAAAATACCCAGTGAGACTCCACTGGAGAAAGCTGTTTTCCTTTGTGAGTGAGGACACATTGCTGATAGCTTCTTGCTTAGGAGTAGGAGCCCAGGTCCACTTTCCCACCTCAGCACTGGGATCGCATCTGGCTTGAACGGGTGCAGCCCTGTGTGTGCTGCTACAGTCTTTGTGAGTTCACATGTGCCTCAGTCCTGTAGCGTCTGGAGGGGTGGGCATGGGTAGGGCTGAAGCTGGACCCCACCCTGTTGTTGCATGACTTTTCCTCATGAGGTATAAAGAAACTGCTCTTTACCCGAGGTAGACTGGACACTGACAGGCCAAAATGAAGTATTCATCCAAATCCCACTCGGTGAACGGATGAGTTCACTGAGCTACTTACAGGAGAGAGACAAGCTGTTACACCACTACAAACCCACACCGGGGGCAACTGGCTTCCTCTTACATAATCCTGTAGGGAAGTGAGCTTGTGAGGGTCCTGTGAGTCTTACAAACCTTGTGAATTTTGTGCGTTTCTGGAGCCTTCCTTCCAAGGAAATGTTAATAGGTCTGATCTGAGAGATCCTCTGGAGGGTTATCATAGCTGCTTTGCCTCAATATGGCGACCCTCATGTCCAATCCAGAGGAAACACTGTACGCACACATTTCTGCTATCTGAAAGGGATCTTCTTGGTTAGTCTGGCCCTCCTTCCAAGGCAATCACCCTGAGTCCCAAACACACAGGTGTTTTCCCACCATACTGGAAATGGCATCCTTTAGTAGTTTAATTTTAGAGTTCAACTTTGCCCCACTATATCAATGAGATAAATCCATTTTTGCATACATCATTGGTTTTTTTTCTATTGTTGACTATGATTCCATTGTGTGAATATATGATTCATAAGTGGGTATACATTGTATAACAATATTTGGTTCATGTATAGTTTATACATTGTTTTGTGATACTGTGGAGAATATGAATGAATATGCCATGAGATTTTTGTTTTTATTTCGAGATATGGTTTTGCTATTTGTGTGAAAAATAGAAAATGGTTCAGTTCATGGGGCTGGCTGTCTCAGCTGGTCTTGAGGATACTCCAGAGTCCTAATGCCAGTGAAGGAATGGACTTGCTAAGGAGAGGAAGAGAAAACAGGCAAAGAGAGAGAGTTTCCATCTTCCATGTCTTTATATAGGCTGCCAGCAGAAGGCGCGGCTCAGATTAAATCCAAACCTCAAAAGATCTGGATTAAAAGTGGGTCTTCCCACTTCAAATGATTTAATTAGGGGAAAAAAAAATCCCTACCATGCATAGGCAGCTGCTTGGGTTTTAGTTCATTCCAAAGAGAGTCGAGCTGACAATCAAGAATAGCCATTGCAGAAAAGCTGGTTCTTTCCCTTGCCTGCATGTCCTTGCTAGGATTTTCAGGGCTGTAATAAAAGGGGTAAGCAAATTCACGCCTTGTTCCTAACCTTAGGGGAAGAACTTTAAACACTACATCATTGAGTATGATGTCAGCCCCACCTCCTCCCTTTATTGTGCTGTGATATATTCTTCGCACACCTGGTCTGTGGCTAGTTATTATAGGGGGATTTTGAAATTTTCTTTTTCTGTGCTTATTGAGACCATATAACTTTTTTTCTTTTTTAAAGATTTACTTGTTTTACGTACACGAGTGTAATGTATGCATGGTGCCGGGCAAGTCACCAGTGCTTCCCACACGCCGTATAATTTGTTCAGGCGCGCCGACTGACAGCCGACCGTGGAGCTCTAGCTTGGGAGGACCCTTGGAGGGCCGACAGAGCAGCCCTTGCCTGGGAGCCATGGAAGAGCAGCTGGCCGGGTCCAGGAGCCTCTTGCAGCTGTTTGTGATATGTCAAGTGAAGTTTTGTTTTTATGTGTTAATGGGCTTGGAGCTATTTTACAGTGTGTTTGACATTTTACAGTATAGTAAAGTGTGTACATGCCTAATTAAAACAGATGTGCATTTGATAAAATAATTACTGGATATGCTGGAGAAAACAGCTAATTATATAAACAGCACACACACCTAAACATGGACCATAAATACATATTTAAGAAGTGCTGGAAAACAGGTGGACTCCAGCTATGTTTGTTTCTGGTTTTTTTTGTTGTTGTTGTTTTGTTATGTTTTGTTTTGTTTTTGACTAGAACGGAGTCATTCCTTAGATTTTCTTAGCCTTGGGGTACATCAGTATTAGAGTTTTCTGGGTTTTGCCCCTACCTGGTCATCCTTTTTTCTTTCTTTTCTTTTCTTTTCTTTTCTTTTCTTTTCTTTTCTTTTCTTTTCTTTTCTTTTTTTTTGGTGGGATGAAAATGAGGGGAAATCCTCTTATGATTGAAAAGATGTAGAATTAATGCAACAAAAATATTTTATAATATAGGACAGGGTAATAGCTCAGTTGGTGAAATGGTTAACGTGCAAGCAAGAAGGACCCGAGTTCAAGCCCCAGCACTCCTGCAAACAAACAAAACACCCGAGGGAGGTGTGGTGTGTGTCTGTAAACTCAGTACCGGGTAGGCTGAGACAGGAGGATTCCTGGTTTGCTGTCCAGCTGGTCTAGCTGACTTGGTAAGTTCCAGGCCAGTGAGAAATTCTGAGGACTCTGTGGACGGTGCTCAAGGAGTGACAGGAAATCTAAGGTTGTACTCTGGCCCACATATACATACCTGCATGCACTTTGAGCAGTGCACACATGCATACACAGATACACAAACCCTCCATAAGAAATGCCAATTAAGTTGTGCTAACACATGACAGACATGGTGCCCATCTTTACCTTTTCTCATTTAATCTTACTCTCATTTCAAGAGGAAGCTGCTAGATGGATAATAGATGGATAAACAGGCTCAGAGATGTAAAGAACTTGCTGAGACGGTAGAAGATGCCCATCACTGGTCTCTGGTTTCCGTAGACATACACACACACACACACACACACACACACACACACACGCATCCACACACACAGACACAGACACAGACACAGACACACACACACACACACACACACACACACACACACACACTCTTACTTTCCTAAGGTGTGTAAGATGGGAAATACAAGATCCCAAGATCCACCATTCCAGCTGAGGTCCATCCGTTCCCTCTACTCTAGCTTCTAGGGCAATTTTGAGTGTGACCACTTTTGTGCTCTCCACGGGTGAAGATCACTGGTCTGAAGAATGTTCTCCAAGTGTCTCTCTGCCATTGCTGTGACATTATAGGCATCAGACTGTCTCCTGGACCAGACTTGGTTGACAGAAGGTCCTAGCACACTGGCAGGTGGTTACCACGTGCATGCACATGGCCAGGCCCTGGGAGGCTGCCAGTCGGCTGAGTGAAAGGGTTGCACCAGGAGGGTGGGATGCCTAAGCTTGGTATGGGAAGCAGGATAAACTTGCTCTGGAAGTAAGACATGAAGGAGAAATGTGGATGAGCATCTCGACGTGAGAGCCTTGCCCACATGTGGTCACAGCCCTGCTCTCTACTGGTGGGGGACAGAGGTGTGTGGAAGATTGGTATGTGTGTACTAGTTTCTACTTTCTAATTCCAGTCTGCTGGCCCATGTGCTTAGCGACCTGGACTGTGTTCTTAAGGTTGGCATCTTCAGCTAAGGTGGCACGAGCCTTAGTGCGTGCAGATGAGGTAAAAGGGGGGGGTTCTTTCTTCCTTAAGGGGAATAATCATGAGGGTGTGTATGTGTGTGTGTTCACATGTATGTGAGAGCATGTACATGCTTTGTGTGTGCATGTGTATGAATAGCTATGAGATGCATATCCACCCCCCCCCACATTCACATACACACATGCACATGTATTGTACACACCCCATTACTAATGTATGGCTGTGTGTGGTGATATTTTTAGCAAAGGCAAAGTCAGTAGCTCTGCTGATTAAGACGCTAAGGGCTGTGGGAATGCTGCCTTCCGATGCCCTCATTTCTTCTAACTTCCTGCACTTTGCAGTCGACCTTGAGGAGATCATTGCTTTTCCACAACAAGTGTACACCTACCAAAACGGGCTTGACTCATTTTGCTTCTCTCTCTGACTGCAGAGATGATGGGATTGGGGCTTGGTTTAGGAATAGAGAAGAAGCTGGGGTGTATTAGAATTGGCTATGGGAGCAGTCACATGGAAGTTTAAAGATCTTGGGCAAGGACACTGACATAGATTGTGACCAAGGATTCCCCACAAGGATATGGAAGAGGAGTAGCCTATAGTTGTGTTTATCAGTCTTTCTGAGGTTTGCAACTGATTAGGCAGTTGGATTTTTATGATGAGATTGATTGATTGATGAATGTCAAGCCAAAGGTCTTTGAGGGTTCAGTCCTAGTTGGGGGTAATTAACATGAGAGAGAAACACATGTTCTCATGTAATATCCAGCTGCTGTGTCTTTGGCTAAACCCTGCCATTTACACTTCTGTCTAGATTTGAAGTGGCATGCCTCACAGTGGAAAATCTGCTTGTCAGAGAAATGTCAAGCATGAAAATGGAATATTCCCCTCATCTCAAAGATTGAAACTAGAATCTGGACTGGTACAGATGTAGTTACCATCACCCAGAGTTTCTAAATGAAAAAGAAGGTATCCAGTGCCCTGGAACGACTCATGGATTTAAATCACAGGCTTACAACCATACCTGCAGGGTTCAGATGTCAGGGGGGTGGGGTGGCAACTGAACCAGCAACCCCCAACCGGCAACTGACCTATATATAGGTCAAGGTTAGAAAAAGGTAGTCTGGTCTGTGACTGAGTTTTTGCCTTATGTTTTTTGTTCTCTTCTTGATTCTTTTTATTTATGTGTGTGTGTGTGTGTGTGTGTGTGTGTGTGTGTGTGTGTGTGTGTGAGAGAGAGAGAGAGAGAGAGAGAGAGAGAGAGCAGATTGTTATATACGTTACTTCTAAAGAAATGTTCTGCGTTAGAAAAATATCCTCTTTATTCAGATCAGTTCTCTGATTTGAATGCTGGAGAGCAGGAATCTGTATATACAGTTCCCAGAGTGATGATAGGAACCTGGAAGGAGCAACCCTCAGGGCCTCTACCAGTTCACAGTGACTGGAAAGGTCACAGAGATGTGGTCCTTAGGATGGCTTACAGCATGGTGTCTGGGGCAGAGGATGATTGTGTGGACTGAGCTTATTCTTTTGCTAAGCAGGGAGGTGACAGTTTTTGATGTCACGAATATGAGTGACTTATTGTACTTTGTGGAGATTGAAAGCTTCGTCTCAACTCAAATGAGCAAACCTTAACGAATGATTAGGAGGCGAACACATTTTTCCACCAAAACAAAAATGTTTTCCCTCTTCAAAAAAAAAGTCCCCGGTGGGTGTTTTGAATCCCACCTAAAAATACTAAACTAAAGAAAAAAGCCAGAGACTGCAAGAGCCTAACAACATGTGTGCATAGCTTAACATTTGGCTCTTTTGAGAGTCAAATTTAGTGTTCTGAAGCCTTCAGCTCTCATATGGCCATGGGATAACTTGGGATATGTTATGTGGGGGTGTCTAGTTAAGATTGTCAGAGAAGAAACTACCATTTCAGCCCAGATCTTTTTATATGTGAGCTGAAAGGTTTGTTTTTCTCCCCCTACCCCACCCCCATCCTCTTTCCCATAATGAAGAAAAGACAGATGATTAGTCTGGTTTTTTTTTTTTGTTTGTTTGTTTTTTTAAGCATTCACCTTTGCTTCTGAAGCATTTGCGTCAAATGTGGATCTTCTTTAGGATAGTCTTATTCCAAGATGGCCATCCTGGATGTGCATAGCTTTGAATTTAAGGACATGTTTAATGGAGAGAATGCTTGACCCTTCTAATGCTTAATAATATAATATACCATATAAAACCCAGTGACCAGAATTAATATGTTAAGCACACAGACTGGTGCTTGGTGGAATGAGTCATTAGGGAAATACAAATTAAAACTGTACAATGGCATACCACTGTAGGATCACCAGAGCGGCTCAAATTAAAAAGACTGACGGAACCAAATATTGATGAGCTTGTGAACCAACCACAACCCTCCACTGCTGGTGAGAATGAAAAAAAAAAATCTTACACCCAACTGGGAACAAGGCAGGGCAATTTATTACAAATTCAGATCCGCTCTTACTGTATGACCTGAGAATTTCCTACCTAGAATTTGCTCTTGGAAACATAAAACCTTTGCCTGGTCAGACCTGAGCTTGTATGTCCAGAAGCAGTTCACTCCTTCTCACAACTAAAATGTACTCAATGCCTACCAGCTACGGTGTGTATCCATACAATGGAATGTTACTCATAGATAAAAATGAATGAACCATCGACACATGGAACAGTCGAATAGCTCTCACAGGTGCTGCATATTGATGAACCAACCAGATTCAAAAGCTGTGTAGTCTACAATGCAATGCATATGGAATTCTACAAAAGGCGAATCAGTAGAGGTGGGCAGTGGCTTCCTGGGCCCAAGGAGTCCAATGCAAAGAAACATGATGTCTGTTCTTCCAGTGGTGATCATTTTCTGTGTTTCCGTTACAGCAGCAGTGCCTGTGACTATAGACATTTGTTTTAAAAATCATTTAGTTATCCTTTTTTTATGAAGTACTTGAAATTTTTAATTAAAATATACCTAACATTATTTCCCCCATTTTCTTTTCCTCCCTCCAACCCTTCTCATGTTCTTATCCATGACCCCCCATCTCAAATTGATAGCCTCATTTTCTTTATTATCGTTACACACACACACACACACACACACACACACACACACACACATATATATATATATATATAATACGAATACTGCTGATTCTACTTAGTGCTGCTTGTGTGTATATGATTTCAAGGCTGACCACATTTTATACTGGGTAACCAATTAGGGGACCCGTCCTCAGGAGAGGCTATTTTGTCCTCTCTTGGTAGTCATTTGTCACCAATAGTTCTTTGTCTAGGGATGGGACCCCCTGAGTTTTCCTCCTCCCAAGTTAGCATATCTCTTAGTATTGCTATGGTTTGGGTCTTACTTAGGCAGCCATATTGCTGAGGTACCATGGGGGTAACTTCCTTGTCATTTCTAGAGTTGTTGGCCAGGGTGGCCCAAGTGACCCAAACCAACACAGGCTATTGTTTCTGCCCTTGGTTGTGTCTCAGAGGTCAAAGGTAAATCCCTATTGCTGAAAACACTACACATTTTGGACATAGGACTTAGACGATTTGAGTTAGATCTAATCATAGTTTTTTTTTTAAATTTATTTATTATATGTAAGTACACTGTAGCTGTCTTCAGGCACACCAGAAGACGGCGTCAGATCTCATTACGGATGGTTGTGAGCCACCATGTGGTTGCTGGGGTTTGAACTCAGGACCTTCAGAAGAGCAGTCGGTGCTCTTTTAACTGTTGAGCCACCTCTCCAGCCCCCTAATCATAGTCTTAAACATGCCACATGTTATTGTATATGTTTATAGCTCACTAAAGTGTTTTAATGGAGTAACTACTCAACTTGTATTTGTCCTATAAGAGGCTGTATGTATATCTTTGCTTGGTTTGATAGAATGAATTGTTTTGTCACTTGTCAGAAAGAAGGAACATGTGGTCTGCAATGGTTTGGTCCTTAACAGTTCTTAATGGTCTAATGGAACATTACAACATGGCATCTATAGCATTCATATTCAAGAACCATGCAACAAGGTTGCAAAACAACACATGTGTGTGTGTGTGTGTGTGTGCGCGTGCACGTGCACATACACACACACAAACACATATCTCATAGTGTCTTAAGTAAACTGAAGGTTTTATATCCTACTGTATTGACACTATTGGCAGGGAGAACCTTAAGGGGTGTGGCCTAGTCAGGAGTCGGGTTCATTGCTGTAATCCCAGCCCCAGGGAGGAAGAGGTAGTAGGACTTAAGAGTTTGAGGTCTGCCCAGGCTACATGGCAAAGTGAAGGCCAGCATAAGCTACACAGTGAGACCGTACCATTCAAAAACAGGGGCTAAGGAGGCCCATGGCAGGGTACATGCCTAGCATACACAAGGGCCTGTGTTTGATTCCCATAACCATGAAAAACAATAAATAAGAAAAAGAGACTAGGCCTAGTGGATTGGACCTGGGTTGTTGGGGTGAGGGGTACCTTTGAGGGGCTCCTGGGACTCTGGACCCTTCCTCTCTCTTCCACATTGTTTCTGGGCAGCTGTGAGGGGACAGCTTTGCTTAGCCACACCCCCTTCACCAGAAGCTGTGTAAGAGCTTGAGCCTTGGAAATCATGAGGCCGAATAAGCGCTTCCTCCTTGTGGGTAGTTATGGAAGGTTAGAGTGGTGGAAAGTGACTGGCATGGGGCCTTCTAGGAGGCAAACAGTGTCCCCTCATGCCTCAACAGAGAGCAACAGTGTATCTGAAATACAAAGTCACTGATCTAGGTTCCACTTATACAGAATACCTATTGAAACAATAACCTTAGCCTCTGCTTAGCCACCGAAGTGATCACTAACTATAATTTGGTCTCCAAATAATTTAATTGGGTTGAAAACTTGGGTGTTTCACCGAAATAATTCAAAAGAACGTCAAAGTGGATCCTTCTGGAATTCACTTGCTCTGTTGACTCCAGGGTGTCTGCCATCACAAGCAGACACCAGCGAGTGACCGTGCTGCAATTTAAGCGCCACTCTTGAGTCAGAATTTCCCTACTGTGTCTATCTGGCCCATCAGACTGTGTCCCTCCATGTAAGAGAGCAGAGCCACCCACTGGAGAGGGGTGAGGTAGAGGGACTCTTGTTCTGAGCATATTATCTGAGCTTTATGGCTGACTTTCAGCGTGGTTATATAATCCCCATGCAAATGCCATCTGCCATGTTTGGCACTTGCAATAAAATATTTAAGATATTTTATTCATCTTGCTTGAGAAACAGATTTTCAGAAATCAGATCTCCCCTTTCCCGAGAGCACAGCTCTATAGAGACTGCATATGAATTCTTCCACGCATGACTACAGTTCCTATTTTTAGCCAGGGTTTGGGCTATAAACTTGAAAGTTTTCGAGTTTTTGTTTGCCATTTCAGAGCTTTGATTTTAAAACCAACTGAAAAGTTTGCCTGCCTGCTTGCTTTCTCTTCAGTGTTAATTTTTACTGTTCTTTTTAAAGATAGTTCGCACTTTCAGAATGATGTAATGAAAACTACTTTGTAGGTTTGGATGATTAAAAAAAGAAAAGCAGAAGAAGAAAGAGATGAAAGAAGATAAATTCCTGTCATGATCTGGGTAAAGAGGGGCTCCATTTATGTGTCTGTCTGTCTGCTTGCCTGTCTGCCTGTCTATCCTAGTATTGATCCAATCATTCAGATACTTGCTGCCTAGCCTTATCTCTCTTCTACTTTTTCAACTTGTAAAATAAATTATTTCACATACAGGATAAATAAATACATTTTTTTTTAAAAAGGGCTGGCAAGATGGCTTAGGGGATAATGGCACTTGCTACCAAGCCTGATGACCTGAACTCAGAAACTGGATCCCTCATGGTAAAGAGAAAAACAACTTGTGTACATTGTCCCCTCACTTATAGATATGTGGGTATTGTGGTATATGGACAGAGAGAGAGAGAGAGAGAGAGAGAGAGAGAGAGAGAGAGAGAGAGAGAGAATATGAAATTAAAAAATTACTTATTATGTGAATGTATGTACTTGTGAAGGCATGCACACATCCTCCAGGGTCCACATGTGGAGAGCAAAGGTCAACACTGTGGAGTTGGCACTTTCCTTCTACTGTGGATTCCAAGGGTCAAATTGAGGTCCTTAGGCTTAGGTCATCGGTCATTGGGCCATCATCCCATTGACCCCAGTTTCTGAATTCTTCACTCCACTCCTGGATTCTTCCAAAGGGAAGATATGATGGGTGAAAACAAGTCTGGAGTATTTTGGAAAACTCACAGGATCCCAAGTATAGGAAAAAAATTGGAAATTGTAGCATTTTAGGAACTGTGATTCAAGAAAGCTACCAAGGTAGGCTGGGACCTCCATGTGGTGTATTCTTTAAGTAAAAAATAGATACTTCTTTATTCCTCAGAAAATTTTCTTTTATTTCCCATCCTATTGATTATAAATTAACCAATCAAGATAATTATTAGTTCTAATCTCTAGCAAGGGCTATACTTAAAATTTCAAAATAGAATTTGAAAGATGAAGTTGTCTGCCTGACATGGACAGCCAACTTACCTTTCACGGAGTTCTACATTTGGCCAATGGGACTTTTTAAATTTTACAAAAATTTAATGTATAGAAACAGTGAAAAGAATTGTGCATCAAAGAGCCATATATTTAAATATGAATTTTCTGTTTTTGCTATAATTTGGCACACATTTGGTGAATTAAAAGAATACTAACATTATTTTATAGTTATGGTGGTTAGGAGTCAGTGGGTCATATCAGACTAAAGTGAAAGTATGATCATGCTGTGTTCTCATGAGATCCAGGAGTGGTCCATGGCTTGCGTTTTCCTTCTAAGGATCATGGCCAGGCAGAGAAATCTCTGCTTTGTTGCTTGTGTTGTCTGTTCCACCTCTGTCCTTCTTGGTTCTGTCTTTAAGGACCTGTGATTTGTTGGACAAATCCTGATAATCTTCAGGATAATGATTCTATTTCAAGGTTCTTATTTGCAATTGAAAAGCTGTTTTCAGTCGTTGAATGTAGCATATCTACAGTATCTCAGGGTTATGATGTGAATATCTTTAGGGGCAAATTACTATCTCTATTTTAAAATTTCCATTTTACTCTATTATACATCCAATCATCCATTCGTGCCCATATCTACTCATCCATTTTTTTTCAGTTGCACTTCAAAATAAGTCAAACACAATAGTTTACATTAGTATAGTCTCTCTGCATGTAATTAACATTTTGGGTTCAATTTGTTTTTTACTTTGATATATATATATATATATATATATATACACATATATATGTATATATACACATATATATACATGTATATATATATACTTTAAGTATGTGTGTGTATATATATATATATATATATATATATATATATATATACTTTAAGTCAGCGTGGAATGCGCGAGATACCAATATGACCATTTGATCGCTTCTCGGCCTTTTGGCTAAGATCAAGTGTAGTACCAATATGACCATTTGAATAGTATGTTTTTGGAAGTTTCCTTCCTCCCATCTCCTCTACCTCTGTTCCTTCTTGTAGTCCCTCCTATTCTAACGCTTTTCCTCTTTCATGTTTCCTGTGTCCTTTTTACCCATTCTTTATCCTTCCTCATCACCTTTCTTTTCATCCTTTCTTTGTCTCCATACCAAATCAATTTGTCTCCTAAGATGAATTTGCATATAGTGAAATGCCTTAAATTAGAAGCTTTGCCATCCAATGTTTAGACAAATGCAGACACCTGTGGAATATATACATGGCTAGCTCCTTTACAAGTCTGCTGTTTCCTTTCTCCAACCCAAGTTTGATATTTGTTGACTAGAGATAGCATTGATCTCTGAGAGCTTTGCTTTATGTTGAGTGCTGATGTAGGTCTATATCATATAGTCTTAGTTCAGTTGCTTAGCCACCATCTATGCAGCCTGGGCCAAATCCAGGTGAAGTGGAAATTTCTGGTTTCCTTGGAGACTCAGTTGTGTAATGTGGTATTTTTCTGGAACTGTCTTATGAGAGGATGCTTTGCTGAAGCAGATACATGATAGGGTGTTTTGCTGAGATCAGACATGTGGTGTTTTTCTGGAAGCTGCCTGGAAAAATGGCATGTGATATTTTGCTGGAGTGGATACTTGAGAGAACATGTCATGTTTGGAAAGGGAAATGTAACCCAACAGACAGTGGGTGATGCTGTGTGGCATTGGTTCACCTTGCCACTCTTGACTGGTCTTTGTTGGGCTTTGCTGGTGATGGTTTTTGCCGATGATGCTGTGGCATTGGTTTGCCTTGTCTTCATTAATTATCATTTGCCATGACTTTGAAGAGAGAAATGCACCAAAGAACTTCTGGAGATATTCCTGTGGCTTCTTGCTCCTTCTGTGGACTTGGACTGATTAGCAGAGCTTTGTGGTTTAATTTTTTCATTTTTTATATTAAATATTTTTATTTATATTTCTTTCTTTTCTTTTTTTTATTTTCTACATTCTTTGTTTACATTCCAAATGATTTTGCCTTTCCGTTTCCCCCCTTCCCCATAAGTCCCATAAGCCCTCTTCCCTCTGCCCATTTCCACGGCCCCCCCCCCCCCGCAACCCCTTCCCACTTCTCTGTCCTGGTAATCCCCTACATTGCTATATCAAGCCTTTCCAGGACCAGGGCCCTCTCCTTTCTTCTTTTTGGGAATCATTTGATATGTTAATTGTGTCTTGGGTATTCAGAGCTTCTGCAAAATCCCAACTCAGTTCTTTATAGAGTTAGAAAGAGCAATACTCAAATTCATCTGGAGTAACAAAAAATCCAGGATAGCTAAAACTATTTTCAACAGTAAAAGAACTTCTCGGGGACTCAGTATCCCAGACCTCAAGCAGTACTACAGAGTAATAGTGTTAAAAACTGCATGGTATTGGTACAGTGACAGGCAGGTAGATCAATGGAATAGAATTGAAGACCCAGAAATGAACTCACACACCTGTGGTCACTTGATTTTCGACAAAGGAGCTAAAACCATCCAATGGAAAAAAGATAGCCTTTTCAACAAATGCTGCTGGTTCAACTGGAGGTCAGCATGCAGAAGAATGCAAATCGATCCATTCTTATCTCCTTGTACTAAGCTCAAGTCCAAGTGGATCAAGGACCTCCACATAAAACCAGACACACTGAAACTAGTAGAAAAGAAACTGGGGAAGACCCTTGAGGACATGGGCACAGGGGAAAATTTCCTGAACAGAACACTAATAACGTATGCTCTAAGATCAAGAATTGACAAATGGGACCTCATAAAATTACAAAGTTTCTGTAAGGCAAAGGACACTGTCAATCAGACAAAATAGCAACCAACAAATTGGGAAAAGATCTTCTTTATATTTCAAATATTATCCCTTTTCCCAATTTCCCTTCCAGAACTCCCCTATCCCATCCTCCCTCCCTCTGCTTTTATGAGGGTGCTCTCCTACCCACTCACTCCCATCTCTCCACCCTGGCATTCTTCTACACTTCGAAGAAAGTGTAGAAAATGAAGGAGCATTGAGCTCCTCATAGGACCTCATTGAGCCTTCATAGTACCCAGGGCCTCTTTTCCCATTGATGCCTGACAAGGTCATCCTCTGCTATATGTGTGGCTGGAGCCATGGGCTGCTCCATGTGTACTCTTTGGTTGGTGGTTTAGTCCCTGGGAGCTCTGGAGGATCTGGTTTGTTGATATTGTTGTTCTTCCTATGGGGTTGCAAATCCCTTCAGCTCCTTCAATCTTTTCTCTAACTTTTCCACCGGGGACTCCATGCTCAGTCCAATGGTTGGCTGAGAGTATCCCCCTCTGTATTTGTCAGGTTCTGGCAGATCCTCTCAGGAGACAGTTATATCAGGCTCCTGTCAGCAGGCAATTCTTGGCATCCACAATAGTGTCTGGGTTTGATGATTGTATATGGGATGGATCCCCAGGTGGGGCAGTCTCTGGATGACCTTTCCTTCAGTCTCTGGTCCACATTTGGTCTTTGTATTTCCTCCTGTGAGTATTTTGTTCCCCCTTCTAAGAAGTACTAAAGCATCCACAGATTGGTTTTCCTTCTTGAGCTTCATGTGGTTTATGAATTGTATCTTGGGTAGACTGAGCTTTGGGGGCTAATATCCACTTATCAGTGAATGTATACCATGTGTATTCTTTTGTAATTAGATTACCTCACTCAGGATGATATTTTCTAGTTCCATCCATTGGTCTAAAAATTTCATGAAGTCATTGTTTTTAATAGCTGAGTAGTATTCCACTGTGTAAAATGTACTACATTTTCTGTATCTGGTCCTCTGTTGAAGGACATCTGGGTTCTTTCCAGCTTCTGGCTATTATAAATAAGGCTGCTATGAACATAGTGGAGCATGTGTCCTTGTTATATGTTGGAGCATTTCCTGGGTATATGCCCATAGTGGTATAGCTGGGTCCTCAGGCAGTACTATGTTCAAGTTTCTGAGGAACTACCAGACTGATTTCCAGAGTGGTTGTACCAGCTTGTAATCCCACCAACAATGGAGGAGTGTTCCTCTTTCTCCAAATCCTTGTCAATATCTGCTGTCACCTGAGATTTTGATTTTAGCCATTCTGACTGGTGTGAGGTGGAATCTCAGGGTTGTTTTGATTGCATTTCCTTGATGACTAAGGATGTCAAACATTTCTTTAGGTGCTTCTTGGCCATTTGATATTCCTCAGTTGAGAATTCTTTGTTTAGCTCTGTATTCCAGTTTGTAATAGGGTTATTTGTTTCTCTGGAGTCTTAACTTCTTGGGTTCTTTGTATATATTGGATATTAGCCGTTTATTGGATGAAAAAAATCTTTTCTCAATCTGTTTGTTGCTGTTTTGTCCCATTGACAGTGTTCTTTGACTTAAAGAAGATTTGCAATTTTATGAGGTCCCATTTGTCTATTTTTGATCTTAGAGCCTAAGCCATTGGTGTTCTATTCAGGAAAATTTCCACTGTGCCCATGTGCTCGAGGCTCTTCCTCACTTTCTCTTCTGTTAGTTTCAGTGTATCTGGTTTTATGTGGAGGTCCTTGTTCTATTTGAACTTGAGGTTTGAACGCTATGTGGTTTCTTCTGGATCAAACTGCCATTGTTGATTCTCAAATGTTGTTTGCAAGTGGACAAACTGCTGCTGATTCGTGAGAACTGAACTGTTGATTATCTGGACAATGAAGATTGGAATCGCTCCAAAGAACTATTTCTAAAGAGGTCCACTTTCCTTTGCCCTATTAACTTTTCCTTTCTACTACCTCTGGTGAGTGGTGAGCTAGAAGGGAGGTTAAAGCATTTAAGAACCCTTATTAAAGTAGATTTTAAAAAATATAAGTCTACACCAGGCTTTCATCCTAATGAGTAAACCTACTATGAACATTTCTATTGAATTCTTTGTGTAATTTTGTGCTTTGGTTTCTTTTTTCTTTTTCTTTTTTCTTTTTTTTTTGTCAAATAGGAATGGATAGCATTTTATAAGTTTTAAAAAGTAGGTGTTCTTGAGATTGTACTATATAATGCTAAATTTTTACATAGAGTATTTATATAGTTAAACTGTACTATTTTTTTAAAGTGTAAGACCCTTGAAGACTTTTAGTTCATTTGTTATTCCTATTCTCCATGATTTATACTGTAGTTGTCATAATTATTGCACGCATGTGTTAGAAACACCACAAAATAAGACCCTATAATTTTTTCATAGACACATATAGAAGAATTAAAGTGAAGAAGGAAGCTGGGGGAGGTAGAATCTAGAGGAGGTGTTTTAGTGACGTGCTATTGGGAAGTAGAAAGGCAGCAAGGGAGAAAATTATGTAAAACTTCATTTTAAATGTTCCTAACTTTGAGTAAAGGCATTAACTTTGCAGATTTAGTAAATCAAAAGAGGAAGAAATATACAAATAGGCACATAATGGTTATCCTTTTGAAACCAAAGACAAAAATGTGATTACAGCCAGAGGAAAATAACATACATTCAGGGGGTAAATAATAAGAGTGATGATTGACTTCTGATCAGAAAAATATGGTGCCAAAATATTAATATAGCACCTTTAAAGCTGTAAAAAGTAAATTCTGACTACTTACAATCACTTTAAAGACTTTCATTTGCTTTTATGTATATGAGTGCTTTGCCTCCATGTATATATGAGTACATCCCATGTGTGCAGTGGCCTCAGGGACAAGGAGAGAGTTTGCCATCAGATCAGTTGAGTTTGGGATAATATCCATGATATTATTTCAGCTAATGGAACCATCCCAGCCTCTGAGCAAAGAGCAGGCCCACATGACACGAAATTCATCATAGCTAGGCCATTTATGTAGGATGGAAAGACGAGAACTTATTAAGTTCAGGTATTCTTCTAGTAAGGAGTGATTATAAACTTTGCAATTGAAAAATTGGGAAGAAGAAAACCAAGAACTTTTTTTTTTTATCATTGTCATCTTTAGCACTACCACTGCCATCATTATCCAGTCACTACTGTCCCAGTGACCATGGCAATAAAAAACAAAAACAAAAACAAACAAACAAAAAAAAACCCCAAAAACCCAATACTTAAGTGGGGCTGGCTTACAGTGTCAGAAGTTTGGTCCATTATCATATCTGCAGGAAGGATAGCCACACGCAGGCACATAGCGTGCTAGAGAAGAAGTTGAGAGTTGCAGCAGAAGGAGACTGTGTGTACATTGGGCATAGCTTGACATACATAAGACCCTAAAGCCCACCCCCACAGCAACATACTTCCTCCAACAACGCCGACTTTAGTAAAACCACACCTTCTAATAGTGCCCACTCCCTATGAGCCAAGCATTCAAACACATGAGTCTATGGGGGCCACACCTATTTAAACCACCACAACCACCATCATCATTATCATCCAAACACCACCACCATCACCACCACCCCAATTATCAGTCATTTACTATCTTTTCTGAACGTAGACTTTGTAAGCTTGGTACTAATCCCAGAACATTTCTTCAATAGTCTCATTTAATTTTTATTAAAGCAAAATCAAAAATATTGATCTGTGTATGAGAGCTTTGCCTGTATATACTTTTCTGCAGAGAACAGAAGAACATGTCAGATCACCTCAAACTGGGCTTATTAGGTGATTGTGAGCCTCCACGTGGGTGCTAGGAACAAAACCCGGGTCCTTTGAAAGAGCAGCAAGATCTCTTGATTCCTAAGCCATTTTTTCAAGCTCCAACTTCTTCCGTCCTCTCTTATTTACTCCTCTACTCTTTGGGATGCATCTGCCTTGGAAAGAGATTCAGTATACTGTAAGAAAGCCAGTTCTGCCAACACCTACCTCACAAAAGATCCACATTAATGGTTTAGGGTTCACAGCACTGAGTGGTTGTTTCACATAAGGTTCCCTGAAGTGTTCCCTAAAATTCCAAATTCCCCTAGTGACTTTAAAATGAGAATCACATTACAAAAGTCCTATTTAGCAGAACACTTTGGAAGCATACAAGGTCTGATTGTAAAAGATTATGGCTGATTCAAAGAAACGGTCCAGAACTTATAAATTCAAAGGGGCGGTGTTCCCTTTAACTTTCACAAGTGCGAGGGTTTTCACACTTACCTCACCCAAAATGAGGATGACAGTGTGTCCTAAGACTGTAGCTGGGGGCCTAAATGAGATAAGTAAGAAAGGAACATGCGTGAAGGGAATGTCCATAGAATAGTAGCTTTTGTCTTCAATTCCAAGGAGGCTGCTGTCACTCAAATCATAGAGCATCTACTTGAAACCTGAACTCTGTGTTACAAGGATTCATCACTGGCCTGTGGGGTAAACAATGAACCATACACAGTAAAGTAGCTGAAGAAATGTGTATGTGTGTATTTATGTGTTTGTGTGTGTGTGTGTGTGTGTGTAAAGTGAACATGCTATACTTTGTATATAGCTTCTCCATACACAAATTCACGTTGAGGCTTACTTCTTAATTCCTCAGTGGGGCTGGAAGTGTTGAAAGGTGGGATTTAATGGTAGCTGTTTGCATCACATGGCCAAAGCCTTTATTACCGCTTCTCTCCAGTGAGTTCTTTATTTCACCCCGAAGTGGATCAGGTACCCAAAAGCAAATTGTTGTAAGAAAATCAAGGCCATCTTTCATGTTCTTTCTCTTCTGCATTTATTGGCTTGCCCTTCTGCTTTCTTCTGTGAGTTGGTGGATTTTCTAGTCTGAAGAACTATGAGACCAAACCAACTTCTTTCCTTTATAAATTACCCTGTCTTGTGTCTTCTGTTAGAGCAACAGTTACAGTAAAAGATTGCATATCTTTTATATTGCATTTTGTGCATATATATACACAAATATATACATATGTATCCATTCATATATGTTAGCTTCACATATATATTAAATATATTATTTGGCACAGTGTGTTTAGTGTGGGGAACGGGGAAGTTCTATGTGTCTTTGGCAGGGGAAATAAACTGAAATGACAACAGTATTTAGTGGTGAACTTGAGAACATTCTATCTCTAGCCATACCTTGTGCCAATTACTTCAGAACCCGTAGAGGAGATGTAATGTAAAAATTACATTAGTAATTTTTAAAGCCTCAGTGATATCAGCTTGCAGATAGACCTGAGAAATAAAGTGGGGTTCTGGGGAGTCCTCAGTTCTGCATACATTCTAAATCATGTGGGAAGTTCTTCAACTTCACCAGTGTCCGGACTTCATCCTTCAGAGATTCTGCTTGGATTATCTGAGGCTGAGTGTGGTCCCCCACTGTGTGAATCTGATGCTCTGGCTTTCTGGGAAGGAGTTGATCTTAGGAACCCAGCTGGTGAGGGAGCTGGGTGAAGGGGGTTGTCCACGTGAAAGCTGAGAACATCTGCTTAAGGGGCCAGGTACTGTGCAAACTCCTGTGGGAACATGGGCTCAGCGCCACAAACTCCGCTGGCTTTTCAAACGACTCAGGAAGTTTGGATGTTTATGTGGAAATTTCTAAAACATATCATTTTAATAAAACATATGTGACATGAATTCGCCATTTTAACCATTTCTAAGTATGTCGGCATAATTGTACGACCATCTTCGCCATCTGTCTCCAGATTTTTTTTTCATCTTTGTTGCCTGAAACTCTGCATCCGTTAAACAATAATTTTCCATTCTTGCTCCTCTCAAGCTTACAGTGTCTTCTGTCTGCTTCCCGGGAATCAGATTACTCTAGGTATCTAACGAAAGTGCCATCATACAATATTTTCATTTTATCACTGGCTTCGTTCACTAACGTCTTTTAAACCTTATCCATGCTGTTGAAGACATTTGGATTCTCTCCCTTTTTAAGGATGAGTCGTATTCTGTGGTGCACACAGACCGTATTTTGCTTATGCCGCACCTGGGAATGGACAGCTGGTTTGCTCTACATATTGATTTTTATGAACAATAGATACATAGCTATCGGTTCAGGTAAAATGCTTTCAGTTCTTTTGGAAACATATCCAGAAATAGAATTGCTAGAGCATGTGGTGACTCTCTGTTTAGAAGTGACTGTGCTGACCCTAATTTTTAAATGTCTGCTACAAACCCAGACTTAAAGCAACAACAGCTGACAGCATGGCACTTCTGTGGGACTAGCCTCGTGATTGCAAGACTCTGTGGAATGCAAATTTCTTTTGTTGAATGATTCATAAATCCAGATTACTTTTCTTGATGTCTCTGTTTTCTCGCTTGCGAACTAAGAGTTTGGATCTCATCATCATTGGTTGTATACATTCAAATAAGTCCACAGCCTTGGAGCCAATCTGATTATAATTTGTCTAGGGTTCTTTAACATTTTTTAGTAGGTTTCAAGAATTTTATACAATGTGTCTTGATTATATTCACCCTTTTCCCAGCCCTTCCCATATCCCCTGCCTTTCTCTACCCACCCAACTTTGTGTCCCCTTTGTATTGTATTTTTTTACACCTAACAAGTCTGATTCTGATTGTGGTTCTTATTCTGTGTGTGTAGCTTGGACTTCAAAACTTGTATTTGACATCCTGGCACTCAAATCACTGAAACCCCCAGGATCCCACTGTCTAGATAAGATAAGATACGGCAAGGGAATCAGACCAGACATATTGTTTGGGTCCAATCTGACACAGCAGAGTCTCCATCAGCCGAGATCAAAACTGTTTGTACTAGCCACGGAACGGTCGGTCTGCCTTTTTAAGGAAAGAATAATCTATTTTCCAGTCCCAACAAATTTCAACCACATTTGGACAGAACGGATCACGTTTCTGAACTGTAGGTAGAAGGCTCCTTTGGCGGTAACATGATTCTCCCTGCCTGTTTGTGACAATCTCTGAGCAGGAGCTTTTTGTTGGCTTTTTAAGGGAAGACATGGTCTAGCCTTTCAAAGTTTGTTTGCTTGTTTTATGAGCCCTTTAAATGACTAAGCCCACAGGACCAAGGTAAACGCAGATGGCAACTCCTGGAATCTTTTGGCAGCCTCCTAACTGACCAGCAATTTGCATCTCCCGTATTTTCATACCTAGTGGAATTCAGTTTGAATCTTTCTATTTACTACTGTTTAAATCAACATGAAGCCTCTCTAAATATCTGCTTTCCTTTCTCTTTCTATTTTTAAGTATATCCTGATTTTTAAAAAAAAAAATAAAATTCTTATCAAAAGGAAATTTTTATACCTCAAAAATTATACAGCAGCCCTTTTATAATCATGCCAAGATTTCATGCTTCATGGTGACAAACATGTATGACATTTGATGCTTAGGAGCAGGTGATTTTTGAAGGGCTCTAACAGGACCAGGCGTGGCGAACACGGTACCGGAAGGCCCTGCCATTCCCCCTTCCCTCTCCTTTGTAAACCGTGGCTTACATCCCTAAAACGAGCCACTAAGGTCTGTTCCCTTATTTGGACACTTTCTTGTGCCAGACTCATTCCTAAGGCTGAACACCAAGGCTCAGAGCTAGCAAAGTATTCAAGTCCAGAAATCAAAAGCCCTCTTTTGGCTACCCTAATTAACATGCCCAATCAAAACACCACTGCTCCCCAGCCCATTCTGACACACGCCTCTCCATGTTTCGTCTTTAAAAAAAAGAAATCACACCTCCTAGGTCATTTGCTGCTGCGTTCTGCCTGAGTCAGAGATCAGTCACTTTACTTTTCTTTCCCACTTAATAAAGGGTCTCTCTGTGGAAATGGATGTTTGGGTGTGGTTTGTGTCTAATCCCAGGTCTGGGAAGGAGCATCCTGCTGTGCGCAGACCCTTTCAATTCTAGAATGGAGGGCAGGAGATGTGGGTCCTGTAGTGGCAGTTTCCCCTAATTAATTGATTGGATAATAAAGATGACAAGAAGCCAAATATTGGGCGAGGAGGAGGAGGCGGGCCTTCTGGGTAGGTCTTATATCTGTCTCCCACCTTTGTCCCTCATTTATGTGTCCTTTGAATTTAGACGATGGGGAATTGGTTCAGTATTTATAAACTAGACAAATAACTGTTGGGAACAAACAGAAGAAACTTCTTCTAAATATTACCATTTCATTTCCAGAATCCATTCAATCATAGAGAGAAACTAAATTCAAGGTCTCAGGCCCTAGGAGAGCTGGGGACTTCCCTATAGCTGAACAGCTTCTGTTGTAAACAGTTGTCTGAGTCTAGACATCTCTGGGACACCTTGTAAGGAGACAGATGTCTGAGTCTAGCCATCTCAAGGTCAATTTCTTCATCTTGCTGGCAGGGTCAAACAAGGTCATATTTCCAGGTGTAGGAATGAACACCTATCTCATTTCTCCAAATGTTTTCTTAATTGTCTGTTAACCAGTAAAGAATATAGACATTGCCGTTATCTAAACCAAGGTGCATAAGTTGTAAAAATATATAACCAATAGCCTGTTATGCCCTAATTAACTACATGCAGGTGAGCTGCATCTGAGCTCCAGACCTGACGTCTAGGAGAATGAACTAAAGACCTTAAACCAGTTTATTGAACCCGGATATGGTTCAGTCTCCAATGGTACTTCCTTGCTTGACCCATAATGTCAAAACACAATTGGATAACATTGCAGCTCCTCCCAGATCCCCCTTTCCTTTGTGTTCCGACCCTTTAGAAATGTTGTACAATCTCCCTTTGGGGGATGAGGTTCCAATCCCTGAACTGGCCTTCTCCCTGAGAGCTCAGAAAATAAAGCTTTCATTTTAAAGTTTCTGTATCTGAAGTGAGTTTTCTCAGCTTCCACCCTGAACCCAATAATAACGAATACGGGATTAACTGTATGTATGAACACCAGGGGATGGACAGGGCACATATAAAGACTATTCAGCAAATGGAAGCCAGTCATTTTTATACATTTCCAGTCACTGAGAAGCAAACATGGAGCTAGGAGCATGCAGACAGGTTGATTCTGTTACCAAGTAGTTGGAACCTTGGAGAAGTGAGAAACTTATGGGATGTCATACTCCCAGCATTGATTTAATCAGTCCACAGTAACTGCCTCTTAGTACCCAAGGTCTGTGGGAGGAACTGAGAATTGGAACGGGACTCATACAGCTCTTGGTTGCCTATCAGCCAATTGATAGGTGTTAGGACATGGGGAATTGTTTGCTGAGAACATTTGGGGGGGGGGAGGCATAGGGCCAAGGTGCATTAGTGTTTTCCCCAAGTCATAACAATTCAAGGTAGAAGCAGTTAGAAAGGGTTTCCATGAACTCTGGGGTACGTGTGTGTGGTGCAGTGGGTGGGGCTGGGAGTGGTGGTGGAGCTCGACCTTGTCTGTGCCTGAACTTTTGGACTCTTGTAGTTTGGCAGAGAATCCCCCTGGGCATCAGGGCAGTTTCATACCACTTCTACATGTAAACTTCCCATTGAAAATCCTAGACAGTTCCATGATGCTTGTTTCCTTATTTGTTTTCTGCATCAACCTCCTGGCCGAACTGACCAGCAGGGTGTCTGTGTTTCCTTTAAATTCCTGGTTTAAACCTGGCTCAAAGAGAAATCCTTCTTTGGTTAATCTCATTGTAATTGTGAAACAGCGTGTTTGGGGAAGAGTTTCAAGGCAGAGATCACCTTGAGGTGTAGTTCCACTGTCTTTTAATTTAGAGCAAAAGGAATTCTTCTGGTTTCTCCTGTAGCCCGAGGGTGTTGGCATTCTTGGCAGCTTGCACACAAGAAAGGCAAGAAAGGAGATCAGGGTTTTAAAGGAGGCTTCTTTACCCTTACTGTTCACTTCTGTACTGTTCACAGGGATCTTCTTAAAAGAAACAAACCATCAGTTGCCATTTCCTATTGTCTGGGGGAATTGGCACACATCATCAGTGCTTAAAGAAGGTCTCTTTGTGGCTGCTTTGCCTTGCAAATGAGCTTCAGCCCAGGGAAGGCCGAGGGGAGCAGAGAGGCACCTTTAACATTTGTTTTCCTGCTGTCAAGAGAGTTAGGATGAGTTATTGAGTTCAGGGCGAATGCTTCCAAGGATGCCCAGGGACCCTGGCTAATCCTGAAACCCCCTTAGAGAATACTGACCAAGGTGCTCACCAGTGGGGACAAGAAACCCTGTAGGGGAGAGAGAGGGAGAAGGAGAGCAAGAGGGAGAGAGGGATACGGAGAGGGAGAGACAGACAGACACAGAGAGATGGAGAGACACAGAGACAGAGAGAGACACAGAGAGAGGCACATACGGGTGTGTGATACTGAGAAATTTAATGTCCACAGTGGTAGTAACAACAGGCGCAGTGATGTTACTAATTACCTCCCTCTATAAACACAGGATGCTTCTGTTATTTTGTTGCTTTCATGGAGTTTCTTCCAAATTCGGGCTGCGGGTTTCTTTCCACCCTTGGTTTTAAGCACTTTCTCCTTCTATGCTCCAGCATCCTTTTATTTTATTATTATTATTTTTTTTTTTTAAGGAGGAAGTCCCTGTTAGAACCTGGACTGAGCAGGAGGTTGCAATCACGCTGTTGTTATTCCTTAGCGTTCCCACTGTCATTGTTCCCACCTCTCCTCTGAGTTTTGCTTTTACACCGGCTCCCTTTAACATCACTTCCCCCTTAGAATTCTAGGGACTGGCTGTCCTACTCATCTATTAACCCAAGACAAAAGCTGAGGGCTTCCAAGCTGGGAGGCTGTGCTCCAGCTCCAGAGCTTCCTTCCAGCCCCACAGCTCCCCCACCCACCCACCCCGCCCCACCTTCTGGTACAATCATTAAGGGCTTGTCCAATTCCCCACAAGGCTGCCTTCACTGTTTCTCAGACTGTCTCCCACCCCGCGTTCCCTGTGTTAGGTTCTGTAGTCCTGGCTGGCTCCCGGACTAGCCTCCAAGCATCTTCAGCAAAGGGTCTGTGTGTTTTTGGGCACGCCCCTCCCCCCGGAACCCTTGATGTGCACCTAGTAGGCATTCAGAATGTGCTGGCAGCTCTGCCGGCGCATATGGTTCCCATTTTCTAAAAATGCCTGTTTGCTCTGATTATCTGCCAGCCAAGTGTACTCTGGGGTAGCAAAAGGTAAATGGACTAAAAGAGGTAGTTCAAGGAGTAGTCAATAGTGTGCTCATAATTATGAGTGGGGATGGAATATGCATAAACTTTCTTGCATAACTAATCAATATCTTAATATATCTCCATTAGTGAGGGTGTGTTTTATGTTATTGATGTTAAACATCTACCTATTGTGTCAGAAGGGTTTCAGGGTAATTGTTATTGATGGCAGAAGCCCTGTCGGCTGCTAAATGTAGATTTTCTTTACATAAAAAAAAAAAAAAAAAAAAAAAAACCAGATGACGATTGGCTGAGATTTATTTTTCCTGTATTGCTATAAGCCAGATTCTCCATTAAGCTATAAAATATTATGATACACTTGAAGCAATGTAATGCGATCCAAACACAGTTATAAGTATCCCATTATTAGTCACATGTGCTGAGACATTAGCATAGCAGTTAACTAGTTCTGGGTTGAGCTCCCTGCTCAGGAATATTTTACCAATGCGATTGCATCGGATCGCAATTCCAGTTTAATTATCCGATGGCTGTAATCACATGCTTAATGATAATTGGCTGGTGGAATGACTCCTGACACGGGATGCTGAGGCTGAATTTCTAAATATAAAGATCCTGTGTGCAAAGCAGTGTGAGAGGCACACTGTCGTTAGGTGGGGTTCAGGTGGTTAGATGTGGTTTTATTCACTTAGCTACCCTCGTGGTTGGCAGTATCTGTGCAGTTGCTCAGGGAATGGCGGATACCCATAATAGTCTGTGCACCCCTGTATTTCCCTGCTATGTCCCAATGGCATGAAATCATATTCCTGGACAATGTTTATGGCCGCATCTTGCTCAGAAATCCAGTTTATCTGCTCTCTTTCCAGATTTGCTTGTTTGTTTGTTTGCTTGTTCCTGTAACTTCCCCTGGTAGAAGCTGCCGTGGTAAATTACATGAATGGCCTCAATACTTCACCTTTCCGGTGGCCACATTCTTTACAATATGATTTTACAGTTCAATCAGAACAGAGGAATAATTTCTACCTATCCTTTGACTTGACTCTGGCTATGTGACTTTCATTGGGGTGTTGGAGCTCACACAATATGCTGGCTAGTTTTATTTAACGTGACATGAACCATTTGGAAAGAGGGAATTTCTTTTTCTTTTTCTGTTTTTATTTTCTATATTCTTTGTTTACATTCCAAATGATTTCCCCTTTCTCAGTTCCTCCCTCCCCATATGTCCCATAAGCCCTCTTCCGTCCACCCATTCCTCAATCATCCCCTTCCCATGTCTCTGTCCTGGTACTCCCCTACAATGCTGGATCAAGCCTTTCCAGGACCAGGGTCCTCTCCTTCCTTCTTCTTGGGAATCATTTGATATGCTAATTTTGTCTTGAGTATTCAGAGCTTCTGGGCTAATTAATATCCACTTATCAGTGATTGCATTTCATGTGTATTCTTTTGTGATTGGGTTACCTCACTTAGGATGATATTTTCCAGTTCCAACCATTTGCCTAAAAATGAAGAGGGAATTTCAGTTGAGACAATGATGCCATAGTCTTGGCCTGCAGGTAAGCCTGTATTGTATTTTTTTTATTAGGAATTGTGTAGAAGGGCTGAGTCCATTACGGGTTGTGCCAGTGCCAGTTCTCGAAGGGGATCTTAGGGTTATGTAAGAGAGCAAGGCAGAGCAAGCCAGTAAGCAGCACTCCCCTGAGCTTACGCTGCAGTTCCTGCCTTCAGGTTCTGACCTTGCGTTCCTGCCCTGACTTCCTTCAATGACAGACTGTGGTATAGAAGTATAAATGACACAAGCCCTTTCTTGCCCAAGTTGCCTTTTGTCACCGTGGTTTGTTTGTGTGTCTGCTTTATCACAGTAATAGAGGGCTAAGGGAGACACCCAAGCTGCCCCTCCCTTCTCCGATAGCCCACACTTTGTGTGGACGTTGTGCTAGATTCTTTGTAACCCTGGCAGTCATCCCATGCTTCTTGCCAGGCGTTCCCTGATTCTGCAAGATCCAGTTAGATACCCACTTCCACAGTTCCCTCAGAGTTTGCTTTGGGATCCCAGGACACGTGGGATTGAGGTGCATATTCTACAAAGCAAACCAGACCTGGCTTCCGGGTTCTTCCAGCCTCCCTCAGTCCCTACCTGGCATACCTTGACCCCAACCCTGAACTTTCCAGCCTAGGGGCTAGGCTGCCCTTCCCCTTGAGAGTCCTCCCTAGATAATCCAGATGTTCTGCTTTCTCCCTCCTTTCCCCCTTCTTTCTACATGCTCTCCTTTCTCTCTTTTTCTCTCATTCCCAATAAACCTACCTTTGATATCATCTAATCTGGCTATACCTGGCTCATCTCACCAGCGGCAGAGAAATACCCTATTGCTCAGGGCTCGTCTTTTTCTAGCTAACAGTGACTCATTGTCTAGTCCACGCTCATAGGCCCCCTGCATCCCTCACTTCTTCAGGCAGCCCTCTGCTTCTCTACCTGTGGTCTTGCCTTGTGATTACTGGCTTCCCTTTTAATGAGCACCTGAAGAACAGGGACACACACAGTCTTTGGATTCCCAGTGCCTTGGTGTCTAAGAGTCGAGTCAACTAGTTCATCTTCCTTCCCTCGTGTTACGTGGTATATTCCTAAAAGAGAATTACAGAACGCCCCGGAGACCATCATGGAGGAGAGGTTGGTCTTGGCTCCTGTCTCCAGAGGTTTCAGCCCATAGCTGTTTGGATCTATTGCTTTGGGCCTGAGGTGAGACAGAGTGTCATGGTGGCAGGAACCTGTGGCGAAGGAAGCTGCTGACCTCACGGCAGCTGGGAAGCTGAGAGAACTGAGCACTGGGGCTTCCTCCTCCTGCCTGGTTCCATCCAGGTCTTGGGTGTTGCTGTCCACATTCATGAGTGTCTGGGCATCGCCCCCCCTGCAGTTGCTATCCTGAATAGCCACTCATGCTGAAGCTACTCTTATGAAAACATTCAGAGGGCGCTTTGTTAAGCTCCTAGGAATGTCTCTCAATCTCATCAAATCCACAAAACCATCACAAAGTTTGACGTCGTTTAAAAAAAAAAAGTTCAGAAATGTATTATTAGTTATTCTTTTATAATTTTGTACATATACACAACGTGTTAGGTTGTATCATTCTCCACTCTTCCCAAGTTTTCCAAGACCCTTCCTCCCCCACGTCATCCCCCTCCCACTTCATGTCTTTTTTATCCAGCCTATTTATTCCAGTCAGCAGCGCTATCCTTAAGTGTAAGGGTGTGTGTGGGAATCCTAACAGGAGCCACTTTTCTGAAGAAAATGGATACTCCTAACCCCAGTAGTCTTTAAGGACTAAAGCTACCGAGTTATGGGTAGGGCTTTGTTAATCCCTCTCCCATCTATGTTGGAAGTTTTACTGGCTTGATCTTGTATGGGTCTTATGCAGGTGACTATAGCCACTATAAGTTCATGACCCCAATGTGCCCGGCTGTTTCACAGCTGTCCTCCTAGAGACTCAGGCTCTCATGCTTTTTTTTCTCCCTACTCCCATGAGGCACCCTGTGCCATGTGGGGACAGAGTGTGACATGGGTGTCTCATTTAGATCTGAGTACTCCACAGTTCTTGGACTTCTGCATGCTGACTAGCTGCGTCTATTAATTGTTTTGGAAGCTTTTCCCGTGCCATGAAATATACAGGCATACTATGACCCAGTATTTCCTCTCAGTTTTTAGTTTGGAGACTTACTCGTCAGTTGTACATGAATAGAGGCAGCAACTTTAGTTATAATAGCTAAGAGCTGAAGCAACTTCGCTGTCAACATGTGGATTGATAAACAGCCTTGCTTTGTTTAAATAATAGAATACCACTCAAGGGCATCAGCAAATGATTGCTGATGCATGCAACAACACGGGTGTATTTCACAGACATTTGAGGGATAGAAGCTAGACAAAAAAGGGTATATACAACTCATTCATATGAAGTCTTGAGACAGGTAAGCCTCTCTACATCAGGCATTGCCAGGTATAGGGCATGGAAAATTCATTGACAAGGGTATGGGAGAATTTTCTAGAACAATAGTAATATTCTAAGTAAGAGGTCAGTGAGTGTTTTCTGTAAAGAACCATGGCTATTTGTATAGGAAATGTTCCCTGTAAGCTCAGGCATTTAGTACTGGGGCCCCAGCACTGGGGCTGCTTGGGCAGGCTATAGGGTACAGCTTTATTGAAAGGAGTGCGTCACTGAGAGTGGGCTTGGAGTGTTTAAAGCTTTGATTCATGTTAGTCAGGGTTCTCTAAACAAACATGGCTGTTATCTATCTATCTATCTATCTATCTATCTATCTATCTATCCACCTACCTATCTTCCTGTCTATCTCTATCTATCTATCTATCTATCTATCTATCTATCTATCTACCTACCTACCTACCTATCTACCTATCTCTGTCTGCCTGTCTGTCTATCTACCTATCTCTGTCTGCCTGTCTGTCTGCCTGTCCATCTGTCTGTCTATCTGTCTGTCTGTCTATATCTATAATCTATCTATCTATCTATCTATCTATCTATCTATCTATCTATCTATAATCTATCTACCTATCTATATTGATTACCTATCTATTAAAAGGAGATTTATTAGAGTGGCTTATAAGAGGTGTTCTAAGTGGTCCAACAATGGTTGTCTTCTGATAGAAAGGCCAAGAATCTGGGAGTTGCTCATGTCACAAGACTGGATGTCTCAATAGTCCTAATTTGGTGCTGGAGTTCTGGAGGATTCCCACAGAGCCTCTATGTGTCATTTTACCTCGGAATCCTGAACAAATAGGTTCTAGTGCCAGTGAGGGAATGCTCCAGCAGCAGGATGGATAAACTTGCCAGTGAGAATGATGGCATGCAGGCAAAAAAGCAAAAGCATCCTTCTTCCATGTACTGTTGTGTGGGCTGACAATGGAATGATCTAGTCTAGAAAACCCTTCTGTCTTATATGAGTGTCTATTTCTATGACAAAATACCATGACTAAAAGCAACATGCGAAGGAAAGGGCTCATCTCAGCATATAGTTCTGTATCACAGTGCATCATCAAAGGAAGTCAGGGCCAGGAAAGCAAGGAGCGTGGAGGCAGGAACTGGAGCAGAGGCCATGGCGGGAATACCACTTACGGGCTTGCTCAGCCTGCTTTCTTTTATCATTCATACCGCCTGCCTAGGGAATGGCAACGCCCACAATGGCCTGGGCCCTCCCACATCAACTGATCAAAAACTTGTCCCACAGGCTTACATGCTAGACCAATTGGTGTAGATATTTTCTCACGTGAGATTTCTTCTCAAACAACTCTATCTGGTATCAAGTTGACCTAAAACTAGATAGTACAGCCTTCAGGGCATGCTCAGCGACTTGGGCTTTAGTTGGTTTCAGGTGTGGTCAAACTGACAACCAACATTAGTCATGTGCCCCACTTCATTTTGCTCTCTGCTTCCTGATTGCTGCCGATGACATCAGCTCTTGGCTACTTGTTGCTGTGCCTCCACACTGCAGCAAGTCCACTTGTCCACGTGGAACAGGAAGCCACGATAAACCCTCTCCTCCTTCGGTCACCTTTGGTTGCGGTGTTTTGTCATGACAACAAGAAAGCAACCAATTCAGCGATGGAAAGTAAATGTTTTTATGCTTTTCCCAGCAGAGGAGCCAGGCTGCAATTGTATAGCCCCGCACTATTGCACAAAAGGAACCACAGAAATATGCAAATGAAGGAGCATGGCTACAGCCCAATAGCATTTAGTTCACGGACTTTGGAATTTGAATTTTACATATACTTCACATGCAGTAGAGTGCGATTTACATTTTTTCCAGCCATATAAAAATGTGAGAGCCATCCTTTGCTTGCTGATCATATAGAAATAGACACTGGGCTGATTATGGTTTGCCAACTCCTGGTCCGAAATCTCAGCCTGTGTGGCAGTCACCTGGACTCATCCAATCTGTAAAACTTGCCTGTGACACTCTAAATCATGGTGGTGTTTATTTTATACTTAATTTAAAGTATAATGTAAATTTTTATTTAAGGAAAGAATCACAGTTTCCATAAGATAAGAATACGAAACTGTCAATCATTTGAGACCTAGCCTGTGAGGAAAGAAATGGCATCTCTGGGTTTAAATAAGGTAAGAGTTAGGTCGCGACTTAGCTTTTGCCTGCAGATCGGTTTAGCTGCCTTCCAAGTGACGTAGAGGTACATTTGAAGGTCACCTGCCTTTCCTGGTTCATTCCCTGCACATCCACAGACTCTGTCCTTCCGTGTTACCTTTTTACATTTGATATTACTCTCTTACGACTGTTACATTTGTTTCTCCCATGAGCTGTATAGATTTCAACTTATTACTTATTTTATCAATTTGCCTTGTTAGTTTTTGAATAATTGCTATGATTTGAATGTGTCTCCCCAAATTCGGGTATTAGAAACAGTCCCTCCCCCAATTCACATGCGGCTCGTGTTTGGAGGTGTGGCCTCTCTGCTGTGATGGAGGAGGGAGGCCCCAGGACTGGAGGCGCCAGTGGGTTTGAAAGAAGGGGAAGAGAGACCAGAGCGTGCTTGCTCTGCCTTGCCATGTGATCCCTTCCAGCGAACTGTAATGATGCGACAAAACCTCCAGCATGCTCTTGAGCTTTTACTCTTTATAATTACCCAGTGTCGTGTATGTTGTTATAGCAACAGACCAAAAAAAGACTCATCTTTAACTTATGGTAGAACAAATGTGAGAGTGGAGACTTAGGGGTCCATTCAGCACTGTCCCCAGAGAGCCCTGCACGTGGTAGGAGCTGAGCGAGCATTGTTGGATTGATATGGATAAATAAGTATCCTTCAGAGAATCTTCCTGATGCCGTGTGTGTGTGTGTGTGTGTGTGTGTGTGTGTGTGTGCATGTGTGCACACGCGGTATGCATATGAGTATAGTTGCCTGTCTATCTGTGGTGGCTGGAATCAGCATTGGGTGTTTTTCTTGAATTGGCTTACCTGACTGACCAGCAAGCCACAGCGGTACTTCTGTCTCCGGCCCTCAGCACTGAGTACCACCTCTCAGCAGCTGCATACCATCTCGCTTGGCTTTTACGTGGGTGCCAGGGATCTGAATTCAGCTCTTCAGGCTTGTACAGGAGGCACATAATGAACTAAGCCATCTCTCTCCAGACCCCAGGATGGTCCATATTAATAAGGGAGTTTTGGATAAGAACCGAGAAGAAATGATGAGGAGATGTCTCTGAGATGTGGAGACAAAGCCCATGATCTAGACCCATGATGTCCAAAATGATCTACACTGGTGAAGGTTGTAACTCAGTTGTGGGACATTCTGTTACATAGCAGTTTACATGTAGTTAGCTTCATTAAAGGGCTCAGTACTATACTAGCCTAGTGGCTGTTGTCCAAGGTATTGTAGATAGTTTTTTTTCCAGGACAGAAAAATTCCACAAGCCGGGTGGTGGTGGCGCATGCCTTTAATCCCAGAACTTGGGAGGCAGAGGCAGGTGGATTTCTGAGTTCGAGGCCAGCCTAGTCTACAGAGTGAGTTCTAGGACACACACACACACACACACACACACACACACACTATTTGTTCAGGATAATTACAGAAAAAATATGCATTTAAATAATTACTAAGCCCAAATCTTATTGTCACTGGTATATAAGAAGGATTAGAAGGATTAGCTAGTTAAGGTTCTCAAGGAAGCCTTTTTGTAAATGGCATTTTTTTTTTTTTTTTTTTTTTTTAAAGTCAGGGTCTCACATAGCCCAGGCTGGCCTTGAACTTGCTATGTAGGCGAGGATGACCTTGATTTCTGATCTTCTTACTCTACCTCTCCAGTTCTGGGATCAGAAGGGCAAGACACCACAGGTGGTTTTATGCAGCCCTGGAGATCAAACCAAAGGCTTTGTGTGTGTATGTTGAGTTGAATTACACAGAAGCCACATCAATAAAATTTCACTGGGACACGGTCACACTCATTTGGTTACATATTATCTGGCTGCCTTTGCAGTACAGTGGGCAGAGATGAAGAGTTAAGCAAGTATCATATCATATGACTCCAAAGCTAAAATATTTATTACTGCATTTGGTCTTCTATTGGGGAAAAAAAAGCTTACTGGCCCCTACCATATATTTTATATTTATGGTGTTTATACTTAAGCATCGTTTGGCACAAACTCTACTTGTATACTAAAAAAGCAAATGGAAGAAAATATAAATCTTAATTTTCAAGCCAGTGTTCCTCTCTGTAGGCCTGCGGGAACAAGTCATTTGGCTTTTCCTACATGTCCTGTGTTTGTACCTTTTGATACTCTAAAATACATAGAAATTTTTACCTCTACTTCATATTTTGTTGATGTTTTTAAGATAAAATATTTATATGTGATACTTTAGCCGATATAGTTTATATCTTTAAGTGGTTCTATAGCGATGTATTTCATCAGCATCTTATGACCTATATTTGGGTTATTTATTATCATTGTGTAATAAACTCTACGTTCACTGTTTTTTCTAAGTCTGCATCCTTCCGTACATCCTACCGTATAGCTGCAATAAGTCACACACAGAAAGGCAAATACTATTCTCACTTAGATATGGATATTTTTTTTAAAAAAATGTCAATTAAATGTAGAATAGTGGGCTGGAGAGATGGCTCAGCAGTTAAAAGCAATTGTTGCTCTCACAGAGAGAGAATCAGTGTTTGGTTCCCAGCACCCACATGGTGGCTCACAACAATGTGCTTTGGTTCCAGGGATTCTGACACCCTCTTCTGGCTTCTGCAGACAACAGGTATCCATTTACTGAACTAACATGCATAACATACATACTTACAATATACCTATACATTAAAAAAAAAAAAACAGGATAGCAGAATAGTAGTCCCTAGAGGTTAAGGAGATTGCATATAATAACTTTAATTAACACAAATATGGTTAATTAAAAATCCCCAGTGTTGGATAGGTAGTGGCAGCATGCACCATTAATCCCAGCATTTGGGTGACAGGCAGAGGCAGGCAGATCTCTGGGTTTAAGGTCAGCCTAGTCTATAGAGGAAGTTCCAGGACAGTCAGTGCTATATAGAGAAACCCTATCTCAAAACAAAAACAAAAACAAAAACAAAAACAAAAAAAACATTAACAATAAGAATTATTATTATCATTTAACATGTAATTTTGCATTTAAGATGAATTTTGCTATTTATATGAACGGTATTGCAATTATTTAAATTAATCTCTTTGATTAGCTTAGTCCTTTTAAATCTTAACTTCTCAATTCTGTATGTGTATATAGATGTGTGTGTTTGTGTTTGAATGTACAAGTGTATACGTCTATGCATGTGTGTGTGTGCAAGTGCACGTGAATGCATGTGAATGTGTTCACAAGTGTGTGAGTCTGTACAAGAGCATACAAGCATGCATGTGAGTGTGTGTGTTGGTGTGTGTATGTATGTGGTCAGTACATGCATATTAATGTGTGAGGTATGTGAATGGTACTGTTTTCTGCCTTATTTTTTTCAGATAGAAGCTCTCGCTGGCCAGTGAGCTTTAGGGATTCCTTTGTCTCTAGACCCCCAATGCTGGGGTTACAGACACAGACAGCTACGCCCAGCTCTTTTAAGTGGGTATCGCAGATTTGAACTCAGGTCTGTATGCTTACAAAACAAGCACTCTTACCCACTGAGCCATCTCTCTAGTCCCTACTTAAAAAAAAAAAAAAAAAAAAAAAAAAAAAGAATCTTAAAAATCTTATTTTGGGGCTACTGAGATGACTTCTTGGGCAGAGGTGCTTGTCACCAACCTTGGCAGTCTGAGTCCGACCCCTGGGACCTGCACCGTGGAAGGACAGGTGATTCTGCAAGTTGTCCTCTGGCCTCCATGTGTATTGTGCAGGCTCTACGTCTTCACTGTAGCATAGCAAATGCCTGCGATCACAACCGTTCAACAGGTAGATCCTGAGCAGGGGAGTGGGGGAGGGTAGGAAGGGGGGGTGAAGACCTCAGTCAGCAAGTGAGCAGGGCGGTACAGACTCTCAGGAGACAGGCTTCAAAGAGAGGGGCCGCTCCAATGGGTGTAATGAAGGCTATTCAAACCGTTACACAGTGAGCATACATGATTGGTCCGGGCCCGGGTACTGGGTATGCTGTGTGACCTCTGATGGTCAAGGGTGGGGGCCCAGTGCTATGTGCTCTGGACACACAGACCTGGGGGAGGGGGAGATCAATCCTACTCCTGCTGATCGCAGGACAAGATTTCCCCAGGTTTGGACATGCCTAGACCCCACTCTTGCCCCAGGCCTGCTCCCCACAGACCCAAGGCTTCCCGGGCTCCACACACATGTGCACCATGGTACGCCCTCTTCCCCTCAAAAGTTAATAAAAATAAAAAATTAAAAAACAAACCTGTTTAGTTTTGTTTAATCTCTTGACTAATTGCATTTCATTGCATTTTGGGGTTGCAGGGGGTGCCGGTTAGTGATCCATAATTTAACCCTTATGCGTCTGAGAAGCTTTTTATGTTGTGTTTACTCTGAGAAAATGTGTCTTTGCTTTTGAAACTGTAGCTCCCTCTTAGTTAGGGTCTGGCAATTAGCGCTGTGGAAGACAAGCCGGGCTGACCCGTTTCCTCTTTTCTTTCTTCAATAGCGTATTATTTCTTATTTGAAAATTTGAAGGCTGCTTTCTTTGTTCACATGCTTTTCAAAAATTACAAAATCTAATCTAGGCGAAATGCTCTCTTTCATTGATTTTTTTTCCCCTCCCCTTTTTGGTTCAGGATGAATCCTTCCAAACAGAAACCAGCATGTCTTCAGACACAACCGCAATGGTTTGTTCTCTTTTGTTGTCAAGGTTGATTTTTTTTTTCATTTCATATTTTCTTTAGACACATTCTTTATCGTGTTTACGACCTAGTCTGTGTTACCGCGAATTGTTTTCATCTCTGCCCACTGTGAACTGAGTCAGCATTGAGATGTTAATGCTGCCGCTGGCTGATGTGACTTATTTTCTTACTTTATCTCATTATCTCTGTCCCTGTCACAATGTATCCATTCCTGCCTTTGGTTCCCACCTGTCCCCTTGACTCACCTGTCTTTCTTCTTTCCACTGTTCTGGCACCTTCTGTGTATCTTGTGTTTTTAATAAGAGCATTGTCTTACATCCTTTTATTTGTTAAGCTCCCGTCTTCTGTAATCCTAGATAAAATATTTCAGAAGCACCCCTGTTTGTTGCTCTTCCCTCCCTGTCTTTCATCTGGCTGTATTTTCCTATTAACATTAGATTTTTTTTTGTCTTTTCTTTGCATGAGACAGGATCTCTGTAATTATAGGGGTTCGCGCCGGCTGTGTTCTCGTCCGGTCAGTTAGCTGGGCCTCCCCATCGTGGCCCGTTTCTCAGTCTGACTGAAAGGAAATGGTCTCCTTTCCCCTGACATGAAGTCTTGCTGAAACACCTGACTGTGTGAATGGGGATCCCCCAATCTAGCTGGCAGCTCAGCCCCAGGCATAGTGAGTTCACCACCCAGCCTGCTGATACCTTTAAACTACACCTATGCAAAGAAGCCACACCCCTAGTTCCAGCTTCCTCTGGTCTCTCTGCTCCCTGCCCCCCTCCAAAGCGCTACTTTACTACAGAGATTAGATTTCCCAGAATGCATGTGCCATGGGTAAAACCTGTGGTTTTTAAAAAGGGGTGCACAAAGTCTTTGTTTCTGAAGGTGTCACGAGAAGTTTCTGTGAAGGGGGTATGATGGCCAGACTGTGGAGGAACTGTACTTACACAGACTTCTGAGTGGATTAAGACGTGACACACTGTTCCAGTATCCTCCCTTCCAGCCTCTTGAAGCAGATTGTTTCATAGAGGGACATCCTGCATATAGTACGAAGTGATACCTGGGGGCCATCTTAGTGTAATGCAAAAAGGATGGATCCTAGGATTAACTGATTGCTGTGTTTGCTGCTGTTGTGAGGAGTTCTGGTTCACGGCTTCCCTTGGTGTGTCCCGACTCCAGTACACAACAGGAGAGGAAGGATGAAGCAAAGTCCGGAATGGGTAGGTGAGCAGGAGCCCTGTCCCGCATGGACAGGGATGGAATCTGGGGGTGTGTGTGGTGGGAGAGTTTCCTCTGGAGATCTCAGTATTACAGCTCTTTAACGTTACAGCCCTTTTATACAGTGTTCAAGGAAGCAGCTTTCAAACTGCATTCCGTGAAGCAGCTTGAGCGCATGCACTTCGTTTAGGTTGAATAGTTAAATAGTTTGGGGGAAGTTTGGGTGAGACTATCCAGGGTGGGCAAAGGTCATTGTCTGAAGGCTAAGGTCCTGAGATGCCTTCTCTCTCTCTCTCTCTCTCTGTCTCTCTCTCTCTGTCTCTGTCTCTCTCTCTCTCTCTCTCTCTCTCTCTCTCTCCCTCCCTCCCTCCCTCCCTCCCTCCCTCCCTCCCTCCCTCCCTCTCTCTCTCTCTCTCTCTCTCTCTCTCTCTCTCTCTCGTTTTTCGAGACAGAGTTTCTCTGTGTAGTCCTGGATGTCCTGGAACTCACTCTGTAGACCAGGCTGGCCTCGAACTCAGAAATCTGCCTGCCTCTGCCTCCCAAGTGCTGGGATTACAGGCGTGCACCACCACGCCCCGGCGGAGATGCCTTCTCTTGATCATGGGGTGGGGGGCGGTATTCCAGGAATCTCAGGTGCTGTGCTCCATGAAGTTCCTCAGGTAGGTGATGTGGGGACTGTGATCCCCCAGTTAGAGAAGAGGAAGCCCCACTGGCACCTGGGAGTCAACACTTTGTACTGAGCTCAGGGCTTTCTGGTAATGTCAGACTTTGATCTTAGCAGCAGGGTTTCCCCTGACGGCTAAGGTACTTGAGACTTCAGAGCAGGCCTCTTTCTACCTTAGGCTATCTCTGGAGGAGTCCCCCTCTTCTTTCCCCTCTGAATCATTCAAACCACATCTTAAAGGACCATTGAAAAATTATGTTTTGGTTGTGAGCCTAGCATTTAATGGTTGAGCCATCTCTCCCAGCCCAACAATATCAACCAACCATACTCCCCAGAGCTCCCAGGGACTAAACCACCAACCAAAGAGTACACATGGAGGGGACCCATGGCTCCAGCTGCACATGTAGCAGAGGATGGCCTTGTCTGGCATCAAAGGGAGGGGAGACCCTTGGTCCTGAGAAGGCTCGATGTCCCAGTGTAGGGAATGCTAGGGTGGTGGGGCAGGAGTAGGCATGTGGGTGGAGGAGCAGGAGTAGTGGAGGCAGGGGGAAGGGGGTTAGGATGGGGGGGTCCTCAGAGAGGAAACTAGGAAGGGGGATAACATTTGAAATGTAAATAAACAAAATAACAAATAAAAATTTAGAAAAGAAAAGAAAAACAGGATTATGTAATCATTTACTTAAATCTACCATTTTTGGTAAGAAAACAGAAAAGGAACCTCAGATAGAGAATAAGAAAGCAAGCAAGCCCCTCTGCTGTGCTCTCTGGTTGATGGAGGAACAGCAAAGCCATTGTCAGTGCCACAGGCAGGCAGAAGAAGGGCTTTTCTGCTGGACACGGCAGGGGTTTGAAGAACTCTTGTTGTGTGGAGGATTTGCTGTTTTATTTTAGGATTTAATTATGCAGTATAGTAACATATTGACTCAAGAGATCTGGGTGGGTGAGACGGATTTTGAGCCGAGAGAGGAATGGTTAGAAGACATGGGATTTACGCTGTGGCCCAGAGCATCTCAGAACGGGCAGATGCTTTGCTTAGGGAGACGTTAGTGGAGTTGTCCTGCCTGTGAGCTGAGGCAGAGGGTCTAGTGAGGCTTGCCTTTTATGAAAATATTATTGGAACTGGAGAGGTGGCTCAGCAGGTGAGAGTGGGTACTGCTCCTACTTAGGGCCAACCTTTGGCTTCTATCTGATGTCCTTTTCTGGCCTCTACTCTTGTGCATATCCTTACACACACACACACACACACACACACACACACACACACACATACAGGCACACACAGACACACATAGAGACATACTCTCTCTCTTTAAAAATCTAAGAAAAATACTAAGGAGAAATATGACATTATTAAGGCATATTTATGCAGATAAATATCACAGCCCAACTGTGACATGCTCCTTTATTTCTGAATTGGGGATGTAAGTATGGTCACGGAGTGAGCTCATCTTGTGCTTTCTTGACCTGCGCGTGTCCTTGCCGTGTGGTTATAGCAGCAATATGGAAGGACTGTGAGCCCTGCCCCAGCTCACTGCGCTGCACTGAGATGTTCACATCGTTTCCATGAGCCATCCTTCCTCAAATGTAGAAGGATGTCATCTCAGAGGCTCCCTCCGGCTTACGTTGTCTGGCCCCTTGTTAATGTGCTTTGCAACACAGGCTGCTGTTTTGGGAGGTGGGAAGGTTTGCGTGGTCAGTCCATACTAACTAGCCCACAGGCAGCAGGGATCTGGAGCGGCCCTAGTCTCTGCGGTACCCTAATGAGCAATAGCAAATTGGAACTGTTGAATCTTTCAGGCAAGTCTTCTTCCCCAGCGATATGTCCTGAGATTGCACATTACAGAAAGAAAGATGTGTTTTCATGGACTCCATGCTATAAAATATTTATGCCCTGCCTTTGGTTATATAAAGTCTTTTGCTGTGTAGGTCATCTTCTTAGCAAAATGTTCCCGTATGTGCACAACCTCCTGAAGTCCCTGTGGAGCTTCAGGGCAGGCGAACAGACAGCCCTACAGAACGAGACCCTGTCAGGGCTGATGCCTGAATAGCAATGGATCATGCATGACTTAACCCTAAAAGAAGATTTGGCATGAATAGAATTTCTAAGATATATAATTAACTCTTTTATATTAATGAGAAATATAGCCTCCAACCCTGGGAGCTGTCTCAGGATACAGTCTATCGGATGTTAACTCTTTCCTCTCTCCACTGTTCAAAGCTGTCACGGTGTCTAGTCACCTCCTTGGTTGTATCTTCCCTCTTCTTTGGGGACAGTTAGTTATCTTGCTTTTTGGGTCCCTACAGTGTTCTTGCCAAATCCTGGCCACTCTCCCGGAGCCTGTAGAAGTATATAATAAGGCCTCTGCCCACAATAGACTGACCACTTAATTAAGCAGTTAAGAGACATACTCGAGAAGTGAGTATAATGAGATCTGTACTGTATACAGTATAGCGGAATTCTAACTCAGGTGATGGACATGGTGCAAACGGTCCCAACTGCAAAGAGTTAAGATGAATGCAACTGGAAATGTTCAAGAAAGACTTCCTTTTAGCAGGTGAGATATTTGCTGGTCCATTAGGGATGGGCAAGACTTGAGGAAAGTAGGGAAGGATTCATTTGCTTCACTGGGTGAAACAATTTACCAACTCATAGAAGCAACGGAAGACTCTCGGGGCTCTAATGGCTCGCATGGAATAGGCTGAGCTGTAGTAACAAGCAAACCCGAACATCAGTGGCTTAAGTAGGCCAGCTTATTTTTCACCTGAACTGCAGATTCATTAGTTCAGGATTCTGTTCCATATTGTCCTCCGCCAATGATGCAGGCTGACAAAGCCACCAACCACCTGGTCGAGCCATCACTGTCGATGGGGAGGAGAAGGGAAAAATCCCCATGCTGATCTTTACTGGGTTCAGATTAGATGTGGCATGTGGTACTTCCTGTATTTAGTGGGCCACGGCAAATGACATTTATCTTCTTAACTAAAAGCGTGCTCCTCTTTCATGTTCAGGGGACAACAATAAGAATAGGGGGCAGTCGGAGTAGCTCTGAAACTTCACCGGGGTCTGAGTGTGTCTTCCCAAATTCCTGTATGGAAAACCAGCCCCTAATGTGGTACCATTAAGAGGTGGGGCCTTGGAGGGAGTGGTTAAGTCATGAAGAGTCTGCTCTGACGGTGGGCTAGCTTGTGGAAGAGCTGGAAGAAACTACTGTGGAAACTTCTCTCCCGTTCTTCTTCCACATGCAGGCCCAGCCTCCTCCCTCTTGGAAGACACGACAATTTGGCACTCTCTTGTAGGTGGAGGCTAGGTCCTCACCAGTCATCCAAATCTGTCCATATCACCATCTTGGACTTCTCAGCACCCAGGACCATGAGAATAAATTGCTGTTTTTTTTATAAGTTGCTTACGGTTAGACATTTTGTTATAGTGGAATTAAACAGATGAAGAGAATGACTGCTTATATGACCCAGGTGAGAGAGGCTGTGTGTGTACAGATGTGGGCAGGAGAAGATGTTGCAGACAGATGCGCCTGGATCTGGACTTAACGTGGGTGGCTTTTGGCAAGTCTCTTAACCCTTCGGGCGCTGCACGATTAAACTGGGACAAGTTACTTCGATCTAGCAAATCTGCAAGGACCTCAAGTGCCAGTAAATGCTGACTGGCCTGGCTGTCATCTCTCTGGGATGACAGCCTTCTATTATTTTCCTCACACCTCAACTAACATCAACCGTCCCTCCTGTCCTTGCAGTAATTTCTTTGTTCTTGCGTTAGCCCAAGCAGATTTCAGCTACAACCTCTGTGGGTCCCCAAAGTATCTTTGCAAAGCAGAAGAAAGCATCCCTACTATTGGGTGCTGTGATGGCTCATGGGAAAATCTTGACTTAATGTGAAATGAGAAAAACTTTCCTGAAAAAATATCTCTCAGACACGAGAGGCTGGCCCATCCCACATATGCACTCATAGTTACTGCGGCTGCATGCACAAGATCTCTATAAGATCCAGGCAATCAAAAATATCATCATAGGTGGGGGAGGGGCCTACAAAACCCCACCCCTCACTGAGAAGCTATTGGTAGCTGATAGCTGTTAAAGGAGGAAGAGTCAGTTTTCTTTAAAGATGCTGTCCCGGGTTGGTTGCCCTTCCTCCCCTGAGTGGCTCCACGGTTGTGCACAAGATGGCAGCACCAACTGAACCCTGGCTAAGAAAGCCCAAGAATACATGAAGTTGGGAGGGAGATGTGATTGGGGGAGGTCTAAGAGGAGTGGGAAGAGAGGGATTATGGGTGCACTTGATCGAAACACATGGTATTACATATAAAGAATGCCCCACAGAAGAAATGAAAACCTCTACCTGTTGATAGTCCTTTGCTGTGCTAGGGTACAAGGCTTTTGAGCAGAACACAGATCAGATATCAGCCCCCCACTTCTTCTTTGAGGGGTGCTCTTGTGTGGTGAATAAACTATACAAACAGACAGTGTCTCTGGATTTTCCTTTTGTAAAGCGGGTTCTTGAAAAAGCCCTGTTCATCTTCCCTTTGCAAGTAGAGGTGTCTAAATACTCCTGCCAAACAGGCGGGGCATATATTTCTAATATGGGAATTCTCAAGAAAACCACTAAGACGTATCATGTTTTTGTATCTTAGAATATCCTTACTTATCTGCTATATTTTGAATCAATAATATAGTTATTTATAAGCAATTCCCACTGATCTTAATGAGTTTAATGAATAAAGAATGAGCATAATAACCGAGTTTAACTTCACCAAGAAGTAATTTCTTATACAAAAGAAGTTTGATATTAAACTACCCCCAAATATGATATAATTAAATCACATTAATTCTCTTAGGTATAATGCAATTGTCTGTGCTGTGCATAGATAAGAAGCTACTAGAAAATTTCTGGTGTGCCTTTGAGAAGAATGTGTGTTAACTTTAAAAATAACCCAGAGGAAAACAGGGCCAGGAGCTAGAGGGCTTTCTAACTTTGTATTGCTTACTGGAAAAGTATTAATTTAGCAGTCCTGATTCACAGGATAAGGTGAGAGGGGTGAAATTGGGAATGTATTGACCTTAGATTTTTTTTTTTTCTTATTTGTTGGGTGGGATGGCGTGCATGGTTCTCCTGGGAGGCAATAGATAGAGGAGAGGTGTGACATCCATTCTACATGGACATTAAAACTAGAGACACTTTCTTTTGTTTGTTGTGATGCTGTTAGAGTCTCAGTGGGTGTGTGGTTGGCCAAATTACGGCCCCCTGCCAGGTGTTCAAACCATGCTAATCCCAGGAAGCAGTGAATATGGTAAAGAGGACTTTGCTAATGGGATAAGTGGTGGATTTGGAGATGGGGAGATTAGTTGGGATTATCCACTGGACCCAGTGTAATCACAGCGGTCTTTGTAAGTAAAGTAGGGAGGCAGAACTGCCAGGGAAGCAAATGCAACAAAAGAAACCGAAGTTGGGATAGCGTGCCCGCAAATGACCGTAGCTTCCGGATGCTGGAAGAAGGACGTGGACTTTGACTGGAACCGCCATGAAAATTCTCAGCTGCTGACACTTCAACTCTAGCCTTGTGAGACTCACATGTGACTCCTCCCTGCCAGAGTTGTGACAGAATAAACTCATGGTGTCATAGTGTTTAAGTTTGGAATGAGTCACTCACAGAGGCAACAGATAGTGATGAGGAAACAAGACAGGGGCTTTTGGAGGATAATCTACGGAGAGTAGGTATGTGGTCAACTTACTACACAGGGACAGTCCACAAACTATGGTCCATGCATCCAATCCGGACCGTCACCTACTACTGTAAAACCCAGAAACTAAGGTCACCTTTTATATTTTTGAAGGGTTGTAAAGGATGAAAAGGAGAATAATATTTTGTGACGCACGATAACCACATGAAATTCAAAACCAAGTGTTTTTGAATCAAGCTATGTTGGAAGCCAGCCATGTGCACTCATGGGCGTGCTGTCCACGGCTGCTTCTCTCACGTGTGCAGCAGCGCACCAGACCAAAAAATGGCCAGTCTCGTTCATTGTTTATTTAGCGCCAAACTGAACCGTCTCTTGGGTTATTTACAAAAAAAAAAAAAAAAAAAAAAAAAAAAAAGCTCTCAGATGTCATATATTACATCTGCATGTCTTTTCTTATGAACTTGTTTTATGGCACATAGCCACAATACTTTAAAATCAAATATTATTTTCTTCCCCTTTTTGATCACGAGGAAGCACGGGGTCAAGGAGAGAAAGGTAATAAAGCAGATGAGTTCAGGTGCAATTACTAGAGGTCGTTTGAAGACGATGTCACTCAGGCCAAATTCAGGCATGCGGGGGTTACAATGTCTACGTCACAACCATAGATTTGGGGAGAAAATAGCTTGTGTGAAGTGAGAGCTGGACAGAGAAACAAAGTGTTATGGAAAACAACAAATGAGGCTACTGGGAAGCCATGTCTGTTCGAGCCAAGTTACCCAAGAAGCAGAGGCCTGTTGACCAGTGCGTTGAGTCCTGCAAGCAAGGCACGCATTTACGAGTCCAGCTGTCTCCTTGTTTCTCCCTTGGGTGCCTACCAGTTGAAGGGCTACCCACATGCTTACTGTGGAGAAGAGGGAGAGAACTCTATGCTGATCCTTTTGGTCCCATCTTCAGTTATAAGTGTTGGTGGAACTATCTGGTATTCAAGTTTGGAGCAAGTCATGTAAAAAAAAAATAGATGCTTTTCAAGGGTCGCTTTATGTGCTATGAATGAAAATCAACGTTTCGATTTGTTTTGGGCCCAAATAGTTTGCCTGCTATTCCTTGTAGACTTGCAGCGAGCACCTTGTAAAAGCATGCATGGAAGCATATTTTATAAGTCAGAAGACGTTACCCCAGCATAAGACTCGGCATTAGGTTATATTGAGCAGGGTGTATTCTTATTTTCCACAAAATTTATTTTGTACTTCCCGTGTTCTTAGTTAGCTCTGTTCTACAGATTTCCTCGAGGGTCATTAAGAACCTACTGGCAGGGGGCTTCGAGGTTTTTTTCTTTTTATTAGTGGTTTTGTTTTTGGTATGTCAGGGAAATGATATTTTATGTCGCTTTGACCTGACTGTACTGTTACCGACTGTGGCTCATACCTTTCTGAAAAGTAATCTAGCAAAGGGAAAAGCAGACATTTTTCATCCTGGAAAGTCCTATGTGTCTGCCACATCGCTCTGAACCACAGTGATGGGATTTCCAAATTCTTATCACTAAGGGAGCAACAGAGTCTTGGGGGAGTGCCCAGAGGCCCGCGGGAAGGAAGTCTGCAAAGAACACCTAGAAAAGAGGGTGGAGAGAACTAGAAATTCCGAGGGCCTTTAACTATATCCATGTTCCCCATGCCCAGGTGGAGTATTAGAGGATTATGTGCAGAGAGATGGCTTTAATATTTTGGCTTTGCATGCCAACAAATTATGTTACCCCCTCAAAGCAGAATTTTCTGGTTGGACCGGAAACTTTCTGCATATAAATGTAGTTGTGGGAGAGTTTTAGAGAAGAAAACAGGATGTAGTTTTGAAGTTGGGATGGGAGCCGTTTGAGCACTGTTTATAAGGATGTGGTCAAATCAACTACTATTAAAAGATTTGCTTTTTATAATGTGCCACTCCCTATACACAGGGCTACCCCACTGTGGTTAGAGATTGCTGTAAGTGAAGCCAGGTTGTGTAAGGCCTCCAGCGGACCCGACACACGGGCAAGTGAGGGAGGGTCTATCTTTCCAAATAAATGGGTCCGTATCAAGGATCTCTTCTAGAATTCAAGATATGACTTTGCGAGCAAATATTATTTATCCATGGATTTGCAGAGGTATAAGGAAAGGTAGAACACACACACACACACACACACACACACACATACACACACACACACACACACACACACACAAGCACGCATGCACACACTTGAATTATTGGGTTTAGATTTTGCATGAAGGTCGGTAGGTGGCATATTGTGCCATAGGATTGGCCTTACTGGAAATAGCCAGTCTGCTGAACAGTCGAGGACTGGGAGAGCTGTGCTCTCTAGGTCCTGAGTATTTGGCTCAGTCATGCTACAGACTGTGTTTATTCTGAGCAGCCTTGGGGGATATGGTAATTGCTCTTTCTGGGGTACCAAACTAGAGTGCCTACTGCTCACCATAGATTAGCATGTTCTTCATATGGACTGTCCTCAGCCATGCTGCAGATCCACTGTGTGCACAGCCTCATGTGGGCCCGCAACACTGCTCCCGTGGGACTTGAGGACAGGAGGAATACCAGTCCATGCTCACACTTTTTTGCTGCGCCAGGAGAAAAGAAACTCTTTGTGACTCTGGAGTCTCATCAGCGGCTGGCACCCTTGAGACAGTAAACAGGCACAGATGGTAATTCACTTGTGAATAAAAAAAAAAAAAGAAGAAGAAGAAATAAAAAAGGAAAGACATGGCTGCTCCGAGGGATGGCAGAGAACGTTTATTGTAGATAAAAGAGAGACGTCAGAGGCAGGGACATCTGGGAGAGTCCAGAGTGAACATGACGAAACTGAGCTGGACTGTATGAGGAGAGGGGGGACGAACAAGAAAGGAGGTGTCTACTAAGAGGGGTGGCCTGGGCCGAGAGACTGGCATTGCCAAGATGGCCGGGTTACACAGGGGCCAGAGGAGCTGCCAGGAAGGAAGCCTAGCCCCTGGGCTGGAGAAGTTTAGGGTGGGGGCAGGGCAGGGCAGCCATACCCTATAGCAGGTAGGGACTGAGGGATGCTGGGAGGACCTGGATGCCAGGTCCACTTTGATATGTTAAATAGACACCTCAGTTTGGGTTTGAGACCTAACTTGTACAGGGAAAAAGCAGATTGCTGGCCTGACCCTCACTCTCAGTGGGCTGTCCTGGGCCTAGATCTGTAGATTTTTGGTTATCTAGATGCTTCGTGGAACACGATTTCCCTATTTGTATTTCCTTAGGATTGCATGCTGTGCTCGTAGTTGCTGTTTTCTTTTACAGCTTAGCTACGTCAGCTGGTTTTGTCTTCATTTTTGTTGTTGTTGTTGTTCATGTTATTATCCTTCATGTGTAGAAAGGGAAAAGAGTTGGTTCTGTTAGATTGACATCATATTGTGTGAATGCAACTCTTGGTTATATATGGGAGAGAAAAACTGATGAGTTCATGGACAGAGAGGAAGGAAACAGAAGCGAGCCTGTTGTGGGATGTGTGAACTAGGTACTGGTAGGTCATACATTCTTGAACTGCAGGGCAGCTTTAAAATGATCTTGTGTTGTGTGTATGCCACCTGGACTATGTAAGTGCCACTACTTTGTGTTCTGAGGGTTAGACTCTCAGCTCTGGAAATAGGTTTCTCTTTTGTCCTCCCTAACTAGGGTTAAAATTATTATCACTTTCTATCTATCTATCTATCTATCTATCTATCTATCTATCTATCTTTATTTTTTTATTATATAAGTACACTGAGGCTGTTTTCAGACACACCAGAAGAGGGCATCAGATCCCATTACAGATGGTTGTGAGCCAGGACCTCTGGAAGAGCAGTCAGTCCTCTTAACTGCTGAGCCATCTCTCCAGCCCTTTCTTTTTATTTAATTTCTCTATTTGTATGTGTGTGTGCGGAGGTTGGAGGACAGCTAGTGGGAGTTGGTTCTCCACTGCTTCTTTTTTGAGTTCCAGGTATTGAACTCAGGTTGTCAGGCTTGGCAGCGAGTGTCCTTACGTGCTGAGCCATCCTTCTGGGGTCAGGTGCCTCGTCCGTTAAACAGATATCTCATTTGCTAGGGCATCTAAGAAGTGAAAACAGGACAGACGCGTTTGAGCTGTGAATGTGAATGCACTCCAGGGCACATCTGTAGATCTGATTTCGAAGAGTTTGTTTGACCAGGCATGGCAGTGAACTAGGGTTTTTTGTTTTGTTTTGTTTTTGTATACAAATGTATAGAAATCGCACAAGAGAATAGTTTCCGCTCAAGTAAGCACCTGGGGAGTGACTCCCCCTTGAGCGGCTCAGTTCCTTCTTTCATTGGAATAGACTGGAAATCTGAGATCCCCCAGAGCATGTTTTTCTTACTTGCCAAAACATAATCTAGAATCAGTTGATCAGTTAATTCTCAACTAGAAAGAATAAAACAACAACAGCAGCAGCAGCAGCAGCAGCAACAACAACAACAAAACACCACAAAACAAAACAAAGCCAACCCCCCCACTAAAGTACCAAACATATACAAAGTAACAAAGCTGTTTTTCTCCAGTGGCTTGTAATGTATATGGAAGGCCATAGCCTAAGCAAGTTCTAGACATTCGTTTACCCATGGCCACCTGACAGGATTAAGGGTATGATCCTTCTAAGTATCAGCTGTGAAGGGTCAGGTGACTGTCTTATTCCATTTTGCTTTATGACTAATAGCATGCCATGATTGTTATGGTCCCTGTTGGGTTGGGACAAGTACGTTCTTCCCAATACACACACACACACACACACACACCCCTACCTTACACTTTGTTCTCTGCCATGCCGTTCATCACGCGGACTCTTTTAGTCAACTGTAGATTTTGAGCACAGCCACCTCACCAGTGACCCATATCTCACACTTCAGGAAACTCTGACTCGCTGCCAGCACTCCTTTTGGCCTTCACACCTGAAGGCTCAGAGAGGTGAAGTGATATTACTCAGATTTCATACGTAGCTCAAGACAAAGATTATCCTAGACCGTGGGCCCTTTGTGCGTCATGAGTTTATTTCTTGAGCACTCCGCTGCCTTGAGGATTGGCGTGTTTAATCACATTAGAGTGATGAGCGGGGTGTTAGGGAGTTCTTATGTCAGCTTATGTTATCTTTATCCTCTCATGGAGGGAGCAGAAATAAAGTTAGCCCACAGAGTTGAAGAATAGTACTTAAAACATGTTGGATTATCTTGTGTTGTGGACTGAATTGGGCCTCATACCGCCAAAGATAGGCCAAAGCCTTCCCTGTTCAGTGTGACCCTACTGAGACCAGGATCTCCATAGATACCATCGTGCTGAGATGAGCCAAAATGGATTATGGTAAGCCCAAGTCCAGTGTGTCTTCACAGGGAGAGAGATTTGGGTAAGAGACACACACAGGGCAGAGATTGCCACACAGGGGATGGTGGGACCAGCTGGCCATGACTAGGGACCAGGAAGAGACAAGAAAGCATTTTTTTTTCTTAGAACTCTTAAAAAGAATCTGGCTCTGTGAACTTTAACCTTTGGAACTATATGTTGTTTTTAATGACCAGTGAAGGCATGGTTACAGTCAGACTTTGAAACTAACAGAAATTGATAGACAAGACAGGGAGGCTGGAAATTCAAAGGCAAAACTAACTCCATTTTTTTTTTTCCTGGAAATAAGTTACCAGATAGAAAGTGCCTGCATGTTCCCCTCTCCCTGGCAGACCCCACCCCATCCCTTTCCTCCATTGCAGGGGAGGGTGTGGCGGGGGTGTAGGGGTAGGGATGGAGGATGGGGGTGTGTGAGGTCACTGAGATTGTGCAGATGATTGAAGTGCCTGTGGTCTGGGGTTTCTCTCCATCAGCAAAGGAAGTGATCTCGCCACACGTTCCCGCCGGGGCCACTCTGTCTTGTATAGGAGAGTGAGTCTTTCAGGCAGGATCTCTTCCAGGGTTCATAAAATATGTACAAATTCAGGCCTTGTGAAGTTAACGTTCACCGAAGAATTTGCCATCCATGCATTTCATCCTTCTGTCCCAGTGAAATCATGTCTTGGAATGGGAACAGACATATAGACATATCCCCATTCCAAGGTGAATGGTGACACGCCCCCCAGCCCCCCCTGTACCCCCCCAATTGTGTGGTGATCTGAATGCTGGTCCTCCCTCTCTGCAGGAAATGACACTGAGCGCTGTGAATTACCGCCTTCTGCTCCAGCAGTTCGGCCTCCTCTTCCCCTTGGCTGCCTCACTCTCAATCCATTTACCATCATTTGCATGTGGAGGTCTTCCTTCTCAGCAGCAAGTGTTAATGCACCTTTAGGGAAGTTGCATCCAGGCGATCTGCTTAGCTTCTGAAAGCCTTCTCCAGGTAACCCTGCCGAAACCCACCACTCTGGAGACCCCCATCCCCACCCCCGGCTTTTTCTGATTCCCTTGTCTGACAGATGCCAGGGTCATTTTTTTTTTCTTACACCTTGGTACGTGTTGCTCTCCTGTGCTTAATTCTACTAGTGGCTTATACCAGACAGGAAAGCCATTTACTATTAAAATCAAGTGCCATTATCTAGGAAGGAAAATCCCAACGCTTCTGTTCCTTCTGAGCTCGGAACCAGCCACAGAGCAAGTGAAAAACTCCACACCCGTCATTTCCTGTCAGTCTGTGCTTCTTTCTGGGCAGGTGTGAAAGCCTGTTAGGTAAAGGAGGCCAAGAGGTGAATTAGAAACCATCGACCACGCTGGCCTAAGGTCAGCGCTGATGTCGGTGCCCTTGCTGGTGACTCCCAGCTGCCTCTGGAGACCGTTCGGGACATCTGCCCCACGTGCTGGTCTGTCGGTGGCCACAGATGTGCTCTTCTGCTTCTTTGCAGCCAGCTGGTCACGTGACCTAGTTATGGCTAGTGATATGTAATTAGAAGTTGGCTGGGGGTTTGGGGGAATTCTTTTCTTTTTAATATAAGCATGTTTCTTCCTGACTCCATCCTTTTTCTTTTTTTCCTTCCTGTAGTATCTATGAAATGTCTGGAGGCGGAACAATCATCATGTGACTTTCAGTGACAGCTGAGGGGATTGTAGAGACACCATGCTGGTGCAGGTAGTAGTTTAGCCAACACTAGGAACCTGGGCTCATTAACCTTTCTTTCTTTGCTCCAGATTTCCTCCATGATTAAGTACAGCACTCATGCTACCCATAGTGCTTACATAAGATTTCTGCTACATCCGGTTGAAATCCACTGCCACCTTGGGAGTTCTAGGAATCTACCGTGCCACCCACCGACTTCCTGATCTGTGGTGCTGGAAGGCATGTGAGTCAGAGGAAGGGGCAGGGCTCTCATGAGCTCTGCGGCATACATCGTCTCTCTCCGATTCTCACCTCACCCCTGGCTGAGGATTTTGTTGGTGTTCTGCATCCAGGTAAGGGGCCAGCGCTCACTGCCGAAGACATCAGGCCACGCCTCCTCTCTTGCCTTCTCGGTGATAGAGAGTTAGAATAGCCCTGCTGGGTTTGGGTTTTACAGGATTTCCTTTATGGTCCTGGTACCTAGCTCCAAAAGTTATGTGCCTTTGTCACGTAGGTTATCCCAGTTCAAATCATGCGGTAAAAAACTTTCTGCCAGACCCCCAAACTTTATAAAAGCAGATATTTTCTCTTGGGTGACTTCCTGTGGCTCTCTTCTGGGTTCCCGTCTTCCTGTCATGACAGCCTCTCTCTTACATCAACCTTTTAATGAAGTTCTTTACAAGGTTTTAAAGGGAAGCCTCTTCCCATTAAGAACCTGTTAGGCTGTTTTTTAGCATATTGTACATTTCCAAAACACTCTTCCACCACAAAGACCTGATCATGATCTTGAGGTCCTTTCTTCTATTAGGCCTCCTCATCCCTGAAGGACAATCATATGTCAAGTTCTTTCAGAAACCAACAACAGTGCTTCTCCTTCTTCTGCGTCTAACAGTCATGTGTCTTTGGTTTGCAGGGCATTGCTTTTAATGAACAACTTCTTCGTTCTTTCCTCAGTAATTTTCCATTGTTAAAAGAAAGCGCAGACAAGGACGACGCCTTAGTGGTCTTGGAGGAAAAGAATGTGTCTCTAAGTGAATTGGGAAGTTTGAAGTTTGGGGAATTGACACAGTGTTCCTTTTGTACCCATCATTCTGACTAAGGACCTACATAGAAACACCAGAAACATTTGCTGGTCTGCCTCGTCTCTCTTTTCACACGCTCTCTAAAAGTTTGTTCCAGAATGTTTGAGGAACCACTTGCTACCACAGTCTAAAGCAGTAGTATTAGAAAAGGTGTTGACAATTAGAAAGGTATTAGTAGTATAGAAGTTTCTCAACCTTCCTAATGCTGTGAGTCTTTAATATAGTTCTTCAGGTTCTTCAGGTGACCCCCCTGACCATAAAATCATTTTTGTTGCTTCTTCATAACTGTAATTTTGGCACTGTTATGAATCTTGATGTAAACAGAGGATATGTAGACCCTCCAAGGGATCACGACCCACAGGTTGAGAACCACTTGTTTAAAGGTTTGAGTGTACATGGAAATTCATGAAATGCTTCAGCTGGGGCCTGTGGGTTTTAGGGTCTGAGTGTCTATTGATTCCCGTGTGATGGAGAACTCCTTGATTGTACTGTGACTGCCTTAGGATGTGTATGTATGTGTCCTCTCTCTCTAATCCTTGTTGTGTGAGCTTCGTGGGTAAATGAACAAGTGAAAAGCCATCCGAGATAGGGTGCCAACGGCAGAGCAAATGAGTTTACTAAGGGTTACTTACAGGAACATGGTCAGTCACGAGCAACTCCACCACCAAAGGTATGTCCCAGCAATCTTTACTGCCTATATGTCCTTGGGGAGGAGCATGGGGACTCGTGAGCTACTTCTCTCTAGTAGCTCTTAACTATCCATACATCCGAAAGCATTTGCGTAGACCTTGTGAGTCCTTCTTGCTCTGTGATGGAGTGAAAACGGGCCCAATCCTGTCCACACCTCCTGTGGGTGATTGACAGCTGCTGAGAGTTCAAGAGGTCAATGGTTGTGCTGTACTGGGTGGCAGCACTCAGGACAACCTGGAGGACTTTAGCCTGGAGTGGACAGTGCTCACAGAGTGGAGGGAACCCCCCTATAAGGACCCAGGACTTTCATCAGGTCGGGAGACAGACAGCTGTTGAATTTATTTATTTATTTATTTATTTATTTATTTATTTATTTATTGTGGGTAAGGCCGTTCTTTCTATATAGCTCAGTGGCTCTCAACCTTCCTAATGCTGTGACCCTTTAATACAGTTCCTCATGTTGTGGTGACTTCCAACTGTAACATTATTTCCATTGCTACTTCATAACTGTAATGTTGCTACTGTTAAGACTCGTAATGTAAATAACTGATGTGCAGGATGTCTGCTCTTTGATCTCTGTGAAAAATGTCATCCAACCCCCAAAGGGGTTATGACCTACAGGTTGAGAAACACAGATATAACTTGACACATTGGTGCTTCCTGGGGTCATAGTTGCAGGGAAGGGCAGTGCTGTGATTCTGAACTTCATCTCTAGGGCCAGGAAGATCTGGTTCTGCTTTAATTTTGCCATTTATAAGCTGGATGGCCTTAGGTAAGTTACTTAGACTCTCTGGGCTTCCTCCCCCATTTAAAGAATTAATTATTGGTAATGCCCACTGTTGCTGTATAATGAACAACCACGGCATCCCCATGCTATTCCCCCTTTATATTTGTATCTCACTCCCTGGGTTGTTGGACAATCAGAGTTTGCTTGTGCAACTTGCAGAAGGGTAAGCTCTGGGCCTAGATTGTGAGTGTGATTGGTGTGGACTACCTTGGCTGGAAGATGGTGGATACTACACTGTTCTCATGGTGGGACCCTGAAGCTTCCAGATGGGTGAGTGACAATCTGGGATGCGTTGAAAGCTTGAAAACCATGCCTTGTCACTCTGTCTGATCCCACTCACCTTTCTAGACTGGGGACCGTATCTTGGCACTGGTGGGAGGTAAGACCTGAATATCTAATGAGAAGGAATCTAAGTAACAGCAGAAACAGATGTGTTGGGCACTCAATGATCTAACTCTGAGGGATGTGTACCATGACGGCATCTGTGTAGTACGTGCTCCTTGAATGTAGCTGTTCTTCCCGTTACTGAGGATGCTGTATGTATTCCTCCAGTCTCACCTCCAGCTCAGAGATGTAGTGTTCTGGAGAAGAATACACGGGAACAGGCTGCGTGCTGTTTAAGGCTTTACAACATGGAGGATCCAAGCTCTACCTCCTTGACCTCAGCATGTATTGACCTCAGAGGGGCCCACGGAATCCTCCAAATCCTGAGTTGCCTTTGTATACTCTCTACAGTCAAGGCAGGTTCACCCCCATTCTTATATGAGTCAGAGAATATCTTGTGGTATAAACTCAGAATCCATTGCCACTGCTTTTTTATAGAGAAGGAAATAGGTTGGGTTGATTCTACCTTGTATTTTTTTTTATTTGTTTTTCAAGTCTAGAGAAGAGATGGCACAATGCTATTTTCATGACAAAGTCATGAATTGACATTTTTAGAAAATCAAGAATTAGTATCCAAAAGTTAGTGTTCAGCTAGCCAGCTACCTATCCACTCACCTATCCACTCATCTTTTCATCCCCACCCATTTATGTTTTTAATCTATCTCAACCCATTTATTATCATTATTATCTATTTATCTACCTATTCATCGACTCACCTACTGTCCATCTATCCATTCACCTATGCATGTATCCAACCATATAGTCATGTATCTAATTCAATTCAACCCAATCTATCCATTCATATATGCATTTATCCACCATCCATCCATCCATCCATTCATCCATCCAAGTATCCAGTCCATCCTTGCATCTGCCCATCTACTCATTCACATATTTAACAAGAAGATGTTGATGAAGCTTCTATTATTTGCACCATTAAACCATGTGCTGTAGAGTACCTAAGGATGTCCCCAATGGAAGGTGGTAACCTCAAGAAATGCTATGGACTTCAGACAAAGGCAAGGAATTGGTATTGAGGGCTGGTATTTGGGAGCCTGCGTTTGTTCACTACTTTTGAGTTATTATTTGTCTTGTGTTTTTCTGAAGTCAGATGTAGCCTCTGCTCTCCATGTCTCCTTAGAACATTCTCTAGGTCCAACCACAGAATGCTTTAAAGATGCCCAGAGCAATTGCGAGTTCCAAAAGGGTCCCAGACATCTCCAGCATTGACTCACATGGACATCACTGATCCCCCTTTCCCCCATTATAACAAATGCCAGTGATGACAGAGAAATGTGGACTGATGCTGAGCATTGAGGTTGGGAGAGCTGATCTGGTGGACATGGTGGAGCTTGTGAGTGGGGCTATTGGACCACACTCCCTTCCTACTTCTTTCCATCATCATCATCATCCCTGAGAGGGAACTTGTGACATGTTGGGTGGAGGTGGACCTGATTGTCCAGGTATTTATTCTCTAACCTTAGTTAGGTCTCCTAACAATCTAAGTTGTGATAGATGGGGACCATTTACCCATATTTTACAGATGAAAACATAGGCTCAGAGGGTAAGGGATTATGTACTAGTTGGCTGAAATACCAATTGATCTCCAGCTTCTTATTTTAGTCTTCACATGCTGTAATTCTCTGAAATCTGTGCAATGTCTTGAGCTCATAGGGAGTCACTTGGGTGCTGGAAAGAGGTGAAGGGAGAGGGAGTAAGCAAGGAATGAAAAATCTCCCTTCTCTGTCCCAGGGACCCCTAAACATCTGTGATGACTGTTTTAGGCCCCAGAACTCTCCACAACCTTGGATTTTTCATGTGTGTTCCATGGGTCTTTCCTTAGCACATGCATCTCACTTTGCCAATCAGCTTGAGTCTGGCAAGAAACTGCAGCACACCACCATAAGTTTCTTGGACTGTTTTCCTCTATGGGTCCTGACAAATGCAGCAAACCTATGCTATGTAAGGTAGACCAATACATGCATGTTGTTAGCAAAGAATCCTTTATCATGTGTCCTTTCACATGGTTGCTTTAGCAGAACATCCTCTCTCCTGTGTCTACTTCAGCAAAACATTACTTCACAAGTCTGCCTTAGTCTTTTATGTGTGTCCACTTCAGCTAAACGTTCCTTTATGTGTTTGCCCCAGCAAAACACCATCCAACTGACTTTCCAAAGAACCTTTAAGTTTCTACTTCAATAGAGTAAGCTCCAGGTTGGCCAGGGATACACAGAGAAAGCAACCAATCAACCGACCAACCAACCATCCAACCAACCAAAACCCTAAACAAACAAAACAAAACAAAATAAAACAAAAGCAAATAAAGAAAAACAAAAAAACAAAACTCAACAAAAAAACAAAAAACAAACCAACAAATAACCCTCACCCAAACAATAATACCCAAAGCAAGCCCCCAACCCAAACCAAAAACTTAAAGCCAAACCCCTAAACCAAACCAAACCAAAACCACCAGGAGCGAAAGTGACAGGGCAAACATGTCTCATCTACAGGGCAGCCTGTGTGTGTGTTGCAGCAAGGAATGATGGGAGGTGAGGCTCCACGTGAGTCATGCTGATTGCTGGGCTGAGAGCAAGGATGCCTTGTACTTTCTCTTGGGTATTTCCCATTGTTGCCACCTTGTCCCTAGTCCTTAGCCTCCTCTGGAATGTTGGCTTCACAGTTGTAGCTTGAAGCCTTAGCTGGGTTGTCCTGACCCGTACCCAATCCCCTTAAACCTAAACCAAACTGCCACCAACCCCAATGTACTGGCTGGTTTTATGTGCCAACTTGACATAGGATGGAGTTATCACAGAGAAAGGAGCTTCAGTTGGGCAAGTGCCTCCATGAGATCCAGCTGTGGGGCATTTTCTCAATTAGTGATCAAGGGGGAGGGCCCCTTGTGGGTGGTACCATCTCTGGGCTGGTAGTCCTGGGTTCTATAAGAGAGCAGGCTGAGCAAGCCAGGGGAAGCAATCCAGTAAGTAACATCTCTCCATGGCCTCTGCATCAGCTCCTGCTTCCTGACCTGCTTGAGTTCCAGTCCTGACTTCCTTTGGTGATGAACCATAGCATGGAAGTGTAAGTGGAATAAACCCTTTCCTCCCCAACTTGCTTCTTGGTCATGATGTTTGTGCAGGAATAGAAACCCTGACTTTGACAGCCTGGAATGACTAACCCAAAGGAGATCCCTAGCAATGGCTGTTTGTTCTCTGCAACATTCAACATCATAGCCATGGCTTCCTTCCTCATGTAGAAAAGAAACAGAAAGGAAACAAAACTCTAGTGTTTCAGATGACTTCTCATCTCTCCCATATAAACCCAGATGCTCTGGGCTAGAATCAATAAAGGCAGAAAAACAAACAAACAAACAAACAAACAAAAAACAAGAAACAGTTCAGGCTACAGGAGCTCCTGGGGTGTGCATCTTCTAATCTGATTAGATTTCTAGCCCAAACCACCTCCATTTCTCACCTCTTCATTGACTTTTTCTGCTCCTACCCCTACAATTTTTCTTTGCCTCAGTAGCTGCTCTGATCCTTTAAGGTTGCGAGTCTGAGTGTGTCAACCTTCTGCCCAATGTCTGGGCCCCTAGTGGCTTCCCATTGTTCTTTGGAGAAGAGCCAAAGTCTTGACAGTGGCCTCTGATGGCCGAGGGCAGGGGCTGGACAGTGACTCTTTGGGGGCTTTGCCAGCATGGCGTCTGTGTGGCATGAGCAAAGCCAGGGAGGGTAAGGTAAGGCACAGCATGGCTATGTCCTGGCACATTACCACAAAGGATGCCGGGTTGGATGTGGTCCATGCCTGCCCAGCCCCCGTCCCTTTTAGAGATCTGGCCTCGGGTACCTCTTGACTCTTTTGCCTTTTTCTCCTGTGCGTTGCTTCAGCCCCGTGGGCCCCTGCAAATTCATCATGCTTTCGCTTGGGCCTTGAAACTGGCTGTGTTCGATCTAGAACATTCTTCCCCTACAACTTTGAGTGACACATTTTTTTCCCCTTTGTTTCTGTTTGCGGATCTTTACCGAGAGCTCTCCCGGGTCCCTAATCACTTCATCTGAAATAGCAAAACTCACTCTTGGCACTCCATCCTCTTTACCCTGCTTTCTTCTGCTTGGAGACTGTTGCTACCATCTGACATCACCGCTCACGGAATGAATAAATGATTCTTTCGGGGGGGGGTGGATATTACCACGTGCCTCCTTCAAGCCAGGCAGGGAGCCGAAATTCCAATAGAGAACAAAACAAAGGCTTTGTTATCGTTGTACATGAATGGAGCTTAAATAAACATAAACATGGGAGCCAAAGAGAAGTTCTCTGAGTAAAATTAGGCTGGGCAAGGGGACAGGTTGTGGGGTTCTTTCTCTGTATTTGCCTTATGCCTGGCTTCATCTGAGTTATAGCAAACCTTAAATCCCTCCCTTTGCTGCATAGTTAGAATCTCACTAAAACCCAGTGCCGACAGGGGGCGCTACAGCTCTGCAAAGAGGTGCGATCCAGACCAGGGCCAGCAGGCTTCTGAACAGAGCAGGAAGGGAGCTGAAGGAGGCAGCCTAGGGACTGGGAAGTTGGAAGTTATGGGATGTAACAGGATCTGAACACTGCAGCAGCCTCACCGCAAGTGTTTTCCATGGAGCGCTGCCTAAGCTACGGGGCCTTGTGGAACAATGCGCTTCTAAGTTAGATGCTTAATAAATCAGCCAGGCAGCCATTATTATGCCGCAATAGAGTCCTTGTTGTGTCTTAATGCTCAATTATCCAGTGCAGAATCTGGGTCGGGCTTTCTATCATCTTGGATGTGTGGCGGGAACTGGCCCAAGGTCTAATTGCTTTACTCGGGAGTGGATGCTTTTGTGTCTTAGCAAAGCCAGGTACTAAGGTTGATATTTAGGTTGAAGGGAAGTCACAGATCGGGAGAGCTAGACCTTGACACGGACCTTCCTCGAGGTGCTTCAACTCCAGTTGATAAAGACGAAAAAAAAATCAGTTCACGGAAAAGTTATTTGCCCCAAATCTTAGGATGAGTGAGATTCGAAGCCTCCTTTCTGATTACTGATTCTGGGTCATTTATTAGCTTTCATCAGGCACATTTTCAGGACACCACGGTGCCTTTCCTATGCCTGTGACAGGTGTCACAGATAGTAACGCCTCCCCACTGTCTGACTCTAAGTTAACCAGTAGCCAGAGGAAGCCTCATTTATTTGAACACAAATGGCTAATCAATTAAGAAAGAGCCGAACAAAGAAACCCTGATTTGTATATTTTTATGGATGTCCCAAGGGTGAGGGCCCAGTGTCCCCATGGTTCCGGCCTGGGGACTAAAGGCAAGAGCAAAACCACACCCTTGCTGAGCTCTGCCTGCTGCCTTCTGGGTGTCCCAGCGTTCTCTGGAGTGGAGGCAGCTAGAGGGCATCTTGTATCTTGGGAATCTGCTTTCTGGCTTTTATATATGATTTCCATACATCTGCATAGTGCATGCTGTAGTCTTTTCTAGCTCCTTCCCTCCTCAGAGGGTCAGGGTTGTGCTGAAGTCCCGCATGACTGCAATTTCTGTTAAGTCTCCATAGTAAGAATGTGCTCACTTAAGTGCCAGTCTGTTGGTTGTCTGCAAGGCTGGCGGTTGACAAGTGCCAGGGGACGTGCCCATGTGATTGGAGAGGCTCTGTGGCCCCTGTCAGACACCTGCCTACATCAGTGTTTGAAGTGCAACAGTAAGAAATACGACATCAAAACCATAAGGAGGCGTTGCTACTCGTCTGCTAGTAGGCCGGTTAAAACGATAAAAGTCTGGCAATACTAAGTTGACAAGGATGTGGGTCAAGTAAACTCCTCAGAGGAGTGTAGGTTGGCATGGCCACCATAGAGGATCACTCTACAGGAGCATCTAGAGGTAAATGCACCCCCTGCACTGTGTTCAAGTTCTTATACTCCAAGGTCTTTCTCCAAGGGAAGTCAGTGTATTTATCCAGCAAGATACATGTCCCAGAATATTATTTCAGAATAGAAAAAATATTGGAAACTACCCAAGTGGATAAACAAACTGGATGTGCTCTTGCAGTGGACAATGGAAAGGCAAGACTGTAGTGTGCATTGAATGACAGAGAGAAACATACAGATGCAACCTGCAGCAAGAAGAAACAGACACAAGAGAATCTATACTATAGCGTGCGCTATATGTGAAGAGCAAGAACAGACAAGCTAGTCTGTGGTGATACAAACCAGACTGTGTTTACCCCCATGGAGGAGAATGGGCCAGGACATGCAGGAGCCTGCTGGGGAGACAGGAATGCCCTAGTGATATGTAAAAGTCCAGCTTCTAAAGTTTGGACACTTACAGTGTATCTGTCAGACCTACACAAAATCAAAGAACAAGAGGGGCTTGGGAGAGGAAGACTCCAGGAGGCTTCTGGTACTGTGCCCTACCGCAGGCTTCCAGGACTTAGCCTTTGTTTTCAAACCCCTAACGCCACCTCGCTGTGTGGACACTGCTGTTCGGTACCCAGACGCCAGCTCTGTTACGACGCCTGGCAGCTTAATGCTTCAACATGCCCCAGCCCATTGGCTGCCTCTGCTATTTGAATAATATAGGCAGGTGTGCCCAGCTTCACGCTAAGCTGAGGCTGACAGAGTTTGGTCTGTGGCCTTCAACCCAGTACGTCCTACTTGTGAGAAGATGGTAGGGAGTGGTAGGGAGGTCCTTACTGTCCCCCCCACCCCCCCGCCCCGCCTCTCCAGTGCTGCCACACAATTTTGAGGGGCTGTGGAGCACCTGGAGAGTGCATAGAGCAGTGGCTCTCAACTTGTGGGTCACAACTGCTTTTGGGGTTGAATGTCCCTTTCACAGGAGTTGCCTAAGACCATTGGAAAACACAGATATTTACATTACAATTCATAACAGTAGTAAAACTGCATTTATGGAGTAGCAAGGAAAATAATTTTTACAGTTGGAGGTCACCACAACATAGGCAGCCGTATTAAAGGGTCACAGCCTTAGGAAGGTTGAGAATCACTGGTTTGGACAAGAGAATTCTTGGAAGTTAGGACAGAAACAGACTTTCTTGCATCCTGTCCTTTAGGATAGGGGTGGCAAAACTCCAAAGGGCCTCCCTGTGCTCCCTGACTCTTTCGTATTCTATGATAGACATTGATAATCAGTTAATAGCACTTTTCTTTTTTCTTTTTCTTTTTTTTAAAAGATTTATTTATTTACTATATGTAAGCACACTGTAGCTGTCTTCAGACACTCCAGAAGAGGGCATCCGGACTCATTTCAGATGATTGTGAGCCTCCATGTGGCTGCTGGGATTTGAACTCGGGATCTCTGGAGGAGTAGCCAATGCTCTTAACCACTGAACTATTTCTCTTCAGCCCTAATAATACTTTTCTAATAAGAGTAAATTCAGAAGTACTCCAAGTCAGTGCCTGGAGACAAAATATGCAATTAAGGCCCTGCAGAAGAGCTGCCCTGTTCCCTACCACCTCTGTAATGTATACATGTGTTTGTATGTGTATGAGCATATACAGGTTTGCATGAAGGTCAGACCCTGACTCTTCTTCTTCTTCTCTTCCTCCTCCTCCTCCTCCTCCTTCCTCCTCTTCCTCTTCTTCCTCTTCTTCCTCCTCTTCTTCCTCCTTATCATCATCATCATCATCATCATCATCATCATCAATTATTTTTGGCTGGCTCTTTCTCACTGAACCCTAGAATTCACTGGTTTGGCCAGGCTGAACAGCCACCAAGCCCCAGTGATCTCCTGCCTCTACTTTCCCAGCACTAGGCTAAAGGCTCCACTGTGTCTGGCTGTTTATCCAAGTGCTGAGCATCTGAACTCAAGTCTGCTTGCTTGGATAGCAAATGCTTTACTGCCTAAACCATCTCCTCACCCTGCCCTGTTATCCTAAGTCCTGCCAGGGTAGGAATTCTTCCCAAAGCATGCCTGCAGGCCTACTGTATGCCAGCTGCAAAGGGTGGGAGAGAAACAAAGCCCTCGATCATGTTCCCTAGAAGCCAGTGGGGGGGGGGGAAGGAGTTTTTGTTGGAATCACTCTCTCGTCAAGAAAGGGACAGAGGTGAGCTAAGTATAAAAATCTCAGGCCAAAGGACTCTGGGGGGAGGGGGCGTGATGCCACTCTGAGGGTGGGAATACAAAGAGTAAGAAACCTAAGATGATCCTGCTGAAAGTGTGTACCCTCATACCCCCCCCCACACACACACAAAGGGGGGAGAGAGAGAGAGAGAGAAAGAGAGAGAGAGAGAGAGAGAGAGAGAGAGAGAGAGAGAGACTGAAAAGCACTGAAGACTCAGGGAGAGGTGAATCCCCAGGCTGCCCCCCTCCCAGGGGCTGTGTGTGGAGCTAGTGTGCCCCACTAGCTCCAGAGCTGTCTTGAATAGAGGAGTCTCAGGTGTAGGTGTGGAAACCAAAGGGGCACTCAAGCTGGGACCTACCCATGGAGAACTGAAACACGAATACACTCCCCTATTCAAGGCAATTTCAAAAGACAAAACCAAGCCAGACTCTGTGCCAGTGTAGTGGTCCTTAAGTCTTCCCTGCTCTGGAGAGCAGCAAGGAGTGAAGGACCCTTGAGCTCTTCCTGCTAGCTAGGCGCATTGCTGTAAAGCATGGGGAAGGGCTGAAGGGTCAGGCATGCTACTTACACGTGCCACCATTATAGAGAACGCTGGGAGATGCTGAGCCCCTAAGATGTAAGACCCAGTGGAATATGGCCGCTGCGTGGTTTCAGAACCTTGCATACCCTGTGAGGCAGATAGGACTTCCGTTCTCATTGGTCAAGCACCACAAAGCACATAGATTCTAGTGAGTTAATTCACTCTGCTTTTCCCATTGGCCTGTGTGACATCAGTTGTACATATCCACAGCTGAAGTGGGGGAATGCACAGAGCCCGTGTAAACCATCCTCTCTTTATTCAAAGTGCTAGAAGAATTCTTCCTCTTCTTCTTTGTTCAGAAAGTTGTGGAGTCTAGACACCTGGCCCAACTTCAGGCTTAACCACCTGCTGACTGTTAAAATTCTTTAAGTTCTCTGGACCTGGGTTTCCACATTGGCAGTTAGAAAGGCGTAGGACTGAGTTACAACGCTGGTCCTTGCTTGGAAGTCACGCTCTCACATAGCTCTGGGTTATGGGACTCATGTTTCTTTGTTCATTAGGAACAAAGAACAGGACTTTAAAATTTAAAAGTTGTTACCATAGGTTAACATCAATACCTTCATTTTTTAGGCAGCCTTCTTCTTTAAGAGGAGGGAGCTAGCTGGTGTTAGGAGGCCTGCTTTTTTCTTTCTCTCTTTCTTTTATAAAAAAACATTAAAGCCCCTGTCTTTGGGGAAGAAGAGGCTGCTGGATGTGTTTTTTTGAATGTTTTAAATCAAAGCCTGCAGAGGGATGGAGCGCTATAGGTTTCAATAAGCACCTTCCTGCAGTCATCTTAAGACTTGCGCTTAGGAGGGTAATGAAATCTTCAGAAACCCTAGGAGACATACCAGAAAAAAGTCATACGCATCAGTGGAATTTTCCTCAACGACCCCCCTCTCCATTTCCCCCTCAGGAGGGTCTCCTCTGCAGATTCCAAAGATATCTGCAGCTTCATTGGTCCATCTGGGAGATGGGGAACCTTCCGTGCAGACCTCCCCATCAGCGCTCAGGCCAGCTGGTGACCACCCTGGCTCCTGGAGCCTGAGTTCCCAGCATGCACGAGGGCGGCTGCAGAGAGGCAAATGCTTCTAATGGAAGGAAGCCCAGGGGTCTGTGGCAGATTCTGGTTCCCCGGCACCTCGTCCCACAGAGCTGCTTTAGTAAAAGTGTCAGTACGGCAGACTGTATTCTGGGACAATGTATGCAGACTTCTTTTAGGTATGGAAATGGGAGCCTGGGGTTTGCGGGGTTCAGTCTGATGCTGTGAGAGCTGCACATGCAAGCCCCAACACACCGCACATGCCCGGCTTCGACTTGGGAGGGAATGGGTAGGGCTAGCTTCTTCCCTTTTATAGGTTTTCTTCAGACGCTGCCAAGATTCATTCCAAGCTATTTAAAGATTAAGAAATGCATTTTTTGAGAACTTGATTCGATGTAATTTCAGGAAAGGACAAATACGTCTAGAGAAGACAACGCAAAAACCCTCAAAGACCCAGTTGAAAGGGCGAGTTGATGTTTAATTAAAAGCAGTGGGCACGAATGGATTCTGCACATTTTCGGGGATCAAGTTACCTGGAAAGAAAGGAAAATTGTGGATGGGTATAATATAAACAAAAAGGGAGTTCAAATGAGGACTTTAAGAAATTAAAATCAAAAGGGACTCTTCAAAAAGAGTGTCCATCTTGGGTATTAACCTCCCAACATTGAAATGAAAACAATTTTGAAAAGCTTAAAAAAAAAAAAAAAAAAGCAACCCACATTTGGGCGTGCTTCAGATCTCTTGGCCTCCAGCTTTCTGTGGAAAGTTAGGTTTTCCCATCCTTTGCTTGATGGGCCTTACATTTATTCTCTAAGTGCATCTAGGGTTTCTTACAAGCTCTCCAAACCACACTGACTTGAAAGAAGAGGATGCTTTGCCTCCTTAGATGTGAGGTGCTCTCAGGTTTTAAGTGAAGTATAATGATTAAAACATACTAGGCAGTAACTAGGAGACCCTGGTTCTTGCAGAGTGGGTCTCTTGGGGGAAATAGTTTTGTTTTCCTGAGATTCTTTTCTTTCCCTTTAAGATGAGATCCTTCTCAAGGCCATCCAGAGGATTTGCCAGTCAGTGAGATGTCACTTTATGCAGTCCCAGAGTTTAATGTCCCAGAGTTGGTAGCTGGGCCCTAATGGTCAGATTCTAGATCCTTCTTCAGAGGCAGAAACTTCCGCATCAGGAGAAGGGAAGGCTAGGGGACAAGGTTAATCTTAACTTAAAGTCCAAGAAGCTACTCTATCAGTACCTTGAGATAGGGAAGTCATGAGTGCTGGAAAGATGTGTCTAGTGTGGCTTAAAAAAATTATAAGTTTAATTTTATTTAATTCCATTTGATTTTGATTTATACAGCCACAGACACAAAATGGCTAACATAGACAAATGATTTTTGTGTGTCGCTATAACAAAATACCCGAGGCTGGGTATTTTAAGAATAGAGATTTATGCCGGGCGTGGTGGCGCACGCCTGTAATCCCAGCACTTGGGAGGCAGAGGCAGGCGGATTTCTGAGTTCGAGTCCAGCCTGGTCTACAGAGTGAGTTCCAGGACAGCCAGGACTACACAGAGAAACCCTGTCTCAAAAAAAAAAAATTTAGAAAAAAAAATTTAGAAAAAAAAAAAAAGAGATTTATTTGGTGCATGCTTCTGATGGTTGGGCAGTTAAAAAAGCACGCTCCTGGCAGCTGGAGTGAACCCCCTGCTGCAGGTCACACCCTCTGGGGGGTATGTGGCTGTGTATAGAAGGAGCACATGAGGGCAGAAACGAGAGAAGTAGCTAAGAAGCGAACAGCATTCCCTTGCAACAAACCGACTTTGATTTAACCCATTTGGGCTGGTTTGACCTAACCTACCTTGATAAGATTGGCATTCATCTATTCCAAGGGTGGTACCCTACTGGTAGAATCATCTCCCATGAGGCTCCGTCTCTCAAAAGTTCTGCTAATGGTTCAAGGACCTTTGGCAGACAAACCACAGGAAAACCAAAGCAGATGGCTGTGGCGATGCCTTTCCGTTTTAATGTCTTACGACTCTATTCATACTCAGTTGCTCTGGCTGCTAACGGTCACCGGCTCCTTTCACTCACCCCAGTGTTTTTCAGGGTCTGGCTTATGCAGGCTCACTTCTAACTCCTAAAGAAACAAAGATGAGTAAGGTGCAGCTCTTGTTTCTTGAGAGCTCCCTGTCTTGTGGGAGAGAATCATGGATTTCTAGAAATGCTAGCTGTTCAAGCTGAGACTCCCGGGAAAGGAGGCGGAGCCATTTGTCAATAATCATTGCGCACGGCCCCTTCACATTCTCCGCAAAGGGATGTACTGTCAGGCAGTACATCCTGCTCCACGTTCATCTGGCCCACTTTTCTTCCTTAACCTCTGAAGCTAAAAGTAACCTGGACATTTGCCAGTTGCTGAGTCAAAACGTGGTTATTTTTAGCTTTGGGTGCCTTGAAACCTAGTTAGGAAAAATGACCTCAAGGAACGGGAGGATTCGGAATTTCACTTGGCAGATAGGTGCTGTGTGCATGTTGAATCTCAGACAGTGGACCGGGCACTGGGACATTGCCACGAACGTGACAGATACTGTGAGCCCTTCATTTTGGGCAGCTGCCCTGGCATTCTAGGGAGCAGGTAGATAATGTCTGAGGCAGTGAGGACGATTTCAGACAGTGGTAAGAAGAAACAGAGATGGTGCTCATCGATAGCAATCGTAATTAAACAAAAATCAAGACGACACAACCAGACCTACTGGTCTGCAGCCTGTTCTCACTGAGCAGCTGTTAGTGCGGGCAATGTGGACTTTAGGGGAAACATAAAGAAAACTTCAGACCCAGCTGTGTTGCTCACCTTGGCGTGAACTTGGGGACCCACAGACTTTGCTGGGATGGAAAGAAATGATGTGCATGGAAGGGCTTACTATGAGCTGAGCACTCTTGGTGTTATAGGTCTATTATTGTTATTGTTATGATGATGATGATGATGATGATGATGATGATGATGATGATTGTATAATCTCCAAGGACTCAGTTAGGGACCTCTGATTCAGCCTCCAGGAGGGAAAGGAGACTGCAGAGGGACCAAACCCTTCTGGAGAAATGTCTTGGGGATTCTGTGTTGGGATCCTCCATAGCTTTCTTCAGAGCCCTTGGCTTCCCCAGAAGGACCTTAGTTAGCATCTGTAGAGGTTGCTGTAGCTCAGCTTGTCTGAGCTTCTCCGAGGTAGACCCACCTAACACCAGCTATTCTCTATGTAAAGTATTCCTGAAAGCATCTTTTGGCCAAACCTTTTTTTTTTTTCTGTGAAGCTGAGTGGATGTCATGAATGGATGAGGTCTCTCTCCAGAGGAAAGGGTAGGGAGAACATTGGAGGGGTTCAGGGCACTGGCTCCCACTTTGTGACCTTGCTTCCTCTGAGAACGAAGTAGATAGGACACTGTGATGTCACTCTTGGGATAACCCCAGGAACAGGGTTGGAAAGGTTCTGTGGCTGAATCGGGTACCTGGTGTCCCCGTGGTGGCACTCAAATCCAAGCAGTTCATCTTGGGATCAAGAAAAACACAACAAAATTGGGAATAATAGGGACCAATTGAAATTGCTTCAAATGTTGGCCATCAGCCTTGAAGCACAGTATTTTAAACTGGAAAAGCATCTACATGCATCTCTGCTTGTAATCCCCTGATGTAAACAAAACTCTGGAATTGAGGGGTGGGGTGGGGGGGGGGACACTTGCCTCTGCACTAGAAGTGGTAGCAGGTCTCTAATGATCAGATCCCAGGTCTTCCTGCAGAGGCACGGGGTCCTTTTCTACCCCTTGGTTCCCTCTAAGATGCCTGCTTGATGCAGCACCATTGATGGTTCACTATGCAGTGCTCGTAACATGTACTGGCTCTATGTCCTAGGCACTGTGCTAAGCATTCAACTCTTTCTCATCAAATTGTTGGCGCTTCATGCCTCCCATTTTTATCCCTCCCTTCTCTAATCGCTGGGACCCAGGATATGCCCCATGTGGGTGGGATACATGGAAGATCTCCCTTGTTCTCTGCATTTTTCTGGCTTCAGCCAATGGGGCATATGGAGAGGTAGAGGCGGGGAGCAGGGTGAAGTCAACGCGTTCATTCCTTTGGGTTCATGACTTCAGGGATGAATCCCAGGCTTCCTCCCGTTGTGTGTGTGTGGGTCACGGGTAACATCGTGAACCTGACACTCACACTTACCCCAGTGTCTCTGTTGGTCCAGGTATGATGATAGCACCCACTGTCGCCAGCCTCTGGGTGCTATGGTTTTCCTTCATCCCCCGTGCTTCGGCTCCATGGTTCAGGCTTCATTGTCAGTAGCTTTGCTTATTTGCTTTGGCTAAACCCTTGGAGTATGCCAACCTACTTGTTAAATGCAGAGCAGAACCCCACAGAGTAAGCGCCGATATTGCCCCGGTTTACAGATTAGGAAAGGGAGACATGGGGCACAGTAGGTGAGCCCTGGGAACTCCAGAACTGTTCCCCTTGGATAGCCCGTGACACGCCCTTCTTAGAGTCAGTGCCGTGGGTGTGTGGGTGGACGCTCCTGAGCCAGGAACTCCCGTCACGTCTCTGAGAGATTGCTGCTCCTGTCATAAGTCTCCAAAATCTGTAGAGGCCAGGGCCATTAAGTGCCTGGCAGGCAGCCTGTAAGAAGAGGTGACAGTGCGGCAAGATCCAAAGAAAGCAGACGGTAAGTAACATTTCTTTCTCTGCTGGGAAGCCGAAAGCAACAACGACGATGATGATGACGACGACGACGACGACAACAACAACAACAACAACAACAACATCTGCAGCAGCAGCCAAATAAACAAAAAAGCCCCAAGGTACTGGAGGGAGTTGAGAGGTTAAGAGACCTTACTGGTCTTCCGGAGAACCTGAGTTCATTTCCCAGAACGCAGGCTGGCTGGCTCATACCTGCTTACAATTCAAGCTAGCTCGGAGATCCCAAACCCTTTTCAGGCGCCACACAAATAGAAATACAAATAAATAAAAATGTAAGACTCCTGAAAGAATAAAACGACCTTAATTGATTAAAGAAGCAGAACCTAGCCTCCCGCCTGTGGACGGCCTCCCTGGGGGATTGCATCTGGTGGTGACGATGGTTTGTCAGTGGCACGACATGCTGCTGCCCAGAGCTGCACGCAGTCGCGTCTCTCATCTGAGAACATTTTCCTCCTCTCCGAATTGTGCAAGCTCAGACTGGGAGCGACAGAGCCGGCCCGCTCAGCCACTCTGGCTGGCTCTGCAGCCTGCAGTAGGCGCAGCATTCATTTAGCCAGCTTTTCAAGGTCAGGACTTTCCAATGTGGAGGCTGGCTTCTGCTTGACACAAAGCCAGGTACGGTCAATCGTCATGCTTCCTAAAATGTTAGTGTTCCCTTTCTTCGGCTGAGTAAAAAGTATGGGGCGAGCTCCTGTTTAGGACAGATAACAGATGCAGTTGCTTTGAGCCTGAATTGGCCACTTGGTCTAAACTCCAGGTGTTTAAAAAGCAGGTTTTCCACTATTATAAAACACCTGGACAAAACCAAAGGCAAACAGTGAAGGATCTAGGTGTCTGGTGTTTGGTCACCCCCCTCCCCAACCCCATTCTGTAATACAGACAAATGTATGCGCCACATAAACACAATGTCTTATTTTTCACTCCTATGAAAGGATCACACGAAGCCAGCTCTCCACAGATTAAAAAAAAAAACAACACAAAAAACGTGACTGCTTTGTGAATCTATAATGGAAGCTTTCATCTTGTCAGGCTTTGTGAGAAACTTCTAGCCAGACTTACATTCTTTTCTGGTTTGATAAAGATAAATTGTATTCAGTGAGAGAGAAGGAGGAAAAGGTTCGTTCTTGATTATTCTCTAAATAAAAAGTCAAGGGGAATGTGATTCTCTTTGCCTTCAAGTCCTTAAAGAAGCTGGCACGCCTTCAAAATGACCTCAGACCTATGCTCGTCAGTACACCGGAGCTGCTTGATCTTAAGGGAAACTTGTTCTAGCTGGGCTTCTGCGAGTGCTCATTAGGGAGCAAAGGACAGGGACCTCACCACGCACACCTGCTAACTATGGACGGGCTGGTGTGCGCGATGTGGGGAGGTGGTTTATGTCTAGCCTTTGTGTGTGTGTGTGTGTGTGTGTGTGTGTGTGTGTGTGTATTAGCTTTTCTCCTTGCTTCATCCTTCATGGATGTTGACAGGTTGCTTACAGTCTCTGTGCCTCAGTTTCCTTGCTTGGAGCACAAAGACAGAGGTCGTACCCTCGTCAGATGTATGAGAGCTGCGAGTCAGGGATGTCCAACCACAGGAGGCCTGGCGTTAGCTTTGGACTTAGTGCATGCGAGTTACTATAACAGGACACTAAGAGTGGATAACTTGAAAACAACAGAATCATTATTCATAGTTTTGGGGACTAGGCTGCTGGAGTTAGTGTGCAGGCAGATTCGCTTTTGGCTAAGACTTCTCCTCAGGTGTGGCGTCCCTGGATGGCAAAAGTGAGCTCTCTATGATATCTTCAGGGAAGGGGAGGCCCCAAGGACCTAAGCAAACCCCAAAGGCCCTACTTGTTACTTCTTTGGTATTGAAAATTAGGTTTCACACATGTATGCTAGGGGGACACAGACATTCAGACATCAGCTTTTACTAAGCACCAACAATTGTGACCATTAGAAGGACAGAAATCCAGGAAGAAACCTAGCTGTGCATGTGAGAGTATGAATACATGTGTATATATGCTCATGAATATTTGTATGTATGTGTGAATGCACATATGTATGCATGAGTGTACAAAGGAGTATTTGTACAAATACAGGTATGTGTGCATATGTGTACAAATAAATGTGTGTGTTCATGAGTGCATGTGTGCATTTATGAATGCATGTGTTTATACATGAGTGCATGAATGAATGTATGTATAAATGCATGTATATATTTGTGAGTATATATATGTATGTGCACAAATATATATATGAGTGCATGTATGTATGCATAAAGTGCATGTTGAATGTGCATATATATGAATTCATGCATGTATTCATACATACATGTGCATGTTCATGAATGTTGTATATATGTGTATATTATATGAATGTGTGTACATGTATGCATGAATAAATGTGTATGTTCCTGAATATATGTATATATGTGGATTCATAAATGTGTATATGTGTATATATGAATATATATATTTATAAATGTATATTTGTAAGCACAACTGCATGAATGAATGCATATATGTGTGAATTTATGCATGTATGAGTATATATGTGTGTGTATATATGTACGCATAAAAGCATGAATGGGTATGCATGTGTGTGAATGCATGCATAAGCACATGTGTATATTTGTGAATGTACGCATTTGTATGAATGAATATATTGTATGTATGCATGGGTACATGTGTACATATATATTCATATATATGTGTGAATGTGTATGTACATGGATGAGTTGCTATGTTCTGGGCAAGAGAAATCTGGGGAAATGAACAAAGAATGGTGGTAGATATTATAAAAAAGACTGAGACTCAGGTGTCCTGGGGACAGAGTCTCTCTTTCTATTTACTTTCAATTTAAGAAGGAGGCTAGGAGGAGTCCACGCATGTCTTGGGTTGCTATGCTGCCTGGGCATCTGGTGTTTTGCGTTTTGTAGAGACAGCATTTTGGAGCTTTCAGTCCCCATTGGACAGGAGCATGGCAGGATGACTTCTGGGACTGAGTCTGCCTCAATGGCCATTGTCATTCAAGAAACGTCCTTTCAGCAGGCCTGAAGCCAGACCAAAGTCTTGGTGCTGCAAGAATGGGCCACACAGGCTGCAGGTGCTTATAACCTCATGATTCAAAGTGCAGAATAAACTGACCTGGCCTGTTTGTTCTAAGGAAATTGAGAATATAAGAAATAGAATGGGATCAGAGCAATATTAATTAATTTTGAAAATGTGTACTTCTTAAATAATCCCAACAATTCACTTAAAGTTCTTTATTGATATCCTGGTAAGCACAGTAAATCCTTTTAATTTGTTTTCTATTATCTATGAACTTATTTTCAGTTTGATTAGGTCCGGAGAAAGAGTTCAGAAAAGGAGGAGGGAAGGTGGATGGTCCGAGTGAAGAAGGAAGGGGAGAAACGCCAAGGAACAGATGGGCGAGCAGGGAGACAAAGGTGCGGAGGAAAACCTGCAGAGAGAACAGCACAGACTGGGGAGAGTGCGAAGGCTCTACAGTGGAAGGCCCACAGGAGCAAGGGAGACAGAAGCACAAAGGAACCGCACTCGTGAGGAGAGGGAAAGGGAGAATAAGGAACAAGGAAAATAACGCATGAGCATGCGCATGCGCACTGTGCCAAGGAAACAACACTCATTGTGATATACTGATGGCTTAATTTTGGTTACAGTATCATTAAAATGCTATTGGGGGTCAAGTGATGGAGCTCAATTACTTACAGGGTCAAATGGTAGGACTGAGGTTGAACATACACACACGCACACATGCACGCACGCACACATGCACGCACGCACACATGTGCATATCACAGCTTCTCACAGACTTGATAAAGGCACTTTAAGAGAGTCTTCTTTTAGCTCAGATTCTGACAGGAAAAAAATATCCCTTTCTGGTTGGATGATCACCATCATGTGACCATATATATATATATATATATATATATACACACACACACACACACACATATGTATACATATATATATGTATATGTATATGTATATGTATATGTATATGTATATGTATATGTATATGTATATGTATATGTATATGATGTATGTATGTGTGTGTGTGTGTATATATATATATAAAATCTTTTTTTTTCCTTCCTGGGGTGGGTGCCTCTTGGTCCTCAGACCTCCTCACCCGGTGGCCTGTTCCCATTCATCTTTTCTGTTCCCGAGACCGTTGGTGGACAGACAAGGTGCAGCTACTGTCTCCTCTATACTTGGAAGCTGGCAAATCTTGAGAGAATTGGTGGGATGGGGTTGAGCAAAAGAATTTGGTACAGGAAACGGAGTTGAAATGTCCGTGACTGAGGCACCCTAGGTGTGAGTCTCATACGAAGCACCATTTTATATAGCTATTTCAAGACCTCAAAATCCATATGGTTTCTTAAATCCCAAGGAAATGGGCTCGAAGACACAGAGAATGTAAACTAGACCTTTGAAATTCCCTTTGGTTACTCCTGAGAACGTTACTTCCACAGAAGTGCGTCCTGATTGACAATAGCTCACTTTTATATTCCCCATCGCACCCTGTCAAGGTCTAGTCTAAAATCACCCTCAGAGAATATTGTGCTGTAACTTTTAAAAAGCCCAAATCCCCTCGATTTATGCATTTAATTTATTGTTTTTCTCTGTCAGAGCCCTCCTTTGTATATAGCCCAAACCCAGTTTTGAGTGCCTAGCACAGCTCGCTAAGCCAATAATAACGATGGAAGACATTTTTTTTTTTTTAATTTCAAGTTTGAAATTCCCACAGTGTGCTTTCAAGTCCCTTGCTCTTTGGAAATTTATACCAAAAAATTCCGCCCCCCCCCAGCCTCCTACTTTTCTGCCCCCTTTGGAAGCAGTTAATTAATTTCATTTCTCAAAGATGCTTTGTTTCCTTAAGTAGTTCAGTCTGGCTGGTCTTCCTCTGGGTATCACCTTTCATCAGAACTTTCTGCAGACTTGTTCAGAAATAGCTTATTGTGGGCCAGTTGTCTCTGTTTGCTAGGACAACTGCTTAGGAGGTCAAGGTCTGTCTGTCTATGTCACTCAGGAGGGTCTTATTTGGGCCACTCAGAACAGGCTGGCCCAACCATCTCTGACTTACTATTCCCATCTCGAAGGCTTTGGTAGATGTGACTGAAGCTGATGAAGGGTTGTGGGGGGGGGGTGGGGTTGGCCCACGAACAGTGAAAGTAAAAACTAAGAAAGCAGAAGAATAAGACCAAGCTAGTGCCATCGATGGGGGCTTGCGAGGGCAGATCATTGAACCTGGCTGTCAAGCCAACGGGGCTAAAAATGGGAGATAGAACCAAGAGGCGGTGGCCAGAGAAAGGGTAGGTTAGAAAGGGATTAGGGAGAATGGGGTCCAGGATGTCTGCTGTGACATCTGCTGGGGTGCAGACAGCTCAGATATATGGTTTGGTGGGTGTGCAGCAAACAGGATGCAGTACAGGTAATATGGCCACTGGTTTAGAAGTTTAAGATATAGAGGGATCTGTGTACCACATGACACCCCTCGACCTTCCATACTGTATGCATTGAATGGGGCATCTCTACTTCCTATATTCCTATTTCAGGGCAAGAATAGAGGCCCTTTCTGACATGTTTGTATATAATTGATATGATTTCTTTGCCATCCTCCTTGGTCAGCTGCATTGCATGATGGGACCTGGAAAGTCTATTTGTAACAACCCGATGTTTCTTTTACTGAGCGCTTCAGCTTCCTATCTTGGCTGGAGGAGATCTGGAGGAGAACAGGAGGGGCCTGTGGGGAGGTGAGTGCCCATGGGTGGAGTGACTTCAGGCAAAAGTCAACAGGGTCTGGAAAGTTCTTGTGATTCTGGGGCAGGGTCATACAGTGACAGCAGAGAACGAGAAAATGGCTCGTTCAATGGAGGCAGAGTCCGGGGTGGGAGATGTTTGTAGTTCAGACGTCTGAATCTCTCATTGTCAGTGCTGCACCTCGGCCTTCGGATGGTGGCGGGGACCCCCTTAAAATCTAAAATGGCAGTACTTGAGGAGTTTAGTTATAAGGGTGGCAGTGTCCCCGGAGCCTTTCTGTTCCGGGGGCGTGTGTGTGTGTGTGTGTGTGTGTGTGTGTGTGTGTGTGTTATGTTGGTGAGAACTGTATTGGATTCAACACTGTACAGGAACACAGGGAGCTCCCTGCTTCTGCATGCACTGCGTGCCCTTTGCCTTATCCAGACACGGGGCACTCTTCTTTCCCCGTAGTGTCATGGAACCAGAAGTGTTGGGTAGAGCTACATTTTTTGTTTGTCTTTGTTTTGTTGCTGTTTTTAATGTTTAATTCATATCAGGCAGGATTAGGACTAAGTACTCACTCCCTTATTTTTGCACTGAATTGACCTGACTATTTTTTATCTGTGGTTAGATTAGAACACTATTTTTGGGGGTGGGGTGGGAGGTTGCTGAAGTACCTTTAGAGCAGGGTAGGGTTTTTTTTTTATATTTATTTTATGCGTATGAGTGTCGTGCCTGCATATATGTATGTGAGTGATGTACATGCCCAGGGAGGCGAGAGGAGAGTGTCTCAATCCCTGGAACTGTAGTTACGTTGGGGTTGGGCTGTGAACCCTCTGTGGTGCTGGGAACTAAACTTGGGTTCTCTGCAAGACTGGCAAGTGCTTTTGACCACCGAGCCATCTCTCCAGCTCCTTGTGAAGGGCAGTTTTGCTGTTACCTTACAGCGTAAGAAATCATCTTCCAGCTAGGAGTGTAAAAGTAATTTCACTTCAGACAGTGATTTAGGTGTAGAATTCTGGCAGGGGCCAGCATGAAAAATGGATGCTGGGGGGGGCATAGATGGTGTGTAGGCTCAGATGCCAGGGACCATAGATAGTGTGTAAGGATGAGTCTCAGATGCCAGGGGCCATAGATGGTGTGTAGGGATGAGGCACAGATGCCGGGGACCATAGATGGTGTGTAGGGATGAGGCACAGATGCCGGGGGCCATAGATGGTGTGTAGGGATGAGGCTCAGATGCCGGGGACCATAGATGGTGTGTAGGGATGAGGCTCAGATGCTGGGGGCCATAGATGACGTATGAGCATAAGATGCCTTATTACAGAAATACTGCAGAAATGACAGGTCTGGCCCTTGGCTTTAGAAGGGCAGGGTAAAAGGAGAGGCCTAACAGCTGGAACACAGCTGTTTGAATCTCCGAGTCAGTCCTGCCAAGGGGCTGGACAGGTGAGCAAGCCACTCTGGACAGCCAAGCCTCATTGGTACCCAAATGCCTACAGATGCAGCGATCTCACACGGAACAGAGACTCACCTGCCACACCCAATTAATGTGCAGAAACACTTGGGAAAAGAAAATAGCTTCAAGCCACTTATTTTGGGGTGTGGTGGTATCCAGCAACAGATATCCAAAGCAAGAGACACAGCCTTTATAGCTGAATCTGTAACAGGGATGTAAACTCCATCTTTGGAATCTACTCCAGGCTGTTATCTATTTTTCTTTAATAAATAAAGGTTTATTAGAACATAGTTATGGCTATTTAAGTGTCGCCTATGGCTGCTTTTGTACTGCATATGTCAGGGTCAAGTTGTTGGAACAGACACTATACGGTTTGCAAAATAAAAGTATTTATTATCTGGTCCTTTATAGGCAATGTTTATTGGTTCTCAAATCTGTTACACTAGTCTATAAGAGGGATGACAAATAAAACAGCAAGTGACACTGTGGTGTGACCCTATTCCTGGGGCACTATGAACAAATGTCTATTCACTCCAGATATGGAACTAATGATGTGCCTAAGAGGGCTAGCAAAGCCAAGTTTGATGAACCAATAAGTTTTATTGGGGTTACTTACTAGAATATGGATGAGGATTTACTTACAGGAGTAGAAATAACTCAAAGACAGCTTCAAAACCAAAAGCCCACCCCACCATGGGTGACAGCTCACAAAAGCTGGGACCCTGCAGCCCACCACATGGCCTGCCCAGCTCAGCAGGCTCTGGAGAGTTCTTTCCAGGTGGCCCAGTTGATCTGAGCCTTTTCTAGGCAGCTCAGCTGGTCCCCTCTTATTCCAGGTCTCTGCCTGTTCTGGCTGACTTGGTTGGTCTGAGTTATCGCTCAGCAGATTGTACTACTTACATATGCATGGAGAAGGAGGGGCCTAGTGCTCTGGTCAGTTTTAGGACCTTCCTAAAGCCTCTGAGTTGTTTACTTCCTGCTCTTCACCCTCCTGTTTTCTCTTTGTTTCACCATCCTACATCATCTGTCTTAACCTTAAGGAACCTTAAGGGAGGTCTTAATCTTAGAGGAAACTGCTACGCAGCAAAAGCCTGATGTTCAGAGCCCACTGGCTTTGTAGGAAATGGTTTGCCTCGGGGTCAAAGAAGTATCTAATGGTCTTTGGCTGTAGCAATGATGCGTTTTCCAAACATGTCTTTCTACTGCTGCACAGTAGTATAGTGTGGGTTTGTTAGAATGGTTGTGTTGCATTTAACAAAAATTCAGCCTCCTTTCTCCATCTCCACGAGACTGGTGTATATCTGTCCATCCCTTTCTGATGTACTTGACCATGAAGCTTATACTGGTGTGTGCAAAATAAAAGTATATGACGTTGGCCAAGGTTTTCAATGCATCTGTGTGGTTTGGCGTAAGCTCCTGATGTCTGTATGAAGAAAGGATGCTCCAGCTAGCTGTGGCTGCTGTCAAGAATAAGTGACCACAGAGTAGAATTAAACTTGACCTGTGGTCTAGATTGCAAACTGGTCCAGATTCATGTATAGCTGAGTCCAGCTCCACTGCAGACTCAAAACAATATATATTTTTATTTCCCAGTAACCATTATTAGTTACTAAAAGTTTTTAGACTTGCTATATAGCATATTTCAGATGTAGCTAGCTAATACAAAGCTTGAGATGTATAGAAAAAAAAACCAGAATATCCCCTATAGACAATATAGACATGCTACTAGCCCAGATAGCTTCTACATTGGAGAAAGCAACTGTCATGACTTTCTGTCAAAAAGTCCTTTCTAATGTTTATACTATGAGACCCTTGATTGCTAACCATGGAACAGTTTTCACAGGTAGATCATCGAGCCACGAAAACTCTTATATGGGCATCACCCAGTTCCAGGTGTCACTTCTCTGCATGGATCAACCTGTACATGAGTGGAAGACCATGCAGTGAGAGGCCTCAGCAAGCTAGAAGCCTCAGGATTAACTTTTTGTGTGTTAGAGGCAGACAGAATTCACTCATTGTGTGATTGCAGTTTAGAATCGACATGCATTAAGTTTTCTATGTCTTAGAATTTCTTTGTGGACAAATTCTAAGAAAGGTGGGCCAGGGCAAAATTAGGGTTCTCAATGAGAGAGAAAAAAAGCAGTCAAAAAATATTAATTGGGGGGGGGCATAGAGATGGTTCAGCAGTTGACAGTGCTTCTTACTCTTCTAAAGGACCTGAGTTCAGTTCCCAGCACCCACATCAAGCTGCTCACAACCCCCTGTAATATTGCTACAAGGAATCTGACTCTCTCTTCTGGTCTCTGTGGACACACACACACACACACACACACACACACACACACACAGATACAAACTAAAAACAACAAAAAAACTCTTTAAAAATGTTAACAAATAAAAAATGTTAACATATTACTATAATTTACTGCTAGTAATAAACACTTCAGGGCATTTCTCTGGGTCAAAATCCTTCTTTGCCTCCATTTTCTCTTCTTTTCATTTCCAGGGCAAGGGAGGAAAGCAGACTCACCAGAGAGCCACAGCTTAACAGCGTGGGATCGAATTAGTGTGTCCAAGTGCCTTATCCAAATTAGTTCAGGATGAGACATACCGCTTTCCAGACTGCTGCCATTACCTAGCTCATGCCTGTACATCCTAAAGGGTGAGGGTGTGGGGGTGTGGACGCATAGCACACATGGCTTTGGGAAACCTAGACCATCCAGTGAGAAACAGAACAGAAAGGGCGTGCTTTGAATTCTGGTCCCTGATTTATTAATGATTTGTATTTCAGTCTTATTTATAAAATGAAAACACTAATGATGCTTCAGATGGCTGTTAGGAGGATTAAATAAAGATAATGTACAAGAATAATATAGAAGAATGTGCTTTATAAAAAGGCATTCTTTCCATTTCTGAGCAGAGGAACTTTTTTTTTCTTGGCTGAATAAAAAGCATGTGTCTCTGTCCCTTTGACTTGGATCTTTTCTCTATCTTTCCATCTACATGTTTTTCTCTCTTGTAGCTCACCACTGCACACAGCTGGCTAGCTTGCCCAAGGGCTTCTTCTATCTTGACCTCCTGTCTCCCCATAGGAACACAGGGCTCCACAGGCAAATGAACGGTTCTATCCATCTAGATTTTATACTGTTGTGGGGATTTGAACTCAGGTCTTTGCACTTGTACAGCAAACACTTACAACCTGTTAGGCATCTCCTCAGCCCCTCTCCTCCTTTCTTGCTGCTGTCTTGTTCTGAAAATTGTAAAGAAAAAAAAAAAACCAAGCAGATGATTGTACTTGCTCAGTTAGACTCAGGCAAGCTCCTGGCATGTCTACTAGTTATTAAAGTCCCAGGAGATGGGTCTTATTTACACTGTGTGCCCAGGGCCCAGCTAGTGCTAGACACGTGGCGAGCAAGGGTGATGCTTATTGAATTCAGACTATATATCCAGTGAAAACCCAACTATATCACATCACAGTCATTTTTCAATCCACCCGTCCAATAAATATTTATTGCTTGCCCACCATCTGCATGAGTGAATTTTATGGCTAAGGGTAGCGATGGTGAAACAGACAACGGTTTTACTTAGGAAGCAAATGCTCCCGAGCCGTCATCCTCAGGCTTCTGGGGTCAGCTTAAGGCATCCTGCCACAAAGGTACATGGAGGAATAAATTGTACACCGAAGCTGGGTGGGCTGCGTTTGAGCCCCTCCTCCCCACTTTAAAATGTGTCTCTCAAAAAACTATTGTCCAACAACGTTAGTGCTTAAATTTCCCATAAGTCCATGCTTACAAATTTGGATTTATGAATGCGATGCTAGTGATATTTGTCTTCTCGAAATCTGTCCACTGAGGACCTCGACAGATTGTTGAGGAAGCGATGCCACCTGGTTATTTGAGGAGCCTCTCCTGAGCATCTAGCCTGAGGTCTGACCTATTTACTTAATTCTTCAGGCCCAACATAACTTGTCACCTTTGGCATAAATGGAGTGCCCTCTCCCTTGTGTGATTGTTGAAATAGTGCTACTCTTGCTCATATCAGCTCTAAAACTCCAAGCATGCTCCTGCTGCAGCACACAGGAGTGCTAACAGTGCTGTAGTCCCTACAGACTTATCACTCTGTGAGCATGTCCTCTTTAAATCAGCTAATAATGACGCTTCAGGTAAGCTTAAGGGATAATGTCTACTGGTTTTGTGTGTGTGTGTGTGTGTGTGTGTGTGTGTGTGTGTGAAGGTTGGTGGACAACCTTGATGCTATTCCTCTGGTGCTATTCCACTATTTATCTGTCTGGTTTGTTTGTTTGTTGGGACAGTCTCTCACTGGCCTGGATCTTGCCATGTAGGCTAAAGCTCTCTGGCCAGCTAGCCCTAGGGACCTGCCTGTCTCTACTTCTCCAGCTCTGGAGTTACAAACATGTCTGGCATTTTAAAACCTGTGTTCTGGGGATTGAGCTCAGGCTCTGGTACTTGCAAGGCAAGTGCATTACTGACTGGCTGTTCCTAGCCCATTTCCACAGAGCTTAATGATGTCATAGATGATTCTTCCCATCGCCCTCCCTCCCTCCCTCCCCCTCTCTTCTCCCCCCCCCAATTCTTTCTGAATATAAACCCATTCACCCTCACTAATGATTTACATACATAGTGGCTCTTGTGGGTGCTTGAAAGAGAGAGAGAGAGAGAGAGAGAGAGAGAGAGAGAGAGAGAGAGACCTCAAGACCAAATTAAAACAAAGCACACACAAAAACAGAAAGCAGTGACTATAAGAATATGCACTTACACCAAAAGCAAAGCTTCCATGAAGGCCAACCAAACCTTTCTGCAAAGGTGTGAAGACATATTTGGCTGTGCGGACCCTGTGGTCTTTATTGCTATCCTTAGGCCCTTGGAGCATGATATCAGTCACTCATATAAAAAAGAGTGTGTATGGCTCTACTCCAATAAAACTTCATTTACAAGAGTAGGTTGTAGGCTGGGTGTAGTTAGCCCATGGGTCATAGTTGTTGATCCCTGCTTTATAGGAACAGGCTTTATCATCTCTTGAGTTTTCTAGAGTTATTCTCTCTCATCTACAGGGTCCTCAAGTATTCTAAGGGCCATTGAAACAAGCCCCAGTGAGTGTCGAGAAGGTCAGACACAAGACCTAATGGTGCCCGTGACTGTTAGAGCTTTCCTTCTTGGTCTTCCCTGTTAAGCAGCCAGTGCTGCACTCCAAGGCGCCCTCCTCTATTGCCTGCACTGGGGTAGTTTGCATTTTACATCAGTGTGCGTCATACTTAGGAAACTAAAGAACTGTTGCAATGTCTCAAGGGACTCGCTGTTTTAGTAGGTTAGCTAGCACCCCAGGGAGAAGCTTTTATTCCCAGGACCCTCTCTCCTTTCTCCTTTCTTAGTTACTCTCCTTACTTCCATGAGTGATCCTTTACCTATGCTTTCTGTCTTACCAGCCAAGGAAATGAGCCTTCTAAGCTGCAAATCATGGAGTCAGATTTGCTTCACCTTTGTGGAGTCCAGTAGCACTCAGGCACGGTCTGTGGGGGAGGGGGCATTGCATGGGCTCAGGGTGCGGAAAAGGTTTTGGATTGTACTAACCAGAGTTTTGGAGGCAGACAGCCCCGGGATAGAATTCTTATTCTTGCTACAGAAAACAATATGAATTGGGGCAAAATAACTTCGTGTTATAAGCTAGTTGTAATACTTTCCTCATAGTGGTAGTCGAGTGGACTATATATAAAACGGGCCAACAAAGGGTCAAGATGATCTAGAGTCCAATATATATTTATTCACTTTTGCATAAAATTCATATATGGATGGCATGAAAGCCGAGGAGGGGTGGACTATTGTGGGGAATTTGTAGAAGGGGAATCAAGGAAGGGTAATGGGGGCATGGGAATACGAGCACAATATGATGGTCTATGTGTGTGAAGATGTCTAGTGAAATCCACCATTTTGTATGCTAAATAGAGAAAAACTAAATTTTACACAAGGGACTGCCGCACAGGGACCCTTGTTTTTTCTTATTGCACTGTCCTCAAAGATGGAACTGTAGCTAATGCATAAATGTTATTGAATGAATAGAAGGCAGTCATCATCATCATCATCATCATCATCATCATCATTTTAATCACGGGAGATGTGGAAACTGAGATATTCATCTCTAATATCAGCACCATTTATTGTCATCTATAACCTCTCTGCACATGGCTACCATCACTGGAAGAAAATTTCTGCAGAATTTTTAATACACTGCCATTTCAAGTGACAGTTGAAAACTTGACAGTTTTCAGAATAGCCAAAGTTAAGGGACTTGGAAGCTAGCTCTGAGTTTAAACTCCAATGCCTCTTCCATTTCCTGGGTAGTAGCATGCAAGTACTTAAGACTTGGAGTGACGTGGCATTAATAAGAATTACCCTTCAAGGAACCTGGGGAGAGTTAAGTACCCAATAGTCTTTTCCTCACCCCCCCTTTTATTAAAAATAATATATACTGATTAGGGGTTTTCCTCTCTATGTCTCCTAGTTCCTCCCCTACCTCCCCTATCATTTGGATCCACTACTTTTCTGTCTCTCACTAGAAAAAAATTACAGGCTTCTAAGGGATAATAATGGAATAAAATATAACAAGATAAAGCAAAAACCAATGTGCCGGAATAGGAAAAGACAAACAGAAGGAAAAGAGCCCAAGAGCAAGAACAAGAAACAGATAGATTTGCAGAGGCGAACTTGGAAACTGATGTACACCCACAGGACCCACGCAGGCTCTGTGCACGCTGCTTCAGTCTCTGTGAGTTTATCTGTGTGTGGATCCTATTTATTTAGAGACCCTTGTTTCCCTGGCATCCTCCTTCCCCTCTGGCTCTTAAGCTCTTTCCACCTCTCTTTTGCAGGGTACCCCGGCTTCTGAGGAGAGAGATTTGGTAGACATACCATTTAGGGCTGAGTGTTCCAAGGTCTCACTCTTTGAATGTTGTCTGGCAGGAGGGAATTTCTCTGATGATGGGTGAGCAGGACACTGATCTATGAGTATAGCAGGATGTCCTTAGTCGTTTTATTGCTACATTCTTTTAATAGGCCAGTAGTATTTGGTTCCTGGGCTATCTACTCACAGGTTCTTGGTCACCCTAGCACTGTGGAGTAGGGGTTTCATCCTGTGGAGTGTGTCTTAAATCAGATATTGGTTGGCTCCTCCCATAAGGTTTGTGCCTTTGTCACACTAGCACATCTTGCAGGTAAAATGCCTTCTAGTTCAAAGGGCTGGTGTTCATATTTCTCCTTTGGTAGTGTGCAGAGTGCCTTCCTGTACCAAAAATGCTTACCCACGGGGGTGAAGGTTCTATGTAGGCACCAGCTCAACTTCTCCATGTTACATGACTTATGTAGATGTCTTCATCAATAGAACCTTGACATCAGATTGTGGCAAGTTACTGGTAGTCTTGGCAGCAACCTAGGCTGTTTAGGGGTTCCCATGGGATCCCTTTGACCAACAACTCAATTAAATGTAACCCATTTCTGGTAGTGGATGCTGCATTTAATGACAAGGGATGTTCACATGAGGCTCTGTGACAATTTCATTTGACTATTTCATTTATATTAAAATATTTTAGGAAGCATCTACTATATTAGGTTTCCATACTGCCCCTCAAATTACTCATAATTTTGGCTGTCTTTCCCTGTATTCCCTCCATTGTTCCTCCCTTTCCTCCCTCTCCCCAAATGGTCTGCTCATTCCAGGCCCCTGCCCCTTCTATCCTGTCCTATTTCCCTTTCCTAATAAGATCTATCTATCCCTGCTGGTCACATACTCTATACCTAACCTCTGACCCAACAGCCCTATGGACTATAGTTTGGCTATCATTGACTTAGCAGATAATATACACACGTAAGTGAATATATACTTTCTGGGTCTGGGATATCTTACTGAAGACAATTTTTCTAGTTCTACCCATTTACCTATGGATTTCATTATTTCATCAGTTTTTAGCAGCCAAAATAATATTTCATTGTGTAAATGTAGCACATTTTCTTTCTCCATTCACCCATTGAGGAACATCTAGGTTATTTCCTATTTCTGGGCTTTATGGACAGAGGAATAGTGAGCATGGTTGAACAGTGTCTCTGTGAAGTATCCTTTGGGTATAGCTGGATCTTGAAGTAAGTGGATTTCCATCTTCCTAAGAAACCACCACACTGATTTCCATGGTGGCTGGACAATTTTGAACGCTTCCCTTACTCTACATCCTCACCATCATGAACTTTTGTTTTATTGACCTTAGCCATTCTGACAAGTGTAAGATGAAATCTCTAAGCAGTTTGATTTTTATTTCCTTTATGACTAAGAATATTGAATATTTCTTTAAGTTTTTCTCAGCTATTCAACTTTCCTCTTTTGAGAATTCTCTGTTTAGTTCTCTAACCCATTTTTAATTGGCTTGTTTTCTTGATACCTGGTTTTTTGAGTTCTTTATGTATTTTGGACATTATCCCCCTATCAGATGTGTAATTGTTAAAAAAAAAAACCTTTTTCCATTATATAGGTTGCCACATTGTCTGAATGACAGTGTCCTTTTCCCTGTCTTGTAGAAACTTCTCAATCTTGTGAGTACCATTTACCAGTTGTTGACCCTAGTGTCTGTGCTAACAATATTTTATTCAGAAAGTCTTTTCCTGAGCCAATGAGTTCAAGGCTGTTCCCCATCTTTTCTGTCATGTCCAGTGTATGCTGTAATCTTTGATCCATTTGGAGTTTAATTGTATGCAGGGTGGGAAGTATGGATATTTTTAGATTGTTCTACATGCAGCCATCCATTTGTTGAAGAATTCTATTTTTTATTCTCTCATTTATTAATTACATCCTGACCGAAGTTTCCTTTCCTTCTCCCCATCCCAGTCTCTCCTTCCACACTGTTCATTCCCTCTCTTCAAGACCCATCTCTCCCTCAAAAAAGGGCAGGCCTTCCAGGGACACCAACCAAACATAGCATAACAAGCTAACGATAAGAACAGGCACATATTATCACATTAAGGCTGGACAAGGCAACCCAGTAGGAGGAAAAGGGTCCCAGGAGTAAGCAGAAGAGTCAGGTACAGCCCCTGCTCCCACGGTTGGATTCCCACAACAACACTAAGCTATTCAGCCATAACATATATCGGAGGGCCTACATCAGACCCCCTACAGCCTCCCAGATCTGCAAGTTCCCATGAGTTCTAGTCAGTTGATTCTGTGGGCTTGCATCTTCTCATGTGTCCCTAACCCCTCTGGTTCCTCCAATCCTTCCTCCCCTACCTCCACAGGACTTTTCAAGCTCCTTCTAATGTTTGGCTATGGGACTCTTTTTTTTTTTTTTAAAAACAACGTGTATTTCTGGCCTTTTTATAAAAAAAAATTAAGGTGTCCATAGTATGTATCTCTGGTTTTTCAGTTTGATTCCATTGATTAATGTGCCTGTTTTTGTGCTAGTACCATGTTATTTTTATTACAATAGCTCTATAGTACAATTTGAGGCAGGGGTTGGTGATACATCTAGCAATTCTTTTACAATTCAGGAGTGTTTTAGCTAGCCTGTTTTTTTTTTTGTGTGTGTGTGTGTTTACATATGAAGTTGTTCTTTTTAAGATCTGTGAAGAATTGTGTTGGAATTTTGATGGTGATTGCATGGAATCTGTAGATTGCTTTGGGTAGCGTGGGAATTTTGCTATGTTAATCCTACCAATCTGTGAGCATGGGAGATCTTCTCATATTCTGATATCTTCCTCGTTCTTTTTCTTCAGAGATTTGAAGTTTTTATCATTCAAGTCTTTTACTTGTTTGCATTGAGTAACCCCAAGATATTTTGTATTATGTGAGGCTACAGTGAAAGATGTTGTTTCTCTTTTTCCTCAGTCTGTTGTATATGTATATGTATATATATATGTATATGTATATGTATATGTATATGTATATGTATATGTATATGTATGTGTGTATGTATGTGTGTGTGTATGAATGTATCTGTGAATTAATTTTGTATCTAGTTACTTTGATGAGAAGTGTTTATTAGCAATAAGGAATTCTCATTTGAATTTTTAGGGTCCCTTATATATACTATCATATCCTCTGCAAATAAAGATACTTTGACTTCTTCCTTTCCAATTGATATCCTGTCAGTCTTTTTCAGTTGTTTTCTTGTTCTAGCTACGACTTAAAGTACTATACTGGATCGTATGGAGAGAGTAGACAACCATATCTTATTCCTAATTTAAGTGAAATTGCTTTTAATTTCTCTCCATTTTACCTATAGGCTTGCTGCAAACTTTGTTATGTTGAGATATGACCCTTGTATCCCTAATCTTCCACAACCTTTATCATGAAAGGGTGTTGGATTCTGTCAAAGGTCTTTTCCCCATCTAATAATATGATCATGTGTTTTTGTATTTCTGTTTGTTTATATGATATATTTTTTGACTTACATATTTGAACCACCTCTGTGTCTCTCCCAGTGGTGTCTTCATAAACAGTAGTAATATTTATAAGGCCTCTTACTTTTTTTCTGGACAATAGAGAAGTTAGGCTAAGTATGTGTTTGGTATTCCCAGAAATTCTTTCACATTTTCCAAACTGTATCTCTTTCAGGTCATCAGAATGTAATCCATATTGTTCAGGCATGGGAGATACTGATAATCTGAAGTGTGGTCCCTCAAGGTGGGTAATAGTATGGTAGTTGTGGTCATTGGGACATGTGTGTAGACCATTGTTGCTACCTTAAATATCTTAGTCCTTTTTCATGATATAATGTAGTACATTATAAAGCAAGCCAACTTTATAAAGAAAAGGGGTTTATTCACAAGGAACATGGTACAATGTTTTGTTGTGGGTATCTCTTAACTAAATTACATAGTAGTGATGGGAGGGATAGTGATGCGTGTGGAAGGAAGATGCACATGCACATCTTGAAACATGATGACAGAGAGGTATTGATTGAGAGTTGGGCTTTCTCCTATAACAACTCACTTCTATAGAGATCAGGAACCCCATAAGAGCCAACTTAATCTCTCCCACAGGTAGCTATCCTGATAGCCTAAGGACACTCCATAAAACCTCCCACCTCTTTAAATTTACATCACCTCCTCCTATATTGCCACTCTTGGGGCCAAATTTATCATACAGGCAACACGTGGGACCCAGTCAAACTATGTTCAAATTATAGGGAGTGGCTACCGAGGCTGGTTAGGAAACTTACAGAGGTGACACAGGTTACATGTTCCTTTTCCTCATCATCATTTGTCCCCTCTCGTTGTGTGTGTGTGTGTGTGTGTGTGTGTGTGTGTGTGTGTGTGTATGTGTGTAGATATGGGTGTCTATACAAGAGGTCAACTTTGGATGTCATTCCTCAGCAGCTGTCTACCTTATTTTTTTAAGATTAACTCAGTGAGCATTGCATGTGCAGTCCACCGATTTGCCTAGGCTGGTTGGCCAGGAAGTCTCAGAGATCTTCCTGTCTCCAAGTGCCCCCCCCCATGACATTATAAGCATGCATCCCCACACCCAGCCTTTTATGGGTGTTTCAGTCAACTCTGGTTCTCATAGTCATCCTACAAGCATTATATAGACTGAGTCCTACCAGCTTGTTGCTTCTGATGTCCTCGACCAAGCATCCTCAGAGACTTTTTAATTTTCTTCTTTCTGAGACAGACATGGGCACAGGGAGGACGTTCTTTACTGTAGTCATTTTCAAATGTGATTTGTAGACCCTTGCATGGAGATCGAGTCGCATTCATAAAGCTCATGAGGTCAAAACTATTACACAATACCTTTGTGTGTGTGTGTGTGTGTGTGTGTGTGTGTGTGTGTGTGTATTTTGTAATGCAACACTTGAGGAAGGCTAGCTTACAAAGGAAGGGGGGATTAGTCATTCTTCCCAATTTAGGAGGTTCAAAGTCTAAAAAGCATGGTGCAGTCTTTTGAGGCCCCTCTTGGCCCATGTGGAAGAAAGACATGCCTCAAAACATGAAGCCAGAGAGTCAGAGATTCAGAGCTTGGGCTTGTACTTGTCACAACACGAAGGCAAATTACCGTTCCACAGTCTTGGTATTTTCTCTAGTGTGGATAACACCCATGCCTTCTCATCACAAACCGAGGCAGTGGCTCTAAGTCGTTCTAGTGGCTCCTGTGATTTGCAATGCTACATTCATTCCTACATTAAACAGTTTGCTATTTCCATTGAAAATAATATGTATATGTGTTTTTAGTGTATTCTATGAGTCATAGTCCTAAGTCTAGTGTCCAGAAAGCCTTTCTGTGTACTGCTAGTGGAGAAGTTATGTGTAATTGCTGGAGGATTTATTTATTTATTTCCATTTTCCCTCTGAGGAAAGGGTGATTAACAATCAAATGTGGTTATTCCAACGTGGGCATTAGGGAGATAGTTTTTCAAAATCAAATGAAGTTAGCCTCCCACTTCCAGGAAAACAACTGTCATAACGTGTTGGCAATGATGGAGCTGAGGCTTGCAAGCATTATTAAAATTTAGGAAACCTCACATCTACTGCTGTGAGCTCGACAGCATGCCACTACTTAAAATTGTTTTTCCTGATGAGATCACAGGGAAAATGAACGTGATTATTTAAAAATATTATTCAAGGAAATGTGTCAACATTTGGGTGATCTGTAACTCAGTGAACTGATATTTTCCAAATGACTAATACATGGTGTTAGACAGTCTTGTGTGGGTAAAAGACATATCCAGAGAAGGGGACAGATCACTGGTTTTAATGTGATGGCATGTGATGAGTTCCTTGTTTTGCTTTTGGTTCTCATTGTTAGGCTTGGTCATTTGCTGAATTTTGGTCTAGCATCAAAGATTCTGCATCTTCATTGGTCACACGTTGTATGATGTCATTTTTATATACATGCTTTCATCAAGCTAATATGTCACAGATTTGAGAATATGGCTGATTCGATTAAACTAGGCATTGAAGAGTTCTTTGAAAAATATAAAAGTCTTCCCATGATCTTTTTGTTGTTGTTGTTGTTTGAGAAGATAGTATTTTCTCTAAAAAATTGTTTTTACTGTTTATGTAAAGTCTATTTGTATTTTCACATTTTCTCAGGTTTAAGTCTTAATATGGCAAGTGCTGTCAGATGTAGGAAACATATGAGGGTTGCTTTGTGTGCTTAATAATTTTTAACAGCATGAAATGGTCTTAGGATTTAAGGCCTGCTACTTTAAGACTTCAGGGCTGGGAGAAGGGCTCAGTGGAAAAAGCACTTGCCAAGTAAGCTCAGGAGACCGAATTTGGATCCTTAGAGCCCACACACAGCTGGATATGGTAGCATCTGTCTGTAATCCCAGTATTCTTAAGGTGAGATGGGAGATGGAGACAAGAGACTCTTGGCTGCTCACAGGCCACTGGCCTGGTCTACTTAGCAGTGACAAGAAACCCTCCCTGGTTCAAATAAGATAGATGGTGAGACTTGATTCCAGGTTGTTCTTTATCTTCCACATGTGTGCCATTGTATAATACACAGTTGTATGCATAGAAACACACACACATGCACATGTGCGCACACACAAAGATATAAAAAGATGTATTTATATATAAATGTGTTTGCTTGAGTGTATGTATGTGTACTGTATATATACAGATACCCACAGAAGCCAGGAGAGGGTGTCAGATCTCTTGGACCTGAAGTTCCAGACAGCTGTGGGTGCTGAGTACTAAATACTGAAGTGCTGAGTACTGGATACTAAACCTGGGTCCTCTGCAAGAGCAACTCTTAGTTGCTAGACCATCTCTCAAGCCCCACATAGGATTCTTCTTCTTTTTATAAGAGGCCCAGGTGTTCCAGTATATGAAGGAGTGTTAGCTAAGGCTGCTCTTCATTCTTGAACATTGATGAAGAGGCAGTGAAACCGGAACAGTGTTCAGAATGTGTGCTCTGTCCAGCAGAGTTGGGGGTGGGGCAGCTAGCCAGCTACCATGCAACACTTATTGATTGTTGGGAATGTGGAAGGAATGGTTAGATGTTCTGTTTCTAAAGAAAGCCCAGAACTTCGGGCCTTAATGTGAAATCTTTCAGATTTTAATTGGCAGTACCTTGGCAGTACTTGGAGAAACTTCTGGGGCAGGCATGCTGAGGTGGACCCCTGTGTTCAACCTCTACTTCAGGCTATGGGCTGCTCTGTAAGTGTGATGAAAATATTTATTATTGAGGGTTTATTGAAGAATTAGGAAAGATCTCTAAATTCTGCGGAGGTGATATGATTCTTTTAAAAATGACAAAACCCATAAATTGCTAGATACTTAGAAGGCCATTATATTCTGCACAGCAGACATTGTGTGCATGCCTCCGGGAGCCTGGAGGGAGGAGGGAGGGCCTGTCCTTTCTTCCTCTGAATTCTTTCTCTGGAAACGAGTGCTTTTTGTCTCTACCCTTTACTGTAGTGAAACCAACTCCAGACAACACAATAGCGCTTTGTTTTGTTACAGTATGGTTATACTCTACTGTTCACAAAGCTTCGCCTCCGTATACGTTGGCAAAAAGAGGAAAAAAAAAGAAAAAAGAAAGAAATGAAGAATGCTGGGTTCTGTGATGGAGCTCACGGCTCCGTCAGTAACAAGAATGAAAACCAGCTCACAGGTCGTGTGAGAGGAAAATTTATCAGAATTTCCTGAATAAAAATGCCTTTTAATTTAACGTAACATACTAATTTCAAGAAAGCGATCCATGTAAAATATACTTTTATGCTCCTAAATCAAATGACTTTAATATTTGCCGTGGGTATGGAATAATAACTATTACAAAGACTTAAGGTTACCCGAAAAGCTTTCTCTTTCCGGTTTATTTAAAGCAAGCATGCCAAGCATCAATTACGTCACTCAGGCTAATTGATGTCCTTTTTGTCTGTGATGCCCTATGTTTCCATGGATTTGAGGTGGAAGCAAAATCAGTTGTTGAGGCCTCGGTGAACTGGAAAGAGGACAGGACAGGAGTCACAGGGGTTGGAGGTTCGCTTCTCTCATGTCTACTCATGACTAGATAAGACATTGAGTGAAGTCTACAAAACAGAGCTTGTATTTCACAGTGTGGAAATAGAGGCAGATCACAGCACTGAATGGGGGTGGACCTGGTGGTCAGGACAACTATATACAACAGAAGCTAGCCTCTGGGGAGGGTTTGTCAGCATGTGCAAAGTGTTGACATTAAATATACTTTCATAGATGAATTCTTTAATACAATGGATTTTTAGAAATGTACTTATTTATTTAGTTTTAATTTGTGTATGTGCATGTGTGTATGTGTTTGTGTGTGTATGCATGTGTGTATGTGAGGGGACATGTGTGTATGTTGTATATATTCATGTGAATATGCAGTATCCTTAGAGGCCAGAAGAGGGAACTGATTTCCTGGAGCTGGAGTTGTAGGCAGTTGTGAGTCACTCAGCCGGAGGGACGGGAGATCAGGAAGTGCTCTTAACCACTGAGCCCTCTCTCCAGCTCCTACAACACCTTCTTGGTATAGGTACAGTAGCCATATTGATATGTAACTACAAATTGAGCTACTATTTGGTCCTTGGCAGTAGGGTCTACAACTGTCTTCCACCCCTCCTTTCTGTCTTCCTCTCTGCTGGTCTGGGAAGCCAATGAAAAGACAGGGGAGGAGGGCTGGTTGGGGGGATCTTGGGGTCACCCAGAACATTAATATTGATTTGCCTCAAGCACCATTGCCATGATCTCTTGGGGTTCAACAAACCTCCTAGCAACCAATTTTCAGAGCCCCATTTTAAGAGACAGAGTATAAAATCTTCTCATTGGTTTAAGAGTATTTTGCTTGCTAAACATGTAACATTTTATTTTTATGGTGTGTAGGTGTCTTTGGTGTAGGTGTGTGAGGGCAGGCATGTGTGTGTGCCACAGCGCATGCGTGGAGGTCAGAGGATTGGTTTAGGGAGTCAGAGTCTGCCATGACTCCCGGTGATTGAACTCAGATTGTCAGACTTGCACAGCAAATATTTTCACTCACTTAATCAACTCATCTGCCCATAAGTGGTAATTTTGAGTAAGGTATGTGTTGGGGGGCGGGCGGAGGTTACTTTTAAAAGTCGATAAACAATCTAAGCTCTACAAACTCCAGAAAATACTCTTCATAAGACAATGGTTTTATAATGTCATCTTCCATATGAGAATATAAAGACAATTCATTTTGTTTGAGTTAAAAAAAAAAGTGGAAATAGTTTAGAAAAGTTCCCTTGAATTTAATAATTTGTTCTTGGTAATGTCATTTACCATCAGGTTGGCTGTCAGACTCGAGCGAACCGCTGGCGAGTTTCATTTGTAATTGAGCTGTTATGGCTGCTGCAGTCGGCTTGTGGCACTGCTCTGGGTTTTCCCCAGTAGATCTAAGAAAACTGATAAATTTATTTCATATGTTTCCCATCAAAAAGAAAAAAATAAATGGCACATTTATAATTGTATATGCTGTGTTATTGAGTGTATTTCCTCAATAAGGGCGAACTTCTGTTCTTATTAAACATTAATAAGAACCAAATCTTCTACTTACAATTTTACATTTCTGATGATTGCAAGAATTTCCCACAAACTAGCTTCTGGTTCCATACATTTCAAATTATGTCTCCTCTGCGGTGCCCACATACTTCATGCTGGGTGCCATACATCCTGTGGATATTTTTGACATGACATCTGCTTCTTGTCCTTGGGCCAGACAAGTTGGCCCAGGGAGTGTTTCTAAGAGCTGTTGCTATACCAGGATGGCTAACACTGGCGTCACCATGCACAGAAGTACCTCTACACCGGATTCACATGACTTGTACCCTAACTGAACTGTTTAGGTAGGTCTGTAAAATGCTATCTTATGGCCAACTCCAACACCTGATACCCAGAGAAACCTTGACGGAGAACAAGCGCAGAGGACTTACTGTTCTTAGCATCTGGAAGCTAACATCTGTTTTTGCATGTCTTAGAGATGTGTTTGACCGTGTGAATATTGCCAGGCATGCTCAGCTGGGCTTGTGACAACCTCATCAAATAATTGGAGAGAAGGGATCCATCACTGGCAGGTAGAGAAGAGTCTGACAGACATATTATCTTGAAGAGACTTTGAGAAGTGCCAGCTAATCATCGAAGTAACTCAGCTTTAAAAAGAGGCAACATTTTAACATGATTTAATCATTTAATTAAGCTAGAGGTAATAGCCTCATGAACAGCAAATGTCACCATAAGCCCAGCTATTGATAGATATCTTGAAAATCCTGCTCTATAGCCATGAGGCTGAGCCTGGGTATTTGTGAGTTGGAGTGAAATTTCTAGAGCAAATTTAATAATTGTTCTAGAAAACTCTATAATTGTCATCCAGCTCATTCATATATATTTTAAGACAATTGTTTCTTGAAACAAATCGATCAGGCCTTGCTTTACTATATTAATTTATGTATCTTAAGGCACGTATACATATAATTAAATTAATGAGTTAATTTTTTTCACTAGATCTGATAATTTCAAGCATATTCTTATATGGTGAGCAGCCATGAACCCTCATTGGTATAAGCCATGTTCTTATACCACTTGTCATTCTTCGGTATGTAAGGCACCTCAAGTAAGTTCGGTCAGCCTAGACCCTAGGCTGTGAGCTTTATTTAAGTTTGCAGCGTTACAGTGATGTTCGATTTTTCTTTTCCTATTTAATGAAGGACTTGAATTCATAGCCAGAGCAATAAGGCAAGAGAAAGAAATAAAATGGATACAAATATAAAAGGAAGGAATCTGGGTACCACTCTAGGCAGATGATGCCATCTCAATACCAGAAACATCCTAAAGATACCATCATAAGACACATTCACATCCATGCATCCACACACTTGCCTTTGGTTGTAGTCACAAGATAACCTGTGATGTCATCACTCGGGCACTGTCTATCTTGTTGCTATTGGTTTTAATTAACCTTTTAATATTCAAGATAGTAATAAAATTGCATCATTTCCCCCTTTTCTTTTCTCCCTTCAAATCCTCCCACTTATCCCTCCTTGCTTTCTTTCAATTTTGTTACAGATTGTCTTAGTTGTTGTCCTATTGCTGTGAAGAGATACCATGACCAAGGTAATTATTATAAAAGAACCTGTTTAATTGGAAGCTTGCTTGCACTTTCAGAGGTTTAGTCCATTGTCATTATGGTGGGAAGCATGGCGGCACTAAGGCAAAGAGCACTTCCTTCTTCCATGTTCTTTATATAGGCTGTCAGCATAAGGTGTGGTCCAGATTAAATATGGATCTCACCTCAAAAATCTAGTTTAGAAGTGGGCCTTCCCACTTCAAATGATTTAATTAAGGCAAAAGAACTCTCACAGGTATGGTCAGTCATTTGGATTTTAGTTAGTTCCAGACATAGTCAATTTGACAGTCAAGAGTAACCAACACACACACACACACACACACACACATACACACACACACACACACAGAGAGAGAGAGAGAGAGAGAGAGAGAGAGAGAGAGAGAGAGAGAGAGAGAGATTATATACCTAAATACATAGTCATAACTTGCTCAGTCTCTATAATGTTACTTGTATGTTTTCAGGGATGATTGTTTACTATTGGATCACCAATTGAAGGTTCTTCCCTGGGGAAAGACTATTTTGCCCATTCTCAGCATTCCTTAGTTGCCTACAGTGTTTTGTGAGGTGTTGAGGACTTGTGATGTTCCCCTGTCCACACTGCCATGCCTGTTGTTGTTGTCTTTGATTAGTTCATATTTTGGCAGTCATGTTGGTAAGACTTTATGGGTGTAGCTTCTGACATTCTTAGGTGTTTTAGCTACTTTGCTATTGTTGTGACAAAGTACCATGACCACGGCAACTTATAAAATAACGCATTTAAGTAGGGATCACAGTTCTAGAGGTTTAGAGTTCATGGCCATCACGAGCTTGGTAGCAGGCAGGTAAGCATGTTGATGGAGCAGTAGCTGAAAACTTACATCTGATCCACAGAAGGCAGAGGTATAACTGGGAATGGCATGGGCTTTTGAAAACCCAAAATCTACCCCTAGTGACATACTTACTCCAACAAGGCCATGTAGTTATTTTTTAAAGATTTATTTATTTATTTTATGTATATGAGTACATTGTAGCTGTCTTCAGACACACCAGAAGAGAGCATTGGATCCCTTAACCGATGGTTATGAACCACCATGTGGTTGCTGGGATTTGAACTCAGGACCACTGGAAGAACAGTCAGTGCTCTTAACCTCTGAGCCATCTCTCCAGCCCAAGGCCATATATCTTAATCTGTCCTGAACAGTTTTACCAACTAGGAACCAATAATTCAAATGTGTGAGTGTATGGCAGCCATTATCATTCAAACCACCACGCTAGGAAGAAACACAGTATTACAGCAAACTCTCTGTTCTTCTGGCTCTTGCAGCCTCTGCCCTGCTCTGCACTTTTGGAGCAATTCTATTGTAGATGTATCCCTTGGGACTGGGCTCCACAGCTCTGCATTTTTATTGGTTGTGTTTTTTTTTTATAATGGTTGTCATCTATTGCAAGGAGAAGTTTCATTGATGGAGGGAAAAGATTATATTTACCTGTGGGAATCAGGGCAAATATTTAGAATGTACACACACACACACACACACACACACACACACACACACACAGAGAGAGAGAGAGAGAGAGAGAGAGAGAGAGAGAGATTAATTTACTATCAGGACTGACAACATTCCCTCTAAGATCTAAAGACCAACCATCTGACTAAATCTTCAGTACGAGGCATGAGAAACCCCTTTTTATTGTTGGTTAGGATTGTCCAAGAGACTCCTGAAATATTGCAAGCTATTACTATTGCTGTTGGTTGGCTACTAGAGATGGAAGTTAATTCCCTATTGCTGAAGACATCATGCACTTTCAAAATAGGGTCCAAAGCTAGAGCTGATCTTAATGCCTTCTCTAACAAGACTAGCTTTCATGGTACAAGAAGGTGCTATGTAGGCTTTCAAAGGAGGGAGACAACTAAAAGTCCTAACAGTCTACAATGCCTGTGAACAACAACAACCAGTATGACACAATAATTATTCCTAAAGGTGCAGTAGTGGTATGCATACCTTGGCAGTAACCAACAGCTCTCTAATTGGATTTAAAACCTACTCAACGAGGGCAATCATGCTGGTATTAGAAACCTACCCAACTACTCAGATCTAGTGAAGTCATGGATTTTGTAAGAGAACCTCATAATTCTCATTTTACTAATCTGGAGTAATAGCTACCTTGTTTTTCTGAGTCAGGGTCTCTCCTTGGCCTGGAAACTAGCAAATAAGCTGGGCATTGAGCCCTAGGGTCCAACTGTCTCGGCATTCTCATGTTAGGGTTCTGAGCACCTACCACTTATGCCTAGCTTTTTGATGTGGGTTCTGAGACTTGAACTCATGTTCTCATGCATTCATGGCAAGTGCTTTACCAATGGAAACATCTCTCTAATTTCAAACTTTCTTTTTGTGCATAGAAGAAATACATTCTAAAAGTAATGATAAAATATAATATGGTAAATAGCACGATGGTTGCATAGTTGTTCATTATTAATTGTATGTACCTTATATATGTCTACACTGTTCTTTTAGGTAACTGATGTGTAATGGGTTTGCTTATACTAACATCACCACAAATATATGATAGATAAGTTGTATCACACCATTGTATATGTGGTTCATCATTGACCAAAAAATTACCTCAACATGCAAAAAATTACCTCATTTGGTTGGACTGCTCAACTTATAAGCATTGATCACAGGGTTGTATCATATGGCCCTTTCTACCTCATGAGGGAGAATATCCCTTTATAAACATTGAGATAAGAAGAATGGCTGTTAGTGAGGCTGTCACCTTTGGGCCATGCACTGTAAAGACAACAGCATACAGGAAATAGCTTGGAGTGTTAGTTCTCAGAAATGAGTTCTGTAACTTTGGAACTTAGGGTAGTTTGAATGACAATAGTACCCATAAGCTCATATATTTGAATGTTTACCAGGGAGTGGAACTATTTGGGAAGAATTAGGAGGTGTGGCCTTGTTGGAGGAGGTGTGTCACAGGGGCTGGGCTCAAAGGTTCCAAAAGCCCATGTTAGGTATAATCTCTCTCTTTGCCTGTGAATCAGGAAGTAAAGCTCTCAGCTACTGCTTCAGTGCCATGCCTATCTGGTTTTCTGGTTGATGATAATGGATTCCTCTAAAACTCTAAGCAAGCTCCCAATGTAATGTTTTCTTTTATAAAGTGTTGCCTTGATCATGATGTCTTTTCACAGCAATGGGATGGTAATAAGATGGGGCTATTACTTAATTTCTCTTTCCCTGGGTTCTTTTTTTTTTTTTTCTTTACAGTAGAGATGATGGTACTCATCTCATGAAACTGTTTGGAGGAATGAATGATAGAACACCTTGAAGTTGTATAGACAGTGCTGGGAACACAGTAAAGACTCATGTTTGGATGTCCTGGGAAGCTCCCTAGTTCCTTTGCTGCGTCCTTATTTCAGATTCTTCTGTATTCAAGGTAATAACCTGGCATCTCTCCAGTGCATATCTCCCCATCTCTCCTTATTTGGTGAAGCCACCATCAGCTTCTATTTCTTGAAACAAACATAAATTACAAGTTATGTTCAAGCTAAGAGCCCCTTTATTTTAGAGAAAATTTTATACAGTGTCATTGCTCCTGTCCAGTGTGTGTGTGTGTGTGTGTGTGTGTGTGTGTATTCTTGTAGCACAAAATGAAAGCACACATTTTGTTTGACAAAAAAGATTAAAAATCAATATTTGAGGCAATAAGTACTAAGAGGTAATGTGCACTGATGGCACTTTACATCTGTGAATAGAAGCTGAGCCAGTTAGATCTATATAAAGAGGGAATAGACAAATTGATCCGGATAATGATATGTTGTGAAATGGATCATCATTAATACATACACGGGGTGGTTATCAGTGCTTAAATGACCAAAATATTGACTTAAGTAACTTTATCTCCTGGTTTTACTAGAGAAAATAGCTGCATCTGACTGTATTATCAGCTTGCATAGATCCAGCTATATATAATATGCAGTCATAAAGAATCAGCCATTACAGTTAGAGAGAAAGATCATTTTGATAGCCTGTATTCCATTGCATTAGAGAGCATAAAACCCAATATTATGCACCAAATACACTTTTGTTTCGCAACTTGCTGCCTTTGTGATTTCCATAAATTAGATGTATAGTGGCAGGCTCAATTAACTCCAAAGAATATAAATAGTAATTTTCAAAGTAACTTCAAAGCATCTCTGTGTATCTATACAAGATGCTTCCATACCACTGAATGAGTAATAAATATGCTGATAAAAATAGCATCTTTATTGAATTTGGAGTGGAAAATAGAATCAGTGGGGATATTAATAATAGGATATCTTCAAATGAGTTTCCAAGTCCATTAAGAATTTTAATGCTGCATTTGAAACTCATAACTCCAGGCAACGCCGTGACAGCCATGACTTTGACAGAACTTTATTTTAAACAAGGCGCAGTCTTCTGTTTGCCAAGCCTCCTTTTCTTTATACCTGAAACTTCCCAAGAAAAAGTTGCTGGAGTAAGAATCTGATTCACTTTCAGAATTCTATTCATCAGGTTTGGGGAAAGAATATTGATCATTTAAACTGGGGGAAACTTGAGAAGACATCATAGCTTATCCTTGGCCAACAGGTTGTATGTTGAAGCTTTGGATGATGATGTTCCTGAGGAAGACCACAAAGACATTGGCAGAGCCAAGTTCATGCCCAACCTGAGCTCGAGAGTCTTTTTATTATATCTGTGTCAACTCTCATCTGTCATGTAAGGAAACTGAAACCTGGATGGACAGGTTGCCTTACCAATGGCTACTTAATGGCTAGTGAAGATCATCAACCTTCTGATGCCATTTACGGGTTGGCATCTGAGACTGTGGGCTGTGTCCTGATGGAGGAATGATACTTTCAACAGAGTAGATTGGCAGCTGCCAGTAGACACTCTGATCTACAGGTGGCTACTTCTACTGCTTCTCACATCTCCTAGGTCTCACTTTAATGAGGACATTTCTTTCATTCAGAGCTTGACATTGGGCTAAAGATAAAAATACTAAGAGGAAAAGTATTGATTCAGATTTGTACCAACATACTCTAGATTTCCATAGACCTCACCAGTTAGTGGGTATAGATATGATCCTAGTAAGGTTAGGACCATGTCATTCTGGATCTGAATTGCCACACTAGATCTTAGCCAAAAGGCTGAGGAACAATGGATCCATATTGCTATTGGCATAGATAAAAGTCTAGCTGACTGTCTTGGGGGTTTTCTGCCTACACAGCAGGACAGAAGTTCTAGAATCAACCTGTGCTTAATAGTCAGTCTCCTGTATATGGGCCTGCATATTTTCAGAAGGGTTTTGCAAACACAGCAATTGATTCGTATAACCTTGTTGTTTATTATCTGTGGCTCATTTGTCTTTATCAATCTTGTCATTTCTCTGCTTCGGTTCATTCATTCAGCAAGATTTTGTCGCGCTCCCATTTAATTGCAACCCAGGAGCGGAGAATACCATAACAGATAGCTAAATGTGTTTCATGGACCAAAAGAACTTATATTCTAGAGGGATAAGTAGACCACACATAAAGTAAACAAACAAAAACTATTCACAGATTATGGTGAGAGTTAGGTAGGAAATATACAAAGTGTTATAATGAAGGGTTACTGCAGGGATGAGACGAAGCTGACATGTGTGCATTAGTCAAAGAAGGCCTCTGAGTCCTGACCAATGGGTAATGGCAAGACATACGTAATAACTCACAGAAAGCGGGACTTACGGTCAAGCCAGCAACAGGTGGGCTCCGAGGGCTGGCACAAGGTCAGTACAGTTGAGGGGGTATTGAACAAAGTAGGGAGAGACTTGAGATTACTTTAGAAAAGCCTATACATTTTGATACTGTGGATTAGATGTGGTGTCATTGTGCAGTGGGTACTTAGTGCTCGGTTCATGTCTTCCTCTCAGTGCTATGGCCCCACCAAAGCAATTTGACTCTTCAGGTAAACATTATTGAAAATGCTACCCCTCAGAAAGGAAACACCCAATGTTTTGCTTCTTATAAGAGCCGGCCAAATCTGGTTGACATGAGATACAAAAATTTGGGTTCTTGACTCAGTTGTGGACAATTAACTCTCAAAGACCATTGTTGTCCCTTGCAGATTGGCTATGTCTAATCCTGAATTCTTGTGTGTGTGTGTGTGTGTGTGTGTGTGTGTGTGTGTGTGCGTGCGCGCATGTTTTGGGGACAGAATCTTGCTCATATCCCAGACTGACTTAGGACTTGTAATGTGATCCAAGTTGACTTTTAACTCAGAGCAATTCTCCTGTCTCCCAAAAGCTGAGATTATTTGTGAGACACTATACCTGACTGTTTTTGAAGTATTAAAGTTTTTTATTAGATATATTCTTTATTTACATTTCAAATGTTGCCCCCTTTCAAATATCTCCCTCCTCAAAAATCCCATAAGCCATCTCCCCTTCCCCTGTTCCCCAATCAATCCTCTCCCAATTCCCTGTCCTGGTATTCCTATACAAAAAGGCCTCCTCTGCCAAGATTAACCAAGGACTAACATGCAACAAAGTACACTACCATATGTATTGAGCCTTTTCAAGACCAGGGGCCTCTCCTCCCTTTGATGTCTAACAAGGCCATCCTCTGCTCCCTATGCATCTGGGGCCCTGGGTAACTCCATGTGTACTCTTTGGTTGATGCTTTTGTCCATGGGAGCTCTAGGAGTACTGGGTGGCTCATATTGTTGTTCCTCCTATAGCACTGCTAACCCCTTCAGCTCCTTGGGTCCTTTCTCTAGCTCTTCCATTGTGGATCCTGTGCTCAGTTCAATGGCTGTCTGAGAATGTCCTCCTTTGCATTTGTCATGCACTAGCAGAGCCTCCCAGGTGACGGCTAAATCTGGCTCTGGTCAGCAAGCACTTGTGGGCATCAATAATAGTGTCTGGGTTTTGTAACTGTATATGGGATGGATCCCTAGGTGGGGGTAGTCTCTGGATGGTCTTAAAGATTTTTCTATGATCACAACCCCATAAACATTTACAAAAAAAAAACCTAAAACAAACAAACAAACACCAAAGCAAAAAAAAAAAACCCAAAACAAACAAACAAACAAAAACCCAACTCTCCCTCTTTTAGGAACTGCAGGTAGTTCAGTTGAATCCAGTTAGTAGAGAATATGGCCTCAGGAAGAAGACTGTAAATGGAATGTGGATCACCACCATTCACTGATGACTGGCCATATACATTGAGGTGGGGTTGTCTCTAGTAGTGCAACAGTCAAGCTTTCCCTAGGAGTTAACCAGAATGAGATGCAAGGGAAAGGGACTATAATAGCATCTTTGGCTACTGGCTAAGTATGAGAACCACAGTGAAGACTGTGGAGTCCAGTGTCTATGGCTGAGGGCCATTAGTTCCTTGAAGAGGGAGAATTACAACTTTTGGATGATGATTGCCCATTTCAGGGGTCGTATGAAAGCCAGCGGGTTCTTCAGCAGGACTTAAAGATGGTTTATTTTCCTCTCGTTGGAATGCAGATAGAGCAGAGAACTTACTGTTTGGGAGGTGGAACTTCAGAGAAGACTGCTTTCAAAGCCCAGAGGCCTCCTCTGCCAAGATTAACTATCCAAGGACTAATGTGCAACAAAGTACGCTACCATATGTGATGCAGTTAAAGTTTTGAATTCAAAATTCTTTCGGACTTGTTGGGCCCATAGAAGAGGTCTGTCTCCTGGTCATTAAATAATTGTCTTACTTCTCTTGCTTGAAGGTCATGCAGAAAAAGCTCACATGGGGCAGGACACTTTTATGACAGTGACTCATTGTACCTCTTTTCCTTCCTTCCTTCCTTCCTTCCTTCCTTCCTTCCTTCCTTCCTTCCTTCCTTCCTTCCTTCCTTTCTCCCTCCCCTCCCTCCCCTCCCCGATTCCTCCTTTCCCTCTCCTCCCTTCCCCTCCCTCCCTCCCTCCCTCTCTCTCTCTCTCTCTCTCTCTCTCTCTCTCTTTCTTTCTTTCTTTTTTTCTTTCTTTCTTTTCCCACCATGTCTCAGGGTTTTACTGCTGTGAACAAACACTATAACCAAGGCAACTCTTATAAGGACAACATTTAATTGGGGCTGGTTTACAGGTTCATTCCATTTTCATCAAGTAAGGAGCATAGCAGCATCCAGGCAAGCATGGTGCTGGAGGAGCTGAGAGTTCTACATCTTCATCTGAAGGCTGCTAGAAGACTGGCTCCTATGTGATTAGGAGGAGAGTCTCATTGCCTACCCCCAAGTGACACACTTCCTCCAACAAGGCCACACCTACTCCAACAAGGCCATACTTTCTAATAGTGCCATTTCCTGAGCCAAGCATATTCAAACCACCTCATTCCACTCCCCGGCCCCCATAGGCTTGTTAAAATGCATGAGTCTATGGGGGACATACCTAGCCATAGCATAATAAAAAATACATTTAGTCCAACTTCCGAAGTCTCCATAGTGTATAGCAGTTTCAACAATGTTAAAAGTCCAAAGTTCAAAGTCTTTTCTGAGATTGATCCAATCACTTAACTGTAATCCCCAAAGCAAGACAGGAAACCAGCTGGGCAAACTTCAAACCCAGCATCTGATGTCAAAGTCGTCTTCAGATCTCCAACTTCTTTTTCATCCTTGTTGAATGCAACAAACTTCCTTCTCCTGGGCTAGTTCCACTCCCTGTTAGCCGCTTTCCTTAGGAGATATCCTATGGCTCTGGCATCTTAAACATCTTGGGGTCTCCAAGGCAACTTCAACATTACAGCTTCTTGTTCCAATGTCTGTGATCCACACATAATCTTTTGGGCTCCTCCGATGGGCTTGGGTCACATCTCCAGCTTTGCTCTCTGTAGTACTCTAAGCTTAGGTTGATCCACTCCACTGCTGCTGCTGTTCTTGGTGACCATCCTACAGTACTGGCATCTCCAAGACTGGGGTCTTGTGCTGCAACTAGGCTTCACTAATAGTCTCTCATAGGCTTTCTTCAGGGTTTCAAGCCTCAACTTCTTTGTATGACCACTTTGGTACTGGGCTGTCAACTGCAACTGAGGCAGCAGCTTCACCAGTGACCTTCCCTGGCCTCTCACTGTGCCAAGCCTCAGTTCTTCTCCATGAATCAATCCTTAATACCTTCAAAACCAACACCCCCCTGGGTGGTTCTTACATATCTGTAGTACAAGGTACAACCTTGGCTATCTCTGGAACACTGCTTTTTTTGTGCTCTCAGAAAACACTTCCCAGATTTTACCTTAGTGATGCTGGTCTCTTTTTAATCACTGCTAATTTCTTAGCTCCAGCTAACCAGCGTCAATGGTTCCAGTAGTTCCTTCTATTTTTGACTCTAAAGTCAGAGCCATATTGCGAAGCTGCCAAGTTCTGCTGCTTGCTGGGGTTAGACCACAGTCCCCACCCCCTATTCTATTAACAGCTTTCTTTTTTTCCAGCTTCCTCACTGCCTAAGCTTGGCTGTCCTGGAACTTGCTCTGTAGATTGATCTTGAACTTAGAGATCTACATGGCTCAGTCTTCTAAATGCTGTGGTCAAAGGTGTGTACCACCATCCGTGGACTTTAGCTTTTCTCTACTTGTAACTTATTCTATATCAGGCTGGCCTTCAACACAGAAATCTGCCTGACTCTGTCTCCTGGGATTAAACGTGTATACCATCATTCTTGGACCTAAGCTTAGTTGGGTGGGATCTTGCCCCATAGTCACCACTCCCTAATCTGTTTATCTCCTTGAAAATAGGATTCAGCTCCATTTCACTTTCTTGTGCCCCTTTATTATCCAAACTATATATTTTATATTTTTTTCTTTTTCAGCTTGCTCCTTTTCATTAAAAGATGCTTCACGAGAGTGAACTTTAGTAACCACACAACAGAATTTACACCAGGCTGTTTTGAGACTTCCTTTGTAAAAAGCAATTAATCTAAATCTCTTCACCTTAGCCTAAGGCAGACTCTTTGGATAATGGCAAAAGGCAGTCATGTTCTTCAATAAAGTATCACAAAAACCATCTTCAGACCACATACTAACATTCTCCTGCTTTGAAACCTCTTGGGCCAGCAAGCCGACACAGTTCAAATCACCCTCAGCACCACAGTCTTCCATATTCTTACTAAGATGACCCATTAAGACCCACTTAAAGCATTGCATGGCTTTTCAAATCCAAAGTCCCTAAATCCACATTCTTCCAAACAAAAACATGGCCAATTCTATCACAGCAATACCCTAGTCCCTGTTACCAATTTCTGTCTCAGTTAGGGTTTTACTGCTGCGAACAGACACCATAGTGCAAAGTAACTCTTTTTTTTATTAGATATTTTATTTATTTACATTTCTCCTTCCTTCCTTCCTTCCTTCCTTCCTTCCTTCCTTCCTTCCTTTCTTCCTTCCTTCCTTCCTTTCCCCCCTCTCTTTCTTTCTTTCTTTCTTTCTTTCTTTCTTTCTTTCTTTCTGCTTTTTTGTTTGTTTGTTTGTTTTCAAGACAGGGTTTCTCTGTGTAGCCATGGCTGTCCTGGAACTCACTCTGTAGACCAGGTTGGTCCTGAACTCAGAAATTCGCCTGCCTCTGCCTCCCAAGTGCTGGGATTAAAGGCGTGCACCCGGCATTTATTTACATTTCAAATGTTGTCCCCTTTCCTGGTTTCCCCTCCAAAAACCCCCTAACCCATCCCCCATTCCCCTGCTCACCAACCCACCTACTCCCTGTCCTGGCATTCCCCTACACTGGGGCATCGAGCCTTCTCAGGACCAAGGGCCTCGCCTCCCTTTGATGTTCAACAAGGCCATCCTCTGTTGGAGCCATGGGTCCCTCCATGTGTACTCTTTGGTTGGTGGTTTAGTCCCTGGGAGCTATGGGGGTACTGGTTGGTTCATATTGTTGTTCCTCCTATGGGGCTATAAACTCCCCATCAGCTCCTTGGGTCTTTTTTTTAGCTCCTCCTTTGGGGACCCTGTGTTCAGTCCAATGGTTGGTTGAGAGCATCCTCTTCCCTATATGTCAGGTACTGGCAGCACCTTTCAGGAGACAGCTATATCAGGCTCCTGTCAGCAAGCACTGGTTGGTGTACACAATAGAGTCTGGGTTTGATTATTGTACATGGGATGGATTCCCCAGGTGGGGCAGTCTCTGGGTGGTCTTTCCTTCAGTCTCTGGTCCACATTTTGTCTCTGTATCTCCTCCTGTGGGTATTTTGTTCCTTATTCTAAGAAGGACCAGAGTATCCATAGCAAAGTCACTCTTAAAAGGACAATATTTAATTGGGGCTGGTTTACAGGTTCAGAAGTTCAGTCCATTATTATCAAGGTGGGAACATGGCAGCATCCAGGCAGGCATGGTGCAGGAGGAGCTGAGAGTTCTACATCTTCATCTGAAGGCTGGCAGGAGAAGACTGGCTCCATGTGGTTAGGAGGAGAGTCTCATTGCTCACCCTCACAATGACACAATTCCTCCAAAAAGACCATACCTCCTCAAAGTGTCATTCCCTGGACCAAACATATTTAAACCACTACACACCAAATGGACCAATAACTAGGACTGAGTTCTGACTGGAAAGAACTAGCTATTTTAGAGGAGGAGAAAACGATATGCCACCGGAACTCTAGGACTTACTTAGTCAATGTTTATCTGTATGAGCTTAGAGAGAATGCAAGAGACTAGATCCCAAGGGATGGGTGGAACATTGACATGGATAGGGGTCTGTTTACCAATATGGACTTCAATGGTATGAAATTTTTTATACTAATCAATGATTGTAGGAGAAGATAATATGTGGTTAAATGGTTCTTTGGAGCTTTGGAGAAAGTGAAAGTGTATGTAGATACACTAACTGAAGGCAAAGAATCAAAGACTCAGAAGTAAGGGGCTGGTAGAGTATATGCAGTTTGTAAGACTAGACATCACCCTTTCCATAGGAAAGCCAAGAGGGGCAGCAATGTGAATTAGAATAGTAATGGAGACTGGCTCCTTAGGAGCCCAAAGAGATAGGAGATAAGGAATCTCATAGAACAGGATCCTGAAAGGCTAGTGGCCTAGTGGCTCAATTAAGAAGACTGATGTGACCACAGTGGGCAGTTAAATGCAGAGCAGCCATGAGGAAAGACCCAACAACAATGGAGGAAATCTCCAGTAAGTATGTTTCAAGAGGGCAATGGGTTTCCCTTTCAATCTTGAAATGAACTGAAGCAGTATTTTCTTTCACTAGTACATTCTGTGAATTTGTTCTAGAAACAGAAGGAACAGAATCAACTCCATTCCTGGAAAAGGTCCTTAGGTGGGGCAGATTTCTTATTAAACTACATATCTAGGTGCCTTAGGGGAGCACCCTAATGGGTACTGATTTTTGTCTTCTAGATTCCTGCTCACAAACAATGCATCATCCTCACTGCCTGCAACAGGGGTGGCTATTGGCTCACTGCTCTGTAGCTCAGAAGGAATTGCTTCTAACCCCATAGAATGGCTGTGCCCAAGGTATGCACCATATTCTAGGAGACGCTCTATGGCCAGTGACCCACTGATTGGGGACTACAAGGTCTGGATTCTTATGTCAATTTGGAATAACTCCTAGGGCCCATCATAGGACTTTTTGAAGTCTCCACTCTGGCCACATTGTGGTATAGTTACTCTCTTCATCCAACCCTGCCTCTTTCCCTTCCTGATATCCTGACAGCATCCTCCAGCAAACCTTCCATGGGCAGCTTTCCATCTCAGAATCTGTTTCCAAGGATTCTGATTTAAGACACTGCAGAAGTGGAAACATAAACTCAAACCAGTTCTTCTGTGCTTGTACATGAAGCCAAGGCCTAGAACCTTGATTGGACGGAATGTCTCTGTCCTCTTGGGAAAAGGGTATAAAAAGGTTTTAACCATGTTGCTCTGAGCAATTTGCATCTGGAGCCCAGGCCTCTGTTAGGGGTTTAAATTTGTGAGCAATCATTATTATATGCCTAGGGGGAAACAGGGGAGGTAAAAGTGTGTGTGTGTTGGGGGGGTGGTTCTGGGAGAATTTAGGTTGTACCTTGTCAAGGGAAAGCATTTAAAGCATGGGGTAGTGAGATAAAGAGAAATGATGGAGAGGGAGATGGAAGAAGAGGGGCATTCTGTCAAAGGTAACAGGGACCACCTTGAGGTTTTTGTCTATAACAATAGTTTCATCTTATGATGTTCAGTTAGAGGAACAGTTGTTGGAAAAGTATACCTGAGTCCTGGGGGGGGGGGTGTCCCATTCTGACATTTCAAAAGCTACTCTCCTTTCCCATGGAGCTATACATTGTGATTCATCCATGTCCTTCCAACTCTGGTGGTTGGAGCGCCCTGGCCATCTCATTCACCAGAATTTCCTGACTGTGGTCAGCTTGGATAAACAGAGGCTACTGGGCGTGGTAAATGTGGGATAGTTCAAAGCAAACTCATTAAGCTTAGCCATGAGCTCTTGCTAGGGAAAGGAAGCTCATATATGCGGAAAGACCTGGGTGTTGACTCCACTTCTTGGTGGGCCATGGCTGGCTGGGGGCCAGGGCCCGAGGCTCGAGCTGCAGCTGGGCTAGGCTTCGTGGCTCCACCCTTGCCCTCTTGGGTGGTACTTTGCCCCTGAGGCCATGAGGAGCAGTCCAGCTTGTGTAAAAATGGGTTCTCCCCTCAGGTCCGTAGATGGCTTGCCAGGCAGGAAAAAAAAATGTGTTCTACAGCAGGCTTTGCCAGCTGCAGTTTGTGGGTAAGGGGCGGGTGAAGGGAGGCCTTCTGCATAGGCAGGGGGTTGTCAGTTTTAGACCATGACTAATAAGAAATCTGGATTTTCTCAGTTGTAAAAACTCTTCCCAGTCTTCCCTTTCCCTCTCCACAAGGTAATTACAGAAGTCTTAGAGCTCTGGAGTTATTTTATGTTCTCTTTTGATGGCCTAAAGTGAATTAGAAGCTGGAAGATATTGTACATGGGAAACACTATATGTGTATTGTGTATTACATCTTAAGCTAAATGTTACATGAGAGCAAATGGTTTAAGGGAGTTCGTGCTCACCAAAGAGGCTGGCAATCATCTCAAGCCCAACATTTGGCCCAAATTAGCAATTTTCAAATATTCATGTTTATATTTGAATACAAAGATTTCTTCTTTCAAACCAATTGCTGCCTGATCAGTAGCATCACTTCGAATTTGTTACAGCCTACGGGGATGGGGAGGAGGGGAGGGCCAGAGTGAAGAGGAAACTTTGAACTGAGTCAGAAGGCCTTGGCTCCCATCTTTTTCATGTGTTAGCACCATCTTGGTCAATGTGTTTCTTTGCCTTCAGTCCATTGATAAGGTACCAGTGATTTTTTTGTTTACCTTGTTAGAGATATGGGGAGAATCAAGTCAAGTAATAAATGTGAAAGGGGTTTGTAAATCACAAAACCTACACAAATATTCATGACTGTTGGTGTAAATATATTTGGAGCAGTACTAGGACTTAATAAGATTCAAGCAAAGTTAGGTCCCAGTTCTAATTTTAAGATATCCTAATCAAGAAGGTTCTGGGTGTAATGGGTTTGAATCATATACAAGGAATGTATGTAGCTCTAGGCCACATGGCTGTCACTGAATCTGTCTATCCCACTGAGGATTCTCTCTTGAATCCGTAGATCCCAACAAAATGGCATTCATTCCACCAAATAAATACTTCTGCTGTAGTGTCGATTTCTTTGGAAGTCATTACTACAGCTTCTGGGTTTATGTCTTACGAGCGTTTAAGTTATTGGGATTTCAAACTATGTTACCTTTGCTTAAAAAAACCCTCAATGTTCTGCAGTAGACTGTTTTCACAAAACACGCTGCTATCTGACATTTAGTAGAATTGCAAATATAAGAGTCTACTACAGAATAACCACTCTACTTGTATGCTGTCTTATCATAGTATAGGACCAACAACCATCCAAATTAGTGCAAGGAAAATGGTCATACAGTCAAGTTAAGCCCATGTTCTAAACCCTCCACCAAACATTTCAATTTGCTTTAGGGAGCTGATACTGAATAGGATGTTTGGGTTTCCAGTAGCAGAGCAGACCCCTTTCAGCATAAAAGAATCATAAAGAAATGTGTTGTTTTACCTGAGCCCATAAAGATATTCAGCCTCTGGAATGAGTTAATCACAGTAGACTTCAACCTACCTTTGACCTCTTCTTCATTCTACATCCTACTCAGTGTTGTTATTAAGAGCCCCATTGTACTTCTAGATACCAAGACAGGACATAAAAGTTCTCCCAAGAACAAGGACAGCCCACCCTCTCTCAACACCTCCTTCTCAGAATGGAGAAAACCAACTTTTATTTGAATCCTCAGGTAGATTTTCTTTCATGTCTCATTGGCTAGAGTTAAATTCACAGGGACATCCATAAACTAACCCCTGACAAAGAATTGCCTTGTCTTCAGTAGAGAGGATGGATCTTTAGTGATATGATTAGAGCTGTCTTTCTCTGCACCATTCAAATAATTAGAAAAAAAAAACAGGGTGAGCACCTGAAGAAATTTAAGTTCAGATAGGATGGAAAATGCAGGAGAGAAATGAATTGGGGGACAACCCAACGGATCTACTGTTGAATTCCTTCAGAGCAGACTTTTAATGTGCAATTAAAACATCCATGAGGGAGAGAAGTTTTAATATATTTCTTTAAATAAGGGCCAAGATTGGGAAAAAGTCAAAACTAGCTAGGACAAAGGGGGATAAAAGCAACATGAGGTCTTTAATTCTATCCTATTGATCTATCTGCCTGTCTCTGTACCAGTGCCATGCAGTTTTTATCACTATTGCTCTGTAGTAGAGCTTGAAGTCAGGGATGGTGATTCCCCAAAGTTCTTTCATTGTTGAGAATAGTATTTGCTATCCTTTGTTGTTGTTGTTGCTGTTGTTGTTGTTGTTGTTGTTATTCCAAATAAACTTGCAAATTGCTCTTTCTAACTGTATGAAGAATTGAGTTGGAATTTTGATGGGGATTTAATTGAACCTGTAGATTGCTTTTGGCAAGATCGCCATTTTTACTATATCAATCCTGCCAAACCATGAGCATGGGAGATCTTTCCATCTTCTGAGAACTACTTCAGAGACGTGAAGTTCTTGTCATACAGATCTTTCACATGCTTGGTTAGAGTCACACCAAGGTATTTTATATTATTTGTGACTGTTGTGAAGGGTGTCATTTCTCTAATTTCTTTCTCAGCCTGTTTATCCTTTGAGTAGAGGAAGGCAACTGATTTGTTTAAGTTATTTTTATATCCAGCCACTTTGCTAAAGTTGTTTATCAGGTTCAGAAGTTCTCTGGTGGAATTTTTGAGGTCACTTAAGTATACTATAATATCATCTGCAAATGCACCCTCATAGACGTAGGGGGAGGAGGATGAAATAGGGGATTTCTGGAGGGGAAACCAGGAAAAGAAATGTAAAGAAATAAAATATCCAATAAAAAGAGATCATCATCATCCCCATCCTCATCATCATCAACATGAGGGAGAAAATGTCTTTCAGTTTCTTCCTAGAGATGCTGGTGACCTGCTTCATCCTTCAGAAGGAAGAAGAAGGATGCATCCCAAAGGAGACCTCTGATACCTTTTTCTTGTTTCCTTTCTACTTAAGTTATAGAAAGGAAAGGTGTACTCTGAAAGAGTGTAGCAGAAAGCTGTGAGAAGTTATTTCAGAATTAAGCTATAAAAGAGGGAAATCATGATTTCCTAGATGGAAACAATTCCAGCTGGCAGTTGGGGAGAGCAATATAGGATTTTGATTCTAAGTTGGCTTAAAATTCAGAGCAATCCCTAGGAGGCTTTGGCTCTAAAGTAATTATGATGCTGAGTGATTTGGAAAGCATTCTAAGAAAATCTGAGGAATAAAGCTAACTTGAAAAAAAAAAAAGACCAACAAGCTACAGTTGATAGGCATTATTTACTCTTTTTATGTGCTTTGCATAAAATCTTGTTCTATAAAAATCATTTGACTTTGTTGGCTACTATTGTTTGGGTGGAGCACTAATGTTATGCTCTTTGACAGTTTGGTAGAAGTGTCTAATTGTACTGGCATCCAAGAGGGAAACCACCCATCTGTTGGGTGCTGTCATTGAAATTCTGTTGTAGGCTTTCTTGGTTGCTGTAGGCATTCCTAGCTCTAATTGGGTGTGAGCAATGCCTGTGCTGCCTGAGTGCTGTGTTCCTATTTTCTAAGGTTACTTCTCTATGAACACTGCCCCCATGATGTCTGGCTATTGATAGACACACCACCCTCAATGAAGACACAACATCTTCTGTTCCCTTCAGCATACACTCCGTGAGTTCTTGGCCATCCCTAGGATCACTTATGGCTTTCTAGACAAGGTCATTTCTGTTTTTAAAGGAGAGTTTCCAAGAGCTGTTTCTAGTGAACCCGTTTTGTCCTAGAATCCCCAAGGTTCTGCAGACGAAACTTCTCAGGAGCATGGTGGAGACGTCAGATCCACTACAGCTGATAGAGAAGGTCGCCATTTTGATGGCAGAAGTCATTGGATTCTAAAACCCTTCGTGCTCCAATTGTCTCAAGTGATTCTTAGCTTTAAAAAAATATTATTATTTTGTCATTGATCTGTATTTCTTTTCTTAAATTTATTTTTGAGAACTTCATACATAAACATTGCAGCTACATAACTCCTATGCTTCCTTTTCAACTCTAATCCCTCCTATTTCTTCTACTTGATCTCAAATTTCTGACCTCTTCTTCATTATTTTTGTTTCTCTCACACATATGCAATATTTATTATCCTCATTGTGTATGCATGACATGTATGTACATGACAGCATGTGTATGGTGGTGAGAAGACAAGGTTATATAGTTGGTTCTCTCTTTTCACCTTCGTGTGGTTTCTAGGAGTTGGGCTCCAATCATCAGGCTTTGGTACAGAGGGCTTTTACCCACATAGTCACCTTTCTTGTCCAATTCCTAAATTGGAATTCATCAGGAATAACTATGGATTAATGCTAGCAGCCTCTCAACAGGGTCCCAGTGCTTTGGGGTTAAGTCATTCTGCTGGCTAGGGTCATCTGGGAAGAAGGAATCTTAATTGAGAAGATGCTGTTAGAAGGTTAGCCTGTAGCCAGGGCTGGAGGATATTTTCTTGGTTGATAATTGATGTGGGAGGGTGCAGCTTCACTGCAGGCAGAGCTGCCGCTTGGGTAGGTGGTCCTGGGTGCTATAGGAAAGGAGGCTGAGCACCCAACCCACGGAGAGCAAGTCAGTAAGCAGCACTCCTCTAAACCCTCTACATCAGCTCCTGCCTCCAGATTTCTGCCTTGAGTTCCTGCCCCAACTTCTCTGGAGTGATGAATTTCAAACCATAAGATGAAATAAAACCTCTCTTTCTCAAATTATTTTTGGTCATGGTATTTTATTAGAGCAATAGAAACCCTAAGATAGCCACTTTCTAACAAACTTCTAACTGAAAAGAAGTCCCCTTGGCAGGGTACAGCTTAAAAGTAAAGAGTACAAAAGAGATGATCAGAACTCAGGGTACCAGTCTGGGGTCCATGGCTGAGCTTGGACTGGCCAGTTGATGGCACCATGATAAAGGAGTGGAGATGATGAATAACTTTCATTAAAGTGCCAAAGAGAAGATTGGGAGAACACAGGCGTGACTTCTGGTTCTGCCAGAGCCATGCCACGGGCAGAGCAGAGCACCTCGGGAGCCATTCATACTGCCCTGAGAATGCAGGCTACGGATCTTTACCTCTTGTCTCCTCCTGGTAACAAAGGGACTTGGAGGTCGGTTTGGTTCCCTCTGTCTCAGTGAGATTTCTGTTGGGATGATCCCAGAGATAACCCTTGGCTCTGGAACAGTGAGCAAAAGATAATTGTGAAATTCCTGAGGGAGGTCATTTATACCACAACCCTCTTCTTCCCTGTGTTCTGCCATAGAGATTCCTCTACCGGATCTGTATGCTTTAACTTTTTAAAATGAATGAATGAATGAGTGAGTGAGTGAATTTTTGTCTTTCAACAATAATAATGTCACCCATTGATTTTCTTTTATTTTGTGAGAAGTATGTTTTATATATTTCTAGTTACATCTTTTCAACCCTTACAAAGCTCCTCAATTAACCTATGATTGCTATAAAAAAATAACAAGGCTTATCCCTAAAGCCCAAGCCACACAGTCGACAGTGTCACCCTCTTTGAGGCCCCCGTTCGTGGTGACTTAAAGATAAGTGGATGATGGCTATGCAAATTGGCCTCCCATAATTTAAGGATTCCCATGTAACTCCACAGGTAGCTCACAAATGTTCTTCTGGTTATTGGAGACAATAATGACTTTACCATCTTAAAGGAGTCCACATTTTTTCTCTAGGAAATATTTCTCTCTAAGCTTGATGGCTGAGAGAAATTCAAATCAACATATCCTACATTCTGTTTTAAGTATCGATTAGAGTGGGCCCTGCGCAGAACAAAAAGGAAGTTGAGTTCAACTTAAGACTGATGGTTGCCACATGGCGGAGAGAGGAACCAAAAGCTAGTGACTTCCATCGGGAAAAGGCTAGCGTGTCATTCAAGGTGTAGAAGAAAATGTTTAGTCTTGACACTGGCTCTAATGCATATTCCTCTCTTCCTCTTGCCCTGTCCTTAGAGTCTCAGCTACGAGAATAAAGGCGGGGCATGGGGGAACTACCAATGCTGTAGAACAGACGAAAGCTGAGTGGGGTCCTTGTTGAGACTTAAGTGAAAATTTAGCATACAGTCTCTTCATCATCTTTGGGTTTCATTTCAGACCTCAGAATACATGTGTGTGTGTGTGTGTGTGTGTGTGTGTGTGGTGTAATGCATTTAACAGCATGATTGATTTAGCAGATTCTCAGTGAAACCTGCCAGAAAACTACTCTCTCAATGACAGTACATCAAGCTCCAGGAGCATGTTTCTTTAAGAGTCGCCAGCGTGCAAGATGACCACTTCTGCGGCCTGCTTCCTGCCCCTTTGGATCTGTTGATGAGCTGTGCGTGATGCCTGGCAGCGGCGCCATTTGCAGAGTGCGTCCAGGGAGAGGGCAGCACCGTTCCCGTGGTTCTTCAGTTTAAGCACCGAAAATATGAATAGAAGATTGTCATAGTGTTCCTTCTTTGGGAAGAAAGAAAAAAATCTTCTCAGCAGCCGAGTTGTTCCATTCAGCTCCAGCTTTCTTTGCCAACAGCTCATTGAGGAGACTGGGCTTGCAAAGGGGGAAGGGTGGAAGGGGATCTGTAGTCAACAATTGGAATCAGCTGCGGGCAGTATGTAAGGTCCACCTTGTCATGCCTCCATGGCAGCAGAAATCCTCAAGGCTTGCTCTGAATATATACTGACCCTCCCATGTACCCGGGGGAATGACGTGAAGACCCAATTGTCAGTTTGTATTTTCTATGCAAATGTGATGCTTCTTTGACTGTTACAGTTCCTTACTCAGAAGTTAGACAATTGGTAACATTAAGCCAAGTCTCCTGAAAAAAAAAAATATATATATATATATATATATATATATATATATATATATGCCTAATATTAGGCAGAGGCTAGGCAAACCTGGATTCTTAGCCATTTTTTTGCTGGGCCACTTGGCTCTAAGCTGCTCTGAAATGTCCTGGGTAGCCTGGTAGAGGGTGGAAGCTGGAATGTGACAGCGTGTATAGTTATCAGATTGGATGTTCCTGAAGGGTTGATGGTTCTTAGTGTCCTGAGCCAGCCTCCCTCTGCATTACGAGCCAGGGCAGGGGTTGAAACTCTTCATCCGTGCTGCGGGCAGGGCTGTGCCCACTAGTAAATCGTGGTCTGTGGATCTAGGGCATCTGAGATTAGAGAGTCTTGTTTGTTTGTTTGTTTGTTTTTGTTTTTCTTGTAGAGAGAGAGAAACTAGGAGAGATGAGAGTCCAACATAAGAACACAGATCCTCTGGGTTAGCTCTCTGGTTCTGTCTCCGTTTCTTGGTGATGCACATCACACCAGCACAAATCCTGGGTCTCCCGTGAAGCTTCTCCTAGTGCATCTGTTGAAGTGGCCTGAAGAGTTTGATGAATCTTGCCCATGTTGCAACGGGGCCTGGGCTGAATGTCCTTAGAAGACCCCCAGGAAGCAGTTGTTTCCGAGGGTCCCCTGTTTGAGCAGTGGACAAGCTTGTTTAGAGCCTTGCAGGAGGGAACAGCAAATGGAGCCAATTACATGTCCAGAAGACGGGAGCCTTCCCTTCCTTCCTTGATTCTCTGGTCTCCCATGGTGCGCGAGTCCCTTGTTAAATTAATGTTTGCCTGTCTGGAGTGCCAGAGGGATAGACATTATAGGCCAATTAGAGATAAAAATCAAACCAACCAGAGCTGTCCTTTTAAAAATTAAAAGTGCTTTTTATGTGCTGTGGAGGTGTCGGCATTAACATAAAGACTAATTAGGACATTTTACAACATCCTGGTAACGGGAGAAACAATATTGTTGGTAACTTTAAAGATTATTAAGCATCTTTGGCACTTCAGGTCAGATATTTAAGACGCATTCTGCTCTCACCTGCTGTTCCTGCGCCAAGTATTTTATTGTCTCGTAAGAAGAAATGAGCATTTTGAAGGCCTAAGTGCCTAGCCGTAATGGACAGTCCTTCACTTTGCAAAGCCCTGAAACAGGGTCTCCAGGAAGACTTGGCTGTGACTCCCCATGAACTCTGTGGCACAGTGTTTATCAGTCTGCATGCAGGGCCATTTCATCTCGGCCACCTGGAGAAACGCATCCCTTCCCCTTCAAGAAGCCAGCACTGGGAAGGTCTGTCTGGCATCAAAAACAGGAAGCCGAAAGCTAGACAGTGCAGAATCCTATCACGATGCTGCCACTGAGGCCAGGGGAGATGGCATAAGGACACAAATGTGAATCCAGGACAATGGTATAAAAAGCCAAATATACTCATCTGTAACACAACAGGGAGGTAGGGTGGGGACAATCACAGACCCGATGAACCAGTCTTGCCAGGTTGTTGAGCAGACCAACTTTTCCCGTGGAGGCAGCTGTGTCTCTTATGTCTGGCAGACGCTGGTCAGGTGAGGAAGGGCACGTGGTATTAGTTAGGTGAGAAGGGGATATGGATTCACTTTATGTTTTAGAAGCAATCTTGTGATTTTTTTTCCAGTTCTTCCGAGAAAGCCCTATGAACTGGAGCTCGATCTTAGGAATGTAGTAGAAGACAAAGGGCTAGTCGCCAACTCTCCAGTCCAGTGCTTGAAGTGCACACCATTGTGATTAAAGAACAGCACACTGTCTTAGAATCCAAATGTCCCTTAACAAACATGAGGATCCCGTGGGGCTTTGACAAAGGGGGGGGTACATTTAAATGTCTGAGAGGCTTAAGATCTATGTGCAGAGATTTCCAGAAAGCTAAGGCACAACTGAACAGTTTCCAATCGAAGGCTGTGCATTTAGAGCGTTATTTATCTGGGCGAGCATCGGAAAGCCTCTCACATTTCTCGCTATTTTAATTGAGACTAAAACCACATCATTAGGCTTCACTAAGTTATCAGTGATAACAGTAGCTGCTTACATTAAAGTCTCAATAATATAACAAGTACAAAGAAAACACAGGGAAGAGATGATCCTTAATTCTCAGTTTCCTACTCTGGGATTTTTGCCCCATGACTTCCCTTAATCAGGATTTCCAACATCAGTTTTTCAAAGTATAGACTGCAAAATGTTACCATTTCTTGTCTGCTGCCTTGCCGCATTCCAATTTCTTATGTTTTATTTACTTATTAGGCGTTTGTGTGTGCATGTATGTATGTGGGTTCACGTTTGTCATGCTGTGTTTGGGGGTCAGAGGAGAACCTGTGGTACTTGGCTGGTTCTTTCCTTTCAGTATATGGGTCCTGGGAATTGAACTCAGGTTAGCAGCAAGCCTTTCTACCTGCTAAGCCATCTTGTCAGCCCCATATTCCAACTTCCAAATGAGAATTTTTTCCTTCCAAAACCTCTCTTTATAAGTATAATGCAATGATATTTATTCAATCAGTTTTTATTTATATACGTGTATGTATATGTGTGTATGCACATATGTGTGTATACTTGTGGAGGCCAGGAGAGGGCACTGGATCTCTGGGAGCAGGAGTCACAGATAGTAGTGAACTGCCACGTGGGTGTTGGAACCCTAACCTGGGTCCTCTGCAGGAGCCGGAAGTGCTGTTACCACTAAGCCTCCTCTCCGGACCTTGGTATAATAAATCTTACCAAGCAGAATCTGAAACAAATCTACGTGCACGTGCAAATGCTGCTAATGTTTTGAGTGTTTCTTTCTACCTTCCCCACTTCCGAAGAGGTTCATTAAAGTTTCATGTGACTGGGTTTTGTGTATTCTCAACTTTGTGTATTCGACTGTGCAGAATTTGTACAGCTTTCTTGCCTTTCCATTTAACGGAGTGTGTGTGTGTGTGCCCGTGTTACTTTCTGGCACTTGTGAGCACAATATGCAAACATCTCATGACCTTTGACACGGCTGCAGCTCCCATGCAATCAGACCCAGTCCTTTTGAATGTCGCAGTCGGTCGGACGGTGCGACTGAAACCTCAGCTCATTCTTTGTTACGTTTTTGTCATCCCAGACTACAGACATCAACATTTGGACATGTGTGCTTCAGTATTAGCTGCTCGGCAGGGAGCCCTGCCAGACAAGACTCATTCCTGAATGGACAGATGAGCTACGCTATCATGGATTAACTTGGATTTTTTTTTGATCACTACATAGCTTCTCTGCTTCCTGTGTTTTGCCAACCAGTTCACCATCCTCAGCTATGCAAATGTGCATCTTCATTTACTGCTTTTACATCAGTTCCTTTATCTCTTTATTTACAGGTTTGCCGTTTTTATGCAGTTAAGTCTGTGTAGATTTACTCTGTGGCTTCTTCTAAGCTCTTAAGCTCCGAAATTCCTTTTCACTCCAGAGATTTGACAAACATTTGCTTCAATTGCTGTTCAGTTTCTTCTTCTGGCTTAATTCTTTCACATTCTACCCTTTAGTGCATCTGGTATTTATTTCCACCAGCGGCGTGAGTAAGGGACATAAAATGTTTTTGTTTCCACATTCCACAACTGTTGTTTTCTGATGAATTCCTTCTTCCTTTTGATTTGTGATGTCTTCTTCATCAAACATTAGTATTTTTTTGTGTGTGTGTTTCCCCTGGCCTGAGCTCTCTTATGGCCCTTTTTGTTCATGTATTTATTTTTGCAGAGTGATAGGTTTCTGACTTGGGAATTAGTGGCTTTGTTTGGAGTCAGAGAAATGAGGTGACGATGGACAATCGACTATGTTGGTTGGAGATTCCTCTGAAGACCAAGTAGAAACAAAATCTATAAAAATGAATTATGATATCCTAAAGTGTGGTTTATATATCTATCACTTAATTGCGTCCCCTAAAGACTCACGTGTTGAGAGGTACTGTTCTTCCAGTATAGTCATGTTAAAAGGTGATGGGGCCTTTAATGGGTGGGGTCTAATTGGAGCTCATTAGGTCATGGAAGGGACTAAGATAAGTCTCACGGGACCCTGGTTAGTTTTTCCCGAAGGTTGTACTTCTGCGTTCCTGTCTTGCTATGCGATCTCTTCTGCTGGCATGGACTCTTACCACGTTGCCATGGTGATCTCTGCTGTGATGTGCTGGCACAAGAGCCAGCTCTGTGCTGCCTGGACTTTCATCAGCTTCCAAGTTGAACTACACACACCTTTTTTTTTCCTTTACAAAGTACCCAGCCTCTGGTATTTTGTTGTTGCCATGACAAGTGGATCAATACAGGAGTAACTCATTGGAGTTACCGATAGAATCTAAACTTGCCTTTTGTAAGCACAATCTCGGGTTCCTTCGGTAGCACTTTTCAAATGGTAGGTCTAACATGGGTCAGAGACGCTTTGCTTTAAAGATGGTTCACAGATGGTTCTGATCGACAACCCCTAATTGCTAATGGCCTGGAGCAGAGCCCAACTGTAGAACATGCCGAGTCCCATCCTGCTGCCTGGTTTTGTGTAGCTCATGGGGCAAGAATGATGTTTAGATTTATTTTTCCCTTTGAGCGTACATGTTATATGAATGTGTATGTTTGTATCTCTCTGTGTGTTTCTGTGCGTGTGTGCCTGTACACGCAATATATGCATGAATGGTGGACAGAAATCAACATCCTTTGTACTCAAAAAGCTCCCTACTCTTGTTTTTAAAGACAGAGTTCCTCGTTGAACTTGAGCTTCACTGATTGGGGAAGAAGGGCTACTGCGTGAGCGCCAGCCTTTCCCGGCACTTGGGTTGTAGGTATTTGCCTCTCTACTCATTCTCCAGGCCGTGCAAGCAGGCTCCTTTATCCACTGAGTCATCTCCATAGCCCTGAACTTTTACATTTTCAAATGGTTGAAAAAATAAAAAAAAACAAAAAACAAAACAAAAAAACCCAAAAACAAACAAACAAACAAACAACAACAACAACAACAACAACAACAAAAAACCTCCAGAGGTAAAGAGATGGCTCAGCAGTTAAGAGCAGTGACTGCTCTTGCAGGGAGACCCTGGTTAGGTTCCCGGCACTTACACAATGGATGGCCCACGACTGTCTGCAACTGCGGTTCTAGGGGGAGCTAAGGGTCTCTCCAGCCTCTGCGGGCCCTTCACGCTCAGAGTACACAGACAGTCATACAGCCAGGAGAAACACCCCCACACATAAAAATCAATCTCAAAAACATAAAGAAGAATATTGCACGAGGTGAAAATTGTGTCAAATTCAAATCCGGGAAATGTAAGAGTAAGATATTATTGGTCCACACTTGCACTTGTATGTTTATGTAAGCCTATCGGCTGCTTTGCGTATGTCAAGAGTAGTTGTGATGGAGACCAGCTAGCTTGAGGAGACCCCAGACATTTTACTTTTTGGAATTTTAAGTAAAAACACCACCACTACCATCACTACCACCACCACCACCACCACCACCACCACCACCACCACCACCAACAACAACAACAACAACAACAAAACCCTCCTGCTTTGGAGCACTGCAGTGGGGACCTGAGTCCTCAGGCCAAGGGTATATAGAAGTTCAGTGCCCCAAATGCTGTGCTGCTAACCTCTGTAGAAAAGTGACTGCAATCATAGCAAGGCTCTCAGAGTAAGAGACACTGCTGAAAGACACTGCCCATGACAGGTCTTCTGTTTTGCACACTAGTGTGAATTCGATGCCTTGAAATCCTACGCCAAAGCAGCCAGAAATGCTGTGTGAAATAGGAACAAAGTCTCTTTGGACTGGAGAGAAAGGGAAGGTAACTGTCAGGGACATCAGACGAAGTCAAAACAAAGAGAACAACCCAGAGGGTGGAGACAATACCAAAGGAGCTGAGGGCAGTGGCTGGCCAGATCTGATGTCAGTGACCTCTGGTAGGGGGTGGAGGGTGGAGGGTGAGGGTTGGGGGTGTGGGCTAGGGGGTGGGGGGGTGGGGGTGTGGGGTGGAGGGTAGATGGTGGGGGCAAGAGACAACCACAGGGCCAGTAGGGGGCTGAGCTGTAACGCCTCCCCTAAACCTCAGGATGCCTGGAGGACACCATGCAGCCTGAACCATCCACATTGAAAGGGTGACCAAGAAACGAAATCATCCAAATGGAGCAAAGGAATGTGCTATCCCAGCTTTGGCTTGGCTAAGGGAAAAGCTCGTTCTTGAGAAGTCTCAGCACAAACCAGGCCTTTGAAGATCCAGGGCCTGGATCCACAGGCTGTGGAAGGGCTGATGATCACAAGAATGAGGTTTCAAGTCATTTCAAGTCGGCAGTGCTCCTGGATGAGACCATTTATCCTTCTGGGAGGAACAAACCACCCAGTGTGCACATCCATGTGTCACGTAGCTCCCACATGCAGTGTACTGATGGAGGTGAACTTGACCACAAATGACAAGGCCCCTGAGGACATACGGTCAGTGAGAGCTAGAGCAACAATGAACAGCAGATGTGGAACCACAAGAACTACAGACAGAGGAGCTATTGGATGCAGTGTCCAGTTCACAGTGACAGGAATACATCTGAAGTACGAGGAAGAAAGAAGAGGCTATCCAAAATGCTGAGCTGACTTGGAAAAGAATAAGAAGGTCTAGAAAGAAGCCATTTAAATAATATAATGTCCACTCAGTCTACTACAGGTGATGTAAGTGGCAATAAAATAGTTTGAGGATGAACTACAGTGAGCACTGGAAGGTAGGCCAAGGAGTGGGGGACTTCTTCGGGATGCTCTGAAGCAACACTAAACTCTTCCGAAAATAGTGGGAAAGGTCAGAGGATTATTCATGGACCCATCTTGTCTGACTCTAAGCCTTCCAACCTTCAGAGAACACAGTGGGTACCTCCTTAAGAGGCTCAGGATTGTTAAAAATTGAACTCAAGCATCAAGGTTGAAATAGGAGACAGAGTAGTAAAAGTGGCCACACACACACACACACACACACACACACACACACGTGTGCAGAAAAACAGGGAAGAGAAAATATACTAAAAGATTGGCGGTTATAATTTAACCTCAGAACATTTTATATCAGTATGTTGCATCTGAAGAAAGTTTCTCCCAGAGTATTAAATACTCAATAAGGTAGTATTACTGGGTTGGGTCTTATGATTAGAACCCTTACAAAGGAGCATGCTGGCTATTTCTACCACACAAGGATACAGTAAGATGGTGACATCTTGGCAATGGAGAACAAATCTTCATTAGATATTGAATTTTTTAAGACCTCAATTTTGGACTTTCCAACATCCAGAACTATAAGCAACAAAATTCTATTTATTCCCCAGTGGTTCTAGGAATTGAAACCAGAAGTCTTGTTAGTACTCTACCATTGAGCTACACTCTCAGCTCTTAAAATTCTATTGTTTTTTTTAATTATCAAGCCCAAAGCATTTTGTTATAGCAACTGAAAGGACTAAGGTAAAATACCCAGGAGTTATCAACAAACCAATACTCTATATGGGTTCTAGGACCCAAGTGACTGGAAGAAAATCTTCTATCATATTAAAATTAAGGCTCTGTCTTTATGTTCATTCCTAAAATCTTTAGCTGGTAATATTTTCCTAATGTCTTAGTTACTTTTCTAGTGCTGTGATAAAACACCACACCAAGACAACGTACCTCTACAAGGACACATTTAATTGGGGCTTACAGTTTCAAAGGCTGAGTCTATGCCCATCATGCCAGGGATCACAGAAGCAGGCAGGCACAGCTTTGGAGCCATCGCTGAGAGCTTACATCTGATCTACATGAGACAGAGAGAGCTAACTGGGAATGGCTTTGGTTTTTAAAATTCAAAGCCTGTCCCCAGTGACATCCTTTCGACAATGTCATATGTCCTACTCCATCCCAAACAGTTGCTAGAGCATGGACAGAACATTCAGATGAGCCTCTGGGGTCATTCCCATTCAAATCACCATACCTGATATATTATTTTTCAAAGTGACGCCAACACTTATGGTACATTTCTTGCTCTAATTGATGTTGTTACACTGTGATTTGACATGGTGTCTCCCTCACTTCCCCAAGTCCTACCCCTACCTTTTGGAAGCTGAACTTTTTTAAAAATTGCCCAGCTGGCTCCAAAGCTATTCTCTGATTGTGCTTTATCCTATGCTTTCTGTCTGATCATAGGTTAATCTCATTGTGAGACAGCATGCAATTAACGAGACTTATTATGTTAATGAGCATACAAGTTATTATTTAATAATTGTTAGTGATAAAACACTTATGGGTTAATTGTTACAATTATTATTAAAATAACAAGCTGAAGGTTGAATTTATGTCTACAGCTTAATTAAAAGGAAATTTAAACAGAATTCTGAGCAAATGGCTGGTATGCGAGAGTTATGGGATATTGTTCATGGATATGAAATTTAACAGTTATCCACCTCAAGAAACACATCGGGTACAAAGCACATTGTTTTTGGAGATAGGAGATTACTCTATAGTCTGGGCTGGCCTTGAACTAGTGATCCCCATGCTCCTTCTTCTGCCTGACTGATGGTGTACACCCTGGCAGAAGGCTATAAGAACAGTTTTAATGCAAAGGCACTCTGACAAGGCCTTATGCATCCTTTAAGCACAGCAGGACTGCCAGTCAAATATTCCATTTGAGAGCACGCCAGTGGCTGAAGTGTTGGACCTTATGGCCAATTTGGCTGTCAAGGTCTAGCAGCCGTCATCCCAGAACACGAGTTGTGACCAGATCAGATGACCTGTCTCCCTTCCCTGGTCACTGAAGAGCTCTTGTTCTTAAGTAGTTCAGGAATGAGGCTTTAAAGATAATGGAAATGAATGTTCGTGGAGGCATTGCTTCATATATACAAAGCACCCATGAGCTTTGGTATCTATGAGGATCAATCAGGTGTGTGTGTGTGTGTGTGTGTGTGTGTGTGTGGCCATGCATATCTGTACATAGATGCATATAGATTTGAGAATGTAGGCAGTTTGCAATCATTTAGCTTTGTCTATAAATGATTTGTGTAAAATCCTGTTCTAAAAACAATGCATTGAAATTTATTTGTTAATGGAAAAGCAGAATATGAAGACATGTCTAGGTTTGAAGAAACAGTATCATGCATGATCAATAAACTATCTCTTATTTATTTTGTATCTTCTTTATTATTTTAGAATGTAGTCTTTTATAAAAGCATGTACACTCTGCTTGAATAGTTTTCATCTCTATGTTTGGTTTAGACTCTGGCTGTTGTTGTGGGTGTAGATTAAGAGCTGATCTGCTTCAACTCTTTCACTTCACAGATGATGAGACAGGGCCAAGAAGAGGAAGTTATTGACAAAGCTGCTGAGGAGATGTGTGATTAATATGGAGCTAGAAATCCAACCTAACTTCTTTTTAAACTCTTGATCTGTTCTTTACTTTCTAAGAGTGATCTGAGCTGCCTCATACAGCTCGATCAGTAGCCTTCATTGTCAACTTGACACAATCATTTGTGAAAAAGAAAATCTTAGTGGAGGATTTTCTGTATCAGTTTGACTTGTGATTGTACCTGTGAGGAATTATCTTGGTTACATTAATTGATGTGGGCAAAGCCAGTCTACCATGAGAGGTGCCATTCCCTAGGTTTAGGTCCTGGAGTGTATTTAATGAAAGCAAGCTAAGCACTAGCAAACATGCATGCTCTCATTTCTCTCTGCATTTGACTGTAGCTGTGACGTGAATAGCTGTTTTAAATTCCTGCTGTCTTGGCTTTCCTGCTATAATAGGCTCTAAACTGGCATTGTGAGCTAAAGTAAATCTGCTCCCTCTTGTTGCTTTTGTTAGAATGTGTTATCACAGCAACAGAAATGAAACTAGAACAAAAAAATGTCACAAATAATATTGTTTCATATTCGTAATCATTTTATAAATATTTCTAGATCACCCATATACTCACATATGCACATATATACATACATAGACATACAGATAGACACACACACACACACACACACACACACACACAGAGAGAGAGAGAGAGAGAGAGAGAGAGAGAGAGAGAGAGAGAGAGAAGCTTAAAACAAGAGGAAAAGCAAGGAAATATCGACATCATATTGCAATAAATGGCGGAGTTGAGATTCTGACCCACATACTTGGGATTCATCATCTTGCTGTGCAGGCAAATGATGAATAAATATTGAATGCTGCTGTGCTGACCAGGAATGATTCCTTGGCCCCTTGAATGCCTAGAGCCGCTAGGCCTGCTGATGTGTTTCTTGTTCATAGTGCTCTAGACCATGAGGTGTGACTTCCTACACGATGGTGCCAGCTGCTAAGTGGAGGCCAGGCAAGCCACAGCCCCATGAAGTGCCTCTTCACGTGACCTAGAAAATGTCTGTCTCAGCAGATGTCTGCTCAGGCCTTTGCAAGCCCTTCTTCACCCCTGGGATCTGGGGATGCAGGGGATGGCTCCTTTCAAAGGCAGAGGGAGGTGGGAAAAACCAGGCTAGCTCAGTGTGAAAGGAAGGTAGGCTGAGGATCAGAACCGAGAGTAACTTTGTCTTTATTGATTGGCTTCACTTTCTGGAATGGTCTAAGTGTTCCCACAAGGCCTCTCCTTTGGAGCAGTTTTGTTATTGTAAGAGGGAAGAGATTTGTTGGTTGGTGGCTCCATCTGAGTCCTACAAAGTTGCAAGTAGACATGGTTAAGGAGTGGAACAGCTGCTTTGGCCAAGACAGTTTTTCTCATCAGTTCAGTGGTCATGCAGGCAAGAGAGCCACCTCCAGGACCCAGGGATGCTTACAGGTGAAGAAGGAAGCCCAGCCCTGCAATTCATCATCTGATCATAGGAGTGTGTGTGTGTGTGTGTGTGTGTGTGTGTGTTGTATGTGTGTATTTGTGTTGTGTGTGTATTTGTGTGTGTTTTTTTGTGTTGTGTGTCTGTACTCAGTTAAAGCATTTGCTTTGGCGTTGCCATTATAAGGCTACAGGGGTGGGGTGGGGTGGGAGTGGGGGTAGGGGTGGGGGTGGGGTGTGTGTGTGTGGGGGGGCTTGAATCCAATTAGACTAGAACAATAGTTTTTAAAAGGAGAAGACAGATCCATCTTCAGGGTTGGGACAAAGAAAAGAAACATTTCCTTTGTTCTTTCAGGAGGGTTTGGCACCTTCTTGATTACAGCCTGTGATTCTGGGAGTGCTGTTTCAGTCCACCTAGCTGCGTGTCGATCTTAGGAGACAGCTGAAGGGGGAAACGACCGTACTTTCCAGTGAAGCATTTCTCCATGAGAAGCCGCCAAGCAGGCCAGCAACTCAACACACCAACATCTAATCCTGAACATCTCTATCAGTATTTAAAAAAAAAATCAACTTGTGGGAGTATGTGTTTGGAAATACATGTTTTTCAAATTCAAAGGCAGTGTGTGTATTTATCTGGAAATTTATGGAATTATTATTAGCTGGATGTATTCAGGCACTTCAAGATTCCCGGCTAAACATTGCTGTCCATAAAAAGGGAAAGGCCCACTCCAGTGTCCACAGTGGGCTTCCCCCTCAGGTGCTGTTTATGAGCAATACTAGTGTGGGTCTAATTCCCTGCCAAGCTTACGATGACTGGAAGGGAGTGTGTGTCTTACTTTAAGGCCAGCAGATCTGACAGTTGAACTGATTCCCCACTCACACACAGCCCCTGTCTCTGGCCTTAAATGTTTCCCTCGTGGAAATTCTAGGTCACTGGCTCTCAGCCTTCCTAATGCTTCTACCCTTTTACACTTCCTCATGTTGTGGTGACCTCCAACCATAACATTATTTTCGTCGCTACTTCCCAACTGTACTTTTTGTTACTGTTATGAATTATAATGTAAATACATTTTTTTTCTGATTATCTTAGGTGACTTCTGTGAAAGGGTCGTTTGACCCCCACAGAAGGGTCACAACCCACAGGTTGAGAGCCGCTGTTCTTGATAGAGCTATTTAACCATTGGTCTGAGCATGGGGGCTTGGAAGGGGATGTGACAATCTAAACATTTAAATGTCAGTTATGTGCTTAGAGTCGGGGGAATACACACGACTCTGGATCGTTAGTTGGTGATAACGGCTTGGATGCCAAGGTTAGATGCTGGGTCTGTTTTGATGAAGTTGCTCACTTGATGCTGGAGGTAGATGCCATCATTAGAGGCAGAGAGGAGTCTGCAAGCTAGTCTGCAAGGCAGTTGCAAGATCAAGCGCATAGGCATGATGGGATAGAATGCTTCCGTTCCATCTCCTTCCTCTGTGGGGAGCATCTGTGCAGAAAGATAACACACCCTATACTCTAGCATGCTGGAGGTGGAGGTGTTCCGGAACACCTGGTCACCAGAAAAGCTTTGTTCTGACAAAACTATTCCTGGTGCTGAAGTTAGTTTAAGAACTGAGAGGACCTGAGAGTCTCAGAAAGAAAATGTGTAAGATGGCTAGTGTCATGGGAATGTTACGTCTGAGTGAGCTGGACTAAGACTCGAGGTGGGTGGAGACGCTGGGCAGTCTGTACTTGGTCCTGGAATTCTTGCAGCAACTGGGGTGTGTGTGTGTGTGTGTGTGTGTGTGTGTGTACTTAATGCACTTGTCCTCTTGTTTCAGTGACACAGGGTCTCATTACGTAATCCAGGCTGGTCTTTGACTGCAGAGCTCTCTGCTTCTGCTTCCTAAATGCTGGAGTTTTAAGCCTGGCCATCCTTGGCTCTGTGGTCATACCCAGTGTTGGAAATAATATCCCTATTTTAACTCCAGTGATTATAATATGTGGGGGGAAAGGGGAAAAGAGCTCAAATTAAACCAAATACAGAAGCCAGGAGGATGGCTCAGAGGTAAGCTGTTTGCTGGGCACGCTTTAAACCATGGGTCCAATCCCCAGCACCTCCAACTAAATATAGAAACAAGGGCTACTGTAGTGTCTGCACTCTGGGTTAAACTAAGGTATTATATAATGACTAAACTCCAAATGAACCACATTAAAAATAATCTAATAAGTTAATACCAGTCAGAACTAAGATAGTACTGTTTTTAACTTTTTATTTTGACAGAATTTCAGAGTTACAGCTAAGCGGCAAAGAACAGCACAAAGTCTTTTCCTGTCCGTTCCATCGAGAGGCTCCAAATGTTAACATTTTACTGCCTTTGTTCTCGATTCTTCTCTGTTTGACTGCTTGAGAAAACCCGCAGACACAATGGCTCTGTCTCTGTAAATTCTTCAGGATGTAGTTCTTGAAATCAAGGACACCCTATTGCACAAGTGCATTTTGATCCCTAATCTCAGAGAGGTAATGTTCACACTGTGTGATTATTCGATGCATAGACCCGAGTCGTTTGGCCTCAGTGAAATTAAAATAAGGGAATTATTTGCAATCAGTGGAATTAAAATAGGGGATACTATTTGCAACACTGATGTATGAGCAGAAGCCAAGGGTGGTCAGGCTTGCCTGGAATCCCAGCATATAGGAAGTGGAGGCAGAAGCTCAGCCTTTATAGGAATAAAAATCCAAGAGCTTACACTGTATTTGTTGTTTCCCCTTTGACTCTGTGGGGTTGGCCAGTCCGTCTTAAAAGCAGTGCCTGTTTGCAAGCCGCAGGAACAGATTAAAGGAGAGAATCAAAATATCACGGAGGTCCCTAGTTTTCTTTTAATCTTTGTGATTGTAATTTCATACAAATAAAATCTCTTCAAAGACTACATTTCCCAGACTATCTTTGGACAATGGGAAGGAAGTAATGGAGGAAGTAATATCAAGGACTTCTAGATAAAGTCCTTAAGGGGAAAGAATAGGCTTTCCTTTTATTCTATTTACATATATGATATCTATGGATCATGTATATGTGTGTATCATATATACATACATATATATGTGTAGTTTTGCATATATGGGCGTGTGTGTGTGTGTGTGTGTGTGTGTGTGTGTGCATGCCTAATGTTGACTTCAGTGTCTTCCTCCCTTGCTTTCTACCTTATGTATTGAGGGAGGGTCTCTCCTTGAACTGGTACCTTGTGGTTTCCACCAATCTGACTAAAGCAGCTTGCTTTAGTGACTCTCTGCCTCTCTCTTGTCTGGGATTGCATGTGAACCACAATGTCTGTTATTGTGGCAAGTGCTTTATCTACTGAGCCATCTCACTAGCCTTTAGTTCCTTAGCTTCAGTGTAGGATAAGGATCTGACAGGTAGTAGCAGGCATGAACTTGGACTAAGGAACTGATCATGGTCATTAATAATTGTCAAGTGGCCTCAGTATCTTTGGCTTCCTTACTCAGTCACTTCTGCACACCTTCTCTAAAATGGAACTGCTTACCAAAACACAGTTACTCAACTGGTCTCACACCTTGAAAAAGGAACATTAATTAATTCACTTTTAGTAAATATTTACATTTTTTTAACATGAGGAAAAGAAATATATCAGATCTTGCATGAGACAGTATGATCCTGGGTTTCTTCCATACAGCAGCTGTCCAGTGACCTGACCCAGGCAATTGTTGAAATCATTATTTAAGGATTTGCTCACATCTCTGGGAAACTCTCTGGCAAAGCAGAACAAGGGCCTGGCAATGTAACAATGCAGCAACGCAACAATGTAACAATGCAACAATGTAACAACGTGGCTTACATGTAGGGAAGTTCATGCTAGTAATTTCAGGAGCCTCGAAGATTCACCCCTTTTTGCTCTTATTTGTGTTTTTTTTTTAAGTCATTACATTTTCTCATTTGCATTAGTGTCAGTCAAAATTTATTTTTTTCCGAAGTTACAAAGCAGTCTTTGTTATGCAAATTTAGCCTTAAAGGAAAATTTTGGTTTAAAGATTTGCTCCAGCAATTTTAGTGTGATGGCATCAGGTGGCAGTATAGGTGTAGTCTGAAAAGTTTCTCTGACTGCTTCCCTAGTGACATTAGCATGGGTCCTTAAACTAATCTTTAATGGAAAGGATGATCTGTTCCCTTGCAAGACAAATGAAAGAAAATAGACTAGAAAAGAAACCTTACAAATGTTCTTTAGCACACTGAAACTACAATGTGACTTTATATTAAAGGTACATAGGACTTCCCTTCTCTCCCTCCTTCCCTCCCCCCTCCTTTACTCCCTTCCTCCCTCCTTCCCTAGCTCCCTTCAATACTGAGTGAGGCTCAAACCCAGGGCCCCTAGCATGCTAGGCAAACTCTACCCCTGACCAACACCTCCAGCCATATTCTCTGTTGTATCTTATAGGACCACACTTACTACTTGTTCTTAATTGCTTTCTTAGACTGGGTCTCTTCTCATAATCTTGAGATCATGAATAGTTTTCCTGGTTAACTAAAAGAGCCTAACTTAAACTCTCCTTAGCTACTTCTTAAGTGTCTCTTTATTCCTAAAATCTTCGAATGAGAGAAGAAATTATAAACCCTAGCTCTTTAAGACGATTGGCATTTTTACTTATCTTTGGTGAAAATACAAGCGGTATTTTGTCACATATGATTCTTGCCCAAATTTCCCTTCCTGTACGCTCACACACAGTGAAAGACTACTGGACCTAACCTGCAAATACCAGTGTTTCACAGAGTCTTCATGCTGGACATCTGGTCTACCTGAATTAACGTTCAAAAGATGCCCATGCATAGAAATCAAGGGCAGAACATTGGCAGATGTGTTCTGTGTAGGTGGAGACCATCATCTCCTGTGAGAAGGAACTTTATGGTTCTCCAGGACAATGTGAATTGGCAGAGACTGTCTGCCTTGACTCGCAGTGGGAGGAGAAATCTGCCGTGCTTCTGCTGGTGACCTCCTTCCTGTGCCCACACCAGTGTAAATGGGACTTGATGGGTAAAGGGACTTGATGAAGTGCCCCTTGGACTAGAAACAACTGTGCCTATGTGAAGAGCACAGAGCTTAGAACTCTGAAAGCATGGCAGAGATTAGAGTATAAAGGAGCAGCTATCTGTCCTGCCCCAGAGCATCTGCATCCCTGGACAGCTGCTTCTGATTGCAGGTGGAAATGGAGCCAGAGTCCTATCCAGCTTTGTTCACAGCCACCATTGTGGGCCTTTGTTCTCTCTATGGAGGTGATTTTAAAATGATTCACATACTCATACACATAGCAACATTATCCATAGCTTCCTGTATAGTTTCGAGAAAATACGGGCTTGGGATGTTGTTCAGTGGTAGAGCTCTTGCCTAATATAGAAGGAACCTGGGTTTGATCTTCAGAATCCAAGTCAAAGCTAGACTGGGGACCTCCAAACAGACTGAGCTACTTATTAATGTAATAGTTATTGGGTACTCACCTCCTGTGTGATATTATTCTAGTGATGTGGCATCACAGATATTAAAAAGCTAGGTTTCCGCCTCCATGGGTTCACAGTCTATTCTATAAACACATGTTTAAAGGTCTGTAAAGTAGATTAAAGAGAGATGGGAGATTCTGAGGGCTGGTGAGATGGCTCAGTGGGTAAAGGGGCCCGATGCCAAAGCTGGCTATCTGGATTCAATTTCTAGGACCTACATGGTCCTCTAACCTCCACACATGTATGCAGGCATGCATATGCCTGTGCTCACTCCAAACACACACACACACACACACACACACACACACACACACAAATGTAATTTAAAAAGGTATTGATTCTGCCATCTTCTTTATTTTAATGATATTACTCACTGAGCTTTTCAATATATCCTTGATCTTTGTTAGAGTTTTTCTTGAATAAAAAAAGGAAAAGGAATGAGATAAGAAAACATTTGAAGCACGAGACTGAGATTCAGCTCTACTGTGGTTCTGATCCCCACAGAAACTCTCTGGAAATAGAAAATCTGCTTATAACGGAGAACTGTTTTTCAGTGACAGAGTAGCCTCTGGGTAGGACAAATCTCCCTACATCTTTTTTAGTAAGTCAGTTTGTTTAGGCCTCACAGCAATGCTAGGAAGTATCATTTCAACTTCATTCTGCAAACGAGAAAACTGATACACAGAAAAGACTGATAACTAGTCCCAGGGTCATGGCAGTGAGAGACTAGCCAGGGTCCACACCCAATGACTAGACTCCAGGATCTGTGTTTTTTACTATTTTCTACCCACTGGAAATCTTAGTGTGGGGCAGGATGTCTGTGACAGGAAACATGTCAGTCATTCTGGGATTCCACCTAAGTTCAACTTAAACTTTCTTTCATTGTTAGCAAATCATACCTACTGGATAGCCAGGAAATTCACAAATTGGTGCTTTTTTAAAAAAAATTTGTTTTTAACATCTTTATACAACTTGGAGAGCTTCAGGGGCTACACAATCTTGAGTTATTATGACTTGTTTATGGTAGTTGTTCGTTGGACTGCTGTGGTGTGAATTTGGGGTGTGTGCGTAGGGTATGTATTTCAACTGTCCACTCTTGCCCTGCTCTGGGGCCAGGCACTCATCATACAATAGGAAATACATTATTCTGCTTCTGTTGTTTGCTTGCTATAGCACAACACTCAATGTGAGACAACAAATAAAGAAAAGAGGCTTAGTTATCTTAAAGACCTAGAGGACCAAGGACATGGCACTAACATTTGCTTGGTTCTGGCAGGGGCTGTCTAGTTACATCATAGTGTACCAGGTGACATCATGGCAAGAATATGACAAGAGGGAATCAAGAAACTGGGAGCATCAGATACCAGGTTTGCTTTATTTTAAATAAGGTAGCCTTAGAGTCCATGCTCATAGTCTCTAGCGAGACTCTTGAGAGAACACCAGTTCCACTTGAAGATGGCGCCTGCAGTCAGCTCCTTACTTCCCATCATCCCCAACTCTTAAAGGTTCAACTACCTCTTTGTATAGCCACAGTGAGAATAAACTTCCACGATGTGGATCTTTGGGGGGGGGGAGACACACTTAAACCATATCCCAATCGCAACAGGAACTAAAAACCCAATCACTTATGAAATGAATGAAATGCATACAATCGGGGGGGGGGGAGGGTCTGGGAATGAGAAATCCCTCCCCAGCCTCCTGTCTATCATATCCCCCAGTCCAGTCCATTTTGACCTTCCATTCTTTTTTAGGAGGACAGAAGCTCCTCATTAAGTAAATTAACCATTAAGTCAAGATCACGAATGTCAATATAGATACAGGCTGGTAATTTGCCAGCCACTGAAGCATCCAGTGCTCAAAGGACCCAAGGCCCTTGCATGTCATTTACACAGCAGGGGACTGAGACATGGCAGAGAGGCTCTGGACCAACACCCAGCTCACAGGATCCAACGCAATAGTCCCAAACGACACTTCTCTTCCACCTTGAGAAAATGGCTGCTCCTGGGCTTCAAACCCTGAATACGTATGAGAGATTAGGTCCCTTTTGACTGTTTTATTTCCATTTTAAAACAGGCTGTACTATTTTTCACTTGTAACTTAGCCTAATGTTGCCTTGAAATCTAGAGAGAGAGAGAGAGAGAGAGAGAGAGAGAGAGAGAGAGAGAGAGAGAGAGAGAGAGAGATCTTTGATCATTTGTCATGGTGTGGAAAATCTGACAGTGGCTTCAATTAACAGATGAGAGCCAGGAGACTTTCCCAGCCTGATCTTCCCCAGTGCTCTCCCTAATTGAGTCAAGGAAAACAGCCTTAGCAGGGACCTTGGACGGCTGCCGAATGAAGCCATCGCTGTGTGAGCGAAGCTAAAATCTCTGCAGTGCTAGGAGATTTTTTCCCCCCATGCCCTTCTCGCAGGCTGCTGAAGTGTAGCAGCCCAAGGCTGGTGGCATTAGTGAGATGTAGTAGGGAAAACACCGGCCACAACCCCAAAGGTGGAAGCGTCAGCTGGCTCGGGCTGCAGCCACCTTTGACGGCTTGGACCAGGCTTCTTCCCTTCAGATTTTAATTTCTTCATCTGCTCATGTGTGAACCAGAGTCTCTCTGAGTTTGTGGCAATTCTGACGTGGAAAAAGAAAGCTGAAGGTGTCTGAAGGGGTCAGGCTTGGAGAATCCTTGTTCATGGTACAATTCTGGGAAAGCCAATTCAGGAAAATCCCTGAGGCTTACAGGCCTGCCAGTTTAACCTGCTTAGTGAGTATCAGGCCAGTGAGAGACCCTGTGTCACATAAAACGTGTGGGCGCCTGAGGGATGAGACCCTGTGTTTACTCCTGACTTTTACATACATGTATACACACACACACACACACACACACACATACACACACACAATCACACATGTCAAATATGAGGAACACGTTCCGATCGGACACCACATCTGTCCCTGCCTTAATCTTGAACTTGCCACCCTTTGGGACCCTCAGCAGTTCATTCCATTGTTTTGCAGTGTTGGGCATTTGGTTACAGCGGGCCCTAACATAGTCAGACACAAATTCCTTTATTGATGCTTTGGAATCTTAATCCAAATGCTTTTTGCGATTTTATGTGCACAGTTTTGGCTAGCGCAACTTCTGACTGTTTGCAAAGAAAGATGATCGTTGTGTACAATTAGGAGCGCAGAATGCCACCTTGGCCTTAAGCCATCGGATTTTCTAGGCTCCGAGTAGCAAATTAGAATCAAAGTTTCTAATTTTTGCTTTATAAGCATGCTTTATTTTCAGCACACTGAAGGTGGGTGTCGGGAGGGCAGGGGAGTGCCTAAGGCATGCTGAAATGAGAGATTTAAGAAAAAAAAACCTACCTGCCTTGTGGTTTCTTCCCTGCTTATAAATTATGCTTGCATGGTGTTGTTCACAAAACTGATTTTCTAATTAGTTAGAACAGAATTCATCAAGGAGTGACAGTTAATGCGGTTATCCCCTGGAACCTGGGAAATAAGTTGACACAGGAAACCCTTTTCTAAGAGATGTTCTGGAGTCAGAGGGTCACACTTGGGCTGCCTGGACATAAATGCAACGGATTAGCAGCGTGATGACTCTAGTCTGTGAAGGAATCAGCCCATCCTGTCTACCCTATTTCATTTAATTTGTGTGTGTACGTGTGCATGTGTATATATATGTATGTGTGTGTATATATGTATATATATACATATATATGTGTGTGTATATATATATATATATATATATATATATATATATATATGAATGTGTGTGTGTCTGTGTGTGTATAGGCAGAGGCCAAACTTAAGTCTATTATGTTTTATGAGACAGTATATCTCACTGCGTCCTGGGGCTTGCTGATTTGACTAGACCAGCTGACCAGTGAGCCCCAGGGATCCCCCTGTCTCCAGCTCCCCAGTTCTGGGATTATAAATTCATACCACCGTACCTGGCTTTTTCCATGGGTGATGGGAATCGAACCCAGGTCCTCAGGCTCGTGTGGCAAGTATCTCACTCAGCGATCCAGCCTTCTCCCCAACCCCCTTTCTATTCTTTCTGCACCACGGTACAGCGCTGCAATATTTTTGTTAATATTAGATTTCACATAATCGCACTTTCATTTGGAGAAAAGATTTAACGGCTTTCTTTAAAAGACAAAAAAAAAAGAAAACCCACAGCCTGGGGACAATGTTATTGCTAGCTCAGAGGGATGAACATACACTCCAAGTTTGGAAGCCGACAGAGTGAGCAGAGACAGGGAATGGATGGTCTCTCCTGAGGTTCTCCTTTGAGGAAACCGAATGCTTCTTCTAATAAATTTGCTTTGGGTCGAAACGCTGCTAACTGCCGGAATTACTCAGAATATTCTTCCTAAGAACTTGTCAGTCTTCCAGCAGAGAATTCTTCATCCTAAATTGGCTTGAAGCTTACCCTGGTGGAGGGTTTCTCCTTGGTGTCTGAACTGGTCCTTGCTGTGGGGGACTGCCCTGAGTATGCCATGGCGGGATTCTCAGTGGTGATACGATCTCCTACTGTCATTCAATCATAAAGGACATCTCCATTCTTACCCAACTCTCTTAACTAGTTTGCATTTTCCCTCCTGCGTGCCTTCAGGCATGATAAGAGCAATGGCCCCAGCCACAGCCAAACGGTTTCATTTGGAAGGATGTCCCTAATCTATCACAGCTGTGACATACGACACTCTAAATTAAGAACCCTGGGCTTTGGCTGTTCCCAAATGAATGGGCCACGTGCTGACCTCATGATCAGACACTTTGGGGTCACTGTGGGTCAAGGGGCGTCTGTTTGTCATTTCCTGTCAGAACAGTGCTATTTTCAGAGATGGCCAGGGACCATACAAGAATGGGGTGGGTGCTCTTTCTCCGTTGTCTCCTTTGGTAGGTTTTGGGAAAGGCGTCTAGGAAAAGAAAGTGACGAGCTGTACCGAGCGAGGAGCAGAGGCTCCAAGGCTGGTCTGTTGCTCGGCTACTTCAGTGCGCGCCTCAGCTGTGCAAGGCCCTGTGTTCAAACTGGGCATCGCGATACTTGCCTGTGATCCTGGCATTAGGGAGGTAGAGACGGGGGGGCGGGGATCAGACATTCCAGGTTATGCTTGACATAGGGAATTTGAGGAAAGCCTGGGCTAAATAACTGTTAGGATCTGCCCACCCACAACTTGACTTCAGGGCCCCTGTAGCAGTGGCCACATCATCACCAGCTGCCAAATGCAACGCATACACCCTCAGTCTCTCTGTCAATACATACATTTCAGTCTCTGCCGCCTTCTTGTTCCCCACTCAGAGGTTGTCTTTTACTTCCTCCTCAAGATGAATCTCTTGTTTGAGATCTGTCGTGCGGCGGTGTCATCTTTGTGGCATTCCTTGGTTCCATTCGATTCACCAAAGAACTCTTTCACTGCCAAAATCCTACCAATGACACCTTATCTTAAAAAAAAAAAAAAAAAAGTCTAAGGTAGACAGTTGTGGCTTGGAGTCCAATATAAAAGCAAGCCAAACCAAACAAATGGAAACATCCAGGTCGCATGTGGTTCTGTGACCAAGCTGGGGGAGAACCCCGGATATTTCCTCAGTGTGGACAGAGGACAAGAACAGGACATTCATCGGGAAAGTGTAGAACAGGAGACTGACTGGGCATTCCAGCTGTCGTGTCATGAAAAACAAATGCATAGCAAAGTAGAATTCGATTCTTACGTTGGGAAGCACTGTAAATACCAAGAGGAAGAAGATGAATTTATTTCCAGGTTACCCTGTTTTTGTTTTACAACCCAACATCTTCAGTTGATAATGTCAAGAATAGCCTGGGGGTGGTGGTGGTGGTAATTGATGCAACCAGAGCTTAGCATCGTAAAGACAGTGGTTAAAAATGGGGACGGCAATGACCATCATTATAACAAATAGCACCGGGCTGTGGCATAGCTCATGTATATCCAATGCAAAGAAGAGAACTAATGAAGATAGGAAGTTGGTTTAGGTCTGCAAGCTTATGGCACCAGGGCAACCTATCCCAGATAAGCTGCTAATTATCCGGATAATTCTCTTTGCCCTCATATTGGTTTCCTGCGGCTGCTGTAATAAACTCAGGTGGCCGGAACCCCAGGAAGTTATTCTCTCACGGGGGCGGAGGTTTGAAGTTTGAAGTCAGGTTGTTGAGGTGTGAAGCTACTTCCTCCTGTGCACCTTCAGGGTGGTACATCCTGTCTCCATGACTTGCCTCCTCCGAACAGGCCGAGTAGGATTGGGTTGGGGGGGGGCGGGGGAAGCTTGGGTTAGTTAGGGAGCCATTGCTGAGCGATGGATCTGCCCAGAAGCCTTTTGCTTGTTTATGCTAAAAAATCGCCCTCCTCTGTGGAAGAGAAGGAGAATCAGGGGCTGCTGAGTGGAGATGACAGGGCTTGCTCACAGATGGCACACAGGGGTTGAAGGCCAGAGAGTGGCCAATGATGACTGATTTCTTGCTTCAGAGACTAGCAGAGTTACTGACAGATGCGAGGGAGTTGGGAAGGTGACCCTTGCTGAGAGGGCAGCTGGCGACATTTAAAGGTGGATTCTAGCATCGGGAGTGTAGACAGCTCCTGCCTCAGTCACTCCTGTAGTCCAGTGCCTGACCATCACTGAGTCTGCTTTCTCTCTCTCTCTCTCTCTCTCTCTCTCTCTCTCTCTCTCTCTCTCTCTCTCTCCCTCTCTCCCTCTCTCTCCCTCTGTGTCTCTCTGTCTCTCTTTTCTGTCTGTCTCTGCCTCTCTCTGTCACTGTCTCTGTCTCTGTGCATGTGTGTTTGTGTGTGTGTGTGTGTGTGTGTGTGTGTGTGTGTACATGTTCTCTCAGGTAGGGGAGTGCTGATTGTGTCATTTTCTGGTCTCTAGATGCCAGCAGTTAAAAAAAAAAAAAAAGAAATAAAAAACCTCCTTGGAGCCTCTGTTTGCAATAGGTCTGCAGAGCAATTTCTGTCTACTATTTGTAACTGGTGTGTGTGGCTTTCAGTGACTTCTTACTGCTGGGGCTGGGAAAATATACAACTTCTTCTGCTTATTCAGTAATTAGTGGGTAATAAACTCCACCAAAGCTCTTCTGTCATTTCTCAAGTACCAAATGTTTGACTTCTCAAATATCTGTTTCTCTTAGTCTTTGACTGCTATCCGACCATTTAACTGGTTAATACTAGCACCAAGATAAATACATAGAGACCTTTTAACCCAGGGATTTTGAGTGACAGCTTGAACTAAATCGCTGGGCTTCTACCAAAAGAAAACACAAAGGCAAGTCCTTAACGAAGTTAGACGCAGACATGTTTTGAAGGTCAGGTAATTTATTTTTTTGAGGGAAAGAAAGAGCGAAGAATTAAATTTTATTAATTACATGTATATTTTCAGTCCCAGGAAGAAATAGCCACCTAGAATTTCTTTACTGAAAGTCCAAACGGAATGACATGAAGGTTTATAAATCACCGAAGGGGTCTAGACGGTGTGAGTTTTGCAAATTAAAGTTGTTTCTCTGTCCTTCCCGGGCCTTGGTGGTTTGTCACAAAAAATGATCTCCACCACAATGATTTTGAACAGCGTCAGTGTTTCTGATCAGACACAAACACCTGAAAAAATATCTATCACACTCTCAGTGTGCCTTAGCCTGGACATCGAAACACTGTCATGAACTTTCGGTCTGTACTTGCGGTCTGTGCCTTCCAGCAAAATAGCATACTGGAGTATGGTAGGACTCTGAAACCGTAGTTCCTGCAAACAGACACACTTGTGCATGCACGCTTGTGGATATTTGCACACGTGTGCAGAGTTACGGTGTCTGAAAGAAAATGGTCAGCAGGAAGACAGAGGAGCAGAAAAACAAGAAGCAGCGGCAGTCCCCAGGGCAGACTGCGTCACCAGTGAGGGCCTTCTTGTCACCCCGTCAGCTCAATATTGAGTTGCTCCAGTGCTCTCGGGAGAGCACTGTATTAATTTAATAGACACTTTTGCTGGAAATATTTCTCCCCCACTCATGCAGATTATATGTCTCCCCCTCATCATTCCCTCTTTTCCAAAGTGAAGCATCAGGCGTGGAGCGGGATCCTACGCCTCGCTCTACCAAAGTCGGCTAGCAATTGCTGTGGCGGACTCTGGGTCCAGAAGGGAGATGTGTGACCAGGTCAGTAAGGAGGCTGGGTTAATTTAGGGGTTCTGTCTTGATCTTCAAGATTGTTCCCTGACATTCCTTGGGAAAAAATGATTCTCATAATTAATCTTGGGCAGATCTATTAGAGAATTGTTTAGGGTGCTTAAAATATCACTGGAGAATCTGGAAAGAATGTGCTAGTGTCCAGGAGTACACAGAATCCTTAAATACAGGTTCAAAACGAATTCCCTTCTCCAGTGCTTTCCTCAACTGTGAAGTGAATACCAGGTGCTGAGCTATGGTGAGGCTGTAGATCGTTAGGCTTCCTGGTGTACCCACATCTTAAGAGACCATTCTGTGGCTAGGGGTGTTCGGCCTGGTCACTCCCTTCTCTGACCGTTATGCTCACAGGCCATAATAACCCAAAGGTGCCCAGAGTACAGACTGGACAGAGAATCACCCAAATTAATTCTTAGCTTTGACCCTGCTTCCTGCAAACATAAAGAGTGCATCCGAAGCCACTCCCCCATGGTGTAGCAATGGCTGATGTCATTATTTGTCATTATTTCTTCTGACATCCTTCTTCACCTTTGGTAGATGGGCACAGGGTTTTTGTCTGTTTGTTTGTTTGTTTGTTTTGTTTTTGTCTTGTAACAGCAGTCTCTGTCCATTAGTGCTAGCTTTCTGGAATTTCTGTTTCTCTGCCTCTGTCTTTCCAGGCTCCCATCTTGGCCATCCTGTCACGCTCTCCTCTACTTCACGCTCCTCCATGACCAGAATTCACCTTCCACCTGGATATTTAGAAGATCTATGCTGGGTCATTGACAAAGAGTTAATGGAACAGAAACCATAGTTTTAGATTTTTGTTCTCAGGGTTGGGACTCTTATGGCATTTTTTTTTTTTTGCAGATTATTAAAAATCTTTCATCTTAAGAGATACTTAGAAAGAAATAATTTTAAGTTGGTCACAATAAGTGTGAAAAGAAAGCAAGATGCCTTATGTATGATAATAGAATGTCTGGTGAGTAATAGGTCCATTTAACCAGTTGCAGGAAGTATGACAGGACCTTGCATCCACTGAGTGAAGGGAGATGTCTTTATTATTAGATCATCAACTTTCTTGGCTTTGAGTTCTAGTTCAAGTTACCACGTGACTTTTCCTGGGAGACACACAGAAATGCCTATTCACCCCAGATAGGAAACCATCAGACCAAAGAAGTATTCCATCTAACTCTAAGCTAGGGAACCTAAGAGTTTCTTGGCCTTACTTGTAAGGGTCTGGCTTGGCAGTTTCATCCCTGGCAAGTCCCACCCCTGCCACAATGCGGTGATAAGCCACAACATTTACCCTGCTGGAGTCCCTACGCTGGCCAGCTTTTCACCTCCCATGTACTCTAGCAGCCCCCAAGACCACATGTATCTGGGGTACAGAAGGGAACGCTAGCTGGGATCTCAGGTGAGGGTCTGCTGACATCCCCCAACCCCCACTTCAATGAGGAAATGGGGACGGTCACTGTGAGGGTCCCCAGTGGGTAATCATAGACATTCCATCAAGCAAACCAAGCCTTGTATGTCACCGATTGTCTCACAATTGGTGCTTGATAATTACGCTTCCAGGGGCTAGTACCAACCCGGTGTTTAAATATTCCTAGAAAACTTTGCATCTGAAGGAAAATTTTTATATTTTCAGGTACATAACAGGCCCACAAGAGGAAAGGAATTAACCATTATTGAGTTATTATGACTTTGATGTTTAATGTATAATTACTTTGTTTAATTGTTTGAAAAATCTATATGGATAAGTATTAGGATTAACAGAAAGCTGGCATAATGAATGCCGTATTTTGGTGACTTAACACACAGATTATTTTTTTTTTTCTAAACAGACAGTTCAGTTCGGCTCTTGGGCTGTGATTTCAAGGATTGGGTGGGTGAATGGTCAGGATCTCCTTCTTCTCCAGATATTCAAGGACTCGGAGAGATGGAAGATCTGTCTTTTAGAACACATATCTACCAACACCCAGTCCGAGGGGTGAAGAAAGAATGGAGAGACATGTGTGTGGGAGGTCTGTATGATTGTGGCTTAAAAGTTACAGTATTGTGCCCTTTCTACTGATGAGGACTGAGATTCATAAATACCCTTATCTTCAAAGATAAAGCTTTGTTAAATGCTCAGAAGACAAAATTAAGATATTTGATGGTAATGGTCTTTGTCACAGAGAATAAATGGTAGGAATTATTCTTATTATGTAGTTAAGGAAGAAGGTACTTGGTTTCTGTTTTTTGAGCAGCTGTGGATCTCTGTAGTAGCCTCTGTCTTTACAATAGGAAGCTTCTCTGGCAGTGGTGGTGCATACCATTATCCCAGTGCTTGGGAGGCAGAGGCAGGTGGATTTCTGAGTTTGAGTCCAGTCTGGTCTACAGAGTGAGTTTCAGGACAGCCAGGGCTACACAGAGAAACCCAGTCTTGGGGGGGGGCAACAACACACATACAATAGGAAGCTTCTTGGGTCAGAGGGTAAGAACTATACTTATTTATTGATTAAGGACAGAGCTTCTTTTTCTTCTTCTTTTTCTTCTTCTTTTTCTTCTTCTTTTTCTTTTCTTCTTCTTCTCCTCCTCCTCTTCCTCCTCCTCCTCCTCTTCCCCCTCCTTCTTCTTCCTCTTCCTCCTCCTCCTCCTCCTCCTTCTTATCCTCTTCCTTCTCCCCTTTCCTCTTTTCACATACAGAGTGCCCCAGGATCGCCTAGACCCGTGGTTCTCAACCTTTCTAATGTCGTGACCCTTTAATACTGTTCCTCATATTGTGGTAACACTCAGCCATAAAATTATTTTTATTGCTACTTCCTAACTATAATTTTGTTACTGTCATGAATCATAATGTAAATATTTTTGAAGCTAGAGGTTTGCCAAAAGGATCATGACCTATAGGTTGATGACGGCTATCCTGGAAGTTCCTGATGAAAACACCGTGATGATTTTAATGGCCATTTATCAAGCATTGTCCCTTTAACAATGTGAGCAGATAGATGTAGATTACATCATCTCACAAGGGCCACATAAAGAAACTGAGGCCCAGAGTTATTCTGTACCATGCCTAACAAGAAGGAGGCTGGAGTAGTTTGCAGACTCATGTCTTTATACTTAGATGATTCAACACACTGTACTGCTTCTCACCCCGCTTCCCTGGAGAAGTAGCTCTGTGCTCATAATGACAACTGGGTAGAGACTGGAGGAGGGTCAGAGCAACAGGCTGGAAACATTGCTGGAGTCCATGCTATCATTTATTAAGCACAGGCTTCCTCAAAATCAATTCTCTCTTCTATTTGGAAAGCATGACTGGAAATGTCTCAGTGGTAGAGCAAGCCTTTAACTCATAGAATATTTGCTGCGCCCCCCCCCACACACATTCCGAGATATTCTTCAAGTCAAGGTCGGGGGAGTTGGGTGGTATCTCTAGAGACAAATGTTGGTTGGAAACCTTCCTACAGTGGAACTCATGATGCTGGGAAGTGGAACAGGGTACCATGGGATCTTGTCTTCCTCATGCTCTCAGATGGCTTGGGGAAATGGAAAATAGATACGTAAAAGGCAACAAGGCAGGGAGAGTTTGCTGGAAGCCCAAGGACCTTTGCCAATAATAAGTGTTAGTGGATGGCCGGGAGATAGATCGGCTTTGAGTAGTTGCTAATATCCTGGCCTCAGTCCTGGGTGATTTCATATGTTATCACATCCATCCAAGAGGAATTCAGCAGTGGGAGTAATTGCTGAGGATTGGGATGGCCAACAAGTCAGAGAGGAGGTAAGCCTTGAGCTGGGTTGAATTATGAGGTGGTATTTTTCAACAGTAATGAAAGCTGGCTGGGCTGAAACTCGGAGCATAATTTCTCACTGGCTGGCTGCTCCAGATAGCTATAGCTTCAGTGCCCTTCAGAATGGGATTTTTCTCAGCCAGTAGAGATGTGCGAGGTGTGCCTGGCAGGTAAGGAGCCTTCCGTTTGCCTTCCATCCATCGCTCTAATTAAGCACACTGTGCTAGCCTTCGGAGCTCTTCCAAGTCTCCAGAAGTTCTGAGACGTTTCTGGAGAAGCTTAAATGACAGTTTGAGGAGGTGAAATTATGCAGGCACAGAGAGTAGAGTCTTTGAAGTCCCTTTTCACAGTGGGGATGAGGAGGGAGGTAAGGAATGGGGTTGGGCTGAAGCATTGAAGAAGCAGTTTGAGACATACGTATTTGTTTTTTACATATTTTTTCAATTGTGTGTATGATGTATAATATGGTATTTGTATGATGTGCATATGATATGTGTATTGTGATATTACATATGTATGTGTGGAATGTGTACTTACCCATGTACATGCATGTGTGTACACTTGCCACTAAGTATATATGGAAGTCAAGGATGCTCTTGAATGTTTGAATCAGGATGTTCCCCTTTTGTAGTTTGTCATTGTATATAGCAAGCTAGCTTCCCCTTAAGCCTTGGGGGTATTCTCCTGTCTTTTATCTCTTGTCTCCACAAAGGAGCACTGATATTACAGATGTGTGCTACCATGCTGTCTTTTCCATGGGTTCTGGGTAGTCACACTCAGGTCTTCATGCTTGCCTGGGTGTCCGGGTTTCTGTTTCTATGACAAACTACAAAGACAAAATGCAATTTACAGAAGAAAGGGTTTATTTTAGCTCAGAATTCCAGGTTCTAGCCCACCATAGCCGTGAAATCAGGGCAGCGGGCACTTGAAGCAGCTGGCCACATCCCACCCCCAGCTCAGAGCAGAGACGAGGAGTCATGCACACTTGTGCATTCAGCTCCCTTTCTCCATTCCTCTGTAGGGCGGGGCTCAAACGCAGGGGATGACTCCACCAGTAGTGGTCTGCTTCTTCCCACTTCAGCTGACACAATCAAGACAATCCCCACAGGCATGCTCTGTGCCAAACTGATCTGGAGAGTCCTTCGTTGAGCCTTTCGTCCCGGCTGACTTTAGATTATATCTAGTTGTCAATGAAAGCTCATCATTACACAGGACGAGCGCTCTGAGCTCACTGAGCTATTCCCCCAGCCCTCTTCTTATTTGAGCCCCCTTCTGTAGAGGGACACTTTTGTGCAATGGTGGATGGTTCACCTGTCAATGAAACGCTGTTGGCCTATGGAATTGGGCAGGAAATAGGGAGGTGGAAAATCTGGTTGAGAGAGAGGATTTGGGGGATAGAGTCGGAGGCATGGAAGGATTCAACCCCGAACTCTGAAGAGTGGTAACAAGCCGTGTGGCCTTCATAGAATAGAACAAAAAGGTAATGGGGTTATGAGCTAGTCAGGGGACAGGCCCAAGTTTTTGGCCTAAACATTTATCCATGTATGATTCAGTCTCAGGGTTGTTGTTTCGTGAACTTGGGCATGGATGGAAAGATCCATGCTTAACCCTTCTCCATGTAATTACTGTTGCTTTGTTTCTTCAACAGACTCGAGTTCCCTCATAGCAGAAGGTATTCTTCCAGTGGTTAGAAAATAACAGAAAATGTATCTAAGTCTAAATCATCCATGTGGATTATTTTATTTAGTCCATAAAATGATGCAAGTGCCTTTTCCTGCTGAGGAAGCCGAGGTCTGAAGATCCTGCTGCTGCTGCTGCTGCTGCTTGAAAGAAGAAAGGATAAAGGGTGTTGGGGTGTCAATCTTTTAATTGTTTTAAAGTTTTATTTTTGGTAGCAGTTTTATTGAGATATAACTTATATACCTCAAAATTCGCCTGCTTATCAGGTCAGTGGTTTGTAGTATATTCAGTTGTGCAACCTTCAGAGGGCTTAGAGAGCATTTTCACCCGTCCCAAAGCAGTTCCGTGCCCTTTGGTAACCACTCCCCTGTCCGCTCAACCTGTCCCTTCTCCTCATCCCTAGAAAACTGTGAATTTACTTTCTGCCTGTGACCATTTGCTATTTCATGTGAATGGAATTATAAAATATGTAGTCTTCTGTGAGTAGCCTCTTTCACTCACCACGTTTTCAGGGTTCATGTGTGTTGTGGTGTGTTCTCCTAGTCATGACTAAATAGTCCATTTTATGGATGAATCACATTTTATTTATTCATTCATCTGCTGATGGACACTTGTTTGCGTTGTTACCACTTTTTCTATCTACTATGAATAAGGTTTTATGAACATGTATTTGTTTTGTGTGGGTGTGTGTGCTTTTATTTCTCTTAGGTACATATGCAAGAGGGGGCTTGCTGGATCCTGTACTAGTTTTCTGTTTCAAAGTGGCTGTACCATTGGGCATTTCTACCAGTGTGATGGTTTGTATATGCTCGTCTCAGGGAGTGGCACTATTAGAAGGTGTGGCCTTGTTGGAAGAAGTGTGTGACTGTGGGGATGGGCTTGGAGATCTTCCTCCTAGATGCCTGAGGATGCCCAGTCTAGTCTGTTCCTGGCTTCCTTTGGATAAAGATGTAGAACCCCAAGCTCCTCCTGCACCATGCCTGCCTGGATGCTGCCATGCTTCTGCCTTGATGACAATGGACTGAACCTCTGAACTCGTAAGCCAGCACCAATTAAATGTGGTCATTTATAAGACTTGCCTTGATCATGGTGTCTGGGCACTCACACATGCATACACAGGCACACACGCACACAGACATACGCATACGTACAGTTCATGCACATGTACAATCCATACAGTTTTGAAAAGCTCTAATAAAACCCATTAGACAGTCGAGAGTCTTCTAATGAGAAATCTTAAGCCTGAAGCTCAGGTTCAGAAGCTCAGCCACTTACCTGCTTGAAGCCACCAAAGGAGCTAAGTGCTGCAGAGCTAGTAAAGGGGCTGCCGTGTGTGTGTGCCTTTATTCCCTGAGGCATTAGGGGGATTTTCTGCTTATTTCTAGCTCCAAGTGGCTGCTAGCAGGACTTGTGCAGGTGTGGCAATCACCCGGGATTGTCTATTGTCTGAAAAGCCTTTGACATTTGCAGAGAGATAGCACATAGAAGGAGACATATAATATCTATGCATATGTCATGCTGATCTCTTGAAAAGTTATGTATTCCGGGCATCAAGTTTGTTACCACTTGATTGCAAGTGACATAAACCTCAAGGCCATTCTTTTAAACTGAAATAGGAAAGGGAAACAGAGAGAGTAATTCTTTCTTTACCCTGCTTGCCACACATTGCTGAAAGAGGCCCAAAAGGTGATTTCGAAAGAGGTGCACTTGAATAAACCTTCAGGCTTTCCGTCTGGCTGGAAGAGCTTTGACTGTATGTGTACTCTAAGTGCACTGGGAGAAAGATATAAGAGCATAAGCCATGGTCTCTGCTCTCCAGGAGAGTCTATCCTGTGCTGTTAAAGAGTAACTCGGTGCTAACCTGTGGGCACACAGGGGTCAAGAGAAGGCCGAAGTGGAGTGTTCTGGAGTGTGGCTAAGTAAGCTTACACAGGAAGCAAGGCCGACATTAAAGTCAACTGTGGAACTGAGTTAAGCCAAAAGGTTTCCGACTGTTATTTCAGGCAGGGCCAGTGACATCAGCATGGTAAAAAGCCTGTAGGTGTTAGGGCATCTGGGGACAGACGGACCATTGATGAAATACAGGATAGGCAGAAAGCATATTCAAAAATGGTAGTGATGAAAGGTTGGAACGGTGGATAGATCCCACCCTGGAGTAAGGGGCGGAGGATTTGAACACAAAGATCTTTCTTTGAGTTCAGCTACCATTGAGCTCTGGTTCTTGGCTGTGTGAGTTGGGGTTTCTGTGTCTTCGTCCATACACTGTGGAGGTAGGGCTCAAGCAGGTTGCCAAAACTTTCGCTAATACATGTCTCCCCAAGTCTTCAAAACACAGAGCCCTAGGTCTGATTCTGGAAGGTCATGCATTACAGGTATCCTGTGATTCATGCTTTTCAACTAATGGTCCCAGGACAGCTGTGCCCATGGCGACCCAACATAAAAACCATAAACACACTTAAAACATGATGAGATTGTGTGTATGTGATTTTTTTTTAATGTGACTCAATTGTGCAGTGCTCAGGCATGAACTTTGTAGACAACAGTGTTATGTCGTTGTGTCAAAAGGTTGGGCACACTTGGGAGAGGTCTAAGAGTTCTGGCCACTTGGTTGACTGTTAGAATCATTTTGGAGAAAATTTCAAACTAATGATTCATAAGTTTCATCCTAGAGATGCAACTGCATTGTTTATTGGTTCGAATCTGAAATGTCCCCCAAATGTTTATTCTCAAACTTCTGGCGCCATTTTGAAAACTACGGATGCTTTGAGGGAAGCAGGGACTGGCTGGAGAAATAGGCCATTAGGGGAAGGCCTTTGTAGGTTTACAGCCCCTTGTTATAGCTGTCTTTTATTAGATAGCCTAGTCGGACATCACGTACACAACCTCTCCCTTGTGTTTCCTCTGACACAAACAGCAACATGCCTTCCGTCCTGCTGGCCTGCAACCTCCTAAGCCTGGGAACCAAAACAAAGCTCTGCTCCTTTAAGCTGTTTATTGCATATATTTTGGACACAGTATTGAGAAAGTAACTAATGCATGTGGGTATTAGGTACAGTAGTCGCTGGTGTTCCTAAAGCTTCCCGGGCCATCCAGATGGAAAATTGTCCATCTCTGGAGAGCATGGCACTATGGATTGATTAGGAGGTTCTATAATATTGCCTTTAGAGGCTGAAAGGATTGCAACGGTCTCAGTAACTGTAGCTTTCAAGGCTTCGTGTTTGTGAAAGGCACACTGAGATCAGATATAGGTACGTTTTCCAGGCTGCACTTTACAATTCATAGGCAGCAGGAGGGACGATGTCTGAGCACAGAAGCCGTTTAAGGCATGTCACCTGTGTACATTTCATTGTTTTGAAGCATGAGGCTCACTAGCAAGGAAATAAAGCTTGCTGTCAGCTAGCTCGGAAAGGGTGACACCGATGCCAGTTCCTCTGTGTGACAGGACCTAGCATCTATGCCCAGTAAAGACATAGGAGGTCAGTGGGAAGAGGTCACAACAGCCTGGAGGTGGCAGGAGAGTGTCATATAGCCTTCACCTGTATAGGCATTATTAACTGAAGGATGGGCCCCACTGGTGGGCCAGAAAAGTACAAGTGAGGTGGATATTAGATTATATTTTAAATGACATCCATTTTCAAGTATCCTTTAATTCTCTGTTAATTCTAGGTATATCTCTATTGATCAGTGGATAGATCCAAAAGTCGTCTTCTAACACTTACTGATATACCTTTTGACAAGGAGGGAGACAATTCTGGTTTAGAATCCCAGAAATGTACGGGTCCTGTTGCTAAAGTGTAGCCATGGGGTGTCGTGATTATTAAGCCTGTCTGGTTCCTAATGTCCAGGGTTCTGATATGAAAGTGTTGGAGACCTTCTATTTCCAACAATTGGTGTTGCTTCTCACCCACGAGGCTGACTCCGAGTTTGCTTCTTCTTCGGTGAATTTGGCTAGAACTCTGAGCCTGTTTAAAGAGAGAGGTTAATAATAGCACAGATGGGAAAGGGAGGCAGAAAGGAAATTACATTTTGAAGGGGTATATAAATAAATGACCTTCAGGAAACACTAGTGGGCCCTTCCAAAATTGAGAGCAGGACTTAGAAGCCCCGCTCCAGGCTCTCACCTCGGTAGGTCCTCCCAGCTCTCTCACACACACACAGCCACTGGGCTCGTCACCAGATAATCCAGGGCTGGAATTTTTTTTTATTAGATATTTTCTTTATTTATGTTTCAAATGTTATACCCTTCCTGGTTTCCCCTCTGAAAACACCCTATCCCACCCCCCCTTCTCCCTGCTCGCCAACTCACCCACTCCCACTTCAGGGCTAGTATTTTAAGTTTGTCCATAGTAACACCACTAAAACACAGGTCTTCCTCAGGAGCTTGATGGTATCTTATTACATATCAGCAGTGATGCCCCAACCTGTCTTCCATAGGCTGGGAGAGCTTATGGGCAGCTCCCGGGAACAAACCCTGGCATCGTTCCTGTGGGAGCACCAGCCTCAGAGTTTCCAACAAGAAGTGCAGGCTGAGAATATTGTAAGGAATGTGGGCCTGGCAGATGAGATCACCAGAATCTTTCAAGGGGAGACACAACACAACAAAACACAACAAAACAAAACATAAACAAACCCCAAACCCAAAACACAGCCCCCCCCAAAACACAACCAAAAACCAAACCAAACCAAACCAAACCAAACCAAACCAAACCAAACCAAACCAAACCAAACCCAAACTCGCCAAAGTCAAAAGAAACCAAGTAGCTTAGCAGTTAGTTAAGCTACCATGTTTATTTATTTATTTACTTATTTATTTATTGGGGAAGGGGTAATTTTTTTTTTTTTTTTGTCTTTGGCCTTCTTAAAAATGTTTTCTGAGGAAAGAAATAAGTCTTGCTTGAGGAGCATTCATTGCTGCGTATCAATGTGTCAAGGGACTAGCACTGAAAAATGCCCCTAATTACCTCCTACCACTAAAACAGAAAATGATCCTAAAGTAAAAACTAGAGACAAGTAAGAACAATAACTTAATATTAGGAAATCTTGCTTTCTAGGTCAGTTTGAGTATATTTGTATATGTGGTTTGTGTGTGTGTGTGTGTGTGTGTGTGTGTGTGCTCATGCATGTGAAGGGCAGAGGTTAATGTAGATGGTTTTCTCTATTGGTACTCACCGTAGATTTTAAGGCAGGGTCTCTCACAGAATTTATAGCCCATTGATTTGGCCAGACCAGCTAGCCAACAAGCCCTCAAGATCTGCTGGGTTCTGTCTGATCTCCTTCCCAACTGGAGCTGGGGTTACAGCCCTTACCACTGTGCCTGGCCTGTGCCTTGGGGTCTGGGGGTCCGGAGTCAGGTTCTCAGGCTTTGGAGAGAAGTTTTGGTCTAATATGTGATTTTCGGAATATGTAAATATCATCTGGGGAGCTTGGTAAAGATGGAGGTCCTTGGGTCACTCCAGTTTCTGTAGTAACGTTGGTTTACAGATAGCATCCAGGAACCTGAATTTAACCAAGCTCACCAGACTGGCCTGACGACAGAGCCATCTAGAGTTCCCGTGCCAAGGGAAGTTGGATGATGTAGGCTCTTGCCAGGGCCGACCTTAGCATCCTGGCACAGCCTCCCCATTCCTCCCCTCAGGTGCCACTCGGGCTTCCAAGGAATAAATGTCACCAGCAGTCCCGATGTCATCAATGACTGGGACTGCCTTTATTCACCTAAGGGCACAGGTTGGAGTAGCTTATTAAAATCTGTCTTAGAATCCAGATTTTCCCACTTTGTGTAATCGAACAGGTTGCTAACCTACAGCGTCAATATCCTCACCATTAAAATGGCAGTGGACGCAACAGATTAGCCCTGTGGTTCCTTATAAAAGTCTCTGGGCTTGTGCTAAGCCTGGAATGAAAATGAGCGCTCTTCGGTGTGATAGCTGTTGAGACAAAGGGAAGGAGAGATGAGATGCGTTCACACAGAGCTTGAAGAAGGAAAACAGCAAGTGTCTGTGGTGCCATGCAGGTGTCAGAGCCCTGTGCACTGTTTTCGTGACTGTCAAATGTAGAAGCTGCTGTGGGGAACTCTTTTAAATGCACGGCTAGAGAGAAACGTTCCCCCGGCCCCATGGTAACTCCCATGATTCCCTGCTTCCCTGTGAGGTAAACTTGGAGTCTCCCTGAGAGAGAAGAACAGTCCTTACTACCACACCGCAGAGGTCAAGCTTCTGGATGCCTGGTACTGTTGTGGACTCCAGAGTCAAATGTTCCATCCACTGGCTTGAGTCCAGGGTAGTTCAAGATGCAATTTCTCCTGGGCGGGCCCCCAGGGTTTGGAGGCGTTGACTGTTGCCTCATGGAAATGGTTCCATAGGGATGATTGACACACAGGGACCACGGCTTCTAGAAGGCTAGTTCTGTGTGCCAGAACTCTGCTTGGGGTTCCAGCGGGCTATTTATTTATTTTTCTGACGCCTACTAAAGTTTGTGCGTAAATAATGCGGGCATGAAGTATGTGGAACAAACCTTCCTTTCTCCTCTCTGCAGGGCTCTGAAGGCTGGCTTTCAGAGGCGATGGGCCTTCCTTTCGAGGGCCGCGTCTGAGTCTCTGGGTCTGAATCGAGTCTTTTTGAATGCTTAACAATGTTTTGTTTCAGTGGTAACCTGTTGACCAGGAAATATGGGTTAAACTTAAAGAGTAAAGTAAGTGAGAGGTTTTCCTCTACAGAGGAAGAAAATCCGAGGCAGCCAGGCTAGCGGCTGAGAGCTCTCGGCATGGAGCCAGAGGAGGGAGCCCACGGCAGCTTAACATGCCTACCTGTCTCTTGCCCTGCATTTTTTCCTCCTCCTTGAACTTTCTGCTTCTAGAAAAGGAGGAGGAGGAGGAAAGGGAACAGTTGTAATGGAGAGCAAATATTTGTCTTTTTTAAAGATAAAATGCAGCCAGGCGGTGGTGGTGCACGCCTGTAATCCCAGCACTCTGGGAGGCAGAGGCAGGTGGATTTCTGAGTTCGAGGCCAGCCTGGTCTACAGAGTGAGCTCCTGGACAGTCAGGGCTATACAGAGAAACCCTGTCTCCAAAACAAAAACAAAACAAAACAAAACAAAAAGATAAAATGCCCGGGGCCGGAGAGCTTGGAGAGATGGCTCAGTGGTTGTGTGTGTGTGTTTGTATGTGTGTGTGTGTGTGTGTGTGTGTGTACTATTCTTACAGAGAACGTGAGTTCAGTTCTTAGCAACCACACTGAGGGGCTTACAACCTCCTGCCATTTTAGCTCTAGGGGATCTGACCCTCTCTGTTGAACTGCTGTGAGCATCCCCTGCGCACGTGTGCCCAGACCCGACCTTTTGCCTCGCACGCTTATATATACATTAAAAAAAATACAAATAAATCTTAAAAATTAAAATCTCTGATTTTTTTTTTAAATCACATTCGGATTTTGAAAAGCTATTGTCAGCCTTAAAATTCAACTTCATAAATATCTCCTAACCTGGAGGAGACGGGTGACTAAGCTCCAGGAAGGGTGGTGTTCCCTTGAGGATACACGTTGTAACAACGCACAGACAAGCCAGGCGGTCACCATCATCTTCTCAAGTGGAGAGTCACTCCCCACTCCCTTCCCTGTATTGCTTAGCCCTCTGGCCACCAGAGTATACTTTCTCTGTTTTCTGGGGCTCCAATCCTTTCTTTCAGCTCACACTGTTCCCCCAACTTGAATCCCCCACTAAGAGGCCCCTACTCTGTGCTACCAAACAAACCTACCCTGTGATGCAGGGAACTGATTGGGAGCGCTGGCTGCAGCCAATAATAACAATGTTCTAACATGCTCTAGCTTTGCCTCATAGGCTCCTGGCTTGCTCTCCCCACCTGCCTTTAATTTTTTTTCCCTTACCACAAACCAGTAGAGATATGCATCAAAGGCTTATCAGATAAGTGTGCCGAACAGAACTGAAATGTTCAGTCCATCCAATTTAGCAAATTCTAAATAGCTACCTTCAACTGAGTTCAAAGAATATCATTGTTCCTAAGTTCAAAAAAAAAAAAAAATTCCCTTGGTTTAACCCAATCAAGACAGTTACTCCAAGAGAATGTAACAAAGAATTTTTTTTTCTAAACATGAAAAAAATGCAAGAAAATCGAAAGCTAACAGAACATTTTTTTTTTTAAAGCGGTAGGTAATTTTACTTTTCACAAAGGCTTACGGTTGGTCCATATGGTGATGTCATTGAAATAGCCTGGGTTTAAGCATAAGTACTTTAATGACTAGCTGGGGAAAGGAAAACTTTCATTCCCAAGCAGGCAGCCATAGAGAGCCTTCAGCTCCATACCCTTGATTACAATGCTTCTTTGTTAACTGATTGTAAATTTGCCCCCAGGGCTGGCGAGACACTTAAAAGGTGAGAAGATTGTCCTGGGGAAGGGAGGTTGCTCACCACCAAGAAAGACTGAAAAGAAAACAGAAAACCAGCCCGAAACTTTATTATTTGTCTTTCTGCGTCTCTTTGCCTTGAGGAGTCTGACAAAAATCAACATTTCGTGTGGAGATCCTGTCAACCCAAGCTCTCCTCTAGCCCGACTGGATTTTCCACTCCACTGGAAAAGATTATTCACCCTTCTTGCCTGGAAACCTTTCTCATATGAGAAAATACCATTGTCTTTGGGTGTGCCCCCGCCTGCTTAAAGCAAGTTATGGGATTCGCTGGACTTCAAGTGAGATATGAAGAGAAAAGGATTGACATTGGTGTATCTAAATGATATAGTCTGGTGTTACAGTGTTCATAGTAGATAGGTGATCACATTGGTCCTTCTCATGGATGAGTGTGATTAGTGATGTTTGGAGCTCTACTACACCAGAGAATGAAATGTGATATATGACATAATACAACAGAGTATAAAGTATTACTGTATGGTATGAGTTGGAAGTGACCTACCCAGTCAGTAGACACATTAGTTAGTTTTCTCATTGTGGTGTGACAAAATACCAGAGAGAAACAGCTCGAAGGAAGGAAGGAAGGAAGGAAGGAAGGAAGGAAGGAAGGAAGGAAGGAAGGGTTTATCTTGGCTCATGCTTTCAAAGTTCTCGCCCATTGTGATTTTGGAAGGTGTGGTGATGGTCGTAGCAGCCAAAGGGTGTGCTGAGGGCTCTCCATCACAGTCAAGCAGGAATCTGAGAATCAGTGAGAGGCCCAGGGGAGGACAGAACTGTCAAAGCCCTACTGACCTAATTCTGTCAGCCTCACACCAGCTAAAGGCTCTAAAACTTCAAGAACCAGAACTAAGAGGTGAAAACATGAACCTTATGGTGGACTCTTCCGATTCAAACTGTAACTCCCAGGACTGGAATCCAGAACTGTTTCTACACCAGTAGACTCTCCATCCTCCCCCAATATTTTGTTGTTTCATGAGTAGGAGCTTTGTAAGTTTGTTGAGATTCATCATAAGACACCTTGACTCTGTGGACTCAATTTCCCTTCTTCCTGGTATAGTTCAGTGTCCCTTTCTAAACCGTTATTGTAGTTAGAAGGGACAAAGAATGTAATGAAATGCCAACAGTAGCGGAAAGTGTTCTGTTGGTTAAGAAAGGGCTGAAGGGCGGAGGGGTTAGCCCAGGGGTGAAGCTACCTTTGTAGTCGCGAAGACATCTGCTCTGTAGGCATAACTCAAGATGCAACCCGCTCAAAGAAAGCCAGCATGGTAGGATAAACTTGTAATCCCAGCTCTTAAGAAACAGAGATCAGGCACTGCCTGAGGCTCTTTGGCTTGCTAACCTCCCTTACTTAGCATGTTTGCTTACAGTCCAGTGAAAGACCCTGTCACAAAATAAAGTGCTAGTCATCATCATAGATTCCCCAGGGACCTCCCGCCTCCAAATGCATAAGTACACATATGCATGTACCTCCCTCCCCCTGTGAAAACACACGCGCACACACCAAAGGGGTTGGATGAAAAAGCCAGAGGAGTCTGGGAAATAGCTAAGCCAGATAGGACAGATTTAACTCTATCCAAAGGCAGGGGGATAAAGAGTCTAGTCCCTATCCTCTCTCTGCCCCGACCCACATCAGCACTGCTCACCAAATGTTTCTTCCAGACTTTATCCCCATTTCTCCCCCATCGTGGATGGGTGTTTTAATTCCCGTTATAGCCGAGAAAGTTCCAGAAAAGCACATTTCCAGAAAGTATACAGAGCCAGTTGGGTTAAACAGTATCTAGATTGGCCCCTGAACAGAAATTCTCATTGGCGGGTCTTATTTAATGATGTCACCCGAGGGAAGAGTGCAAGACTTTAATCATCAGACAGATAGGAGCTGAATCCTGCCTTGACAGCTGTTCAGCCATGGAAAAATTTCTAAATCACCCTTGGCTTCACTTCTCTCACTGGCAACGGGAGTAATAGTAGTGTTTGCCTCTTGGGGTTAATGAGGTATAAAGAAGATAACGGTGATAATGGAATTACCATAGTTCAAAGAACAGAATCAGGGTTCCCCAAGTGATTGGCATCGGGCTGTAGTGTGTGTCAGGGCTGGACATGTAATGCTCACAAAGTTATAGGCTCTCAAGGAGTAACCCAGGATGGTCCCCGAATCTATTGATAGCATAGTTGTAAGTATGGGGGTGGGGGTTAGTTACCTAAATGACTTTCTTTTGAAGGATCTGGATACAAGCAGAGTCCGGGACATGCCAGGTGTGTACCCGTGAGCCTGGCCTTAGGATGCTAGTTGATACTGGTGTTCAGGACCTTGAAAGGGGCTTCAGGTCCTGCTGTTGCTTAAGGATGAATTGAGCAGAAACATGGTTTCAGGAGAAGCAGAGACATTGCCTTTAGGGAAAGATACACTTCTGAGACTGGAAAAGAGCTGGAGGGAGAGATGATCGTCTAGGATTCAGGCTTTCATGTCTCATTGGTTGGGTGTCTCCACAAATGCTCTGTCACATGCAGCTCTATCTACGTCATGAGTCATATGTCTCATTAGCATCTTAACTTTCTGTGGACGCCTTAGTGTTAGAATGAGCCACACAGGACCTCTATGGAACATAGCTCTACCCGAACCAGTGTCACCAAGTTTTAATCATCCTAGGGGTGGAGTAATGTGGAATGTTGGGTGGGGGTTCCAACTTTCTCTTTTGCTAATTTTTCATATGCTGATTTTGTTAGACTTTGTAGCCATCTTTCTGGGCATCACTGTGTTTGTCTGCCTCTGTGGCTTCAGATGTAATTCATAACATCAGAGACAGGGCCGTATATAGGCCCGGGAAGGGAGTGACCAGCAGCTTGTTCACAGTGAGATTCTGAATCTGGGAAAATGAGGGGGGAGGTCTTTGTAGAAACTGGACCCCTATCACCGTGAAAGAGACTGTTCCAAGTGTACAACTGCTTATGCCTAGGAACCTTTAAAGATGAGTTCCTTGTGGTCCACCCTCCGTACGGCGAGAAGCTTCACTAGATGCTTTCCTGAGTCCAGTGTGTTGTTCACATGGAGCGTTACCTCCCCAACGATGGTATCAGGGATTTATGGGACGCATCACCTTTCATTATGCTGTGATTTGGATCATGGTAGTTTTCTCCATCTGCTTAAGTGTCACTGAGAATTCGACCTCTGGAGGTGACTTTACCATGCCTCTTACCCATATGAAGGCTGACTCCTGGGGAGGAGGGGCACTATCAGATACTTTGGTGGATATACCCTAGCCTTGAAAATGGGTAGTCAGCAGGAAAGAGCCAGACAGGAGAGGAGAAGGAACCAAAGGAGGAAAGGGATAGGGTGACAAGTAGCTTAACCTTGATTACAATTTTGTCCTGATCTGATGTGTGGATATGTCAAGCTTGTGAATTCCAAGAAATGCTTAAGATTTCTTGTTTTACAAAAAGACTAGCAAAAGGCAGGCTTTCTAGTGGCTTTTCAAAAACAGTGAAAAGGAGACTCTAATGCAGGTATACTATGTGCTTGGGTATAAAAGGCCTAGTGGGAGATACAGTACCCTAAAGAGGGACCCTCGTGCCTGTCTCTACCTTTCTGTCCTCTAGCATCTCCTTCTTCACATGCAGAGCCAGTTGACTCTGACCTTCAGAGACATAATACACTTGTGATGTCCACCCAGCCAAGGACTAGATCTAGGGACAAAGAGCTCTGCCAGGCCCTGAATGGGTGGAGATCTTACATCTCACTAAACTTTTCATTGCTTTTCTCTTTCAAAAATGGGGTATTTTAAGACCCCCATCGCTCTCAGCTCAGCCTTGAATACAAAGCTGTTTCTGTAAGAAAGAATGAAGACAGTGAAAGCAGCCTGGGGCCCAGGTTCCCTTTCCTTTCCCTTAACCTGTCTCACAGCTTAATTTGCATACATCCGAGCCTTTGTCTCACTGCTTTCCAGAGGTTGAAAGAAGGCCACAGGCAGGATGGGAGGAAATTAGGTCCCCATCCTTGTCCAAACTGTAAATCTCTTTCCCATCGCTAGTTTCTAGTTCCTCATTTCTATGGAATAGGAAAACAGAGAGGCAGCAGGTTTGTGGACCCAAGCAACTGGTAACAACAGAACAAATTTCTTGACCTCTCTGTTTGCAAATATTCTTTTTAGGTAAAATGGGGACAGTGACCTCTCAGGAGTCTCTCCAGAGATTCAAGGTCATTTGTGTGACAGTGCTTTGGAAAATGGCTGTGTAAGTGGAATGCAGTCACAGATTTTGTTCGACAAAGCAGATGAAAGAGCAGTTTATACATCCCTTCCCCCTGACTATTCAGCCCGAATTGAAGCCTCCTCCATTCCTACTTCTCAGCACTGGTACTTATGAAGGAGACCTCATGCTCCTTAGTGCTACGAAGGAAAGTCTTTGAGATTTTACCCTCTGCAGAGGACTCAGCTTCGAAAGGAAGTTCCTGTGTGGATGATATTATACAGACAGCAAATGAGCAATTAAGTTCTATTTGATATTAGTATCCAGAGGAGGGTTTCGCTTCTTCCTCCAAACGTTCCCGTGAAAGACTTAAAAAAAATAACTTAGGTGGCTGGATGGGTCATAAGGCAGATTTGGAGTGCTGAGAGAGACTTGCAGTTGAAAAGCCAACCAGAGGAGATTAAAGTCTGGAAAATGCCTATAGAATGATTGAATTCCGCAGGAGATATTTCCATATCAGAGCAGACCACTTGACCATATGCATTACGACTCTGCCTGCCCCTCATTGTAACTTTTATTAGGTTATTCCATCTGGCTCCTGGTCACAATTAGAAAGCATCATGTGTGAGGAATCTTTGCAGTCTGAGGTTTTGGTTCACAGAGATTTAAAAAAATATTTCCACTTATCTTTATTGGGCTGCTTGTAAAAAGAATGAAGCTCTTTAATCAGACATCGTCTCTCTGCCGTGTAGAGAGAGGATGGTGAGTAGACTGTTACGTTGTAAGACAGAGAAAATGTAGGATTGGTTTAAGTGGTTAGAGGGAAGACATCAGATGACATGCTGAGCTATTAGGCTGTTTGCCTGGTTGCTTAAAGAGTATAGGGTCTGAGTGCTTGCACACACTCATTGATGTATGTGTGTGTGTGTGTGTGTGTGTGTGTGTGTGTGTGTGTGTGTTGGGTGTGTGCTCCCACAACATATCACATTAGGACACAATTGTGACCAAGACTAACCTGTTTCTTGTCATTCTGCCTTGCTCTTTCTTTTCTTCACTCTCCTCCCCTCTTCCTACTGCCCTCCCCACCTTTCCCCCCTTCTCCCTCTCCTCTTTAACCTCTCTCTTCAAAGTCTGCTGCAGGCGCTCTGCTTTCTTGCAAACCTAGGGTAATTGATCATTAACAGCTTAGAGAGGTATTAGCGGGGAGTAAAGGAGGCATTGCTTTTTCAAGTTTGTGCTTCAAAGAAACTCTCTGGCTAAAAAGGATGAAAATGTTGACCAGGGTATGGGGCCCCCCCGGAATTTAGCGCTTGCAAATATCACTTCAGTCAAGGACTCTAGGAATTTTTCCTTAGAGAAGAACTTGTATTAACCAACAAACTAACCAACCAACCAACTAAAAAGTGACCACTATTTTTTCAACATTATCAGAGACAACAGAATGACCATGCTGATTCGCTGCAGTTGGCATAAAGGTACTGATTCTAAGAGAAGAGATGCCATCCTAGCTTATGAGAAGTAAGGGTCTGTACGAAATGAGCTCTAAGGCCCCGGGGAAGATCAGCAGAGCGGAACACACCAAGTCCCCACCTCACCCCTAAGTACTCTGTTTAAGCCATAGTCTGCTGCAGTCAAAGTCAAGTTATATTTTCAATGGAAAGTGTGGCTTTTCCTCCATTCTTCGGGGATGGGAAAGCAGGATCAGGCTTTTAGGCAAGTTCAGGCTGTGCCCGTCTCTTGCCAGATGCCGTTGTTTCTGTCTTGCTCCACGCTTTGCTCTGCGTCCTTCTCAAGTGGTACTCTGGGTAACTTGGATTCGCTAAGTTAATTTCACAATTTCCTGGCAACCGAATACATTCCCGCCTTGCAGTTTTTTAGGTGCAAGGTCACTCGGATGACAGACGATGCGGTGGAAAACGGTGTCCTCCTTTCCAACAAACAAACAAGCCTCTTATTAGTATTCATTTAAGAGAGTTGGAGTGCTGTGAGTAAATACAAAAGTTTATCCCCTCGTCTAAATGGGCATTAGCTCAAGGAATGGCCTCTCTGTTTTGCCTTCATCCATAAATCACCAGCCTGTAAAAATCAAAGGCTGACAATATTTGGTTACCTGTGGCAATGATGGACTTTCTCCTAATAACATTTGTTTTCCTGTCCTCGGTTCTCCGTAAGGACTGGATCTTTTCTCTCTTCACCTCTGGCCTGGACTTCCTGTCTCACCATAAACATCTCTCTCTCTCTCTCTCTCTCTCTCTCTCTCTCTCTCTCTCTCTCTCTCTCTTGTTCCCACAAAGGCCAACAGAAGAGCACTGAACGGGCCTAAGACCGAGGCCTGTTTGTGTTTATTTGGTTTCTTCTGCAAAGTGCTCTAGCTGGACACGATCACTGTTGTCCCCGCTGTCTTTGTGGCAGCTTTGAGTAATACTGTGCAGATGTCAAATGTGACATGTTGGGGCACCAGGTAGTCTAATTCTAGTCTCATTTGCAGAGACCAACTGGATTGTCTTCAGGGTGTTTGTCTCCGAGAAGCTAGCTGACCTAGAAAAAAAGCAGGCACCACTCAACAATGGAGCCGCATGCTATAAAAATCCTGGAACATTTACATAGCTGTTGGCTCCAAGTAGGGACACTTAAGAACTGGGCAAAACTGAAGCTTCTTTTCTCTCCTTTCCTCCTTTGTTCAGACATGACAGTTATGAGTCTCTTTCTCAGTTCACACCATCTGACATAGGCAGCTAAGGAGGTTGTGTCAATAAAGTGGAGCATTTCAAAGAGTCTTGAGGCTGGCAGTTTGGTCTGGTGGTCCCAAGCTGTAAATAAGACCCTATGCCTTAGGGGTCCAGTACATGGGTTATGCTCATCTCTCAGTGGCCAGCTAGAATTAAACAATGCTGTTAGTTATAAGCAAAGAGTCCTCTATTGTCTTCACATGTCTGACAGTGGATATCAGTCCCAATGGAATTATTTTTATTAATCACCGTATTTATTATCCTGGCATAATATACTTAACATAAATTTACCACTCCAATCATGTTATATATCTTTTTATTGCTTTGATTTTTAATATGTGTTTTAAAAATGGCTTACAAAGCAATAGGGCTTTTCATACATATTCCCTCTTGGTAGCTTCACACAGTGTATCATACATACTGAGATGCTGTTTTTCCTAATGATTCATTTTATTTTTAATTAAGCATATGTATATGTATCTGTGCTAGGGTATGTACACCTGAGTGCAGATGCCTGTAGAGGCCAGAAGAAGACATGGGATTCCCCAGAGCTGGAGGTACAGGCAGTTGTGAGCTGATAGGTCTGGGTGATGGCAGTTGTGAGCTGATAGGAATGGGTGATGGGAACCACTCAGGTCCTCTAGAAGAGCAGCAAGGGCTCGTAACTGCTGACCCACCTCTCCTGCCACAACATTTGAATATTTATAGTAACTCATTTCAACAATTTTAAGAGGACATTGCAGTGTTATTATTAAATCTATTCACAAAGGCCAGAAGTCATCACCATCATTTATTTCATGGAACTTTTAACCATCCCACACAGAGACTCTCTAAACATGAACTCATTAAACATGAATTCCCCACTATCCCCCCCCCCAGTCATCACCACTCCTGTCTCTGTGACTCTGACTAGTCTAGGCACCTCTGCTACCTAGACATGTGGATATTCCCCTATCACCCCCTAACATTCCTGCTTCTCTCTTTATCAACACTAACCATCAATAATGTAGAACATCCTTCTAGCTTAATTATACACATGTAATGCTATGAGTCTCCCATTAAATTAAAGAAAAAGCAGTGAGTGCATGTAACACACACTGGATGTCATTTAGGTTTACCTAAAAAATGTTTGTTTTGTATGTATATATGTATGTATGTATGTATGTATGTATGTGTATATATAAATGTATGTGAGTGTTTGTGCTTCCATATCAATATTTATTGACTTCTATTTCTTTGAGACCAGGTCTTTCACTCCACCAGTACCTAGACTGATAGCCAGCAGGCCCCAGAGATCCTCCAATCTCCCCACAGCCTAATACGCCCTTCCAACCACTGGAATTATAGACATGAGCATCAACACATCTGGCTTTTTCTGGTGTTAGGGATTAGAGTCCACATGTTTGTGAGAAGGACATATTCTTATCCACTGAGCCCTCTTCACAGCTCTGATCATTTAGGCTTAATTCTGTGTTCACTGGCTTTATATATTCTATAAGATGGATATAATACAATTTACTTAAGTTCCTATCCAGTAAGAGGACAAGTCTTCAGTTTAGTGTTATTATCTATGGTAAATAGTCATGAATAACCTTAATATATCCTTGTGTGCACACACGCAAATTCTCTGTGATCATAATTCTTGGGAAAGGAGCTGCTCAGTCAAAAGGCTTAACATCAAAATGTACTTAACATTTTGATAGTTGCTGCCAAATTGTTTTTCAAAGAGGCATCATCGAGTTGCACATTCTCTAAATCAACAGTGATGCTATACTTCCCAGCATTCGCCTCAGCACTTGATTTTATTAGTCTTCTAAACTTCTGGTATTTTGACAAGAGCTTCATAAAATTTACAATTTACAGGGACTTTCTGTCGTCTGAGAAGAATCTGAGAAGGAAAGAAAAGAAAGAGAGGGAATGGAAGCGGAATTGTACTACGGGTGTTAGTGATCTTCAAGAGATGGAAAGATCTGGGCTAAGCCATTCAGATAGTCCTGAAAGGCATTTGATGGCTTCTTTCTTCTGTATCCATAAGCTTTGTGGGCCCTGCTGAGTGGGCAGGAGCGCCCTAGGTTGTCCGGGTTCTTGTGTGTTGGCGGTGGGAAGCTTTTTGTACGACAGAGGTTTTGGCTTTAGAAGCAGCGATGGTCTTAGCTGCCTCGTGGCCTGCCTTGTATCAGTTTCCTTCTTCTTACTGAGGATCTTCATGCAGTCCACTCTGTTCATGCTTCCTCAAGAGAAATGCGATTCAGGTTGGAGACTTGAAGCGAACACTAACTGGACCACAATAGGCTGTGACCAGTTTGTCTAGGCTGACTTCTTTCACTATGGAAGGCCGGCCACTGTTTCTGGAAACACATAGTATTTATTATAGCCTAGAGAAGTGGAACCAAAGTACAGTCCTTCCCTGAGATCAAGGACTTTGGCCACTAGGTATTTCAGCTGCCCACAATGAGGGAAAGGGGAGACATATGTGCTGTTGTGACGGTTTGCTTAATTATCAAATAGGTACAATTTAATATCATCTGGGAAGAGAGTCTCAATGAGGGACTATCTAGATTATGTTGGCCTGTGAGAGTATCAATGGGAGACTTTCTTGGTTATATTAATTGAGGTAGGAAGACACTTCCTCTGCCCACTATGGGAAGTGTCATTCCCTAGGCCAGGGGATCCTGGACTATATTGGTCTAGAGAGAGGACCGAGCATATGTAAGTAAGCACACATTCATTCTCTTTCTGCTCTTGACTCTGTGGTGTGTTTAGCTGCTTCAGTTATCTGCTTTGACTTCCCTGGGATGAAAGGACCATCTATCCTACTGATTCTATTTCTAGAACAATTTCCAATAATATCTTCTTCTGATCCATGCCTCTATCTTGTGCCATTTTTCCCCTGGATGACCTAAGCCTGATTCTCTCATTTTAACAATCCCTTGAGTTATAAAATGATTCATATTGCCTATCCTTCCTATATCTTGCAGGCTGATCATCAGATCCCTGAGTATGACTTCTGAGTCCTGCTTGCACCCGAACGTGACCCTGCTCCCTCTTCTCCAAGGGTGACATCCCCACTGGTCTTCTCATTGCTCCAGATGTACTTAGCCTCTCAGGGTTCAGGGCTTCACCTATAGTGATCTTTGCCAGAGGCATTCTTTCCTCAGATCTTTGTACATCCAACTCGTCACCTTCATGTTTCTTGGAATGTCATTTTCTTCGAAAGACTTGCTTGTTGGCCCCAATAAGTCTGGTCCCTTACCTTGAAAGCACTGTACTCTTGCTGGTCAAAATGTAATGGTCTTTGTTCATAATTGTCAATAAGTCTTCCTTATCCCTTACACTGCAAGATCAATAAATTTTGGAGATGAGTGTATTATAGTCTCCTTTGCATGCTGCCTGTCAAGGAGTGGATACTCAGTAAATACTTCCTGGGTGTATCAAGGGAAGCCAGGTGTTTCCAGTTTAGAGCACTGTTCCCCTCTCTTTAGAAATCTGATAACTAAGGTCCATAGTTTCCAAAATTCCCACATGTTGAGGGATCCCTGTGTACCAGGTGTGGCTTCTGGCATTCTCTTTAGTGTGCAAAACAGGGTCTGGTGCTTGCTTGATTCATTTCACCTCAAAGCAATTTTGCAAGGTTATTATATTCTCTTTATCCCCATTTTACAGTTAGGAATGTCAAAACAGTGCTTACTGAGAATGACAGGAAGAAAGCTTACTTGTATTACAGCCTGGGTTGGTTCCTGGCAACTTTGTAATAAAGAGAAAGCCTATTGCACCCTGAACTTGCTTATTTTGCGTGGAGTTGCAGCCTTTAAATACTGATAGATGATTGACTGACTGCTTTCAAATGAACTAAAGAAGCTAAGGATTGGTTATCCTGCTAGGGTCCTATGCATTTTAAAGAAGGAATCCTTGGGGAAAAATAAATTAACCAAAAGGAGTAATTCTCCCTGGTGAGAATCCTAGAGTTTGCCATCTGGGAGAAGCCTGACCCCAGCAGTGTGACCTCACCTTGTCACTCATTTTCTTGATGCCACTCCCTAGGTCTTCTGGGTGAAGACAATCCAGCCTTGCATAATCCCACTTTTGTGTCCCCCGACTGCCTAAGCTCATGGTGTGTCTTCCAGGGAAGAAACTGTCTGAATTGCTTTGTAAAGATGGATGAAAGGCTAAAGGAGTTAGTCTTTCTCTCCCTGGCCTTTGGGAGGCATTTAGAATCACACTCCCAGTGTCAAAAATAGAGACATAAACCTCCTTTAATTTACTTAATTCACTTTATTTTTATCCCAGACTTTCCACAAAGGGAGTCAGCCAGCCAGCACGTATTCCTGTCTGCTTGGAGGCATCCTGGGATAAATATCACAAGCAGGCAGCAGGTCAGACAGGCTGTGCTTTGACTCCCAGGTTCAATGCCTTATAGAGTATGCTGGAAACTTTCTGATTTGAATGTTTGCTTCCTGTGGGATAAGGATGATGGTTTGTACTCTTGTTCTTTGGCTGGAGATTAAGCATCATCTGTAAACCATCTAGCAGGCAACCCACTCAGGTAAACGTCACACAATAGCTTCAATTTCCAAACGTAAAGGAAGAACATACAAAACCAAGTTTTAGGGCTAATAACACTGTCCTCCACCATTCCCTGACCTTGTCTAATACATTTTGCTAGATCTTAGGCACTTTGTGTGTATGTGAGTGTGTGTGAATGTGTGTGTGTGTGTGTGTGTGTGTGTGTGTGTGTGTGTGTGTGATTTGCACTTTATATCTATTTTCCCTTGATTCATCTTACATGAATTTCATGTTTTGAGGGGATATGTGATTCATGCGCTAATTAGTCCCATTGGTTCTGGAGAGTGATCTTTTTTTAGAATTAATATGTATCTTTCAAATATTTTCATATTTTAGGATGCTTATATATGCTCTATTTACTCTCTTGAGCTACAGTAACGCCATAAAGAACTTACTGAAAGACATTTTCCTGGGACCATAATCACGCCATCTTCTTGGAAAGTATGATAATTGCCTTTTAAACTGTTCATGGCATGGAATAATTTTTATTTTTAACATTGAGGTTTCAAATGAACATATGTGTGGTGAATGTCAATGACCATGCTATTAAGGTATTGCATAGCCTTAAAAAAAATCTCAATGGTTGTTTATATGTAGGTCAAAATAGCTTTGAAGGCTGAATATAGAGGAGTCATAAGACATGTGGTTCAATAAGATCAATAAGCCTGTGGAGTCCTTGGTGTGACACTTGCCTGTCATTTATTCCTGCATTCTTTGGATCTGATGTAAACAGGTTCTTTATATCAACAGTCGACAAATAAATGGGAATCATGGATCTATCTTCCAGTCCTATTTGACCTAGGTAATTCCAATCACTCTCAAATTTGTTACTCTATTTTTAACTCCATTTGCAAATTGTGGTCAGAGCCCAAGGTATGCTAGTCATTTAGCCTATGGATAAACTGATGAATGAAAACAGATGTGATCTTTGCTGTCTTAGAGCTTTGAGGTTAGGGTGTCACATGGGTGAGGAAACTGAGGCAGTCCAAGAAAAAGTGCAAAGCAGAATGGGGGCCAGGAGGAGGGAGCTGGCTGGTTAGTGACACCCATGTGTCTACAGAAGTGGCAGACAGCAGGATAAACAAGGCTGGTGCATAGACCACATTTTATCTCTCTCTCCAATTTTCCATCTTGAGTCCCTAGGGTGGCTATAGCTAGAGACAGGACCTTTAAGGAGATAGATGCAGCTCAAAGAGGTCTTAAGGTAAGAGCCCCAATGAGCTAGGTCTGTCCTATAAAAACAGATGTCCTGTAAGAGAAGACTCAAGAGTTGTCTCTATAAAAATAGACAGTGTATTTGCACAGAAGAAAAGCTATATGAGGATATAGTGAAACGGTAATTGTCCATCTCCAAGAGGAGAGCTCTCACTAGATATCAGCTCAGCCAGACCCTTGATCTTAGACCTTCAGCTTCTAGGATTTTGTAAAGGAAACTTCTTGTGTTTAAGCTACCCAGCCTATAGTGTTTTATTATGGTAACAGAAACATACTAATATAGCCATGTTAGCCTGATAAAAGAAATGTGGTGTTACTAAGAGCCATAGGAAACTTATGGCATGTTCAAGTGGGGGTTAGCATGATCAGTTCTATGTTTTAGAAATATGACTCTACATTGAAAAGTCACTAAGATTGGGGAGGAGAGTAAACATTGAATCCCCAAGGATCTTAATTCAGAATCTTTGTCTCTTCTCATAAAATTTATTTTTAATTATGTGTATGTGTATATGTGTATATGTGGTGTCTCTGTGCCTGGGAAGGCTGGAAGAGGGTGTCTGATTCCTAGGAGCCTGAGTTACAGGTACTTGTGGGTTCTAGGACATGAATCCTTGTCTTTTGAAAGAGTAGAAAATTCTGTTAATTGCTGAGCCATCTTTTCAGTCCCTAGAGCTTGGTTTCTAATGAAGGAAATTTAGGCAGGGTGAGTTCTTGAAAGAATGGTCATGTAAGACCACAAAGACCCATGATTTGGCCACCAAGTGGGGGTACTATTTTCAGAGATCTATTTCTTGACTTTGTCAAAATCGAAATTCACCAAAAAAGACTCTGCAGAAAGTGAGGGCCATTGCTGAGACTCTGGCTCATTGCTGCCTCCTTTCTCTTGGCCTTGGAGGGTAATCTTGGTCAACTCTAGAGACCAATGAAAAAATGGGAGACAAGCTAGTTGACTTCTACTAGATGCTTCCTTCTCCAGCCTCTTATGTACTTCCAAATGAATTCGGTGTTTGTTGTTCAGACCATTTCTGGGACCCCTTTCTCAAAGAAAGCAAGAATGTTTGCAAAACTACTATAATCATTAAGCAAAATAAGGCTGAAACTGAAGAAAAAAGTTTAGACAGTCATTTATTTATTTCCTTGAAATAGGATCTCAACAGTTATCCCAGGCTGGGCTCAAACTCACAATCCTGCCTCTGATTCTAGAGTACCACCAATCCCCACTGCAAGTAGTTAAATTAAACTGAAGCTTGTTTTGTGTTTTATCTAAACTTCTGCACGCTGGCAGTTTGAGCTGGAATCCACTGAGTGGCTCTCCTGGTCTGGACATCGGGCTTCAAGTGGCCTGGTTTGGTGTACAAGTCACATGCCTGCAGTTGGCAGCTGGTCAGCTCAGGGGGCTGACCACTGGCTGTTGGCCTCTTGAGTCTCTCAGCAGGACAGCCTAGACAAAAGGGCAGGCCCTAATGAGCAGGCACTTTTTAAAGTGGCTGCTGACTGCAGACTTGCTAATTTGGCCAAAGCAAACCCCAAGGTCAACCAGGATGAAGGGTGAAAAACTAGGCTCTGCGTCTTCTCTGGAACTATTGCTAAGCCACGTGGTAAAGGTGTGTGGAAATGGTGGAGGGAGTCACATGCTCAGCTTTCTAATAATGCCTCTCCTCCGGCTAAAGTCATTCTCTCTGTAGTGTTGAATAAATGTTGGCACATTCGCATCCTGTCCTTAGTAGAGCTTTAAAAGCAGCTTCAGTTGAAAAACAAAACGATTTTAGCTTCATCCGGAGGACTATTGTCTGGGAAGTCACAGATTTAATGTGGTAATTATTGTGGACCAATTATGTCCTCTCAAAAATTCACTTGACTTTATTAAGATGCGGGGTCATTGCTGTTAGTTAAGCCAAGGTCATATTGAAGGAGGGGGCACCCCTAATCCCGTAAGAATGGAGTTCTTATAAGGAGATGGTCATATGAGGATGGAGATGAGGAGAGCATCACGTGATAACCAGCGATGCCTGCAGTGCTACCGCTGCACTTAGGCGAACTGGCTGGCTCCTGAGGATGGTGAATCAATGCAGCATTCCCCTGGGGTCCTGGGACAAGCATTGCACTGTTACTTTGCAGACACTGCAATTTCAAACTCTGCACATCAGAACTATGACACTGGTACACATCTGCTCCTAAAATGTCTGGTATTTTGTTATGGCAGCTATGGAAATGCTTTTTTAAAAAAAATGCATAAAAGATAAGTGTTAGGAAATGTATCTCAGTGGTTAGTCATATGCTCAACATGTGCAAAGTCCTGGGGTTGGTTCCTCATACTTAAATAAACATAGAATTAAATACATACGTTATAAGGTAAACTGCATTAGGTTGCATCTCCCACCTTTGAGATCGTTCTTACTATGTAGCCTTGACTGTCCTGGAACTCATATATGAAAACTTGACTGCTCTCAAACTCACAGAGATCTATCTGCCCTCTATAGGAATTGAAGGGATGTGCCAAAATGTCCTGCCTACTATCTTTTGAAGACTGGAGGCTAGGGAGATGACTCAAGATAAGTACTTGCTATGCACACAGGAGGACTAGAGTTGGGATCCCTAGGACCCATATGAAAAGTCAGGTGGGTGTGGTAGCAAGCCTGACGTCAGTCTCAGGCTTGACATGTGTACCTACCTCACACGCTCAAACATGTACACACACATGCATGCACACACATATGCATCCATTAAAGAAAGATTGTCAACCACAGTACCACACTAAAATAAACAGTAATTAAAATCTCTGTACAATCCTAACTGTCAGTGGCCCATCGTTACATGTTCAAAGACATTGATTTCACAGATTCTGTCTAATAAGTCATTAAAATGTCTCCTATAATGTTGTCTTTTCTGGGCTTATATTCTTGAGGAAGTCATCAGAATAAAAGCTTTCTAGTTAATTTGACAATGCTCTGCCCCTAAAATGTTTCTTAGCAGTGAACTTGATTTAAATATATACATATATATATATATATACTTAATCTCTGATCTTGGAATATTAGAAAATCAAGGAGTAGATTTTTTTAGACTAGGTAGAAGGTGCTATTTGACTTCTAAATAAGATAAGTGAATTGAATCACACTTCCTCCTCCCTACATAGAGATAGTTTAAATTAACTTGTAACTACTTTGGTGGAATCAAATTCTAGTTATTTTTTCTTTTTGCATGAAAATAATGAAAATGAAGGTAATGAAATCTAAAGTTTCTGAATCTGGCAAATGCCAGCTAATCAAGAGACTTCATCTGTCGTGACTATTTTGAGCAACTGATCATTTCCATCAATCAACTGAGCAACCCTGATAAGCCAATCACCTTCTAATCGATGTTGAGCCCCTGAAAAGTTGCCATAGATACCGGAGTCTACAGCCATCACAACAGAAGGGAAGGTTAGAATTGGAAGTGACAGGTGTATTCATCACATAGTTAACAAGCCTTTGAAGGGAAAGAGAGAGTTTGTCAGAGTCCTTAGGCTGGGTATAAAAGATTGCAAAGAACACTCAAACAATTCCCAAAGAGCACTTCAAAAGCAGAGGGGAAAAGATCCGTTTTTCATTAGAAATGCAGGAAGATGTTTGCCTGAAATTCTAGCTTCAAGTCCCCAGTTCCTTGAAGTTGTGCTTGGCTGTCAGTTACCAGGGGTCACCAACGATAAGGAGTGAGTTTCCTTTTACCTTCCTTTCCTGTTTGCATTAGAAGTAATAAATGTAGCTGAGACCATGGGGCAGTGGTCACTGGAACATGCAATTTTAATTGCACTGTCTGTAATAAAAAAATTGTGGAAAAAAACCCTCAACAATACAAGAAATGTAACCAGTTGCTTTTGGATTAAAAGAAGGTGGAATTATGTACTATTTGTACATAAGCCAGTCTATGGAACCAGCACACATATTGGATGCTCTGAACTTTTGCAAATGGTTGAAAATGAAGGAGCAGCTTCACTTCAGGTGAGAAGGATGACTATATTTAAATTGAATAGCATGTGGTTGAGCATTCTTTGCCAGCTGGGTCAAGTATGGCCTCATCTCCTCCATATACAATCAGCAATAGCACTGTGTATAAACAGAGGCCTCATCCATCCTCAAAAGATCACACTAGAGGAGGAGTTAGGATAGCAGCATCCTAGTCCTGGCCCTACCATGCCACGCCCTCATTGTAGACACATGTTCACCTGGAGGGTGCAAATATGAGGATGTCTGTTTACCAAGATTGTTAGGATTGTCATCACTCTCGGATGGCGTTTTGAGTCTAAAGTGATTCATGCGTAAATGCACAGCCAGCCATGGTACGTGGGCCGCCATGTCTGTATGTGTGTCTTGTCTCGTTTTCAGCTGTGCTCAGCTACATCGCACGCGTCTCAGGAAGCCCTGTGTACTGCTAGGATGTCTGCTTGTGAACCGCATCTTGAAGTATGGGAACTATAAAAGCAAACTGATTGAAACAGGTTGATTAGTGAGAAAATGCATTTCCAAGTAAGGTCCTAGTGAACCTTCAGTGTCCTAAGTATGGATGTGTAGGTGACATGGGTCCCCATGTGAAACTATCTGTTGCATAAGGGATAAGTGGGGTATCCTTGGCTTGCTTGGTTTAGGCAGAAGAATCCTGGCCTCGGTGCCCACTTGTCCAAGTTTCGTGCTTCTCTCGTCTTTTAGTCCCTACATGGGATCTTTATTTGGAACTTTGTTATGGCAAGATGATCCAAAAGAATCAATGCTAGGGAATAAACCATTTACCAGTTAATTTGATCTCATAGTTTAAATGTATAATCCATATGTAAGTTAATGACTCAGTGTGGGTCTTTTACTAAGTACTTCTGATTTCTCCTCCTCTGGCTCAGATCATGGCTATGATGGCTTACCGCTCACCTGTGTAGTTCCAAGTATGGCTTCTGTTGTTCCACCACTTCAACCCTTCCCACCCTCTGCACAGCTAATAATCTTAATGCCTTGAAAAAAAATGTTTTAATACCTCGCCAGCCTACATTTCTAATCTACTTTAATGGAATTGTGTTATAAATCTTATTCTGTTACTTGCATTTTTGTATTCAACAAGCAATTATAGTTTAGTCTTTATGTTACATGCCTTCATCTCTCTTGTTTGATATTCATTTAACGAAATAGTTGTTGGTTACATAGTATGTGTCAGGAGCTATTCTTAGCTAGAACAGGCAGTGGTGAACTCCTCCCCCCCAAATAAGATCTCTGTTCTCATAGAAACCACATTCTACTTAAACTAAATAGACAGTAAATGAATAAACATATAGTCATGTGACATATGATAGTGTTTTTGTCAATAATGAATGACTTGCATATATACCAGTAGTCCCACAACAGTGACAAAGAGCTGAAAAGTTCCCACTGGCTAATGGTGCTGTGGCCATTACAATGTCATAGCATATCGTATTATTCGTGCATGTGGTGATGCTTGTATAAGCAAACCTACTGTTCCTCCAGTCATGGAAAAGCATAGCAATGTAATTAGTTTCAGTACACAATGCTTGGTGATGAATAGCTCTGTTACTGGCTTTTGTTTTCCTGTTCTGCAGCTTCAATCATTGTTCCAGCATGGATACTTTGTACTTATATAACAAAAGTCTGCTGTAAGGCAGTCTGTTGTGTTTTCCTGGCAACAGCTCATCCATCTTGTGTTTACAGTTTCTTTGGATGGCCATCAAGAGGCCACATGGAGTGATTGACCTACACTGTCTAGGCTTTTATAAGTACGCCACAGTGTTTGTATGATGGTGAAATAGCCTGGGGATGGATACAGTTCTCCGGAAAGACCCCTGTTGTTAAGCAACGCCATTGTCAACAAGGAATGATCAAGGTTCTTGAGGTCTTGAAGATACGGAGGTTGGTTTGGCCAGGCCCTTAGAAGCAGGTCACATTTGAGCTTTGTCCGAGGGAAGAAGGATGTTCCAGGCAGCGGGGACAGAAGTACAGCATTAATTTAAAAGAATAAAATGCATTTAGAAGCAAAAGAACTACCTGAGACGTTGGTGAATGCCTTTGGATGGAGGTACTGAGAACATTCTGATGGACTGTAAGCATCTTCTATCCTTATTGTCCCTCTACCGTCTTTTTCCGGACCAAAGGTGAGGGTATGAATGGACAGAGGGCACCAGCCATGAGGCAGAGCCACTGAGTCTTTCAGTGTTCTTTTTCAACAACAGTGACTCCTTTTCCTTCCCTCCCAACAGACAAGTATAGCACTGAGCACAGGGCTGGGGGAATGAGGGGGAAGATGGGGGTGGGGGTGGGGGCTGGGGGGCTGGGGTGAGCATCCTGCTCAGCTCTGTCCTTCCTCTCTGCAGCTTGTATTCCCAGCTTTCCTCCTTTGCATTACATGTGAACATGACCCATCTCCCATGTCCATCCCAATCCTTCCAGAAGCTTCCTGGCCATGGGAGAAGCACTGGACTCCCTTCTCTGTGTTCCCAACATGACACCATCTGCTCTTGACTATCTCGCCTTTTCCTGATCACTGATCAGACTTTCAATCTGCCAAAGGCTATTCAGAAGGATTTTATTTTATTTAGCCTCTTACTAGGGCAGTGAGAATGCACAAATTAATAAGATGATATTTTCTAAAAAAGCAAAATTAGAAATCCAGCTGAGTTTCACAACATGAAGATGTGCTAATCACAGTTCCCCAAACCAAGAGTACACTGGGTGGAATATGTTTATGTTTTGCTGGCACAGAGGCAGTAACCTGATAAAAGTAAGCAGTGTCCTGCTCAGGGACAGGCTGTGCCTAGATGCTCATTTATGAGAGGGTTGTTTAGAAGACTCTGTACTTTCTCATGGATTCAGATCTGTAACTTTAAACAGAAACCACTTGCAAGGCCACAGTTTACCTGATATGCTGCCCAAGTTGCCCCTCCATTCTATAAAACCTTGCCAAACCTCCCAGGATCTCCCTTCCCAGCTCTGTTCCCCCAGCAGTTAATCTGGTTCATTGGCAGATCCCTTCCCCACTTAAGGAAGCCATTTTGATACCCACTGTACCCTCCTCCAAGGTATGACCACCTAGCTGAGATGGATGTTTGCTAATAGGATTGGCTGTAGCTCTCTCCTGTCACTCAACAATGGTTCCTGGGGCCAGAATGAGTTCAGAGTCTCAACGCAGGGTCTGAAATACATGAGGCCTCTCTCTCCAGAGCTAAGCATCTTTGTCTGTCACCTGGCTCTTTCTGCTTCTCTGAGGTCTTCCCTCCTTTC